>CP053151.1:1228255-1842383 GCA_014607495.2 Carposina sasakii | reverse complement strand
CCAAATTAATTGCCAAAAAAGTAAACCTTTTTGTATGTAGATATTTATATTACACGCCCGTGGCCAGATAAAAGGAATAATGTTTCAATGTTAAAAACCAAAAGCTATTGCTCTATTAGCCCTTTTTTAGCCAGCAGATAATTAACATAACATCTAGGAATAACATCAAGCCTCATTTTTTAGAATTCCGTAGCCAAATGGCAAAAATTAAACCCTTGTAAATTCGTTATGTCTGTCTGTCTGTCCACCACAGCCATTTTTTTCTGAAACTAAATAAGGACTATGTACATAGTTGAAACTTAGTAGGTAAGTTTATTCTGTGAAGCGCTTTATTTTTTATATAAAAATATGTATATTATAGAGGAGCATCCCATACATGGAACTGAAACTAAAAAAAATCATACCTATTCGTCTGAAGTGTCTATACCTATAGACAGGTCGGTATGCAGTTTCCACCCAGACCTCCTAATAAATACTTCTATTCACCAAACCCACAAGCCAATAATAAGACACATACCTACGTCCAAAAACTAGGATATTTATATGCATTCCCTTTTATTAAATTTCTCAATGTAGTAGAAAACCTATCCCAAATCACCTCTCTCGCAGGAAAAACGGGGCCTCCCAATTCTCTGCGGCCATTCAAAAAAATGACAAATGACTTACTCGATATTCTTGCCGAAGGCTTGTAATAAATCTGTAAGGGGTTTTATCAAAAACGGGATTGATGAGGTATGGATCAATCAAGGAAATTGGCATTTCTGAAGAGAAGAAGATTCCAAAGTTTACTCTCCAAATTACACTTTGGGATGATAATCTTGCATTTCAATTAATAACAATACTAAAATTTGTAGAGTTCCGTTCGTTGCGAACATAAGCATAATAAATATTAACACGAGTAGGTATTATTATGAGTGTAAACTAAGATATTCAAATTAAGGTTCACAAAATAATGACTTTAATCCCTTCGAAGTTAGTGTAAACATTAAAAGGTATCTAGTGTTACGAGGATAAGCAAAACATTTTTTTTTAACTTAGCTACAGGTATTGGCCCACCACTTATTCCCGCCTCTGCAAACTTCTGTGAGCCAGGATCAACAGAGGCGACCAGAAAAATGCATAACATACGAGTAGCATAGAAAATCCCGGGGGACCAAACTAGCGACTATAAAGCATTAAAATTAATAGAAAAACAGAATGTGAAGTATGAAGGTAGGTATGCTTATGTTATTACAATTGGAACATACGGCAGTACGTATGGTATTTGAACTTAGCTGTGACTCCATTTTTAAGCCTATCTGTATTTTAGAAATAACTTCATCGTACATAAAGTATAATTTAAAGATAACGAGCACATTCTTATTCTTGAACAATTTGAATACAATATCGTAGGAATTTATATAACAAAGCACCAATTACGAAATAACAGGCAGTGTAATTACCCTATTACCGAGAAATATGACGTAACTTTACACAAAGTTACTTCATACCATTATTTATCGCTTCAGATAGAAAGTGGCGCCATCAACTGTCGTATTCTCTATTAATAATGTTGGGTAAACTTCGTAACGGGTAAACAGAAAGGTAACACTAACGAGGCGAAATCAGGTATAAAATTACCCGGGGAAACTGTGGTAAAAGTGTAGCAAATATTATATTCCATTATAAATTTTCTTTATTAATATACTAACGATCTAAGAACAAGTATAGACAAATCGCCTACCTGATACATATACATACATACATATCAGCCTATTGTAGTCCACTGCTGGACATAGGCCTCCCTACATGCCATAAAGTTGCCACAGAGGGGTATTTTCCCATTATAATCACCCCACTTGGCAGGCGAGTTGAAGCCCGCGGTGTGGTTTTCGAACTATGTTAAGACGGGAGGCTGCTGCCAACCTCTTATATTTAACCTCAACCTCATCACCTCTTACTATACCCACCCGCAGCAGACATAGGGTGGTGCTATTTGTCTACTCTGCCGACACTACATGACCCATATACAGTGTGTCTGGGATGGAGTTAGCGATATTTTAAGGGCATGTTGTACACTTCATTTATCGATAAAAATACCCCTATATGGGGGTCTAACTGCCCACTTTTATCTGAGTACCTGAGTAGCGGTACCTGAGTGACGGGCGCTCGCGCAAGGGTCAATTTCAAATAACAATAAATTCAAAACTATGTGACTCATAGCAATAAGTTAGGAGTTGTTTTGTAGTTATTATTACTAGGTCTTTGTAATTTATAAAATAAATGCATATTAACGGGCTAGTTTTCATAGCATGTTACGTAATAAGAAAAAAAGAACAGACAAATTTGGGACAAAATTCTACATATTTTTTTTTAAATGTGGCATTGCTGTTAAGTACCATATGTTTTTTCTAATTTGAATGATAGATAATACTAGCTTTCAAACGCAGTTTTTTTCTTACTTGTTAGACATTTTAAATCCAGAGATATTGACAAAATTTACCACTAACATGAAAAAAAATATTTCAAACTCAAAATAGTTGTCATTTCTAAAAGAGGGCAGTTGAGGGCACATGTAGGTAT
The DNA here is from genome assembly GCA_014607495.2 of Carposina sasakii. Lineage (NCBI taxonomy): Eukaryota > Metazoa > Arthropoda > Insecta > Lepidoptera > Carposinidae > Carposina > Carposina sasakii. The sequence continues at coordinate 1,839,821 of CP053151.1, read as the reverse complement.
TTTTATCGATAAAATGAAGTGTACAACACGCCCTTAAAATATCACTAAATCTATCCCGGACACACATATACTAAAACCATACTAAAAGTCTAAGTTGGCTGCACAATCAAAACCGAGCATAATCAAAAACTAAACCAATATTTTTATGCTTCATTTTACAATTCAGAAATTCAAAGTCAATTGCTGCCCCATGCATAATGGAAAATATCGTCCTAAAACATGCAAATTTAAACCTAATGTTCGCTGTTTAACATTCAATATTCAGAATTCCACCGTAGTGGTGCACTAACCTCTCTATCGGCATAAAATATTAATACAGGATCAAGTGAATACAGATAAGGATCACGAATTTCCCATAAATCTAGGACGGGGTTACGTAAGCTATGATATGCGTCTCGTGTGTAAATATACCCTTTTAGATCATCTTGGGGTACGTACGACAACTATATTTTTGTGAGTGATGTCGTAGAACGAGTATGAAGAGAAGTATGAATATGAAATCGCTCTGTTTTAGTGTGCTACTATGTGCAGAACTGTCTACAGTTCTACAATGTGACTAGTAATGATTTTGCTGTGTAATCGTGTTTATAAATATAAATAAATAAATATTCACACACTACACAACACATTAACCTAGTCCCACACTAAGATCCCTAAGGTCTTGTGTCGTGGGTACTAAGCAACGGTATATAAATACATAGATAAGTATAGAAATATCCATGACTCGGAAACAAACATCGATATTCATCATATCAATGTTTGCACCTACCGGGATTCGAACCCAGGACCTATGGCGTCGCAGGCAGGGTTTTGTTATGTTTTCTTATTTACACACACATGACTTCTTTCTCGGGTAGCCAGAATCAAGATCACGGAGGAGACCCTACACCCACGTTTTGCATTGAAGACATGTTGCTAAATATATTGTATCGGGCGTTACTGTTCGGAAGTTCAAAGTTCAAGTATTCAAGTATGTTTGCATGCTAGGTGCTTGGATCTGGCTTCTCATTGCGACTGTAGTGGCTTGTGTTCGTGACCACGAGTCGGCGGATCTGAGGGTCAGCGGAGGGTGTAGGGCCCGGTGGTGGGCGAGCCCTCGATGTAGACAGCCCCTGAGTTCCTTAGTAGATTCTTACGACATGCACGGAAGGAGATGTAGCTGATGTAATCTAGTGAACACATCAGCTACATCTCCTGGACAGTGTAAAGTGTAAAACCTACATATTTGTGAAGGTCATAATTATTATTGTAAGCTATAAGTAAGTTTTTTTTTTTCGATTCGAATAAATAACTAATGTATTAAAATATTCACTTTCCTCGTGCGTGTATCTTTACCTTGGTGGTCTATATTTCGTATTTTCTTGTAATAAAGTACTCAAAGTAAACTAATAGTGACTTTATTTTAAACGAAAGTTCATGACGAAGAAGACCTTACAGCGAAGTTTGGCATAGTCACTCGTTGCTAACTTGTCGTCTGAGAGAACGGCCCTGAATTAGGCCGACTCTTACGACACGCATGGAAGGAGACGCAGCTGATGGATAAGACCGCATCAGCACAGGATAATGCTCAACCATTCCAGGAATACGTGTATGAGGATGTTAACCCAGTGTGTAAATTGAGCCTTGACTAGAACCTTCTAATATTGTTGATAACACATCAATAAAACATGAGTAACGCAAGTAGGAATACGACGTCGTAACTCCATATTGTACACACAAATTTCATAATCTTTATTGTCAATCAAATAATGCTGAGAGGAAAAAATATATCCTAAGCCGAGTATTACGGCGAAAGGTCGGGGCTTAATAACAGCGGATAGTATTTTGACTATATCTGTTTATTTTTTGTTGTTACGCTATATAACTAACTATTTAGTACTAAGTTGATGTTCTTAAGTACCAATTTTTTTTTACACAAAACGAGCATACATTATTATTATATTATTATTATTATGATCAATCGGTGTCTCTGCTGTGATGTCTGTGATATAATTATTTTATAACTACTTAGCATCAAAATTCGTTGTTTACAGATCTTTGGCCATTTTTATTACTGAAAATGTTTGAGGTAAGAGCTGAATGAACACTACTGATTTTTTAAAAGAGAAATATATACAACTGAATTTTATATTTATTTAATTGTATCACTATTTGGAAGTTCAAATTTCCATCTAGGGAGTGCTCACCACCCCCCGGTGGTGGTGAGCGATCCCTGGATGGAAACTGAATTTAGTTATGTAACATAATTATGTTTGTATTTGTATTTTTCTGAAAGCGAGGTTTCTTTGTAAATATAAAATCATGTTCCCTTTCGACTACACCCAGTTTATATCCGCATAATAAATGGTTTTCTTCAATAGCCACGCTTCTTACCTAGACCAAAGTTATCCTAACCAATAATGGATCTTATAATCGCTAGCACTGAGCACAAACACTCACAGGGAATGTCTTCTTCATTGACAACACACCGCTGCGGAGTCGTTAAATTTAATTCCAGTTTTATAGAAGAAACGCTTCGGCGAATTCGTAATAAAGTCGAAGTACCTAAACGTCTACCAAATTAGGATCGCGTGGAGCAAATTATAGCTATAATGTACTCGCTATTTGGGAAGTATAATGGTATTTCATTAAATATAAATATAAGTCTGAGTGCCCGCCCCCTGATTACGTAAAAGCAACAGCAAATCCGAAGCAAAGCGATAGCGAAAATTGTACAATATTCACCTTGAAACGTCAAATTCAGGTAAGGTAATCATACACATACAGTCTATGGCAGTCCACTGCTGGACGTAGATCTTCCCATAGTGCATGTCACAAGGCTACTGCCGTAGGGGGGTTTTGCCCAGTCACCACGCTGGGTAGGCGGGTTAGTGACCGCAGAGTGATTTTTCGACTATGTTGTCTACGCGGCAAGTGCTGCTACCCAGCTCCCATAATTGCCTCTTACGATACCCACGGGTGCTAATGAAACCTTAAACTCAGAAACTATAGTATAAAAAATAATTTCACACAAAGCTCATCCTTTTTTTATTTACAAATTCGCAGTTTTTTCTTGCACCTGCGTTAGTTGCTAGCTCTTATCAAATGAAAGACGACGCCATAATGGCAAAATAAGCGAAATAAAGCCAGTGAGATAAGAAATCTATGATATGACCTTTAGGTCTACTCCATAAAACATAATACATTAAAAAACATATATATTAGAAACATGAATATTTAATGTGAAATCGCGAACATAAGACTCTGTCTCTACATACGAGTACGTAGCAATTACAGGGAACAAATTCTCGTTTCGCAATTTTATTGAAGGATTACCGCGACACTTCAAGTAGATTGGGCTCATATATCATACGTTTGATACTCGGTGCTTCCATTAAATCCGTATATTTTACTCAAAGACTTTAATTTGATATAATAACTTTGAAATAAACGGATTCTTAAGAAATAGGCGAGTACTGATTTCAACGTAAGATTGGGTGAAATATTGTAATTTTATTGTGTTAACATGTACAAACGGCTGTTTCCCGAAACGTGGTAGCCAGAACTGCAGGAACATAAAGGAGATCACACAGCCACGTTTAGCATATCAGGGACAGGTGTAAATCATCTGTGACAAGTTGCTAGCCAAATGAGAGTTGAGAGATTGACTGAGTTCCTTAGTCGACTCTTACGACACGCACGGAAGGAGATATTGTTTTCACAAGTACAAATAAGTATATATATATATATATATATATATATATATATATATATATATATATATATATATATATAAAATATATATATATATATATATATATATATATAGAATTTTTATTTTTCAATAACAACTTTATTATTATATCCAACTTGATCTATTTTATTTAAAAAATAGTAGCTGACAAAGAGTTCTCTAAGGATTTTTTGAAAAAGAAATGCAAAATGGGAGTCAAATGTTCTACTGCAGTGGGGTTGAGGGAAACACCTCTTTTCATTTCGAACGTTCCGTTCTATCCGTACTTCTCTCAGAAGACCGGCCTCTGCGCTACCCGCAGGGTATCACAACTGACGTACAGCGTTTGTTGATACATAAATAACTAATAATCATTTCAATACAACTTGCTGCCAGGTCTCGGGTCACTGAGTAGAAACGGACTCCCTGGCAGAGGTTCAACCGAGGCTCTATATATACTCAAATTTGCCGAAACTTTTCATACCGCGTTCTAGATTTTTTTCAAATTTTCTCTTGTTATTCGCTTAGTTTGTCTGTGTTGTAAACTTGTAGAGTAAAAACAAGTTTTTTTTAACAGAAAAATGTTTTTGCTCTAAATTAGGTTTAAGAAAAATACCTAAAATCACCGATTTATTACAAAAATCATGTGTACCGAGACATTAATGCCATCTTTTAAAGACAAAACTAACTACAAATTATGGTCATTGATGCTAATATTTACCCAAAGTTAATGGGTCGAGCAGGTAATAGGCGTAGAAGTGTAGGCGACGACTTTGTGCGAGTAAATAATGCAGTTGCATGCCAGGCGATTGCAGATAAAGGCTCACACTGCATATTTTTTGCTCTCAGTGTTATACATGTTGATGGTTCGATCCTCAGCTTAGGCATCAGCTATATTTTTACTCACAAAAATACCTATTTCATACCTAAAGACTTAGTTTAATTTACTTACTTATTTGGACGCGTAAGCAAACTAATTTTTAAGATAAAATCAAATTTAGAAAACTCAAATCTCTACTACGAAAAATTATAATATTCACACACTTCACAACACATTAACTTAGTCCCACATTAAGATACATAAGGTCTTGTGTCGTGGGTACCAAGCAACGGTATATAAATACATAGATAAGTATAGAAACATCCATGACTCGGAAACAAACATCAATATTCATCATATCAATGTTTGCACCTTCCGGGATTCGAACCCAGGACCTATGGCGCTGCAGGCAGGGCCACTACCTACTACACCAATCGGCACAAATTAGAGTCTACTTGTAACTAGTAAATACAAAAAATAAGATTTGATTCAAATAACCTACGGATGAACGTTTTGACAAAACAAACAAATGTGTCAAAGTTTGGTAATAATAACACTGTAGGGCTTAGTTCCCCTTGCCTTTCCTTCGGGATAAACTAAAAAAAAAAAAAAATAGCGTTTAAAGTTTACATCGGAGGTACGATAAAAAGGATTAGGGGGAAACTCGCCTCTGTGCCGCGGCCCAGATTATATACATCACATTACACACATATGGCGGAATGCGAGGGCCAGAATACCACGAGAAAATTATATTGTGCTCGAATCGAACCATTGATATTATATTTAATTTGATGAACTATTAATAATATCTAGTTTTGCTTAAAAGAGTTTATTATGAGAATTAAAGAATTATGATTTATTTTAAATGAAGAAAATATCTATGTTGCTCTGGGAGTAAATCAAAACGTATGATACTACAGCTGCTTCTCTTCCCGGGCCTACTTCACAAGTCAGTAGTCAGTCAGTTTTGTAGGCGATGGGCTGACTCTTGTACAACTCAACTATACCCTCAAAATTGGTCAGAAATGGTACCATGTGGTTCTATCGGCCCTTGGTGCTCTGCCTACCCCGTAAGGGATAAGGGCGTGATTATATGTATGTACCTAGTATGTAAGAAAATATGCGTGGAATGCAGAAAAAACGAAATGTGTCGAGATCATCAGCGACAAAAATATTTTTCCGGGATAATGAATTTCGATGCAGTTTTCAGTAATATATTGTGACAGGTCCCACTTAACATATAGGCAACTTTTTATCCTGGGAAAATGTTTTTATCTCGGATAATTTCGACATTTTGTTTTTTCTGTAGTCCACGCGGAAGTAGTCGCGGGCGTCCACTAGTTAGTAATAAGTTAAAATTAAAGAACAACTTGCATGTTTATTTGTACCTACTTATTCCATTTTATTCTTTGATACGTAGATGTACACTTATAATATATACATACATACATTTTTTTGAGAACACAACCGTGTGTAGGTATAATGTATTAAGAATGATCGAAATCCGTTTCTTTCTTTATCAATTTATAATATTTATCATCATCAGCCTAATTGCAGTCCACTGCTGGATGTAGGCCTCCCCCAAAGTACGCCACGCGGCGATCTCCCGTTTTTGCCATCCAGTCCATCTGGCCGGAGGGCGTCCAACGCTTACGCTTGCCGAGGCGCGGTCTCCTTTCGAGAACCCGTTTACTCTACCGTCTATCCATTCTACGACAGATGTGACCCGCCAACTGTCACTTCGAGACCACGCCTGTCACTTTGAAATATAAAATCAAGCTAAAAAAGTATTTTATTGATCTAATATAAGAATTATTTATTATAACTAATAATAATTAAACTTGCAGATAAACAATGAAAATGCAAGAACGCTATAAATATGTTTTTATATCGAAGTGTATAAATATATAAATAAATAATAATAATAAATAATATTACGACTACATAATATTCATCACAACAATGATAAATCCCATCCAAACCCTTTACCTCCTGTAAAATACAGTAGGTAAAGCCGGCAGACAAAAAGTCATATAAAAACAATACAATACCATCATAGATTTACAGAAAATCTATTAATACCCTGATGTTTATAACCGGGGGCAATTCCGCAAAATTTTTAAGCCGAAACGCAACCACCGTTAACGAAACGCCATCCCTTCCATCATTATCACATATTCTTGGGGTTAACTTGAAAGAGTTTTTGCATCGGCGGGGTTAAGTTAATTGTTTTGAACCAAAAAACCACTAGGTCGAATAATGATTATGTAGTTCTGTATGTACTATTAGGTAATTATATTTTTTTCATATTTTAGTTATGTACAATTTTTATAAATAAACTAATTTAAAAACGTAGGTATAATCTTGCTGACAAACGGGTCTTAAGTATACCTATATGCAAAATGAGAGTCAAATTTTCTACTACAGTGGAGTTGAGAGTGAGTCCTCTTGGATCATCCTGATCGCATTGAGACGCGGGAATAGTCTTCACATAGAGATGCGAGAATATGAGCAGGGCCCGTGTGGCTGCAGAAAGACCAAAGACGACAAGCCGGCGACCAAGGCGCGTCTTTAAGGTCTAGAACAGAATTTACAGCTCTGTTCCAATACTGTTATACTGAGTAGAAACGGACTCCCAAACCATAGCTTGCAAGGAACTGTATATATACCGACTGAGCGTAAAAACTTCGATATCGCGTTTTAGAACGCGCTCCGCTGAAATGAAATATTTCGAGTAGTTTCAACAAATCTCAATTTTTTTAAACCAGTTATCCAAGGTACCGGTTATCAGCTTGATGATAACGTAAGCATATAAAAAATTATTTGTTATTTATGGCGGTAAAAAGACTTCAAGTAAAATGTAGAGCAAACGAACCACTGCAAATCACACTAGCGCCATCTTTAATTTGGGTAAGGAACATTTGCAAAATTCGTTAGTAAGTAATTCTCTAGTTACTAGTCTATTATAGATAGTACTTATTCTTAATAGTAAATACTAGTGCACGCTCACGACTTCGTCTGTGTGGCAAAAACATTTTTACTGCATATAACATTTATTATTAGAATCGCACTACAAAAACATTTTTTCTAAAAAGGAAATTAGAAAGAAATTTATGAAGTCCATTATTTACCTAGTTTATTTATAAATAATTATGCTACTATAATACAATTTTTTTCGCATGTCTCTTTCCGTAATAACTAACGATGTACCAATAGTTACGTTACAATGATTATTGTTTCGTTCTGAACTTCTACAACGTTTCTGTTTCGGCTCGAAACGGGGAATTGGGGGCTAAGGAAATACATACATATAATCACGCCTTTATCCCTTACGGGGTAGGCAGAGCACCAAGGGCCGATAGAACCACCTAGAATGTTTGTGTTGTATTACATATTTTTATTTTATTTTATTATTTTCATGAGACACAAACAGTACTATTACACAAATATATTTACAATACATAAGTAGCCAAGTACACCAGCAAAGCGTCTACAAATAAAATTTATTATTTAATTTTTATATTATTCAATTACTTTTGCACTGTCTCTATTTGGACTCTGTTTGTTTAGTCTCATTGTTGCTATTGTACTCGTATCTGTGTGTGTGTAATCACCAAATAAAAACGTATTCTATTCTATTCTATAACCACATTGTGCCACTTCTAACCAATTTTGAGGGTATAGTTGAGACGTACAAGTTCGGTTAGTAGTGACAGGTGGTCAGCCCATCGCCTACAAAACACCAAGACCCTCATATTCCTTTACTGACTTATACAGTATGCCCGAGAAGAGAAGCAGCAGTAATATTATACGTTTTTTTTGCACTCCCAGAGCAGCATAGAAGAAGCTAAGTATTGTATAAAACATGTACCTACTATCAAGTACCTAATTATTTGGCAATTAAAGAAGTTGATGTCAATAAGAATAGGTACCTAATTAGCTAAGTAGAAACTGGTATTGTCTGTATAGCTGATGGCATAGACATACCTACGTCATGTAACACACAGTTGTGTTCCCAAAGTGGGGTAGCCAGAACGGACTGCAGTATCACTAAAGAGGTCCTACAGTTATGATTAGCATAGTTGCGCCAGATGTAAAAGATCAGTAACAAATAGCTGGGTCAACGCCAGAGAGAGAGAGAAAGCCCGCCCCCTGATTACGTAAAAGCAATAGCAAAGCGATAGCGAAAATTGTTCAATATTCGCCTTGAAATGTCAAAGTTCCCACAAAGGAACATTCATTCATTTTACGTAATACGAATTTGATAAGCAATCAGCGATTTTTGTACAATTTTCGCTTTCGCTTTGCTTTTACTAGTAGGGGCCGAGTTCCGTAGTCGACTCTTACAACACGCACGGAAGGAGAGGTAGCTGATGTAGTTATTCTAGTGAAGCCCCGCATCAGCACAGGTAAAAAAAAATTATAAATAATTTTATTTTAAAAAAAATTCAAAAATGCCAAAAGAGAGTCGAATGTTCTACTACAGTGGTGTTGAGGAGAAACCTCGAATCACTTGAACATCAAGAATATCTTGCATTATATAGAATGCGTACATCGTGGCCGTAGAGGCCAGAGTGCAGGGCCATGGGGCAACTGCGAGAGACCGTGACGTTAGCCCACCCAGGAAAAGCTAAGAGCGTCAAAGCGGTCTAGAACAGATTTACAGCTCTGATCCAACACTGTAGGACTGAGTAGAAACGGACTCCCCGTGTGAGCTGCTTTAAAAGCTCTATATATACCGCCGATCTGAAAAACTTCAATATCGCGTTTTAGGATCCCTGTTTTGCAACTGCATATTTTTATTTTATTTAAAATGATTTTAGTAAAAGAATTTATATACGTTGAACCCTAAACATATGTAGATTGATATATAAAAAAGTTTGTTTGTCAGAAGAGGATCCTTTTAATTATAAATCGCTCTTAAGCAAAATATAGAGTCAATGAGCTTTATGAAACTACTTTATCGCCATCTTGTATTCAACTAAAGAAACTTTGCATGAATCGTTACTTTTAAGTTGGTACGAGTTGTAAGTAAAAAAAAATGTTTGAGATTATTTTGTAATAATTAATTACCTAACAATGAGTTTTAGATATAATTACATATAATATATTAATTATTTTACTACTTACTTGAATTAACCATTATACCTACCTTAATCGTGTATTACGCTTTGAATTCTTATCGGCTACATATTGCTTGTTAGACTCGATTTAAATATGATATTTGACAGCAAAATGTATTCACTATGGGTGCGCCCACCACCGGGCCCTACACCCTCCATTGACCCTCGGATCTGATAACTCATAACTGTGAAAACATGCACTTGCACAAATTGAAAAATGTTAAGAGAAAGCTAAAAATGATTTTTAAATACCTATTCAACGATATCCCACTCGATATAGTTTGTCGACTTAAATTTTTTTCATTTTCACAAAATGGCGTCCAGTAATCGCCATATTGGATTTTCACGAATGTCATGTCTTTAGTGACACTCGCCGGACTAAGAGAAATCGATTGACGTATGAATCATAAAAATCGGCCTAGGCGTTTGGTCTGTGTAGTGCTTCAAAGGAACATACATACATACATAGGCTGTTAAACACAATACCACTCCTTTGCGTCGCGCAGTCGGGTAAAAACTAAATTAATAATCTACATAAAATATGTTTCGCCAAAACCCGTGGCATCCTCAGGATTATTATAGAAATTAGTAAATCTTAAATACAAGATGGCGGTAGGGTAGTTTCTTTAAGCTCAATGACTCTATATTTTGTTCAAAAGCGGATTAATATTAAAAGGATCTTCTGGCAAACAAACTTTTTTATAAATAAATCTAGTTTTTTTTTATGATTCATCTAACATAACTTCCTTTCTCATAATCATTTCAAATATTATAAAAAATGCACTTTCAAAACAGGGATCCTAAACCGCGATATCGAAGTTTTTGACATCTGGCAGTATATATAGAGCTTTTTAAGTAGGTCACGTGGGGAGTCCGTTTCTACTCAGTCTTACAGTGTTAGATCAGAGCTGTTAATCTGATCTCTCGCAGTTGCCCCATGGCCCTGCACTCTGGCCTCTACGGCCACGATATATACGCATTCTATATGCTGACATTCAGATGTTCAAGTAAACGAGGTTCACCCTCAACACCACTGTAGTAGAAAATTTGACTCTCTTTTGTCATTTTTTCATTATTCACGCCTATGATTCCCTTATTGTGAGGTTGGGCAGAAGTTTGCAAAAGACGACACGACTCGGCCCCCCATACTAGATGACAAAATGTCGTGGTTGTGTCGTCTAGTGGAAAAACGCCCATAGGCAAAGGCCTCCACAATTCGAGCGCCGCAGTTGTCTTTTCTCCCGCTCTAGCCCATTCTTGCTGAAACTTATCCAGATCATCCTCTCCATCTTCTCCTGGGTCTATTCCTACTTCAGTTTTCGTATGTATTTTTATTGATAGAATTTTATGTTCTACATATGTATATAGAAAGTTATAGTTACGCTGTATTAATTAATTAATAATTGGGGTGTAAGCAGGTTCGACTAATACCATACGACCCAAAGTCAACCTCACCTGCTCGTGGTGCACCCTGCTGACGCTAAATAGCTTATAATACCTAAATAGAATAGCACGGATACATTTACCATTGGATTCGTTACCGGTCTGATTAAACGTAGGGTACAGTGATTGTACTTAATGTTCGTTAAAAATAGTATGTTTTTAAGTAATTTTATTCAGCTAGCTCATTAACTTTGTTAAAGCGTCATGTTAACGCTTGTAAACGTGATAATTATAAGCTTAAAATACTGTCTAGGACTAAACTGACACTGGACTTGTATTGTGTAGAAAATAAAGACCTTTGTTAGTGTATGTGTGCCCGAAAAGCGGTGGTTTGAATGCCCGAGTTCTTGATGTAGGTATTCTATTTAAGCCCTGCATGAGCACAGGTAGATTATTTAAAAGTGGCTGTGACATACGGACGGACGGGATAAACGACACATATACGCATATAATCACGCCTTTATCCCTTACGAGGTAGGCAGAGCACCAAGGGCCGATAGAACCACATGGTTCCACTTCTGACCAATTTTGAGGGTATAGTTGAGATGTAGGAAGCCCATTGCCTACAAAACACCCCTCTTATCCCTCTACTGACTTGTACAGTATGCCCGGGAAGAGAAGCAGCTGTAGTATTAAGTATACGTTTTTTTTTCACTCCCAGAACAACATAGAAGAATAAATAAATATAAACAGATACGCAGATAAAAAACATATGAGGGATTCGTTTTTGCCATTTGATCAGGGAACCCTGAAAAAACTGGCCAAGTGCGAGTCGGACTCGCGCACGAAGGGTTTCGTACCATTGACTAGGTAAACAAAACAACAGTAGGTAGGTATACAAATTTCATATTGTAACCTTTTTTGACTATGTGCCTCATAAAGAAGCTCAGAATTGCACAGCGAGCGATGGAGAGAGCTATGCTTAAGATCTCTCTGCGTGATCGAATCAGAAATGAGGAGATCCGCAGACGTACAAAGATCACCGACATAGCCCAACGGTCCAGCAAGCTGAAGTGGTAATGGGCAGGGCACATAGCTCGAAGAACTGATGGCCGATGGAATCGGAAAGTTCTAGAGTGGATACCACATATCGGCAAACGCAGCGTGGGAAGGCCACCCGCGAGGTGGGACGGACGGCCTAGCCAAGGTAGCGGGTGTAGGTTGGATGCAGGCTGCTTCCGACCGGTCGGAGTGGAGGTTGTTGGGGAGGTCTATGTCCAACAGTGGACTTCTGTAAATGGCTGTAAATGATGATGAACCTTTTTTTATTATTAATTATTAAAGTAAAAATACACATATTTTGTGAATAATAATTCAAGCGCCTACCTGTAGCCATTATTGATATCGAGCAAAAAAGGGAGCCCCTAAAATATTAATTTAATTTTTATTAAGTAGTACCTATTTGTTGTTATAGCGGCAACAGAAATCGCGATTCTTGAGATACAGCCTGGTGACAGACAGACAAACGGACGGACGGATGGACAGACAGCGAAGACTTAGTAAAAACACGATAATAATTCCAACCAACCTAAATAGCAATATAAGCAACTACACTCTACCATAATTTCTTAAATATTGAATTGTATCAGGCGTCACAATTCGGAAGTTCAAATCTCTATTGAGGGATCGCCCACCACCGGGCCCTATACCCTCCGCTGACCCTCGGATCTGCCTACTCATGATCACGAACACAAGACACTACAGTCGCAACGAGAAGCCAGATCCAAGCACCTAGCATGCAACCATAAATACATAGCTGCTAATCCGAAAACCAATTAAAATTTTAATCGACATATGTTTCGCCAACACCCGTGGCATCATCAGGATTAGTTTTCCATGTTAGTTCTATCTACCGAACCAACTAACTAACAACTAAAACCAATGTATTGCAAATCATTTTTATACCCTCAATCAACATAAAAAAATAAATGTTAATACCTACATATTAGTTTAGAAATGTAAAATTATTATAGATAAATAAATATTAAAAATATACATTAGTTATTAATTGTTAAATTATTAGAAGAAAAATAAATTTATAATAATATTAAATATATATAAAAAAAGACCATATCAAGGCTGTACGACAAAGTCATTACCTTTGTCCGATCCTATTGACTTTGACATTGACAGATTGCAGCCAAAACTGGGCTAGTGTTTACAAAATCTATTTGATTATTTACCAAATTAATACCTGAAAATTTTTTGCTTTCATAATTTCTAGTTTTTCTAAAATAGACAGACGGATGCCTTTATCTGCAACATGTAGAACTCTTAACTCATTATTATCTGCCAGGGAGTGGCCCGCCTGGAGTAAATGTTCGGCAAAGTTGGATTTATTAGGATTACCATTTCTAAAAGCTGATATATGTTCCTTGTATCGAACATTAAAACTGCGACCAGTTTGTCCAATGTAACAAGCATCACATTCATCACACTTCAACTGGTATACACCTGATTTCTTTTTAAGTTCCAACTTTTGTTTTGTGTTAATTAACTTTTGTAATGAATTATAAGTCCTAAACGCCACAAATATGTCTTCTTTTTTTAATAATTTAGATAATTTTTCTGAAAAACCTCCATAATATGTCAAACTACCAGTGTATGGTTTTTGAATCTGATCAACTTTAGGGTATAACATTTGTTTAACCAAAATGTTTTCCTTTTTATTGACCAGATTATAAATTAATTGAGGACTGTACCCATTAGATCTGGCAATTTGAACAATGGTATTAAATTCTTTATTATAATTGTAATTGTTAAGCGGTAAAGTTACCAGTCTATGTATCATAGACTTATAAGCCGCTAATTTATGTTGCCATGGGTGGAAAGAATCAACCGGTATTGTGACATCTGTATGGGTAGTTTCCATTTGCATGCCAAAATTAAATTCAAAATTGAAGAAGAAGTTAATAATAGCATTAATTTTTTGGATTTAACTATATCAAGATTAGATAAATTTCATGATTTTGCTGTATACCGGAAACCTACCCATACAGATGTCACAATACCGGTTGATTCTTTCCACCCATGGCAACATAAATTAGCGGCTTATAAGTCTATGATACATAGACTGGTAACTTTACCGCTTAACAATTACAATTATAATAAAGAATTTAATACCATTGTTCAAATTGCCAGATCTAATGGGTACAGTCCTCAATTAATTTATAATCTGGTCAATAAAAAGGAAAACATTTTGGTTAAACAAATGTTATACCCTAAAGTTGATCAGATTCAAAAACCATACACTGGTAGTTTGACATATTATGGAGGTTTTTCAGATTATCTAAATTATTAAAAAAAGAAGACATATTTGTGGCGTTTAGGACTTATAATTCATTACAAAAGTTAATTAACACAAAACAAAAGTTGGAACTTAAAAAGAAATCAGGTGTATACCAGTTGAAGTGTGATGAATGTATGCTTGTTACATTGGACAAACTGGTAGTTTTAATGTTCGATACAAGGAACATATATCAGCTTTTAGAAATGGTAATCCTAATAAATCCAACTTTGCCGAACATTTACTCCAGGCGGGCCACTCCCTGGCAGATAATAATGAGTTAAGAGTTCTACATGTTGCAGATAAAGGCATCCGTCTGTCTATTTTAGAAAAACTAGAAATTATGAAAGCAAAATTTTCAGGTATTAATTTGGTAAATAATCAAATAGATTTTGTAAACACTAGCCCAGTTTTGGCTGCAATCTGTCAATGTCAAAGTCAATAGGATCGGACAAAGGTAATGACTTTGTCGTACAGCCTTGATATGGTCTTTTTTTATATATATTTAATATTATTATAAATTTATTTTTCTTCTAATAATTTAACAATTAATAACTAATGTATATTTTTAATATTTATTTATCTATAATAATTTTACATTTCTAAACTAATATGTAGGTATTAACATTTATTTTTTTATGTTGATTGAGGGTATAAAAATGATTTGCAATACATTGGTTTTAGTTGTTAGTTAGTTGGTTCGGTAGATAGAACTAACATGGAAAACTAATCCTGATGATGCCACGGGTGTTGGCGAAACATATGTCGATTAAAATTTTAATTGGTTTTCGGATTAGCAGCTATGTATTTATGGTTGCATGCTAGGTGCTTGGATCTGGCTTCTCGTTGCGACTGTAGTGTCTTGTGTTCGTGATCATGAGTAGGCAGATCCGAGGGTCAGCGGAGGGTATAGGGCCCGGTGGTGGGCGATCCCTCAATAGATAATTTCTTAATCGCAATGTAGACATTTTTATCCCGATACGAACATGTAGAACCAGTTCTATTACGCTTCCAAGGAGTCCGTATCTACTCAGTAAAAAAGTGTTGGAGCGGAGCTTCCAATTCCGTTCTAGGCTGACCGCAGCTGTGCTTTGGATGTCGCTAAGCTCGGTCGGCTTTACCCTGACTGCTGAGAGCGTGAAAACGCAACGACCATTACCAACTGCATGGAAACATGTTGGCAAACACAATTTTGTTTTTTTTTTTTTGGGACATTTGACTCCGTCGGTTTTTTTTTGACATACCAGTAGGCATAGATCATGTCACTGCCTATTGGCTAGGCTATCTTTTTTAACAGTTCATAGTGATTATCACTGAACCTGAAGTAACATGTGTGCGTGTGTTGGAAAATTTCCTTTAAAAAAGGCATTATGCCTACTTCCATTTGTTTATATGGATTGATTATCACTTTGAACTGTCAAAAACGATAGCCGATACAGGGGGTGGACTTTGGACATGGACCTTATTGTATTGTTTTACGACACGGCAGATTCTTACATTTATCTAGCAATTTACTTTAATACCTATGAAGTACGCAGGTACTAAGAAAATACGTTTGATATAATAATCCAATCGTGTTTGATGTTTGAGGCAATTCGTATCACCTTACCTGCCAATAAAATATCCACGGAAATTGGTATTCGCAATTTCTTTGTTTTCGCAGCAGGTAAGAAGCCCGAGCTTATCAAATTACTTTAAATAATAAAAAAAAGAAACAAATTGGCACGTAATAGTATGTGTGTTTATTTATAAACTAATGGATACCTGCTAATGGATGATTTTCTGGAAGGCCTCATATAAAGTTTCATTGATATCAATTCAGTAGTTTTTGCATAAAGGAGTTACAAAGTACTCACGTCCTCAACTTTCACATCTATTATTATATCATAATATAATTAGTGCTTGTTTTTTTTTCTTTTCAGTTTTTTAAGCACTCGGGTTTTTGGATTTTGGGCTATGTTGTCAACACGGGAGGCGCTGCTGCCTACCTCCCGGAAACCTTTAATCGTACTAACTAGTAAATAGTATATTTAGTAGGATTTTTCCTTAATATGTAGTACAATTTTTGTATATCCCATGGCGCCAAACATCCTGGGCTCACTTCGCAAATATTCTAATAATATAATACACAAACAGACGCAGTATCGACTTTGGATTAGAAGGCGATAGGAGATAGTATGTATAGGGTAAGACTAAAGTATTTATTCGGTGTAACATGGTCAAAAAGGTAAGTAAGTAACTCCAGAGTAGACCAAGGGGCTTTACTAGATGTTTAGATTACATTAGCAACATCTCTTTCCGTCTTCCAGTGCATGTCGTAAGAGTCGACTAAGGAACTCAGGCTTTTAGGTCATAAGCTAGCCAACTTATCACCGATCAGTTACGCGATCCCCGCAATGTTAAACGCAGCTGCGGGATCTGAGGGGCAAGGGCGGATCCAGCTTTGGCGCCAGGAGGGGGTCACATAGTCGTGGTCAAGTCAAAAACTTATAATTTAATTTTGATAACAATAGATACAAGTAAAAAGTAGGTATTTTATTAATGTACGTAAGTACTGTACTCAAAAATATTTATTCTATATTGTACACTTGAAAAACTTAACTGCAGAAAAAACAGCATATGTGTTAATCCAGGGTGTCAGCTAACTCCATACAAAATTTTATTAAAATCGCTCCATCCGTTTGTAGACGTGAAGAAGTAAGAAACATACACACTCAAAAATTTACGCCTTTAAAATAGTGTAATAGTAGTCGCCGGCACTGAATATGTAAAAAATGTACAAAGAAAATATATTTTTAGGGTTTTTTTGCACACTGTTGCCATTTATTTTTCGAAAATGCAGGCTCTATCGAGAATTTGTGACGATCGCTAATGCATCATGGTAATGCTGATGCAGGTATAGCGAACGATAATTATTAGCCATTTTCTACTATTAAAGCTTCGATTATTTCTTTGTAAAAAATAGCATTTTTACTATTATATTTTATTATTCTCACACAAGAATTTTGTGTTAGGCCAGAGGGCCCGTATTATTGTGAGGTAGGTACGGCTGACGCGGCGCAGCTACGTCCCTAATACATAGAGCAGGATGCGCGGAGTGTGGGGGTGGTGAAAAGGGCAGCGCTTCCGGCCCCACTGGGCCACTAGTCGTTGTTTGGCCCATGTATATATTCCAATCATTGTAAGAAACTTCGATATCGCGTTCTAGGATTTTGCATTAGATTGTGGTTCTCTCCTGCATTCGATAGATGGCTCCGCTACATTACTCCCCTTCCAGACCGGAGGTCGATATGTCTTCGGCAGCACCCAGCGTGTATTCTCATAAGTATGCATTCGGGTCAGTGAGTCGACCGGAAAGTGTTGCGACGAGCGTGCAGGAGAGATGCGTTCTGGTCGGTGAGTCGACTGGGAACGTGTTGTGGCGATGCGTTGTGGTCTTTGAGGCGACTGGGAACGTGATGCGGCTGATGTGTTCTGGTCTGCGCGTGGAATGAATGGGAACATGTTGTTCCGTGATGCCGATGCATGCGTGCGTTGCTAACAGGTCCAGGAAGCTGTCATGGCGGCTTCTTATGAATCTGCTGGCTACTGGCGTGCTGCTGCTGCTGTCGTGGAAGAAGAGGAAAGGTGATGCTGTTGTGTGATACCTTTGCTGCGGAGTGCTGCGATGATGGTGAAGTTCCTGAAGACTGAAGGTTGCGTATGTCCAGTTCACAGGTGTCACCCAAGAATTTTGTGTTAGGCCAGAGGGCCCGTATTATTGTGAGGTAGGTACGGCTGACGCGGCGCAGCTACGTCCCTAATACATAGAGCAGGATGCGCGGAGTGTGGAGTTGGTGAAAAGGTAAGCGCTTCCGGCTCCACCGGGCTACTAGTCGTTGTTTGGCCCATGTATATGTCGTGGCCATATTGTTAAATTGATCATTTCATGAAATGGTCGAGCATTTCATGAAGTGGTCGCATTTCATGAAGTGGCCAATTCAATTTGACCAGATCGTTAAATCGTCTACATTTCACGATTTTGTCATCCACGTTTGGCCAAATCGTATTAACAGGGTGTCCATAAAATCCGAATGTGGTAAGAGCTTATATAAATAATATATACCGTACACCATATATAAGTATACCATAAGGTATGATGGTATGATTTTTTTGCTATTATTTATGTGATATTTTCACAATATAATATTTAAAAACATAAAAGACTTTACAAAAGCGATTCGCATCTGGCACATCGCCGGACGCTGCCTGGGCACGCTCGCTCCGCTCTCTCGGCTCGTGCGTCATTTGTCATAGTCTAACCTAACCTAACCTATCGTAATCTAAGGTTTTTGTTTAACAATATTATTATAAACCACCATTAAGTCTAATATACATTATAAATATAACACACTATCCGTGATCTTCTTCTGCATAGTCACCCTACTCTCTTTAATTTGTTTTATAACCTAAAAAGAAAAATCCGCCATCTTCACACATAAATAAAACGCGCGCAGCGCCTCTACCGGTGATTCATGTAACTATTTTACGATATGATCAATAATCTTGACCACTTCATGAAATGATCGGGCGTTTAGTTGCCCATATCGAGAAACGATTTTTAATCATCGATCTGCCCAAACCATATCATGATGTGGCCAATAGACAGTTGAACTTTTCATGAAATGCGACCATTTCATGAAATGCTCGACCATTTCATGAAATGATCAATTCTACGATATGGCCACGACATATATATTCCAAACATTGTAAGAAACTTCGATATCGCGTTCTAGGATTTTGCATTCGATTATGGTTCTCTCCTGCATCCGCTACACGGAGTAGGGCGGCTTCATTTGATTCACCAAATTTTTTTACTATAAAATGTCGTAGTTGCAAAACATATCCATCTATCAAGTTAATCAGATTTCCCCTGACATAAAAAGTGTCCGGGTTTTATGGATGGCAGCCTTCTGCGGGCGTCACATCTAAGTTTATCCTACTAGAGTGAGCGAACAACTTCGAGAAAAGCAAGAGACGAACTCACGTTCCATTTCATGGCGTATGCGTTTGTATCGTATTATACGAAATGATCAAGGATACAATACACTGTCTGATTATACATATTTTGTATTCAATTATACGATCTGTCAGCCCTGTGCTAGACGTTACGTAGCTGACACAAGTGTGGCGCGGTAAAATTGTGCTCGTTCCCAAACGTTTGCCATCATACAAAGTTATTATACTACATATGTATATTAAATTAATTATATATTAAAGGTATGTAGTTACATAAAATCTGTATGGTGACAAAATATATAAATAAAATCATTATGTTCAATTAGTCGTCCACCTAAGTCCTGGAACCAGCTCAGGGGGGGGGTCATGACCCCCATGACCCCCCCCCTGGATCCGCCGTTGCTGAGGGGTAAGCAAGCACGAACCTCTCGATAGTCCGTAACGCTATCGTCAAACTGTCAATTCCCACTAGGGTATTCCACCTTTTTTTAATGCATTTAAAGTACATTGGTTATTATAGGTAAGAAAAAAAGTACATAGTATCAAAATAAAGTACAATTTGTTTTTCTTTATTGTTATACTTAAAAAAATATTTTCGATTCAGCACCAATTGATTAATTTCGTTTACTTACTGATAAAATATTTTCACGTACTTTTTTCTTCTCATAAAGTATAGAGTACAATTACCTGAAATATTGTAAAATACTTTATTGTAAAGTACGGGTGGCAACCCTAATTCCCACAGATTTTGCTAGTGAGTCGCTATGCCGGCGTTATGCCGAGTAAAAAGGTTCATGCTTACCCCACAGCTGTCTGTATATGTAGTATATTTAATCCGAGTATACGCAGAATTTAAACCTAGAGTTCTAATATGTACCTATACACCTCGGAGTAAACTAATAACGTCTTTAATCCATATTTACATTATTTACTAATAAAAGATCTGATAAAAATCAATTTTTATCTCGATTGTTCATACTACATACAGGATTATCCTTAATCCCTGCGCATCACCTTAATAGCATTAAGAGTGGATTCTTAAATTTTCATTCGCTAAAAAGTGTTTAGTCGGCTTAAAAATGGGGTCGGGGTAATAAAAGTGCGTTGCCATTAACATTAGGGTTGTCACTTAATGATTTCTATAAAAAAATTAGCTTAATAATATTTTGGGAATAACAAATTTCTGCTAATAGGGTATTAGCAGAAATTTGTTATTGATGTATGAAACAATTGTAATATTATAATACTGTGAAATTTGCTTGTTTTTATCTATACTAATCTTAGCAACGGCTTAACCGATTAGGGTATCACTTAATCTGATAATATAAGCATTTGTACCTTATATTCCTTATCATCTATCCGATCTAATTCCATTCATGTGGTCGAGAAATGATACATAAGGGTTCCCATAGATATCAGTTAAAAAAATAGCTAGCTCATCACCCAAGAGAACAAACAGGCTTTTCTATTCTATTCTTAAGAATTGTAAAACGACAATTTTACAATTTCTAATTCTGTGCCAGCCCTAGGCTTAGTATATCTTGACCCGTTTCTGCTTTTGAGGGGCATTACTTCGCGGATTTCTTACGAACGATGAATGGAAGTTTTTTTTTAGCTTTCAACTGTCGGATTTTCCGCTGATTCAGCGACTACCACTGAAATTGCCCGAAAATGTCTTTACAATACATTAATTTCTCTAAATGTGGACAGTATTGAAAGAAAATGTTATTTCATCTCTCGCTTTTTGGAAGTTAAATAGGCTATGACTTTAGTAATTTTTGTGTTTGTTGTTAGCTTAAGAGAGTATATATCGGCAGTGAAAAGGTTAAAACACCCAAGGAACACTAAGTCGAAATTGAAAAACCCATATAATTTTCCACCTTTTTATAGGTAGATTTTGGGCCACAGTTTTTGCTTGCCCTTTCTTTGGGATAAATATAAAGATAAAAATAAAAATTAGCAGAACTATTAATTTTAACATTCAAAGGTTAATTTTTTTTCCGTAGAAAAATAATTATTTAGAGAGTATTTTACGTGTGAAATCGATGACCGTTTGAGATATCTACTGTATACTAAGTACCTACCTAAAGAGATATTATATCTCTGTGTTTTTTTCCATTTAATTGACTGTTAAGCTGTGTAAAAAGATATAAGATAGGTATTTATTTTACGAGCGGTGCCCATGACCATATCAAATTACTTACTAAAGAGAAAGGAAGGTTTGTGCGTTTTTCTCATATAAATTCATAATAGATACGGTTGTGTTCGCGAATAAGGGTAGGCAGAACTGCAGGGTCATAGAAGATATCCCATAGCCACGTTTATAATAGCGGGGAAAGATGTAATTTATTCATGACAAGCTGCTAGCTTATCGCATACGAGAATATCCGAGTTCCGTAGTCGACTCTTACGACATGCACGGAAGGAGATGCAGCTGATGTATACTAGTGAAACCTTGTATCAGCACAGATTTTTTTCATACATACATATAATCTCGCCTTTATCCCTTACGGGGTAGGCAGAGCACCAAGGGCCGATAGAACCGCATGGTGCCACTTCTGACCAATTTTGAGGGTATAGTTGAGATGTACAATTTCGGTTAGTAGTGACAGGTCAGCCCATCGCCTACAAAACACCAACTACTGACTTGTACAGTATGCCCGGGAAGAGAAGCAGCTGTAGTATTATACGTTTTCTTTTCACTCCCAGAGCAGAATAGACGCTTTTTTCATTTCCATGGAAATTTCGAGAAAACCTTATTCTATATACTTTAGAAATATCATAACATATTCCAAATTGTTGCTTTATCCATGCATTGTCAGTCAATAACAAAAGAGTTTTTATGATTTCTTTGTACGGTCCATATAAAGTGTGCTCATAATTTCGCTTAATCTTTAGTATAACGACAATATTGTTGATTCCATACACGAGGTTATATTATCATTTGCACTTCAATCTCGCATCGTAAACACGCATTATACGAACTATTGTTTGCGCCCTGCTTCTCACAACACATGAGACCGAACAATACTTTCTTGCTCGCATTGTTCCCTAAATATCTTTCCCGGTACAACAGAGCTATATTAATTACTACGTACAAATAGCTCTTATGTTACTAAGGGTCCCATTAATAGACAAAGAACGTCTCTTGTACGTCGTATAGAAAATTAATATGACCTAGCTGAGATAGGTCTCTGATAAGATCTTAAGGGTGCCTTTCCATTAGAGATGCGATTATTATAAAGAAAATATTTTTTTCCCATAGGCACCATTATTATTAATTTTTGTTTCATTTGCAAGAAGCTGTAATAGTAAATCCCATATTCCCAAAATTAAATAGTAAAATATGAAGTTTGCCATATGAAATCATCATCATCATCATTTACAGCCCTGAGAAGTCCACTGTTGGGCATAGGCCTCCCCCAACAACCTCCACTCCGACCGGTCGGAAGCAGCCTGCATCCAACCGACGCCCGCAACCTTGGCCAGGTCATCCGTCCATCTCGCGGGTGGCCTTCCCACGCTGCGCTTGCCGATACGCGGTATCCACTCTAGAACTTTCCGACTCCATCGGCCATCAGTTCTTCGAGATATGTGCCCTGCCCATTGCCACTTCAGCTTGCTAATATGAAATTAATATGAAATATTTGATTAAATAATATTTTATTAAATGAAAAATTGCTAAACAATAGTATGCCAAAAAAGAGATTAGCTAAAAAAATTTGCAATACGTTGTTCTGACAAACTTTTTTTTGCCAAATGAAAATTTGTGTAAAATACGAGTAGTTTGCGATGTGATATTTTGGGAAATGTTTTTTGGCCAAACATTATATAGTAAACCATTGTATGTAATATATCTATACCCAATGTACTTACACGTACAGAAATGTCTTTCTACCCATAATGTCCGTCTCGACCCTTTGTTATACAGGATGTTTTTTCATTAACGAAGGGTACGTACTCTATACATCAAATAAAGTAAGTTTATGCCAAAAAAAATGCTGGGAAAAAAAAAATTTTTTTTGAATTTTTTTTAAATTACTTGATCGGGCGAAATTTAAAATGTCTAGTGCAGGGATGGCGAACCATTGGCACGCGTGCCACCCCTGGCACGCAACAAAATAGTTCAGGCACGCAGAATGATACAGATGAATCTATGTAGATACCTACGACGAGTAGTTACAAAAATAAAATATTTAGCATCCAATTTGCAACAGCAGAAATCGCACAATTTTTTTTATATGTATATTAAAATATTAACATTACTGATCACTGTACTTTTGCGTTTTTTATAAATAGTATGTACTTAATACCATCTAGATTTATTTTTGTTTAATAATATCAGTAAGTCTAAATTATTAAATGGCACGTCATAGCTATAATATTATTTGTTTCATAAAAAATGTCACGTATATCACTAAAGGTTCGCCATCCCTAGACTCTAGTGTTTATGTTAGTTTATTTATAGACAGATATTAATTATTTCACGTGAAAAAATCTTGCTACGCGCGTCTATGTGCATTTATGCAGAAAAACGCAGTCTATTTACTCAAATTTGGACCCTAATATTTTGGAAACCAGACACTTCCCAGGTATGTTTCCATGGAGAAAAATGATCTCGATGATGAGGAGATTCCGTAGTTTTCGGGAACGTTGACGACCAAAAATCACCCTGTTTACACTCACGTCTAAACAAGGAGATTGTTCTTGGATGGTTATTTTTAAAATTTGTTTATCCTGAGAGCTTAATCTCGACTCGATTTGTACTAGATATTGATCGCACAAAGTTTCGCAATTCTTATCTTCAAAATATATACCGATAGGTTCTCAAAAAATATATATAAATTGTAATTATTTTCCAATTAAATAAAAATATTATCACCTAAAGCACATGCACATTGCCTCATTTTAAAAGAAATCTTGCAATCGATTTAAATGCGATCAATTTTATTATTTATCATCATATCGCAGAGAAATAGTAGGTTCCCTACTTTATTTGTACGTAGCGCCAGTGGCGCCACCGTGGTTTCCCAGTGAATCTTAGTTCATAATAGAAGTGGTACTTTCAATCGGAATTGGAGTGCGTTTACTTGCCCGACGTATTCGAGGGTTTCCGAAATTATTTTTGATCGTTTTCATTTAAGATAAGAGTTTTCCAATAATACTTAAGTGCTTTATTCAATATGATCTATTATTTAATCCGCTTTAGATATAATTATCGGCTATTTATAAGATCCGTAAAAGGTATAAACACAACATTTTTAATATTTTGCAATAGGCAAAGTTTAAATTCTTACCAAAATTTTTGCTTTTCATCAGTCTATTTTGCCTACATGTTATGTCTTATTGTACAAAATAAGACGTAGGTAAAATTAATCGTTGTCTATAAAAATATCACACACCTCATGTTAGTAACATAACATTATTTTAATACTTTTACCAATATAATTTTGTTTTGTTGGTATATTTATGTTAGATGTGTTGTTTTAGTAAATAGATATTAACTGTAATAGTAAATGAAACCAACTTAAGTGTTACCAGTAGAACCGTCGAAATACCACAAATAACATAGACACCACAAGGCTCGGCATCGGTATTTCATCCGAACGAACGGAACTAGAAACCATTGGAGAACAACCGCAAGCTTGCGAAGATGCTCGTCGGCTTTTGTTTGTTTGGGATAATCTGTGGCTCTGGTACAGCTTCAACATTTCATTTTCTACTTTTGTGTTCCTTTCGTTCATTTGTTATAAAATTCGTCATATCAAATCGTAATTCTTATAACGAGAAGGTAAATTGGCTTTGTATTGCAATATAAACAACACTCATAGCTAACTCATGGCACGGAACGCAGAGGTCGTGGGTTCGATTCCCACCCGGGTGAGGAATTTTTTCCATTTCTTTATTAATAAACTCATAGCTAAGTTCAAGATATCGTAGGTACCTATCTGTCTGTACAGTAAATGAGATTACAAAAAGGTCAAAAAGATACTTTCAGTCTTCTTTAGAGCTTTATCTAACTGATCCAAATGAAAAGCTAAAAAAATATCGGCATTCCTCATAACTTTTTTATCGAATCGAATAAAATTTTCTCATTTCTTCTCGAAATTCTAAATTACCTGCGCGTGTCAGTTCGACGCAGAGGTAATAAAGCTGGTTCCACACATACGATTTTATTTCCATGAACTGGTATTTATGATACTTCGATTTTAAATCACCTGTTCCAGGAGACGGATATGCCTTATGGCTTTACATCACTTTAATTTGGAAATATTGAAATAGAAATTACGTTATATATTAAGGGGTTCCGGTAAGTGGGCAGCTGTCGTATTGAATCACACTGCGGTAACCAAATTGCCTGCCGAGCGTGGTGACTATGGGCATAACTCCATGCAGTAGCCTTTGTGGCAGCGCAGGTAATTGTAACACTATTTGTAATGCGGCAGTAAATAAATATAATAGAAAATTGCTAAAAGTCGCTACTATTGTTTAGGTTTCATTTCATTCTAAACCTTCTGTATTTTTATTTATTCTTACCTTTTTATTATTATTTACAGTATTGAATAATTACTGCACTGAAATGTATGGAACAGCTTAATTTTTTTTTTACTATTTCGAAGTCCCCATAGTGAAAGTCTTTTTTACCTACCTAGTTTCGTGTCAAAAGCAAATCACTAATTCCGGAAATAGCTTATATACCCACGGTGCGTGATATTACGGAAGGACGCGCACCAGCCCGCACCACGGATCGTGGGAAACAGAGCGTCCGTGGTAATACAGACGCGTCCGTGGTGCGCATCCGTCCGTAGCCGTCGGTGCGTCCGCGTCCGTCCGCAAAATCACGCACCGTGGGAACCGACCTTAATAAGGACTAGAATATTAAATAATGTACTAAGTATGTATTTTATCACAGGTACCTAAGGGGTGAGCTCACCGCTGCCTGAAATTTAATAAAATATACCTAAATTTAATAAAAAAAATACTCTAGCTTAAGTGGTTTTTTATCACTCCCAAAATATCTAGACCATATTTATATCAATCCTGGGAAATGCCCTACGCACCTTGCCATATTTCATAAAGACTGACACATACCTTTTGTAACCTTACAGGCACACAAAGAACTTGAAATATATACCCTGTAGTTATTTCGACGTCGGTTTCATACATATGTAAAGTACAGTGAAGGTATCGCGGGAAAACGCACACAAATCTTATCTGCCGCATCATTTTTTATGTGGAGGTCTCACCTAAAATGTCCCATTTATGTTTCTCTCAAGCCTAAAAGTGTCGGCTACTGTTGTGCGTAAACTCACATTTTTATCGATTTTATTCCGACATTTCATTTCTTTTCTAAAAACGAACGATTCATATGTAAAGTACCTAACAATATCTCTTGCGATGGTAGTATTTCGAAGACCCAATTTCTTTTTAAGACATCGAAATATTTTGTCTATAAATTGTTACTTAGTTTTGAAAAAAGGAGTAATTGCTTGTAAAATAAATTCTGACATCAAAAATAATCTTGTTTTCTCTTTACCCATTAGTATGTCTATATTGTGGAAATCTGTATTAAAAAATATTTCTAAATTATAAAACGCCCTCTCACTTCCGCCCGGAAATTAAATTAATATTAGTTATTTTGGAACTACAATATTAAAGGAACTAGTTACTAAACTACTGACGAAAGCTCGTTGACAAGTTCTCGGTCGGCGAGCGCAAACATAATTGAATATTTATCAACTGTTTTGCTCGACAAAATGGTTTACTATGAATACGTAGCTTATGACGAAGCAACTATTAGTAATCTGTGCTTAAGCATGAACGTATAAAGAATAACGGACAGAGTGTTGTGACTACACAGAGTGAAGCATTCATAGTAAGCTGGAGTAGGGATGTGTATTGACGCGTTATCCACTCACACATACAAACCATATTAAGCTCGGCGCCTACTGGAAAATACGCACACATGCCCAACGCGTCGCCATTTCTGTGCTTCAATCTGTGCAGTGCGTGACAGAATTACGTCCATTGTTATTTATACATTCATGTGCTTAAGGGTCAAATATTATTCTAGTGCAACGTTAAGGCGTCATTTTACTTTAATTGAAAGAGTTAGAAGAAGGTGCATTTTTGGTTATTGTACCAAATATTTGGCATATATGCATTATATAATACAAGGTGTAAAAAAGGGATGTGTAAGGCGCAATGCTATGAAAATGGGTACTACAAGCAGCTATCTACCTACCATATTTAGAACTCGAGTCACATGTCTATTTTTGAACCTGTAAGTACTTAGTTAAACAGAGTTAACTAATTGGTATCTTTCTTCTCGCTCAGTCTAGTTACAGGCCAGGAACTAATAGGTATTACTATGATAGGTTTACGCTTCAAACAGGTATTTGGATAGTGGTATCCATATTCATTTACTCGTACATTCATGGTTTGCAGTGTGTATCGATTTGCGGGTATTGAGGTTTGACGGTAAGCATGTATTTCCGGTTTCTATAGTTTATATGTTAACACTCAACAGTTTAGGGATGCGGTTAGTTGTAAATGATACATTGATAGATAGATAAAGATTACCATAGAGAGTATACTTCACTAAATGCGATCGCTATTACCTATTACCATTTTTGATTCTCATTTAGGTAAAAGAAGGTAATGTTGATAAAGTGTCCATGCTGTGAGTTAAAAAAATCTTTTTCTAGCATCTACGGCTAAAGTTTTACCCGACTGCGCAAGAAGGAGGGTTATGTTTTTCGAGTGTTTGTGGCCTACATATATAGATACTCTGGCATGTTCTAGAGACTGAACTGTTGGTTGCATTTGAGCTTGGGAGATACCAGTTTTTCTTTAAGTAACTAATAGCATAAAATTTTACAAAACAAAAAAAGGTACATATATGTACAATTATTTCTTTTCCCACCAATTCCCATTCGAGAACAGAGAGTAGCGCTTCAACCCTCGATTCGTTCTCAGCCACTACACACGAAACTGAGCCGCGCAATTTGGAGTGAAAAACCACCGGCGGCCGGTCTCACATAGGTTAATTTATGACTTAATTTACCAGCAAAAGAAGTAAACAAAATTCTACGCTTCGCTTCCTTGCCTTTGTATTTGCACTTCAAGCCGAGATTGGGTATTTTATTCGCGCGTTGTTTTGCGAGTTCCGTTAAAAGCTACAATATTTTGTTACATTTGGATTGTAAATCAAGCGGCTTATATTTCGCTTGTTAGACGAATAAGCAAATTCGAGTTGGAATAAAAAAGATCTTATTTGACCAGTTTGTTTTAAAGAAGTCTTATTTAAAATAATTGTACAGGTACACGGCGGTGATAGCCCAGTGGTTAAGACGTGCACCTTCCAAGCGGGAGGCGTAAGTTCGATCCGAGTCACGGGCCTATGCTAATGAATTTATTTCATGTACAGATTTTAATGTTGCAATTTTGCTGTCACTTAGCTCGTGCCTCGGAAATAACACGTAAATTCAAATTAATTTTTTTTTTCAAAGTCCCACCGGACTATGAGAATAACGGAATAGAGAGTGCATTTGTGTTTGCGCACACACTTGTGCACTATAATATCTCCTGCGTATCTGGCCAATCTCCATGGAGATTGGTCGCCTTGGCCGAAAAACGGCTGGAGATCATAATCACATGTACACGAGACTATATTCCCACAAATAGGGCAGCAAGGACTGCAGGCTCTTGAAAGAGATTTTACAACCACTTTATGCATAGCGGGGACAGCTGATGTAAATTTTATTATCTCAGTCAGTTGCTAGTTTATCGTTTGAGAGAATACCCGAGTTCCTTATTCGACTCTTACGACATGCACGGAAAGAGATGCAGCTGATGTACTTTTTTCTTATTTGACTAATTCTGCATAGTTTATAGAAATATTTTCTAAGTTAGATTTAGTTTAGTTTAGGCAACGTTAAAAGACTTGTAATAAATAACACGGTCGTCAATCGATTACAGTCCAGTAGTTCCAACAAATATTATGAATGCGACAGTAAGTTTTGTTTGTTACCCTTTCACGCTTTTGTTACTGAACCAATTTTCTTGAAATTTTTCATGCATAATATAGGTATATATGGCCACGTGGTACCGGCAGAGTAGAATTCGTACCACCACATGTCTACCCGTGGGTATCGTACGAGTCGATTAAGGGTTTCCGGGAGGTGGGCACCAGTGCCTCCCGTGTTGACAACATAGTCCAAAATACAAACTGCGGTCACCAACCCGCCTGCTCAGCGTGGTGACTATGGGCAAATACCCCCCATGGTAGTCTTATGACGTGCCCTGGGGGAGGCCTACGTCCAGCAGTGGACTGCAATAGGCTGATGATGATGATGAATATATTTAGTATAGGAGAAGGACATAGGCTATCTACAGTCCACGCGGACGAAGTCGCGGGCTAGATCACGTTCATAAGCCAATATCATGATTTCAAATTGACGATACATATACAGGGTGTAACAAAAGGGTATGTTAAGCGAAAAGCTATATAAATAGCCCACTATAGAGAACCTCTCTACAAAATTTGAGACTCGAAATCACATGTTTATTTTTCCAGATAGTATGGAGAATTCTTAAATGTCTCAGGAATTTTCATACAATCTTCAAAAATTAACATGTGATTTCGAATCTCAAATTTTTTAGAGAGGTTCTCTATAGCGGGCTATTTGCATAGCTTTTCGCTTAACATACCCTTTTTGTTACACTCTGCATAGGTATAGTGAACAATTAATTATGAACTTAGCCAGCGAGACAATTTTCCAACATACCCGAGGAAGGTTGGCGTCAGCCAGGCAGCCGGCTGTAAAACAAACACCAAATTTTTGCAAAATGGGTTTTAAATCATATTGCGCCGACCCCATAAATAAATAATGGCATAAGGGCTGAAAGATGGTGATGAATTAGACCATTTAATTTAAGAAAAATACGCAGGATAAAGTTGCTAAAAGAAAATGGCATCAATGGTAATTTAAAACTCGTTTCACTTTGAAAGGTTTTTACTTGGCTTTATTAAATAGGGATTCTATTATGTAATCCGTGAGTTTAAAAACAGATAAAAAAATTCGGAAGCATTTTTTTAAAATGACCCATCTTTTTAAAATTTTAAATTGTTTTGATTTAGTTGGATATTGAATATTTTGTTTTGGAATGGGATTTTTTTTACCATATATTAATTATACCTGCTACATTGGCTGCATATCCTTCCGTGCATGTTATGTATGGCGATGACCTAGCAATTTGTCATTGATCGTTTAGGACCTAACATTACTTTGGGATGTACCTACTTCGTGATCTTGCAGTTCTACTGGCTTTACATGCAAAAATGTAGTCCTTGGTGCTCTGCCTACTCCGTATGGGATAAAGGCGTGATTATTATGTATGTATATATTATCTAAAATAATTGAACCTCTTAATAACATAATCTACCTCAGTTTTGGATTATCCCGACAAATATTAGTATGTACCAGAATACCATAACACGGCAGGCGGTATCGTGTACACAAATTTGACCCCTAACGGTGTCACCTCTGCTCGGGGACACGCGGTAAATTCACCCCAATTTATTATTTACGGCAATAAGGTAGAGTTTGGCGCACTTGAACGATATGTCCTTGTAATATATATCTGGTTCTTCATGTTTTGGGTATTTTTAACACACAGGTTTTTACATATATCGGCCTATTGCAGTCCACTGATAGACGTAGACCTCCCCCAGGGCACGTCACAAAGCTATTGCCATAGGGTTTTTACCCATAGTCACCACGCCGCCCCGGGCATGCGGGTTAGTGACCACAGTTACTATTGAGAAAAAAAGAAACCGGGGAATTCGATATAGAGAAAATAAAAAATTGGGAAAATTTGCGAATGGAAAAATTGCTTAAAAAAAAAAGATTTTGTCAAAAAGTTTGCCATACTCGTGTGATTTTCGGACTATATTATCAACAGAGAGGCGCTGCTGTCATAGAGAAATAAGATGTAGAGATGTAGACATAGAGTGCTAACGTCATACTAACAGTTTCGGTTCACTATTAGACTTTTCGGTGCCTCACAATTCCAGTTCTTGACACTTGATTGCATTACTATACGTTAAAATACATTAGTAATGTAGTACATTACTATACATTACACTAATAGAATCTAAGTGTCAAGGACTGGAATTATGAGGTACCGAAAAGTCTAACGGGTGCATCGAAACAGTATGATATTAGCACTCTATGACATCTTATTCCTCTATGCTATCTCCTGGAAATCATTAATCGTCTCTTACGATAGCCACAAGAAAAAATGGGGATGCTATTCTACTCTGCCTTTACCACATGGGTATTATATTATAATAATACTAGTGGACGCCCGCGACTTAATCCGCGTGGACTGCAGAAAAAACAAAATGTCGAAATTATCCGGGATAAAATTATATTCCAGGGATAAAAAGTAGCCTATGTCTTAATTCAAGGTGTCAGCTAACTCCATACCAAGTTTTATTAAAATCGCCCCAGCCGTTTTTACGTGAAAGAGGAACAAACATCCATCCATCCATCCATTAGTAGGAAGTAGGATAAATTTCAAATGTAAAAATACTAGAACATACCACGTCTGCCTGAATAAGCCATACACGATTGCGAGTGGCTGATCAGGTAAATTGCAGTGGCGAAAACTTAATTCCTATTAAATTAGCATTTTTAGTAATCCATTATTGGGATAAATGAAATTTATAAATGTTCTTTGGAAAATTACTTAAAGTTATATGAAAATTACGCAACTGGTAAAGCAGATTCTACTGAAAACTCAAATACCCAACAATGGGGTGGCTTGGTGGGGTAAAATGGATGGAAGGGTGAAGGGCGAAGAACAATATTGTACAATTTATAATAACAATACTGCACATTGAATCTCAAACTTTACCAGAATTCTCGTAATCCAATTTTCTTCCCCTACTTCTAACAAACAAATTTACAATAGAAGCTGATTAAAGTCGGATTTGGGAACTTGAAACCAGAAGCAGTAAAAATTATAGAGAAAATCGTTTGGGCCATAAAGAAAGAACATAAAGGAGATGTTTAAAGTAGACTGACATAGAGAATGTATAACGGAAGAGTGGATGAAAGGGAAATTCCTCGCCGGACATTTATCGATCAATTTAATGAAATTCTTGAGAAAGGTCAGGTCAAGCGTACTGTTACATACTCCAAATATATATTTATTTCTGAATTGCACCAATTTCATTTTTGTAGTAAATAATAAGATGCAGATCAGCAATAAAGTACTATATATTTTCCCTACCGACTAACATCGAGTTAGTCAGTATCATTTCTTGCCGAATTGCTGCCCAGCTACGGACTGGTTTCCCTTACTGTCGGCCTGGTGCATCAATCAAGAGCTCTGGTAGTCCACTCCACCGTGGAGATTGTGAAAGTAAAGCTGTACTTTTATTATATAATGTGTTATAGAAATAGTGTTTAAAATTTAGTGTGGTGAGAAAACTTGTTTTTTTAAACATGTCCGGCCGCCATCCTAACAGTACGTACGCTAAACCAACGAGCTTGCATGAAGAATATCATGAAAGTAGGTGAAGCGACAAATGCACTGTCAGGAATGTAGCAAGAATAGATCCGTGATCTACCCCTCCGGGAAAGAGGCGTGAGGTTATATATAAATTATGTTAACCGGTTATTCCCATGTCCTACACTGTGTCATCACCATCAGCCTATTGCAGTCCACTGTTGGACGTAGGCATCCCCCAAGGCACGCCATAAGACTGCCATGTGGGGTATTTGCCTCAATTTAATCATTGTGCTCTTGTTCTATCGAAAGACTACTCCGTCCGTAATATATAGCGTAACGATAAAATTATACTATAACATTCCCTTGTCCGACTCTATAGGTATAAACGATTAGGCCATCTCCTTTTTATTCCCTTCTTCATGGCCCGTCCGCGCCTTTATCGGTTATCGAGATCTTATTACAATAAATTAAGGACCGGGACATAAATTAGGAGAAGAAAGAGCGAGATGCCATCAGTTTTGGAAGAACGCCAGAGATCGGACTACTTAGAGCTTAGTTCGGGCCGAATTGTACCTTAATTGGGTTCTCTAATAAGAAGAATAACGAACTTTGTTAGGAACTTTATCTTTTCTATCTGATTTTTCCAATTTCGTGAAAGCTTATTGCAATTTAGTAGGGAGATGGATGAAGGTGATATCAATCTATCTTAGTTGTCGTATAGCCTATAAGTACACACTATCATAAGCTGGAAAAACTTCCATTGTTTTTAGTGAGATACCCGGGTAAGTAAACGGGTAATATTTTACTTCAAAAGATAAAGACTGACTAAGATTATCATAAGCAAATCCACTACAAAACAATTACAATTTTACGGCCTGCCATCAAATAGCAATATCTAACTAGTCAGGTAGTAATGTGTGTTACTTTTGATTTATGAATAGGTATTATAGTAGTGATAATATATGTTGAGTTTTGAAAGATAAAATAGCTACGTTTGTTACACTCAATTAAGCCTCGAGCACACCGGATGCGTATGCGTGCACGTAAGCGTAGGCGTACACGTACCTCTGAGTTTAATGTATAGAACTGTCACCGCTTGACGTCTATGCTTACGTCTACGCATACGCATCCGGTCTGCCCGTGCCTATACAGTTCAACAAATAACATACATTACAACTCAGAGGTACGTGTACGTCTACGCTTACGTGTGCGCATACGCATCCGATGTGCTCGAGGCTTTAATGTATAAAATATTAAATGCACGTATTACTCAGTAACAGCTTTAGCTACAGAATAACAGAATGTATTTTATACAAACATACAACTTAATTAACTTTATGAGACAACATAGTATGACTTCATATAAAAGTTACACATGCGGGAACTGAAGTTAAAACTTTTATACTAACACAAGAAGATTTTTCATACTATATTACTACGTTAAAAATATCATCAGACATAGGCCTTCGGTCTAATGTAAGTGATCCTTAATGATCCCAAACATTTCCTGTAAGCGTTGAAGCATTTCGCAAGATTTAGTGCCTGTTTAGACTAGATAGTCTGCAACTTAATTAACTTAGTTTAAGTTTAGTTCTTGCAGCTTATGGTCTGGAACTTAGTGCAGCGCATGAATTAGGTTATAATACAGTACTGTATGGAATAGGCGAATGGAATTAGTTTTTATTTGAATACTAGCGGACCCGACAGACGTTGTCCTGTCCCACGCCTTTCAACTAACGACAAACAGGGTAGAATCGTACAAACCGTAGGTTTAATTACAAGATTAAAAACTAAATATTGAAATGAATTAAGAATAAGATAAGGTATAATTTATTTAGAATCACTGTACAAACAAATTCACATGAGAGTTCCTCAAAACAACTTTTTCCTTACTAAATACTAGATTATGCCAGTAAATAAATAAATCGGCCGCAAAAAATGCAAATTTTTGTTAAAAAGAACGTAAATTATGACTTGTAAAATCAAAACCAAGCATTCACCTCAAACCAGGAACAACACGATAATTACAGTTTATCGTAATAGCCGTATAAGGTAGCTTTCTAATTAGAATACTATGGTGGCGTCACTGGCCACTTGCTAACGATTTATTTACCGATCTATCCAACAATCAGATAGATAGATGTATCTATCTTGATCAAATTTTTGAGAATGACAGCATCAACTTTATTCTTCATATAGGCAATTTGAGCAATAAAAAATCGGTAATTAATCGTATGGCGGTCTCTCGAATAGCTAATAAGATATAGATAGGTATATAATAAGTCTACACTCAGCCCTAAACATACCCTCCAAGATCAGTTTAGTATGTACATTGATACATTGTATGTGACCGCGAAACCCAACGGTAAAAGGTGTTATAAATTTATTGAAAATACGTATACTAAGTATGAAAAAACAAACAAATAAATGATGCTGGTTCTACTCGTTCTACTGGGTATATAACCACTAATATTCTAATCAGAAACTGCCCTTAAAGGTTCGTGTTTAGTCTGTGAGAATTTTCTAAAAACAATTTTCCGCTGTAATAGAAAGTATTATTAAAAGTCGTGACGCACGGAACTGTGTTGATGTCACGTGAGGTTGATACACCGAGGAGGGAGCAAGCGGAGTTGTCAAAATTATTTTCTTTTTATTATTCTACTGTATCAAAATTAAATTTTATTTCCGTTCGTCTTGCTATCACTCGAAAACCGCTCGAAAGGATATGAAAGAAATTTTCTGTGTGTGCTTGAAGTACCACTAGTATTCTAAAAAGTTTTAAGCTTGCTTCTTATAATTAAACATAATTTAAAAGATTGAATTAGATTAAAATACTCTAACACCATAAAAACAACAACCATATTCACAATTTAATGGTACAGCTAATTAGATTTTTGAAATAAATTAAAATTTATTACGAACGATTAAGTACTTTTTGCAATTCACTGTAAGCTAACATATTTGTTAAACAGTTGAAAATTTAAATAATTGCCTTACGCATATAGTTTTTACCACTTCGATAAATTACGTAAATAAGTAAATTAGTTTAATATTATCATTGTTTAAGGGGATATAATACCAATTGGAAATTATAAAACTCTTCAAAACTTCCATCCCCAGAATTCCATTAGACCAAATTCTAACACGACTATGACGTTTGGCTTAGTAAATGGAAATAATACGAGAAATTATAGTTCAATTAACTAAATTATGTAATAATTAATGTAATAATTCACTTTCTGTATAAACAATAAGTACCTGGAGAGCTGGGATCTTACATAGGCTATGATAAAAAAAAAACATTGATCGCTCATGATTGAAATACTCGTATACCATTTCTTCTAGTAGTCGAATTGGTAAACTACTCGTACATCTCTAGGTATTTGCTTCCCGTTTTTCTGGTAGCATGAAATCATCAAAAGCGATACATCTCACCCTTAAGTGCAAATCCACAGAGCTATAATATCTAGTCAAAGTCAGAATCTATTCTCTGACCCCAACAGCTCTCTTTTTACACGCGAAGTACATACACTTATTTTGCCTAGTTATTATTAGCTTTATGAATTTGACATTTAAATGTGAGATGTATCTTTCTCACCAATTTCATGCTATGAATGCTGAAGTTGTCTAATAACAAAATGGGTTTACCGTAGATTGCTCATAAAAAGTAGCTTTAATAGAATGTGACAAACTGACAAAGGTCGGGACCCTTGTCAGTCAGTTTTGTTAAAAAAACAATTAGAGGGCCACGTTTAGTCTCGTTGGATCACTGCGTGGGATGGATGAATTTTGAATTTTAGAGTATCAAGTT
Source organism: Carposina sasakii (assembly GCA_014607495.2). Taxonomy (NCBI): domain Eukaryota; kingdom Metazoa; phylum Arthropoda; class Insecta; order Lepidoptera; family Carposinidae; genus Carposina; species Carposina sasakii. The sequence goes on along the minus strand of CP053151.1, from coordinate 1,803,104 downwards.
TTTTTAAAATGTTTAAATGTATTCGCTCTGATACTAGAAGCACGTCATTACGCAATATTAGGTAATTGGGCCACTATTGCGAGGTGATTTCTTTACATACTTATAATGTGAGATGGTTTTAGCCATTAAATTACTAAGAAATGCAAATGAAATAAAGAGTTTTATAATTAACATTTAATCTATTTTCGAGTATAATAACATTAATAATTATAATGAAATTGATAGAGGGAGGACAGATCTAAATGAATGAATACTATACTATTTATTAGGAACTAACACTTGAAATACAGCGTATTCACTATTACAACTTCCATGAGCGGAAGAAACCTTAGAAACAACTTAGATCTTCTCCCGATAAATACAAGAGTTAAGTGTTAAGTTTAAACTTGCACCCGATTGGTTTCAACGAGCTTCGAAAACTAGGACATGTTTTGGAAACGATAGCTTCGCTTTTAGAAACTAGGTATAAGTATTGGACGAGATTGAGAAACTTGTTAAAGTTAACAGAGAACAAGTTATGGACGCTTTTTAACAGTCACTCGTCATATTCTTTTAGTATAACTGCTAACTATGCTAAATAGAAATCTATTTTGACTTTGTTTAAATTATCATATTGAACTGAACTTTTTAATTGCAAAGTCTTACCCACTTTGATTTGGCCTTATTACAAAGTGGTTTAGGACTAGTTTAGTATAAACTACATCTTGCTGTAAAATTTATTTTCTGTCAAATTTTGAGTTCATTAAGAGCCTAGTTATTAACTTTCTTTGGGGATTTAGTACACCAAAACTAAACCAGCAATGTGCTAAGCGCAGATAACCAAACATCCCAGATTTAGACAGATGCACAGAGTGGGCCTTAATTACTTTGGTTGAATATCTTTTGTTTTAAATAATAGGCCCGCCATTTTCCATTTTGTAAAGGCTTTGTGTCCATAAAAGCTATGCAACCGTGTTGGGGTTTCTATTCTACATTATCTCCGTAATGAATTGTGTTTGCAATTGTTCGCTTAAATAACAAATTGTATTAAGCTAGCGGTCGCCCGCCACTTTGTTTGGGATATTCTCTTTTGACCTCTCCATGTTCCTAAAGAACGTTATAGATTTTTAAGTATACCATTTGATGGCGCATAAAATTTCGAATCCAACGGTGTATAAAACCAATTTTCTGTTTTCCAGTAGCGCTATGTTAGATTTCAACTTTCTACGCCATGCTACTTTAAGACAGTAAATACTCCTATGTGCTGAAGTACAGTGATAGACAAGCATACATATTTGAATAAGGGCCGATGGCCTATCCAAGGGATAAGGTTGATGCTGTCTCCATTTTAATCTTTTATGTGAAAATTGGAAAAAGCGCCCCTAAAGCGAAAACTAAAATGATGATAACTCAACTTCAAAACTTCAGGTTTCATTTTAATAAAACTAAAACTAGTGTATTTTAAGATATTTGGTCAGTACAATCAATAAAGTTTACCAGTTTTAATAAAGCTACTGATATTTTTCATTATTAAGTACATAGCATAAAAAGCTAGTAAATCTTAACACAGCTAGTAAATCAATACAAAAATGATAGGTTGCCTCAACCTCCCAAATAATTCCTTATGAAAATTCCGGCCTAAAACCAAGTTTATTCAATATTCCGTGTTCAAAACATTAAGTTTTGTTAAAGACATAACAAAAGGGAATACACACATACACACGCCACCGCAAGTATTGGGAGTGTGCCAGAACGCAAGATTTGTATGAATGTTACATAACGAAAAGCGCCCTCAGATGACTTCGGTATTAAAACAGGCTTATCACGAGTTCTTGGAAAATTTTGGCTTATACTAATTAGTCATTCATTCATATATACACACGGCTGTGTTGCCAGAACTGCAGGATCGCATATGAGATCCTGCACTAACGTTTATCATAGCAGGGTCTAATGTTAAAAATCAGTAACAAGTTTCTAGCTCATCGAATTCCTCAGTCAGCTCTTACGACATGCATGGATGCAGCTGATGTATTCTATTGAAGCCCCACATTAGCACAGGACTTTATACTTTATTATTATTATGATAGGTTCTTATGTCCAGTCGGCAGCTTTTCAATTTTCCGACAAACAGAAAATAACATTGAAATCAGTTAGCATGTGACAAGATTCTGATTGATAAATAAAACTGAAACTGTATATTCAAAAGGTCTATTTAACACACAAAAATTCTCGCTTCTCTGGTATCCTTAATGAAAATTGGAAAAATTCAATGGACGGAACGAGCTCTACGTGGGTACCTTTAATAATAATATTGAGAAGTTTATTTTCAAGTATTTCTATACTTACCTATAATGAAGATAACAAACAATTTGATTATTTTTTGTTTTTCATACTTACCTCTACATACATACCTACATATCGCTTCTTTACGAGAACAAAGTAACATCTCATGAAGTAGTAATTTATAAAATATCACCTTGTTCTAGCAAAGAGGCGATATATTATCTACAAACATAAAATTACGCCGTTTTTGCAAAAATGTAGGTAGATATCACGGTCTTCCATTTGCCACGGTCCTGACACACCTTGTCGCTTTAATCTACATTTGTAATATTCTACATTCACGTTAGTCTGTATAGGGTACTCTTAACCAGACAATAATTTATGCACATTAATCTAAAGTCTTCTTCTTCCTCAGCCTATTGCAGTCCAATGCTGGACGTAGACCTCCCCAGGGCACGCCACAAGGCTACTGCCACAGGCTACTTAATCTAAATTGGTGGCACGATACTTTTAAGTAGTTCTGAAAAGATCATGCACTGATGCGGGTTTCACTAGACTGCATCAGCTGCATCTCCTTTCATGCATATCAAAGAGTCACATCAGCTGTTTAACCCTAACAGCTGATGTAGTCTTGTTAAACCCCGTATCAGTCTAGCTAGACTAGATTCTAGTCCAGCCATGCTCAAAGTGCCTAATAGCAACTTTATCGTGATTCTGCAATTCTGATTAAATAGTGTATATGTACAAAAGTACTTATGTTAAAAATTAGTAGTATTAGGAAATAGGCGTGTACTTACGCCATCTACCGCCCCAACTATAAACTAGTAACTATATAATTGCTAACTGCAGGTGAAGTTTTCTCACTCACAAGTTCCAGGTCTGTGGTTGTAATGAGTTCGGTATTACTTCACCTGTATTGTATTGCAGCAATATTTTAGTTTGTAAGTTACATTTATTGTTGTTGCAACTTTGTATGCTGTTTTTAGGGCCACGGCATCAATGTTGCGATATTTGCAATGCAAACTTTTGACATTGCTGTACCAGCATGCTTACGTCATGAACGTATAAAGAATAACGGACAGAGTGTTGTGACTACACAGAGTGAAGCATTCATAGTAAGCTCGGCAACGATATTCCATGGAGTAGGGATGTGCATTATCCACCCACACATACAAACCATAGTAAGCTCGGCGCCTACTGGAAAATACGCATACATGCCCAACGCGCCGCCATTTCGTTGCTTCAATCTGTGCAGTGACAGCATTACGTCTGTTGTTCTTTATACATTCATGGCTTACGTCTGTTTGCTGTATCAAGGAAACCTTCAATCTACTATATAAAAATAAGTCGTGTTTTCCTTCCTGACGCTATAACTCCAGAACGCACGAACCGATTTCCACGGTTTTGCATTCGTTGGAAAGGTCTCGGGCTCCGTGAGGTTTATAGCGAAGAAAATTCGGGAAAAATTTCAACAGAAAAGCAGGAAAATCTTTTTTACATACAGCGCCATCTCTGATACATAGCATGTACTACAAACCAATATTTTAAGTAGATGGCGCCGGTGCGTTCAAAAGAAGATAATGGTCGAACTATCAAAGTTAAAATTCAAAATCAAGAGATTGAGATCGGAAATGAATTCATTGTATCATATTGCCCGCTGCTATCACGAATTTTCGAAACACATGCAAACGTTGTGAGTTGTCATTCGGCCAAATCAATCAAATATTTGTGCAAGTACGTCACAAAAGGCAGCGACATGGCTGTGTTTGGTATTGTGTCGGAAAATGCGAATGACGAAATCAGCAACTTCCAAATGGGCAGATACGTCAGTAGTAATGAAGCACTGTGGCGATTATTGTCATTTCAAATTCATGAAAGATATCCCACAGTTGTACATTTAGCAGTGCATTTGAAAAATGGCCAAAGAGTTTACTTCACTGAGGCTAATGCGGCACAACGAGCTGAGAGACCACCATCGACAAAATTGACTAGCTTCTTTGCAATGTGTGAAGTAGATCCATTCGCAGCGACGCTGATGTACGTTGAAATGCCCAAGTATTACACTTGGAATCACTCAACAAAGAAATTCCAACGTCGCAAACAAGGAGCCTCAGTTCCTGATTGGCCACAGGTGTTTTCCACTGATGCACTAAGTCGCATGTATACTGTTCATCCTAGAAATGATGAATGTTTTTATTTGCGACTGCTGTTGGTAAATGTACGTGGACCAAAATCATTTGCGCATTTGAAAACTGTGAATGGCCACCAATGCTAAACATATAGAGAAGCATGTCAACTATTGGGTTTGCTGGAGAACGATTCTCATTGGGATTTAACACTTGCGGATTCAGTTGTTTCATCAAATGCGTACCAAATACGAACGCTGTTCGCAATTATCATCACCACATGTTTTCCTTCACAGCAAATTTAGTTATGGAACAAATATAAAGACGACATATGTGAAGATATCTTGCATCGCTTGCGCATTCAAACGAATAATCCTGACATCCAAATAAGCGATGAAATCTACAATAAAGGATTGATTCTGATTGAGGATCAATGCTTGACTATTGCAAACAAGCTACTGATTGAAGTAGGAATGATTGCGCCAAATCGATCGATGCACGATGCATTCAACCAAGAATTAAATCGAGAGCTGCAATACAATGTTGATATATTGCAGGAATTCGTTCGAAATAATGTGCCGTTGCTGAATGAACAGCAAAAACAAGTATACGAAAGATTAATGCAAGCGGTGGACAATAATACTGGTGGTCTATTCTTCCTGGACGCACCTGGAGGAACAGGGAAAACATTTGTCATTTCATTAATTTTGGCCACTATTCGATCAAGATGTGACATAGCTTTGGCGTTAGCATAATCTGGAATTGCGTCGACTCTTCTAGATGGCGGTCGTACTGCACATTCTGCGCTTAAGTTGCCACTCAATTTAAACACAATTGATACTCCAACATGCAATATTTCCCGATCCAGTGCAATGGGAAAATTGTTGATGCAATGCAAGCTCATTGTTTGGGATGAGTGCACAATGGCACATAAGAAATCACTTGAAGCACTTAACTTCACACTGAAGGATCTTCGGCGAAATAACAATATCTTTGGCGGCTTGATGATATTATTGGCAGGCGATTTCAGGCAGACGTTGCCAGTAATTCCCCGTGGAACGCCTGCAGATGAATTGAATGCTTGCCTGAAGGCATCACCTTTATGGAATAACGTAAAAACATTATCGCTAACCACTAATATGAGAGTTCAACTTCAAAATGATCAAAGTGCTGCACAATTTTCCAAACAATTGTTAGCTGTTGGAAATGGAAAAGTCCCAATTGATGCGACATCTGGATTAATTACTCTTACCAACGACTTTTGCCGATTTGTAGACTCTCAATTAGCTCTTATTGAAAATGTTTTCCCAAACATTAGTGAGAATTATCAGAATTATGCTTGGTTAAGTCAACGAGCAATTCTTGCCGCAAAGAATAATGATATACACGCACTGAATTTCAACATTCAATCAAAAATTGCTGGCGATTTGGTGACATACAAATCCGTTGATTCCATAACAAATCCCGATGATGTAGTAAATTATCCAACAGAGTTTTTGAACTCTCTGGAGTTACCAGGATTTCCACCACATAACTTGCAACTCAAAGTTGGTACAGTTATTATGATATTGCGTAATTTGAATCCACCGCGACTTTGCAACGGTACTCGACTTTCGGTAAAAAGACTTATCCCGAATTTGATTGAGGCAACCATTATTAACGGGAAGTACGCAGGTACGCAGGTGAAAATTCCTCGAATACCAATGATTCCGACTGATCTTCCGTTTGACTTCAAACGATTGCAATTTCCAGTTCGCCTTGCGTTCGCAATGACAATTAACAAGTCGCAAGACCAATCGCTTAGTGTTTGCGGGATAAATTTAGAAAATCATTGATTTTCACATGGGCAGTTATACGTTGCGTGTTCACGAGTTGGGAAACCATCCGCTTTGTTTGTGTTAACGTCAGACCAAAAAACAAAAAATGTGGTTTACCAAAGAGCACTTCAATGAAACGGATAATTTGCGGACACGTATAACGCTTCGATTCAGTATTTACTTTGGATTCACTTTCATTTACTTAGAGAAGTTCAACTAAATAACACTTCATTTTTGTAATCGAAATGAATTCATTACTGTTGTGAAATTAAATAAAATTTTTCCTTTTGAAATATAAAACAAAAAAAAATTCTTCATCTTTTAATCACCAAACGAAATGTTACATAAAACGAAGCCATCTGGTGGCGAAACGGAGTTCGCCGGGTTTGCTAGTAATGTAATAATTATGTTATTCAAACATGAAAAGGCTATCTGACCTTTGGAATCTATAAAAAAAACATTGCCTAAGTTTATTTAAGCCAAACATTGGATAATTTTGACAGATGTTTCATATATTTTTCTGGCGAATGCAATTTTAAAACAGCGTTTAACTTAGACGCGGTTTTGTACGAGTAATAATATTAATACTATTATTAAAAAGCAACAAGGAGTATCATTCTTCAAATCTAATAAATAACTTACTATGATTATTCCCGATTCACTTTTTACACGATTTCCCAATAACGTTAACATAACGTTAAACATATATATACATATGGTCACGCCCATTGTCCCCAAAGAGGTTGGGCAGAAGTGTGCAAATTGCACACCCACTTTTCACCAGCTAGCCTATTAAGTTACGTTAAACAATTTCATACGAAATTATAGTTGCCAAGTGGCGGCTCGTTATTTCATGAAAGACATATTTTCCTGAAACTATAGCGCTCCCCGGCACTGAAACTTTAGGCTAGTTATTTATGTAGGCGATAGTTAAAATCACAGAAGAATTTCGAAAAGGAGGTGGCTTGGCAGTCAAATGTCTACGATATTCAATGTGCTTTATGTAGCGCAGTGTGAGCTAATTACTGGCCAACATTTGTGGGATGCTCTTTATCTCCTTTTTATATCTGTGGTTAAAACCTTATGGTAAGTTTAGACTACGTCATTATACACTGTACGTTCAGCGTATAATGTATAATGTCATAGTATAAGCCAATCATTATACGTATGGACGTGTATATACGTAATATGTATAAATATAAGCGAAATTTCGCTATTCGTAGGCTAGGTACTTATGAACTAAGGTGGTGTAAGAAGTAATAAATTAAATTGACCAATCACAAACGATCGCAACGATAGGTACGAAGGAGATGGTTGATATTGTTATCTTGCTCGCACGTGTATGTAGCTACCGACGCACAGTTCTAACATGCGCGGAGTAGCTACAGACGTATGAAGAACAACGGACGGGGTGTTGTTACGAGTACTCTACATTGACACAGATTGTGATGTGAGGCAAATGTTAGCTAGTGATTGGTTCATACTACTCTTCATTGTCTACGTTGACCATCGCAACTCCTCCTAATTCTTTTTCTTCTTTGTCTTTATGTATACCTACTGTTGCTTAGTACTCACCGCTCAAGACCTTCAGGATCTTAGTGTGGGACCAGGTTAATGTGTTACAAAAGTGCATCTTTGTATTATTCATGGCCAAAGGGGATAAAATATCTAGTTTCACAGCTAGCAAAACAAGTTATATAATCCATGTGAGAAGCATACTAGTACATACCTATAGTCAGAGGGGGCTGCTGACATTTTTAGATGGATGTTCACTCTCTTAACGATAGGGATGGTGCAAGTTCAACCGTACACTTATAAAAATTCAGATGTCCTAATGAAACACATTAAAGACAACCATATCGCGTTCTAACTTCGGACTAAGCGATCTCTAGTGGCGGCATACGTGAATTAAAGTGAGCGGCGCTCCAGAAAAGGCTAATTTTTTATACGAAATCTTCTGTTTCATGCGCCGGCCTATGTCGGTATGTCTCTTTCGCACTTATTGAATACAGTACTAGGAATCGTACCAAATTTCATTTCATTGAAGCGCGATCGCTAGAGCTCTACTCGATACATAAAATTACAACTTACTTGAGACGAACGCGTAGACACTATTGTATAAACATAGTAGAATTAAAAGATAATTATAAATATAGAGAAATATAGATTATCAATGTAATCTTCGTGGGTGGGAGTGCACCGCACCAGCGCTCCTTAGGACGAGCCGCCAGTGCCTATAGTAGTTGGAGAATTGGTATATAAATCGAAGAAATAACAAAAGCATAAGTAGGTATCATTGTTATTAATTTTAAGTTTATGATAAGTTGAAGTATTATTGTTTCATTCACCTATAGATGTATGTATGAGCTTGTTTGCAGTTTTGCAGCATCCATGGTGGTGCTATCTCATCAGTGATGTATAGTCTTGTGTAACCTTCTTTTAAGTAACTTGTGGATAGTGTAGTGGACTGTGTACTTATTTATACTTTAAAATCAATACCTAACTATGTATTTTTGTATACAGTTGTTAACTGTCCTAAATAAATAAATACCTATTCATCTTCAGCCTATTGCAGTCCACTGCTGGACGTAGGCCTCCCCAGGGCACGCCACAAGACTGCCATGGGGGGTATTTGCCCATAGTCACCACGCTGGGCAGGCGGGTTGGTGACCAAATACTTATTATATAGGTATATGATACGGCTGTATACCCGAAAGGGTAGCGAGAACTGCAGGATCATATAGTACATCCCACGGTCACGTTCAGCAAAGCGGGACAGATAAGTGATATGTTGACAAGATAAGCGCAGTTGTAACAGGCTAACATACATACATATAATCACGCTTTTATCCCTTACGGGGCAGGCAGAGCACCAAGGACCGATAGAACTACATGGTGACACTTCTGACCAATTTTGAGGGTATATTTGAAATGTACAAGTTTAGTCAGTAGTGACAGGTGGTCAGCCCGTCGCCTACAAAACACCAAGACCCTCTTGTCTCTCTACTGACTTGTACAGTATGACCGGGAAGAGAAGCAGCTGTAGTATTATACGTTTTTTTTTTCACTTCCAGAGCAGCATAGAAGTTAACATGCTAAGTTTATTTTTAATCTTGATATGATCAATCAGTGATGTGCCTTAAAAGAATTCGTTTCCATTATTTTTCATTTAAAACAAGAAAGAAAAAATAAAGTAATATACTTTAACAAAAGAGATTAATTTAGTACGTGCTAACATTACAGCGACAAAATAAAATAAATTTTACAAATAGAAAACTGCTTGCAAGTCCTCCACCGCTGGCAGTAACTAATAAACTAAACAATTTGTTAGTTTATCTTAATTAAGAAAGTTGTTATTTTGTCGTCCTTTAAAAATAATTAAAATAAATATTTTCGTTCTAAGATACTCCATGGCTTTGTTATATTCAAATAAATGACCTGTCCCTCGGTAATTTACTCTTAAAGAATTATCTAAAAGTTTAATTATCTTGAAAGGGCAAGGTTAGAGAAAAAGAACAACGGATTGACATTTAAAATTTGTTAATTTTCATTTTTCGTTATTAAGTTACGGAGTTTTAAATGACAACTTTTCGTAAACTTATAAAAAATATAAATATTTTATTACAAGCGGGTGCCCATGACTTGGTCCACGTAAAGTATAAATTTCCGGGTTTTTCCGTCCCCGTGGGACTTTCGGGAAATTCATTATTATGGTATTGAAATTGCCGTTCTTCTTGTACAGGAGTAACAGAACGGGCGGATTATTTTTTTGGCTTTGGTATCACTATTACTGATAATAATAAATTATGTAACATTATTATATAAATTAAGCAATAATAAATTTATTGTACCATGTTTTGAGCAAATTATTAATTTCATAAAATATGTGGGGAAAAAATCTCCTCGCTCTTTTGTTTGATTTCTGAATGTTTAGATCAAACGGTCATTCATTGTTACTATAATACATACATACATACATAATAATCACGCCTCTTTCCCGGAGTGGTAGGCAGAGATCACGGATCTGCATTTGCTACGATCCTGACCCACCTCTTTCGCTTCATCTACTTTCATGATATTCTTTATGCACGCTCGTCGGTTTAGGGTACTCTTGACCTGACCTTTCTTTAGAATTTCACCAATTTGATCGGTGAAAGTGTTACTATAGGTATAATGTAGTATTTAAATGTTATATAAACGCAATTAAAACATAAAAATTAAATCTTAGATTTTTGATCATGACCTTAATTAAGGGCCTGTTAATTGATCAGCAGTTTACTACTGATTACCGTAAGCGTAAACACTCACTCAATTTATAGTATTTGACGAATTGCAACTAATAGTATATTTCAATACTCAGTCACATACACCATAAAAAACGTACAATGGCCTCACTTATACAGGGTGTAACAGAAAGGGTATGATAAGTGGAAAGCTACGTAAATAACCCACTGTAAAGAACCTATTCACAAAATTTGAGACTCAAAATCACATGTTTATTTTTTCCGATAGTATGGAGAATTTTTAAATATCTCAGGAATTTTCATACAATCTTGAAAAATAAACATGTGATTTTGAGTCTCAAATTTGGTGGATAGGTTCTCTACATTGAGCTATTCACGTAGCTTTTCGCTTAACATACCCTTTTTGTTACATCCTGTATAGAGACTAAGTGCGGAAAATGCCCGGTCAAACTAACTAACTAAAACTATAAAAATTACCAAGTTCTCCACAAAATATACAACTCACTGATGATATAACATAAAATGTACAACATAACCCGTCAACATAAACACTGGCTGTGATAAGGCAAGTCGTAATAGCGCATGTAATTTTCATGGTAACAGCGTAGCAGGAAGCGAAGTTATGGCTCCAAGTTAGTTAATATAAATAGACGAGCGCATATCAGCGCTGTTCCAAAACTTACACTACGGGTCATGTTTGAAAACATTTTAAATTTAGTATTGTGAATAGAATTCACTAGAATGAATAGCTGCGTCTCCTTACGTAAGAGTCAACTACGGAATTCAGGGACGTTCTCTCAAGCGATGAGCTATTAAATTATCATTGCTCTTTTACATCTGGCCAAACTATGATATACGTGACTGTACGATCTACCTTGTGGTACTTCAGTTCTAGCTTTTCCTTGGAGGGACAGCTGTATGTATATTTATATATGTTATGTATAGGGGTGTATGAATAGAACACTCTCAAAGTATTTTAGTGAGAGGTAAATTAGTTTCAAACAAAGTTACAAATTGTGAATGCGTAAATCATTGACATCGGGAACGAAGAGATTAAGTAGAGCGATATGACTGGGATTGGTTTGGTTAGGTTGTTGTACAGATCCAACTCCGCGCCACTAGATCTATCCAAATAATAATTAGAATATGAGGCGTATTTAAAAATCACTAAATATTAAAGCTGCATATCAATGCGTAAATTTATGGACATTAATAGCCACTGCAGTCTACCTATTTCTGTGCCTGTTTTGATTATTTACTTTGTAGCATATTGCAGTATTGAAAGTATTCATGAAATTATAGTTAGATACGAGTATTTTGGCTACTTATTATTCACGGAACTACCCCGTGGCATCCATGAAAGCCGTTCAAATATCCACGAAAGCTAAGCTGTCATATGTTTAAAAAACCAGTCCAGTCGGTAATATAGGTTAGTGGTGCGAGCTCAGTCAAAAAAGGCGAACTTTATGAACATAGAATTTATAGTATTATAGTTCTAGGCACGAAATTAATGCTAATTTCTAAAACGGCTAGGCTTGACTAGGAAGGGACAAGTTACGTTCATTTAACTAGAAACTACTGGCCTACAACACGCACGTATTACCTGCACGCACATTTTGTGATAGCTTTCGTTTCTATATAAATACCCGTAGGTAAAATTCAGTCCTTATTTTCCGGCTTATAAAGTAGAATTTTCTTTTACATAGTTATGGATGTTAAGCTGTTTTTAACTAGCCAGTGTTGGTATAGAATGCGCGCTTGAAAAATTTTCGTGGGATTTTAAATATCTGATCGATTTCTGAGTTCTTATTTAGCATTAATAAATGTTACTTACATATAGAAATATGATAATCATAACATAGTATAAAACAAAGTCGCTTCCCGCTGTCTGTCTGTCCCTACGTAACATAGATCTTTTAAACTACGCAAAAGTGAATTTGAATTTTGAATTTGAATTTGAATCAGCACTGCACCCGTGCGAAGCCGAGGCGGGTCGCTGGTGTTAAACAAGTCAAAGCCTATAATAGTTAAACTATGGAAAGTAGTAAAATTTTAAGTCTGATTCCGCAATCCAGCGACAAGATTCCCCTGAATGGCTATTTAAGATGGTCATCGCTGTCTTAAACTAACACATCCTTAACCTAGTTTCATGGAACGTGACTTAACTTTTGTAGGCAATCCCTCAGTAAAGAAGGGTGGGACAAGTGCGTGATTTTAAGTAGGTAACGCTCTAGATAGACATAGATAGCGATACGAGTATATGCAGAATGTAGGTAATAGGGTGCCAGATCTATCTATATGGATGCTTTGACTTGCTTATCCAAGCTTTATCCTGAACGACTGAGCATCAATGCACAGTCTAAACCGGTGATTTAAAAACAAGAACTTGAAAGGTATATTCCTAATATGACGTACGAATCCGATAAGAAGGATTTTTTGGAAAATCGGTTATGAAATTAATGGGATTTTTAAAGTTTACTCACGCGTAGAAAAAAATTATGTCTCAAAATTTTGAAATTTTAAGCCCTAAAAGGGCAACCGAAATAGGGTACCGTAAGAGACACTAGAATAGGGTCTGTTTCGGTTGGTCTATAACGTATTAAATGTTTTTTTTACAGTTTGTCTTTCCATATTTTATTACAACAAATATTATCCACCTTAATCCAGAAACTAACATAATTGTATAATACCAAACCATTATCTTCAATTTGAGCAAAAATTCCCACGATTTCCTATACACATAAACAATTCATTAATATTGTTGAAAACTAACAAAACGTCCGGTTTGGACCCTCAAAGCTACAGATTACTAACAAGCCTTCTGACGATGGCTCTAGTATCTATACAACTTTATCATAATTACAAACAATTTGGCCTAGTTCAGCAAACATCCGCCGGTACGTAGTGATAACTTTAACAATATGTCTAATTGGGTCAATTCTGCCCTTTTCGGGTACAACCATAGATTATACAGATTGGAAGAACAAAAACGGAATTAGAATACACACGGATACGTTTCGGTTAATTAACAAGCTGAGATTTGTTGTGAAACTCATGAATATAACAGGTAAACTCCAGGGTTTTGTAAAATATAATTTATTGAAATTAAACCCAATTTTGATGGATAAATCCGTAGGCAATTAAAAATTAACTCTAATTATTAAGCTGACGAGACGCGACTTCATTTTATAATCTGCCCAAAAATTTTATGGAACGACACGTGTTGAGTAAATGGCTTACATATTTATGTATTTTTCTACTGATTTTATAAACTACAAACTATTACATACTAGCCGACATCAATGTAACATAATTACTCGTACTTCATGAAAAGATAAACTTGTTGTAAAAGTTTTTATTTTGAAAATTACCATTATGGCAGTTTTAGTTACACCTATTTCTTGTGCACATTATCTATTAAAGTTATATTATTATTTTATTCAGAAAAATAAATAAAATTAATTATTAGTTTGTTTATTTTTAACATCAATGCTGATTAATGTATATTGCTATCAAATAGCAATAATATTACATCAATGTATACATAATAAGACAGTATTGTTGTCATTTACATTCTAAAAGTAGTACTTACGTTCGAGAATCCACAAGCGATTTAAACAACTGACTCGCAATTTAATTCGTTCCAAATTCACTTCACTTCACTACCTTTCAATTCTGCTACACTACGAAATCTCCACTTCACAATTCATATACACATTCGCACAAATCTAGAATTCGCGATTCAAATTTCAAATATGAAATCTCGCGTTCGAAACCGCGATGGCCGCCGTACCGCGAGTTGCCGGCGTTCAGGACACACTGAACTTAGTACCCGGCGGTAGGACCTGCTATCTCGGTCACACTCGTAGGTTGTTATCGGTGTAAAATTGTGCGTCTCTCTCGTACAACCTGAAAGAGAGCGTGGTGAGAGTACTCGTAATACGTATAGGTCAATATGAAACCTCCTCGGGTGCTGGAGGCTGCAGTTAGGGTGGATGTGGTTTTGTGTGTCAGGAGACTAATGATGACGTCACACGTGTCTTGAAAGTAGGGATAAATCAAAATATTGGTACTTATTTGTAATTAAAAAGTGTTAAGGCAAAAATATAACAAATAAATGTAATATAACATACATTCGACAACGTAAAAAAATGCAAATTAAAAGGCAAAATATGACAATCAGATTAACTTGCATAATAACTTTCAATTTGAATTTAAAATGTAATTACATATTTCTGAAAATAGAAAATTAGAAGTTCAAAGACTGCGAAAAGGACGCATTTACCGAAATACATTGATCAACCAATAATGCAAAGAATATACTTTGCAATGAATGATCAATCCAAACCAGTTTATTTGCAATTTATCTAAGAAACAAATAAATAAAAATAAAACAATTTTAATAAATAGCGATTTTTTTATAGAAATTATCATTGTCAAAAAATTTTAATATCTTTCTCTTTCAAATGGTATTATTAAAATCTTGACAGCCAAAATTTCGTTGTATGTCCACATAAATTACGAAATCATAGTGTACCTACACAATCCGGCTCGCTCGCTCGGCTCTACGCACGCGCATTTCACCAGAGTGCGTTTCAACGTATAGTTCCGATGGATGATGGCGCTAGTTACTATGTGTATGACGACATTTTCTGTTTCGCTGCATACAAAAAATGCTAGTTCCTAAATCAGGCATAGGAATGTTTCTATGAAACGGACAATACAGGCTTCGCTCGGGCCAGCTTCGCTGTACACACCCAAAAATTAATTATTCCAAACAACGCTCAAATGTCGGTCATTATTTATGTTTTTAACATAGATTGACTAAGTTTTGGTAAAGGTAGCACTTAATTTCGATCATGTAAGTTAAGCGATGTTGTGTGTGTTTTGTATTTGGATTGGTGATAATTAAAAAAAAATATTTTAGAACTTTTACATATTACTATAGTAATTAGTAGTAAACATTTTGTGCATTAACAAAGTAAGTACATAAACTATACCACTAAAAGCTTATAGGTTTCTACAGTAGACGCTTTTCGCCGAAGGTGTTTAGCCTTACCTAGTACACAGATTCAAGGTAGATTCCGGCTAGTAAGTCATAAACCTTTTAATTGTATATCAAAGGGTCCTTTAGGTGTTGGACCTATTCCCTTTGAAAGGACTTTCCTTTGAGACCGAGTTTTCCCAAGACAAAAACTATTTTAACACATGGGCAAGCAGCCATTGCTGTACGTAGCATTACTACGTCTTTACTACGAACTACTACGAACTTGTAGCTGTTCTACGAATTCCAGATCTAGTTCAGATAAATTTAGTGCGGTATGATTCTAAAAATTGCGGGGAATGGGGAATACATTTGGGTTTCTTCAGTAAAGTACTTATTCCACTACTAATATAACATTTACTTGGATTATAAAATATAATAAGAAAATGAAAAAAAAAATCAGCCGAGTGAGATTTACCTGGACGTATCTCACACCCTGTACAAGTCACGGTATCCATCAATTCCCCAGTGTTTACCCAAGTGAATACAGAGCGCATTTTCTTAATAGACGTTCGGATTATCTTACGTGAAAAAAATGAGAGAGAAAGCCCATTGAGCGAAAGAGATAAATTAAATTAAAGACTGATTTTCCTCCGTGTCCGATCCCTAAATTACTTGCTACTTGACCCAGAAGGACGGGGACTAGCCGAATATTATTAATTACCAGTGAGTCAAGATAAAAGTCGAGTGTTATACTCATTCGAGTATCAGTAGTCGTTGACTCACACTTAACCATTGAAAAATAAATCTTGTCAAATACAAGTGCAACTTGTGCATTAACTATTCGTGTAATCAATGGTAGAGTAAAAATACCGACCAATAATATAATAAGTTTTATTTATGGAATGCTATGTCTTTAATAACAAAATTAACTTAAAATAAAAAAAAACACAGTGTTATAATGTCCCATGTGCGAGTAAAGATAAATTCAGTGTAACAGGAAGGGTATGATAAGCAAAAAGCTACGTAAATAGCCCACTATACCTATAGAGTACCTTTATCCAAAATTTGAGATTCGAAATCACATGTTTATTTTTTAAGATTGTATGAACATTTCTGAATTGTTTAGCAATTCTCCATACTATCTAGAAAAATAAACATGTGATTTCGAGTCTCAAATTTTCTGGGTAGGTTCTTTTTAGTGGGCTATTCACATAGCTTTTCGCTTAACATACCCCCTATGTTACACCCTATATAGATGGACATGAAATATATTTAAGTCTTTAATAAAAAACATAGTATGTTATTAAGTATAAAGATAAAAACGAAACACCGTGTTACAATGGCCCCTGAAAAGTTAAATTTTACAAATACAAGCTCTTAACCAGGCCGCTATAGAATAAATACCGAAATATTCCAAAAAACATCGTAGGCTTTTGTTACGTGATATATTTGAGCAACACTTCCAGCTAATATAAAGATAAAAACTATAGTCAATATAACTGCGACATGAAGGAAAGACCGTGAACTTTTTAATTATTTTTTCCCTTTCCCAATACGGAAAATCCTTTCCATGTGATGCGTCTACAAAAAAACTCTCCAAGCTTCAGATCTCTAAAATTTATTTATTTATTTATTACACGTACAAAATACAGAGTAAGTTACGTTTAAGCAACATCATTTCAATAAATTATAATACTAAACTGCACTCCAAATCTTGGTACCGATTACACAATTTATTTTTACACTTAAATTACCTATATAATAATAATATAGAATTTAAATACCAAACCCTACCCTAACATTCCATCCACACCTTTTTTGTTAAGTATTCTATACCGTTACCCTATAGAGGCTTTTAGTGTGAAAATCGTGATATATTTGAGCAACACTTCCATCGCTAATACCATAAACGAAGCGTTAATTGGAGATGCTATAGTCAATATAGACTGCGACCATGAAGGAAAGACGTCCGTAGAACTTTTGAATTCCCATTTTTTCCCTTTCCCGTAGGAATTACGGAAAATCCTTTCTCATGTGATGCGTCATACAAAAAACACTCTCCAAGCTTCAGATCTCTAAAATCAGCAGTTTAGGCTCTGCGTCGTTATTTAGAACATAGCATTAAATAGATAGAAGTTACTCTGATACAGCCTCAGTCCTTATACAGCCGAGTGCACCACGGGGAGGTGAGATTAATTTTGGGTCTTTAAGGTATTTGTCTAAAATAACACCACACCTTAGACCAAAATAGAAACCAATTGCGTAGTGTAGAGGTGGCCTATACACTTCTGCCTATGTCACTCGCACGTACTAATGCTGAATAGACAGATAGTTTCTACTATTACTCACGCTTTTTCTACTACACTGTTGTAGTGGAGCCACCTATCGGACGTAAGACAGTACCAGAATTTAATTCAAATCCTAGAACGCGATATCGAAGTTTCTCACAATGTTTGGAATATATACTATATGGGCCAAACGTGATTTCTATAGATCAGCATATCTTGTTAGAACACCTCCTTTTAGTAATTACTTCATGGCTAAGTCTAAGGAAAATTAAGGTGTACATTGATAAATTAGGGTGCCGCTTTAAACCGCGAACCGTGGTCTATTGCGTGAAGGAGTATTCCATTTATACCATTTCGAGCCATAGATACCACGTAATTAAGTGAAAGGGTCGTGATAATGTGACCGCGGCTGATACTCGTATTCTTGAATAAATACATCATCATCATCAGCCTATCAGCCTATTGCAGTCCACTACAATTGCAAATTGCAGTACGCTACAAGCCTGCTATCGGGGTTATTTGCCCATAGTCACCACGCTGGGCAGGCGGGTTGGTGACCGCAGTTTGTATTTTGGACTATGTTGTCAACGAGGGAGGCGCTGCAGCCCACCTTCCGGAAATCCTTAATCGCCTCGTACGATACCCACGGGCAGACATGGGGCGGTACGAATTCTACTCTGCCGGCACCACGCGGCCTTATAAATAAATAATAAATAAATATTCACACAACACATTAACTTAGTCCCACATTAAGATCCCTAAGGGCTTGTATTGTGGGTACTCAGCAATAAATACATAGATAGATAGGTAGATAATTATAGAAACATCCATGACTCGGAAACAAACATCAATATTCAACATATCAATGTTTGCACCTACCGGGATTCGAAACCAGGACCTATGGCGTCACAGGCAGGGTCATTACTACACCAATCGGCCGTCAATTGAATAAATATTATATAAAGACTAGCAGACGCCCACGACTTCGTCCGTTTTTTTAATTTAGGGATGATTTTTCTAAAAGTCGGATAGCCTAACTGGAGAACAATTTGATGCTTAATTTCTCAAAATCATGATCAAAATACTGGGTGTTTTTTCGTTGCCACCCATAACGAAGGATACGTACTCTATAATCAAATAAAATGTGATTTCAAAAAATTCGGGCGAAATCTAGTGTCCAGTGTTTATGCTAGTTTTTTCATAGACAGATTTTAATTAATTCTCGTGAAAAAATCTTGCTACACGCGTCAATGTGCATAACGCAGTCTATTTACCCAAGTATGGAACTTAATATTTTGGAAACCAGACACTTCCCAGGTATGCTTCCATGGAGAAAAATGATCGTGATGATGAGGAGATTCCGTAGTGTTCGGGAACGTTGACGACCAAAAATCATCCCTGTATAAATAGCATCAGCTTTATCCTTTACATGGTTGTCTGACCATTGGAAAAATCGGCCCTATATATTAATTTTAGTTATTTATATATCTATCAACATTAAAAAACTTAAATATTTACACAGTAACAATGTGACGCTAGCTAGAATGCTTGTGTTTACGAAATGCCTTGTTGTATCAAGATACAGTATGTAGACATAGAGGTTACCAAAAAAACGCTTTTATAGTACAAACATTAGAGTAGAACATTTTCCTTTTATCACTTGAATACGAGCATCGCGCTGCAAATAAAATTCTTGAATTATTTTGTTTTGATTAATGCGTAAAGTTTAGAGTCAATCTCATCAGTGAGAGAGTATGCAAATAATATAATAGCTAAAGGGCGATATAAGAACGTACCTACAGACGAATTTACAAGATGTAGGTAGTGGGCGTAAACAAAAATAATATTTGCCATACTACAGTTGATATAAACAGTTTTCGCAGTAATAAAAGCTCTTGATAAAATACATACATACGAGTATAGTCACGCCTATTATCCCCCAAAGAGGTTGGGCAGAAGTGTGCGCTTACACACCCACTTTTCACCAGATAAGTTATTAAGTCCCACGTGGTAAGGCGTGAACCTACCGCCGCTTTTTGTTTCTTGATAAAATAAAATGTGTAATTCTTGATAAAACAGATGTCGACCTAAAATAGTCTACCTTTTTCTATTTACCATGACGTCACCGTGATACGTGAGAGGAAGATGCTATCGCAGGAAATGAGACGGATCATTTGAGCTGATATTATCGGGTTTGAACATTTGCAACACGCTTTCTTGGTGCCCCTTTTTAAATAATTCAATTGCCCCTTTTTACACCTAACCCAGAAGTCGCTGATTATTTTGTTTTTTTTAACTCACGACGCAAAAACGACGGGGTGTTATAAGTTTGACGTGTCTGTGTGTGTAAATGTGTATGTGTCTGTCTGTGGCATCGTAGCTCCCAAACGGATGATCCGATTTTAATGCGGTTTTTTTTGTTTGAAAGGTATATCAGTCGGGAGTATTCTTAGCTATGTTTGGTGGAAATTGGTACAGGTCTTCAAGGTCATCAGATCGTTTGTTAGGTGTGATAGGAATGTTATACGCTCAGTTTGCTTGCAAGCATATGTGGGATCTGACATTTGAAACACTAATGTCTTCTGGAACCACTGAGCTGGTCTGATGATAGGGCTCGAAGGTACAAGACGTAACCCTAGTCTACCTTTTAGTAAACCCATCGAGTTTGGGCTCGTTGAATTTGTCTTGACTGGTTCTCTTCATGTTTCTAATTGACGAGGACCTGATGCTGGAAATGGGATGGGCGGACAAAACCTAGAGAAAGGTCAAGAATACTCTAAACCGACGAGCGTGTATGAAGAATATCATGAAAGTTGATGAAGCGAAAGAAGTGTGTCAGGATCGTAGCAAATGGAGATCCGTGATCTCTGCCTACCCCTTCGGGAAAGAGGCGTAATTTTTATATATGTTTGTATGTACCTACTTGCCACTACCTACTTGTACTAAAGTAGAAGTATTACTCATTATGCTAAGCGATATAACGTGCTTATCTAATAACCTCATTAATTACAAGAAAAACTTAACTGCGTTTAAATTTTGACCCAGTGTTACTCTCATGACAAAGATAAATCCAGCAATACCTCTCAAGCTTATGCGACAAGAGTGTGTCAGAGAAATATACTTTTTTCTTTACAAAAATTCATTGCACTTATAATCAGAATTCTTTCATCATAAAATACTGCCATTTATTGATTTTAATTTTATATAATTATACATGTATATGTACATACAACATACACTCGAAAAACATAACCCTTCTTATGTCGGGTAAAAAGAGTTAGAAGGTACGTTTATCTCAAGCAAGGGCTAAATTACTAGTCAGAAATATATTGTACAGCTGGTAAAAAGCTATCCTTATCTTCACACTCGCAATTGTCGCTCAATTCACAAAAAAGAGCAATACAAAATGGCGTCGCGATGGTATCTCTACCTCGGGAAATGAGCCGGATCATTTGACCTGATTTTATCGCGGTTTGTATATATCTTACCTCATTATTGGGCTGTTGTGGAAGGGTGCAATTAGGCGTCCAATTTCCTGTTATTGTAGGTGTTGACGGCTAGTTAGTATTTCTATTATTCTCCCGGAAAAATACCAGCTTTTCAAATTTTCTGTCAAAGAATTATTAGGACTAGATTAAATTTTCAAAACGCGAAAAGACGTGCCCTATCACAGATAAATATACATACACATATATGAAATGAGGAGATCCGCAGACGTACAAAGATCACCAACATAGCTCAACGGTGCATCAAGCTGAAGTGGCAATGGGCAGGGCACATAGCTCAAAGAACTGATGGCCGATGGAGTCGGAAAGTTCTAGAAGGCCCCGCGAGGTGGAGGGACGACCTGGGAAAAGTCGCGGGCGTCGGTTGGATGCAGGCTGCTTCCGACCGGTCGGAGTGGAGATTGCTAGGGGAGACCTATGTCCATCGGTGGACTTCTCAGGGCTGTAAATGATGATGACACATACATGCAGCTGTGTTTCCGAATTAGGGTAGTCAGAATTACAGAAACCAGATGCCACTGTCATATTTGGCATTACATGTCTTTTGATTCTTACAACACGCACGGAAAGAGATGCTGCTGATGTATTCTAGTGAAGCCCCGCATTTGCACAAAGCAGACAGTAATAAATTAGTAATTCGGTATATTTATAAAGCAAAACATTTAACGAACATTACATATAATCACGCCTTTATGCCTTACGGGGTAGGCAGAGCACAAGGGCCGATAGAACCACATGGTGCCACTATTGACCAATTTTGATGGTATAGTTTAGATGCACAGGTTCGGTTAGTATTGACAGGTGGTCAGCCCATACTGACTTGTATAGTATGCCCGGGAAGAGAAGCAGCTGTAGTGTTATAAGTTTATTTTTTACTCCCAAAGCAGCATAGAAGTAAACGTTAAACGAATATTTAAAAAAAAAACTGCAACATCCATTGAAATGAAAAGCACCGTAAAATGATTTCCTTATTTATATTTACTTTTGAAAGTGAAAATATAGCTCCATTGTATTCGCTTCCGCGCTGATATTTCAATAAAGACTGTCCAAAAACAGTTTGTTTGCTGTCGCCAAAAATTTCATTATTTCGGCTGTACGTGCCTTTATGTTCCCAAATCGGTTAAGTTTGTCATTGTTCAAGGTTTACGGTGTTTTTTATTTGACTTTTTATTTTTCTTTGCCGAATAATTGAGAATATTTTTTAAATTCAGATACTGGGATATTGTGATAATAGTCGTCGATTGAATCAATCATAGTCAACAGTGTGTAATAGTCAGAAATGTTTTGTTTCCACACAGTTCAAGTTGTGTGCACAGTATCAAACAAGTTTTTCATGTTACAGTTGTATAATAGTCAGAGACGTGTATTTTGTTCACAAAGTACAAGACGTATTTCAACACAACAACTGCAAATATCTCTTAGACTAGATTTGGAATCCAGTTGTGATATGTGATTGACCATCACTGTTGCATTTACAGAAAATCAGATTTTTCTTACAATCAGATTCGAAAATGAGATTGCATTGTGTGGAAAGGTATTAGTTTGAATGTTGAAATAGATTTTTCATATCATAATTCAACGGGAAATCCGGCCCTGCGCCAAATCGGCCTCAAATTAGATTTGCCATAATTACAAAATTCTCAAGGGAGTCAAAATTCACCAATTTTCCTGATAAATATTCGTAGAGATAATGAAGCATTCGTAAATTATTCCCTGAAAGGGCTTTAATGATGGATGGTCAGCGAGGCGTGATCGATCAAACATGAATCCGATCAAGTGTTACGAGTATTTTAATTTGTGTCTTCAATCTTCAGGGTGTGATGGATGGGATCAGGAAAGATGATCGTGATTGATTAATTTGTATGGATTTGCATATCAATAAAAATGTTATAGATATCATGTATAAAAATGTGTATTGAATAAATATTATTATTATGTCTTACGAAATTCACGGGACTACTCGTACTCGTACAGAGTCCCTGCATCGAGGCGTGCATCGGGCCGTAGCCAAAATGTAGAGGCCCTTTTAAGAGAACTTTAATATGGTGTGGGATACACACGGCGGATACTCGTACCATCACCGAACGCACAATATGATACACCCGGTGATGGTCCCCGCCATGTGCAAAGACTATTGGTGTGCAGATCTACGTCTGGCGATGGAAAACTAAGGTCATGGGTTGAATGTTGGGTGGCTGGATAAGGGATATTTTATATAGGGAGACTGTTGGATACCGTACCAAAATTATGAAGTAGCAGGCGGTGACTTGCCGCCCATAATTTAAGGCCATGAAGTGGGCTTCCCATAAGTGGCGCATGCCGGGGAGGCAACACTGACGCGGGCGGCTGAGGGTGCGGAGAGGTGAGACTGCGGGGCGTGAACGTCAGATACCCCTCGGCGTTATGACATTTTACACTTCCGGGTGGAGCAAAGGTTCCGCTCTTCGCTGATCCCTCCTAGCCGGCCAATGAAGGCAAGCTAAAAGTCGAGGGCCAAAGATGGTAAAGTGGCCCTCTGAACTCGGGTCCGTGGTGACGCCAATCACCAACAGCTTCGCCACAACGCTGCCCTGCGGGGTTATTATTATTATTATTTTGTAATTTCCAGGATCAAATAATTGTTATTGTTTAGTTAGATCAGCGGCCAATAAAAATTTCAATAACCTATTATACCCATGAGCATTTGCGGATTCTTTGCTACACTCTTTCATATACTCGTATCTACATAGCCAGTTTTCAGCTTTACTATTCCTACTGCAGGTTCATCACTTTTCAGTAGGTACAGAGTTAAAATAGAGGTAACAAGATCAACTATTGGACCACATCTAGCGTGATCTGGATATAACTTTATAGCGATATCTTATTTCCTTCTTTGGCATCACCCTTGAAGAGAAACTTGAAAACATTCTCAAAGTTCGTGATCTTGACCTCGGTAAGTCATCTTTATGTCAAATACAGCACCCTACATCAAGCTGAACGAGGAATCACAAGTCTTGCAACATCAGCATAAGATTCAAATGAAAGAGTCCTCGTCTAAAAGAGTTTCAACTTTTATCTTTGACGGTTATGAAAGTGAGTTCTATAAACGCGTTCCTCATGAAAGAGACGACGTGTTTTCCTTAGAAATGGGGCAGTCGTGTGTTCTTACTGTGGACAATAGGAATGGCGTAGAAAAGAGGTAGTTTCTTTCAAATTCTTATAAACCTAGGTACGAGCAATAGTGATATTAATTTGGTTCAGTTTTATGCAGTTTTTCCATCACTATCTATCTATCTATATATACCGTCTATCACCGAGCCGAAATCTCGCGAACCGTCATATCTAGACAGTTCACAGATTATGTTTTGTCAGCCGTTATAATAAAAAAATACTTTAAAATAAATATTTCTACGTAAAAATTGTATTTACAAACCTGTATCAAACTTCAACGAAAACGAAACTGGTCACAACATGGAAAGGTCTAAAGGGAAAAAGATCCAGGGGTAGACCTATAGACCGATGGCTTGATGACGTACGGAAGGTAGCAGGAGACAATTAGATGGAGACAGCAGGAGATAGAGCAAAATGGAGACAGTTGGAGGAGGCCTACACCCGAGAGGGGTCATGACTTAATTGCTTAATACTGTAATTAATGAATTCTTTTTTACATTTCTTTAATTTTATTATTATTATTATTATCAAACTTCAATGTTGTTTTGGTCAAACAAGATTCTATTATTTACTATATATAAAAGTAAAATCTGAGACCTCAAACCTTATTATTCCGTCCACAATATTTATTATGAAGTTCGGCATCCTCATACTAATTTCCGTATCGGTACCGATATCGATCTTTAGTTTATTGGAGCCTTATTCTGAGCTTACAAACTATAACGAAAATAAACCTCTGTAGATTCTAAGTGACCTAATTTTTTCTTATCCTTAATCGCCGATTCCAACTTGATCACACTTAACTATTGAATATAAACTCATTTAGTGAAGAAAATAAAGTACAATAAATATCTCTTCTGATTATGTACCTATAAGTACCTCCAAGGGAAAAGTTACTTTTAAATTATAGCATAGTAGTTGAAGTATGCATTGATGGCGTAAATTATAAGCTATAAAATAATATACCGAAATTAATAATGGGAAATCATTTGTGCAGTCCAGAAAAGGAAGTTAGTGTGATAACCTATTTGATTTCCATATTACATCTAATATAACATGTCAATTACACATAAAGTACGGATATTACAGTAGCGAGTGTATAATCGAACGGATGCCCAGAATAGGTCCGTGAACGAATGCAGAATACCAAATAGGACGTTATAGGTTTCTCGAGGAAACGAGCGCCGCACGGATTTATTTAGATTTTCCATTCCGTCGTGATTTCATTAGGGGTTTTAAAATTCGTGCACAAAAATGTACCTAATCAGGCTTACGCAGTACAATTAACTTAATGAAATCCGAACGGGTATTGTAAATGTGATTAAAGGAACTCGAGTATTCTCCCAGGTGATAAACTAGAATCATATCCTGATCATTAACATTTTTGGGGTCTCCTTTAAGGTCCTGCAGTTCTGCCCCCCCCATTTCAGGAATACAGCCGTGTGTGTTATTATGTTATGTTGTTAGCACATCACGCTTTATACAATTTTCACATTAAATATCTAACACCTGATGTTAATATTCATACTAAGTAAATGTTAAAACTAGTTAATCACGTATTTATAAGACAGTTATGATGGTTAGGTGACTTTGCTCAGGTAGCATGACCTGCGAAACATGATATGATAAACCGATTTATCGACATTTAGCCTGTCAAAATTACGATAAATATTACCGCCATTTTGAATTTTGTATACAGACGATACGATATCCACGATGCGAGTTCATGCTAGGGGGGCAGGTATGTGTTATGTTTATCAATAATGATATCATTTAATGCTACTTTACCTACAGGTTTTAGCTATTCAATTTCATGTGAATATAAAATTTTGCCGAAACATGCCTTTAGTTTTTAATGGGACACATCTGGTGCGACTTTCCACACTGATTAGGGCGAATTTACCCATATACATTTTTTTAAGTAGACATTTGGCACGCGGACGAGGTTTTTTGTGAGAGAGATGTACCACAACCCATTTACTTTACTAACCTTCTTAAAAATTTTCATACACATAGTTGAAAGTACCCTATATACAGAATGTTTTTTCGTTGCCACCCTTAACGAATGGCACATACTCTATACATCAAATAAAGTAAGTTTATGCCAAAAAAAATCTGGGAAACTATGTAAATTTTTTTTTCATTACTTTATCGGGCGAAATTTATTGTGTCCAGTGTTTATGCTAGTTTTTTCATAGACAGGTATTAATTATTTCTCGTGAAAAAATCTTGATACACGCGTCAATGTGCATTTATGCAGAATAATTTAAGCTATTTACTCAACTTTGGACCCCAATATTTTGGAAACCAGACACTTCCCAGGTATACTTTCATGAAGAAAAATGATCATGATGACGAAGAGATTTCGTAGTTTTCGGGAACGTTGGCGACCAAAAATCACCCTGTATAGAAGGACGTAAGCTACATTACATTACCCATTTAATAGACGGTACTGTCTTTTGAAACTATATGAGTAAAAGCTTCAGTTTAAAAACCTTTTTTTATTTTTATTTTTTTTTATTTATTTATTATATAGTATAGGTTTTCTTACAATTTTAATGAAGGGTCACATAATCCCTGGGTGGTTTATGCGTGACCCTTGTAACAAGCTTTGCGTACCTTTTACAACAAGCTTTTATTATTTATTAATAAAATGAACTGATCAAACAAACTCGCCCAAACTCGATAGGGTTGCATAGTTTAATAACGGAGTTCCTATGGCCACCTTCCAGCTCCATCATCAGATCAGCTCAATGTCATAATAATTTTGCATTGTCATTCGATTTATACATGCATGCAAAATTTCGGCCCAATCGGAAACCTAAAAGTCGATAAAATTTAACTTGCAAGATTTGGTTACAGACAACGGGACAGGTGAAACTAAATAGAAGCTTATAAAAAATATGGCCAAAAATATCTATATGGACAAAACCATAACGGTTTATTATTTTTTTAAGTAAAAAAAGTGTTTCCACTTCAACAAAACTATGATAAACTCAATAGTATTTGGTGTTGCCGACAAACACACACATTAGTATAATATGTTTGGTGTTCTAAATAAAATAAAAAAAATAAATAAATAAGCAATGAGCAATGCATGTATACGAATAACGGCTCAATTAATGCATGAAAAACATACATGTAAGTATATAGCCTTCGAAAGTCATTAGAAGCTCATAAATGACAGGTCGCATTTTATCGCACAACAAAAGGAAGAAAAAGAATGAATTGTTCTAAAATCATATTACTAAAGATTTGTTTTATAGCCGTCATAATGGAACCTGATAAACAGGAAAAAAAATATTAAGCTAGCTTCGCTAGCGATTGCACAGTTTACGTCATGTCATATTCACACTTGCCCGAGTACACACGTGAAGGGTGTGGTGCCAATGTAAGCGGAATCCACAAATATTACCGTGTTATTACCAAATAATTCATAAAACACTGCTTAAGCTTTGTCTTTGACAAATATTCTATACAGCTTGTAGGTGACAGCCAAGCAAATACATATTGATATGCTGACTTCATACCATGATTCTGAGACGGAAAACACTGAAATTAGGAAAACTTAACTTTATATAAAAAAAAAAAAATAGTCATGAGTTTCAAAAAAATGTTGCCCTCAAAAAAGTTCAAACAACTGAACAACCCAACAAGTCACAAGTGATCCAAAAAACAGAAATGCATCACACAATAATCAATAACCCCGGTACAATTGGCGCGGAAAGCAAAAATTACTGATATCAAATCAAAAATGCATTTCCTGCAACTAATAACACTGTCGTAAAACTCAACACAATACTCACCTTTGTATTTGGGGACTTTAGAGATAGCAAAATCTTGTAGGAAAGTGTGCCTTTTTTCTAACACGTTTAACCTTCGTATACTCGCATTACACATATACTCGCGCACGGTTCCTCCTCAGACCGAAAGTTGATCTCGTCTGTATATTTGAAATTATAAACTTACTACGTAATATTGTTTTGTTTTTCTAAGAAAAAGGTATATTCAATAAAATAAAAAAAACTGAGTAAAATAATTCGTATTTTAACTTTATTTGATACAAACAGTCTTTCAAGTCAGCCTCTTAAAAGATACCCTAAATTTTGTCACTTTAATTTAAATATATATATATTTTGTTTTAACTTAAATAAAGGGTAGTAGGAACCATAAAACAATAGCCACAATTTCAGACCTTGTTTTAACTTTAAAAGATGGACAATTTCTATTCCATTTACTAGTTTTATCTTCATCAACATAGTTTTCACATGTTATTCAAAATCTCTCGAAATTCGTATGATGCATAACTCTCCTGTTCAGTGTCCGAATATTCCTCTTGCACTCCTAAACCGTCATCCGCCTCACTGTCACCGCTATCTTCATAATTTGAATCGGAATCTTCACCTTCTAACGGCGCCCGCAAACGATATTGTATTTAAAATTCTAATTCTATTGAATCCTTACCAATCGTAACAAATTTTGTAAATAAGTTAAGTAACTTTGTTTGTTACCTTTTCACGCTTTATTATCTTTTTGAAATTTTAAATATTTACATACATATTGTTGGGAGTACGGAGAAGGACTTAGGCTATATCCGCGGGCAACAGCTAGTAATAAATAAATCATGTGACAACAAGTTTCGTCGAATTGAAGATACCATTCAACCGTTTTTGAAACGAAGTTCCTTACGGCAGGCTTGGAGGAGATAGGGATTTTGCTGCGCGACCGAACTGAAAAAAAAAATGTGATAGTAAAACCGTAAGAAAAAGTGCGTGGAATAAAATTGTTAAATGAGACGTGCGCAGGCGCGACAGTCGTATACACAAGCCAGTAGTGTATAATACCTTTCTCTTTCTCCCTCTTTCTTTTCGTTCTCTCATCCCTTCTCTCTCTATTACTACTCCACCCCGACAATGCCTAGTATATACTCATGAATTCTTGGACAAGCACGTGGCGAATACTCACATTGTAGATACATTTTAAACCTAAATAAAATTGAACACGATTTTTCTTTTGCAAATTGTGTCGATTCTACATTAGCCGAAGGAACTTCGTTCCTACCTGGTGTCCCACGACACCACATTTATATATTTTTAATCAAGTCTACATACTCATTATAAATAAAGCAAGCTCATAATAATCAGTTTTGTCGTAACTGAGACCCCGCACCCAATACTTCTCTGAATGTGAACGAGCATGGATGATAGAATTCTTCCCTTCATACCTCTCCTAGTTTGAATTACTTTGGATATTACGCAAAAGAGTGCGGCTGCCTCCAAAGCTTTATTTAAATTCCTCTATCTCTATGTATTAGTTTTGTATGTAAATAAAAAGTATCTTTGTTCTTGAATCGTCTGTGAAATTGGTTTTTTTATTAAACCCTGGAGTGAAGTGTTGGGGTATTCTTTGCCTACGGGCAGGTTTAGACCAAAGTATGTTGCCTAGGAGGATGATAATGTTTTATATAATTTGCATACGTGTTTATGGTACTCTGTTTATTATATTTTAATGCAATAAAAGACTAAATCGAAGTGCCAATCTGAAAAAAGAAAGTTTATGTTCAGTAAATAACATGAAACTTAGTAATATACACATATAGGTACATAAGCAGTAAATTCCTTGATTTGGAACAGTAGTGGTGAGTTGGGCAGCGGGTGTTGTTGTTCTGAAGCAGCTTTTGTACTACATATATAAATTCACAAGATGTCAATGTTCTATTTTCATAGATTTTTAAGGTAGTACTGCTATTAGATAATGATTGGAATTATTAAAGGTCGGAGTGGAGGTTGTTGGGGGGAGGCCTATGTCCAACAGTGGACTTCTCAGGGCTGTAAATGATGATAATGATTAAACTTCTAAAAACTACGTATAATATTATTACATGTGATAACCTGTAATTGGCTTCTTTGTTGCTATAAAATATATTATATTGTTTTACAATATGTTGGTTGTCCACAGAGTAATAAATAGAGTAGTCATCATTATTACATCACATCAGCCTATTGCAGTCCACTATTAGACTTAGGCCTGTATCAGAGCACGCCGCAAGGATACTATCGTAGGAGGGGTTTTTACTTACAGCCACCACGCTAGACAGGCGGGTTCGTAACCGCAGTGTAATTTTAGAAAATAGAACAACATTTTTCATAAATCCCACAAAATTTCCTTTCAAATTTTACCTATATCCACAAAGCGTTTGCCTAATGACGGATCTCTCAAAGATTTGCCTAAACAACTTCGCACAGAAGAATTCGGTTAATTTGAAAGCATTTTCCAATGTCCAGAATAAGTTGACACACGTGTTTTAAGGAAACTCTCCAATTGAATAGCGAATTAAGAAGATATCCGAATTTTCTCTGACACTAGCGCCATCGCGCATTTTGAAGAGAATTGCTGTTTAAATACCTACTGTACTTAGTTATCCAATTTTGAAAAGCTAACAGTGAGATTGCAATTGTTTTTAGGGTTTATGAAATGTGTTCTGCTTTTTTTACCATCGATCGTGAGATGATGCTTTACTCTGCTTGTAGGGGCGCTAATAAATTAAATAAAGTTATACGCTGATTTAACACTTCGTACCTGCAATTAACACCTGTATCAGCACTTCGTAACGTGTAAGGCAAAATGCACAAAAATCTTTGTCGATAGCGTGCGATTTTAATACATTTCTATTCTCTGTACCCATAATGTACCTACTGGAGTTGACGTACAGCTATATCCCCAAAACGAGAAAGACAGAACTACAGGATTACGAAGAAAATCCTTTAACCAAAAGCATTAAGGCGATCTTATAGATGAACACGCAGTACGTCTACCTCACTCCTTCAAACACCTAATGAGGGAGTGAGGTAGACATATAGCGGGGCGAACCCAGAACAAGCACAATATTTGGTTTTTAATTAATAGTTAATTATCTTACTTTTGCCACAAATTATTTGATAAAGCGCTATACAACTAAGCAAGTTTTGTGTTCAATAGTTTTCAAGTTATTTGACTTAAAAGAACGTCAAAAAGCAAATTTTCTAATCAAAATTCTATCGAAAATTTTCTAAGTAATTGAGTTTTTACGTAAGCCAATATCTTTATAAAGGCTTAAATAAAAACATAATATAAAAAATGAAGCTGTGGTAATCGGACAAGTATATTATTTATATGTTCTAAAATGCCTCTTTTATCCACATTACTAAATCATTAGAGGAATGGAAGATTGTTATGATAGGCTTATCATAGTAAATAATTCTCAAAATATTAGATATATTATCATAGCGTCGAGAAAATAGGTATTTAAATTTTTCATGCGTATTTTTGTATATAATATAGGCAAGATTTTTGAGTAAGGGAGATTCACTAACATTTTCCTACAGGTCCCCTAAGTCCTGTATAAGTAGATTTAAAAAAAAGTGATTTCCTTTGAATCACGTCTGATTTTAAAATGCATTGAGCATGTTATGTTTGACATCAGTGACAATAGTTGCTAGCTGAGAGACCGCCTTTTAGTCTATTAGTCGACTCTTACGACATGCTCGGAAGGAGATGCAAATGATGTATTCTATCATAGATATAAAAAAAAAAGTGATTTCCTTTGAATCACGTCTGATTTTAAAATGCATTGAGCATGTTATGTTTGACATCAGTGACAATAGTTGCTAGCTGAGAGACCGCCTTTTAGTCTCTTAGTCGACTCTTACGACATGCTCGGAAGGAGATGCAAATGATGTATTCTATCATAGATATCATATATGTATAAATAATTACGTACATAGTAGCTTATATCAACAGCAGTTCAGATTAGATCTAGTGGCCTCGTAACCTAAACCTACTAAGGAGAACATAATACTATAATGAGTGCATCTATGATATAATAACAATGGCATGAAATGTCGAATTATACGAGTACATGTATTAGAAATGACTCTATTGTTTTGAGTAAAATGGATAGTCTGAAGAATCGGAAATAAAAGAAGGACGGCCGATCGGTCTAGTAGGTAGTGACCCTGCCTGCGACGCCATAGGTCCTGGGTTCGAATCCCGGTAGGTGCAAACATTGATATGATGAATTTCGATGTTTGTTTCCGAGTCATGGATGTTTCTATAATTATCTATGTATTTATATACCGTTGCTTAGTACCCACGACACAAGACCTTAGAGATCTTAGTGTGGGACTAGGTTAATGTATTGTGTAGTGTGTGAATATTTATATTTATTTATATTTAATATTTTTAAAAAAATCTTACTTATCATTACGAGTATTATGAATGTGAAAGGTTGTGATAGTAGATGTTTATAACCTACTTCAAGGAACGTATAAATGGGATAAAAATTTGTTAAATTTCTTTGTTTTCTTGCACACTTGAATAAATCTCTTGCAGAGATTATCACAACTATGCATTTCTTTTGTAAAATTCTCTGTTTTTACTATTGTGTTTTGTGTACAATAAAATTTAATATTGAAAATATAAAATGTTGTTGAAGTTGTTAGCACACGATGCTATTATCTGATTATAATGGATGGATTTTAATGAAAAAAATTATATTTAATCCTCTATATCACAGAGGAATAAGATACTTCAATACGCTATCTAAATGAATATAAACGTATTTACGGATATATTCATTTCCTAAAGGGATAATGTGTCATTATTGTTGGGCCTTGTTATTGCCATTACAAAGTGAAGCCGCAATTTTTTTTTGTAGTAGATAAAGGCATAAAAATACCTATCAGAGAAGCATTTTGTGTATAACAAGTGAGCAATGTAATTTTTCTGTTTGTACAATCCCAACTACATATAATATGTTTATAAATGTGAAAATAAATATGTGTGTTTGTTTGTTATCTCTTTACGCGTTATATCTTAAACAATCTTCTTGAAATTTGGCATACAAAGGGTAAGAAGTCTGTACGGAAAAGGGTATAGGCTACATAATAAAGTCCACGCAGAAGAATTAATCACGAGCGTTCGCTAATAGAATATAATAAACGAAATAAACACTTACCGTGTTATTACAAAAGAATTTAAACATCTGTTAAGCTAAACATGCCCTAAATTTGGCAGATATGCCATACATTTTGCTGTCAAATGTCATATTTAAATCGAGCCTAACTTTGGGCGCTCTTTTGTAATAACACCGATACAGCCTTTTTGAGTGTCTATATTTAAACACTGTCTAAAGAGCGTCAAACTCTAACTGTCGGCTTATACGTTTTTGTAATAGATATTTTTTTAAACAAGCCTTCAACAGTGTTTCAACTGTTTTGTAATAACACCATTAAGGTTAAACAGGCTTAAGCATTTTTGTGTGTCTATCTTTAAACATAGTCTAAACAGCTTCCAACCCTAACTGGGCGCTAAATTTGGCAAAGAGATTTCGTATGTCATGGCAAAAATAAAATTAAATAATAAATCACCATGTTTAATTTGTACTTATAAAATGATATCTAATATAGGACTGAAAAGACGTAACTCCAAAACACCTCGCGAACGACCCTAAGGTGTTTGTAGTTCTCAGAATAAATACGTAACAAGATACATAATGAGTGCCATGATAAGGGATGCTGGGTGCAATCTCGGAGAGAATTGCTGTAAGGCTGCGAACATGGTGATCGGATACGCGACATTGAATTTTTTTTTCATCGTGACACCAACACGCTTTTCGTAGAATGTAAGTAGACGTAGTACGAGTATAATGTCATCATGTAAGTAACTTTTTCTTTACGTGCGTTTAAAAAAATACTTTATTATCAGTAGCAGAGGTCATTTGATATTTAATTTGTTAAAAGCACGCGTAACCTCTACTTTTTTATTTATTATAATACTAGACGTTAAGTAGCACGCACGCTTTAAAATGTGAATGACTTATGTTCCATTTCTATTTTTATAACTGGTCATATGTAAGTTAAGCACACACATAATTATGTCGAAAGATATCATTTTGATGCTTTCAGGGTCTTATTAGATAAGAAAAATTGTTGCCATTTCACAAACAAATGGCTAGACATATCTACAGGGTGTAACAAAAGAGGTATGTTATCGGTACATAAATTTAGTTAGTAAGTATAATAATAATCATGTTTACCGAGATTTGGCTAGTGTATAGCTATCGGGATGAAAAAATAACGTTGCCAAAAACGTAATGTAAAAGAGATGGTAAAATTTGTCATCCGAGTTAATTGACCCGATAGCTCAGCGAAAGCACGGTTTGCGAGTGGTCGTGAGTTCAAATCTCACTCGGGTGATGATTTTTTTCATTTTCTTCTTAATAATTTTTATAATAATAATAACTTGCATAATTTCTTTAGCCTTGGAAATATGACGTACCACTAAACTTAAAATTCCATTAAATTATTGATTAAAATTACTAGATTTTAAAGTGAAGTGTGGTACGATACATAATTTTAAATAATTCATGGTAAATTCTTACTTTCGGACGTAATTTATAGCACTAACATCGCAACCTTACGCCAACAAAACCTCATCCTCACCCAGTATACCTCATACCTTCGGTTAGACCCTCTTTTCTGTGCCCATAATCGAATCTCTTTGTTGTTGAAAAAAAATTCTTTCTTAATTTCGTTCAGAGCGCTTTGAAGTTAAAACTTGGGCATTTTGCCTTGAACCCGTTAGGAATCTCAATAATTTAGTAAAAATCGACGGTTTTTCGACTTTAAATAGATTTATTTGGCAATTTTTGGTCGTCTTTGCGTAGATCGGATACCATGATTTGGAATATTTTTGTATTGGTTCTGGCATACATTATTTTCTATCTTGAAATGATAATATGGAGATTTCATGTGACTATACGTTTTTCATGTGGCATATTAGCCTAGATATAAGTTGCTGTCTCTATATTGATCAAGTATTAGAGAGCTTCTATCCTGCTCTGGGAGTGAAAAAAAAAACGTATAATACTACAGGTGCTTCCCTTCCCGGGCATACTGTACAAGTCAGTAGAGAGACAAGAGGGTCTTGGTGTTTTGTAGGCGATGGGCTGACCACCAGTCACTACTAACCGAACTTGTACATCTTAACTATACCCTCAAAATTGGTCAGAAGTGGCACCATGTGGTTCTATCGGCCCTTGGTGCTCTGCCAACCCCGTAAGGGATAAAGGCGTGATTATATGTATGTATGTATGTATTTTAGAGAAAGACAGCATCAAAACCCTTTAGATAGGCTATCTCCGTTGGAAGAATAGGCTCTAAAAGAAAGGGTATTAACACTAGTATAATCCATCCACAAAAAACTAATATAGGTACCTACATTTCCAGACTGTAACTTGCCAACGACATTTGAAACACCTTAAAATCCCGAGAATATTAATCATATACAAGCTCCTTATTCTGAATTCTCGACGGCTGTAATCTCCCATTAATCTAAGTTAGAGTTTATTTAACACAATTGTGCGGACGGGCTTTGCATGCTAATGTCTGCCGTGAAGCAGCGCTTTCTAGAGTTATTGCTGATATTGAGGTAGTCTGTTTCAATTATTCAACGTGTTTTACTAAGTCTACCTAGGTGAGGCATTATTTTTCCAGACTGCGTAAGGAGAAGGGTTTAGTTTATTGGGTTTATGCCTTATTTTTCCTGAATGCGCCATAAGTTAAGTTACATGTAACTTTACCTGTGCTTATGCGGGTCTTTACTAGAATACGTCAACAGCATCTCCTTCCGTGAATGTCGTAAGAGTCGACTAAGGAGCTCTGGGGTGTTCCCTCAGGCGATGAGCTAGCAATTTGTCACCGATCATTTTGACCCATCACGCTAAACGTGGCCATTAGGATCACCTTCGTGATATTGTAGCTCTTACTACCCCATTTTGGTAACACTGCCATGTGAATAATTATGTATGACAATAATTATATTATGTTAATACCGGGAACTCCGCTGTCGCTCTTAAAATTGTTACATTATCTAAGCCAGCATATCTTAACTTTATATAAGCAATCAATACCTAAACTTACATTTATAATATTAGTTAGTCAACATAAACGAAGTCTTTGGTACCAGCTTTGTTTAAAAAAATAATTTAATTTCTATTGTATAGTAGGTAGGTATGTACGTAATTACATACACACATACATACAATCACGCCTTTATCCCTTACGGGGTAGGCAGAGCACAAAGGGCCGATAGAAACACATCGTGCCACTTCTGACCAATTTTGAGGGTCTAGTTGAGATGGTCGGTTCGTAGTGACAGGTGGTCAACCCATCGCTTACAAAACACCAAGACCCTCTTGTCCCTCTACTGACTTGTACAGTATGCCCGGGAAGAGAAGCTGCAGTATTAATATGTGTACGTTTTTTTTTTCAGCATACAGCAGCATAGAAGAAGAGAAGTGTGTAATTATTTCGCATAATTAAAACCTAAATTAAGTCTAAGCCTAAATCATTATAATTTGAATCGGAGCAATTCTTCGTCTAGGCCCATTTTAATGAGAAGTAAACTTTTCACTAGTACAGTCAGAAAAAAAGGCGAAATATTAATTAACAATCTACAAACGCTGTCCGGTCACGAACTCCATTATAAAAGTGATTATGGTAGCGTCAGCAGACTTTGTATTTAATTTACAATTTGCTATTTACATATTGAAAGAATGTTAGGTTTAGGAATGTAAGCATCTATTATTTTTTTTATGTCACGGTTGCACTAAAGTAGTCGTTCCATTATTGTATAGGTTTTATCATTTATCGTTATCGGTACAAATCGGAATTTTCAAAATCAGTTTGCATTTGAGGAAGCAACTCTTGAGGGAGTTTTATTTCTTAATAATCTTATTCTCGGATATATTAACATATTATGTTTGTTTTAGAATCTTATCTTATAAATTCACTATACTGGCTATCTTTTCAATTTCACCTATTATATTTATGGGTAATAATAATAATTGACGTATGTTATCAGTATTTGTCCTACTTCATAACCAGTGGTCGGAGTAGGTATATTGATTTTACATACTTGCGTCATGATATCATAACATGGACATGCATTTTTTTCCGGAATGTACCGGAGTTTTCGAAAATAGCAGCATAGCGTTGAGAGTATTTATACATTTTTAACTAGTTTCATGTAATAATTTCGAAGTTTCGGTATTTTTATTTTATTTTTATCATAATAATCCGGAAACTCGGATGCGTATCCATATTAACATATACGTTTGATGTCAATGACCTTAATTCAATATACCTACTCCGACCACTGTTCATAACATAAAGATGGCGAGTCAATTAAAAAGCAGAACATCTGAGTCGTAAAAAATAGATTTAAGCTCAACTTTATTTTAAGGTCGATTTTTCAACGATCAGATCAGCCTATCTAAGTTTGTTTTAATTTAAGTAATATAATTTATTATACATATTATTAAGAAAATGAAAAAAAAATCACCCGAGTGAGATTTGAACTCACGACCTCTCAGCAAACTCTAACTCGTCATATCAATATTTGCCTGGCTGTCACACACACCCTGTATTATTATTATTTTTACCAACGGTTAAATTGCGGCTGTCTCTATCTTGATCAAGTTTTAAATAAAGACAGCATCAAATTTGTCCTTCACATAGGCTATTCGACCATTGGAGAAATAGGGTTCTAGTTTTTGTTTTATTTCATTACTTAAATAAATAATGGATTTTTATGTCGACGGTCCTCGCCATATAGTTTGGACACCTAATTACTGATTTATTAATTTCACATCGCAATTTGCGGTTGTACGCTTTGATTAACATATTTTTGACTTAATTTTATAGAAAATCTAACTAAATATCGGTTCATCACCACCATCATTATTAGTGGGTGAGTCTGAGTCACTAAATAGCCGCGTCCACAACAGCCGTATGGTCTCACGAGCCCGGCCTCGTGAGTCAGATTCGCGCATCACCCCGGAACACAGAGGCGAGTCATCAGAAGTCCCCGAGTTCATGTAAACCTACAACAAGCGCTCGCGAGCCAAATCAGACCGTCCACACCGAACGCACGGCGCACACTGAGGCCCCTTTGAGCACGGCCCGTTTACCGACAACCGATGGCTCGACCGCGAGGCATGCTCGGCCGAGGCAGCCCGAGCCATGTCCACATCGACCGAGGCAATGGCTCGCGAGGCTGCCGCGCGAGCCGTGCTCAGTCAGTCTGGACGCTTGGATGGCTTATGAAATACTAATAAGAAGATATTTGACGTAGTAGAAAAACTAGAAAGAAGTTTAGTATGAAGAAGAAGTGAGTGCAAATAATAAAATTTCTACAAAATATTAATTATTATGACACTCTATGCAATAATACTATCTACACATATAATGTGTTGAAACTCAAAACACATGTTAATCTGATAGCACATTAAAACTATTCCAATTTATTTGAGCCATTACACATTCAATATTTCGAACTATAAAATTTAGAGCTGCAATAAAAATGCAAAATTCCTTAAAAATTGGCTACTGAGACTCAAGGCGTAGTAAAAATTTCAATTTCAATGGATAACTTCATCACGGAGAAAACTTTATGAAGGCATAAAAGAGTCATAAATAACACTGGTATGAGACTAATTGTGGGACTAAGGAGTTAAAAAAGCGGCCAAGTGGAAATAAAGATCGGGAAGAGGAGAAAATGGCTGCGTACAACGGATAATGGTTATAATTAAATTATGAATATTACGGGAAAGTGCGAGAAAATAACGAACCACAAATGTTAATTTCTCATGAGATGAATAAAGTAAATAATAAAAAGATATAATTATGTTGATGAAGCAAAGGCGGCGTATCAGGTTCGTAGGGAAACGGCATTATGGAAAAACAACATTACCTATATGGATTATCTAGTAAAATGTTTTTGAAAATAGTCGTAGAACTTCTTCAATCTTATTTCGGTAACTCAAGTGTACTTAATCGTATCAAAAATTATTTGATAATTAATTGTTTTGTGACGTGCTGATATTATCTAACCTAGCAATGACTTCTTTCTATGCTATGTTAAACGCGACTCTAGGATCTTTAGGTTTAGCAATTTAATAAGTTAGATAAAAATTACTTATTAGTCTAATTAGGCTAGATTGTAATTTTAATGAATTATCTGTTCGTCACGGATAATAAATTAAGAAAAAAAAATGTTAAACGCGACTCTAGGATCCAATTCGAGAATGCGTGATCTTGCATTTCTTGTGTGTGACTTATTTCTTCAATCGAAGAAGGAGTTCCATAAGTACACGGAGGCTACGTAAGTGTCCCCGCTATGCTTTACTTGGCTGTGGGATATCTATTATGATCTTACAGTTCTACCTACTAAATTTTAGAAACACAGCCGTATGTAGGTATATGTGCATATAAGTCTAGGCTCAATCTCACTCGTAGACGCTTGCATTTGCTGACTTCTTGATAGTGAACGTACAGTTCCGTGTAGGCATCAGTATATTAATACAGAACTGCCAGAGAATGCTAGAAAACTGTGAAATATAAAAATAATTGAAAACGTACTACACTACACACTTTAAGACCTATTACAAAGTAACAACCTATAAAACAGCCGTTTTTCATCTAGAACTACTGTTACAAGCTATAAGCACAGTTTTACAAGAACACTTGACGCCGCGGAATACGTTCGCACCGTTCTTTAATACCTTTATCACCGAATGCAGTCGGGTTTCTGGAATTCGGGTACAAGCGGGGTATAAGTGGAAGCGATAGATACCCTGAAAAGTTAGGGCATCTTTGGTACACAGAGACATCAGCCTATTGCAGTCCACGGCTGGACGTAGGCCTCCCCAAGCGCACGCCATAACTACAATTAGGGAGCTTTTGCCCATAGTCATCACGCTGCGTAGGCGGGTTTTTAATCTCTCTTATAACGCTTGCGAACTGAAACACTTAACTTAAAAGTATGTGAATTGTATGGAAAATGTGTATTTATGTTATGTTTTGAGACATTACATTTTTATTGTAATTTTCTAATATAAAAATTGTCGAACACCTTCGGGTTGGTTACTTAGCATTTGTGCTAATATGTATTTATATTAATTCCGGTTTCGCCTATAGCATGTAGTCTTACCCGAATAATATCTTGCAAGAGCGAGACGGCAGATTTATTTATATGGAAATGGAACTTGCCGAGATGCGATTAAAACTTTTTAGTAATAAAAACTGAGATTTTAATTAAAATAATTATAACAAGTAGTCTTTTGCGAGTCGCCGCGTTTCCGTTCTTTTATTTTGCGGGTTGTTTGTGAAAGAATACATTAATTTCGTAGCTTTACCGGAAATATGTGAAGAAAAAGGTTTATACTGGTAGTTTCAAATATTATAAACTAGCTACTGCATGCAGCTTATGCGCTGTATACTTTTCCATACTCTCAACTCATGTCAAGATTGAGTCAGTAAAGCGTGAAGAGGTAAATGCAGGTAAATGAAATTAATAATAATTAAAAAAAAGTTAATAACACATAAAAATACACGAACAGAAAACTTACTACTGGGATTAGCATACAAGGGTAGTTGACGAAATGAAATAATATTTTCGTACGGAGGTGAACTCTTAATGGTTAAGAATCCTCTACCATTTAAGCGAATACAAGTCAGTAGAGGGACAAGAGGGTCTTGGTGTTTTGTAGGCGATGGGCTGACCACCTGTCACTACTAACCTTACTTGTACATTTCAACTATACCCTCAAAATTGGTCAGAAGTGGCACCATATGGTTCTATCGGCCCTTGGTGCTCTGCCTACCACGTAAGGGATAAAGGCGTGATTATATATATTTATGTATGTATGTAAGAGAGTAACTAAAAAAACTTTATTTTGTATATGATTAACTGTTTAGGGTCTTATCAGATAGAGCGGCCTCCAGCCTTTATTTCCATTATTTAACATGAAAGATATTACATGAAATAAATTTAGCGGTACAGGTCTTAAACATTGGTCTATCACCGCTATTAATAAGTCTACCGCTCTATCTGGTGGAACCCTTAGCCTGCCCTATCGTAGGCACGTTCGCTGCCGCACAGGTTTCGTGTTGTGTAAAGTTAAAAGTAAGTATAGGTAGTTATAGTAAATTATGTAAAAAAAACCTTAAAGTGTACTGATTATAATAAAAACAATCTTACAAAAAGTGGTTGTAAAACCCCGCTTAAATCAAACTAAGATAATAAATCTAGTCCTGATTTTAAATAAGTAATAAATTGGGGAACTTACTCCGCTTTATGTATACAGGGTGGTTTTTTGTGGCCACCTTTAACGAAGGGTACGTATTCTATACATGAAATAAAGTAAGTTT
The DNA here is from genome assembly GCA_014607495.2 of Carposina sasakii. Lineage (NCBI taxonomy): Eukaryota > Metazoa > Arthropoda > Insecta > Lepidoptera > Carposinidae > Carposina > Carposina sasakii. Next base: position 1,761,472 of record CP053151.1, on the reverse strand, counting down.
ATGCCAAAAAAAATACTGGGAATTTTTTTTTTTTTAAATTTTAAATTCCTTGATCGTGCGAAATTTATAGTGTCTAGTGTTTATGTTAGTTTTTTTATAGACAGATATTAATTATTTTTCGTGAAAAAATCCTGCTACGCGCGTCTATGTGCATTTATGCAGAAAAACGCAGTCTATTTACTCAACTTTGGACCCTAATATTTTGGAAACCAGACACTTCCCAGGTATGCTCCCATGGAGAAAAATGATCGTGATGATGAGGAGATTCCGTAGTTTTCGGGAACGTTGACGACCAAAAATCACCCTGTATGTACATAAAGCGGAGGTTTCTAACTCAATTCCTACACGAACATACGAATGTATAAAATATGTAATCCTGAACTTAACTAAAGCCACTCGTAATAACAATGATATAATCTGTATATGATGAACATACATTACGAAAATTACCTCGGATGTAACTTTCTCGTATTTACAGAAGTCATTGCGCATTTACATGTTTAATTCCATCATTTACATGTTTAATTCCATCATTTTCCGTAGACAGAGTAAAAAGGGAACAGTATGGTAACTCCCAATCGTGTATCCCAATCTCTACGTGACATTGGCAGGAATTTTGTGCCCGGCGCAACTGTGAGGCCATAAGGAAAAATATAATAGAATAACAGCACGGCAAGCAAGAACTTTTTGACGGTTCGACGTTTTGACGATTACTCGTGATGATTACTCGATGACAAATCTCGTAGATTATACTTGCGGGTAGGTACTGACTGAGATGACGGGTGTAATATAGTAACGAGCATGTTACGCGATTTGGCGTTCCAGGCTTTACAGAGCGGAGCGGAGTAAAAAAGTTCGTGCTTGCCCTACAGTACTAAAACATAGTAGTAGTCCCAGCCAATAATCACCAAAAAGGGGAATTATTGTTGTTTCTGCATCAGTTGACTAGATCAGGGTTTCTTATGATTATTCTATTGTGTTTTGAGTAATTTCATTAACTATGATCGCTGTGTGTTCTATTCTGTGGTAGACTTAATACGGCTGCCTCTTTCTAACTTTCACCATCTCACTCGCCCACTTAGCATGCGAGTAACGTACGAACGTGACGACGCGACGTCGACGAAGGCGAATTAATGCCTGAGATGTAATGGGAGCAATGAAACTTTTTAATAATTAATGAGTGCACGGATTTGCTCTTTACTTTTCTGTACGTATAAGTGTCTGATACGACATACGTGAAACAATCAGATACCCATCGTTGTTGGAAAATAGGATAGCCAGAACTGCAGGCTGATGAAATCTGACCTATAACTCATATTTAGCATCATTTAGGTCAGAAGTGGAACTATGTGATTCTATCGGCCCTTGGTGCTCTGCCTACCCCGTAAGGGATAAAGGCGTGATTATATGCATGTATGTATTTAAATTCAAATGGATATAGTACCTTAGGCGATGAGCAGGCAAGTCATCACTGATCATTAACATTTAATTTTGTGAAAATGTTATCTGTTAACGATGTAATTTAATTTCGCAATACCCAGAGTATACTTATTATACTTTCTATTATTTTTATTTATTATTATTATTATTATACTTGTATCTGTTTCTATCTTCTAAAATATTACAAATCATTAAATAATCTCCAATAACTACTGTTGACACAAATTGCTAGGTGTATCCCAAACTTTACGTGAAGCCGGGTGCATAGCGGAAATTAGTGTTTTCATTCCATTAGTAGGAGATTATACAATTATCCCGCGCTTATACGGCGGAGTTTGCAACCGCTTTTAGAGCGTCGACACACGATGCAATGTTATGGTGGTGTACAGGAAAATAACAACACTTGCGTTAGGTTAGGCCTGACGACTTGAGCATGGCATGACTCAAATACGCACACGCCTTACACGTGCAAGGAGGACACGGGGCGGAGGCGTATGCGAAGCGTGTGTGAAGCGTGTGCGAGGGGTGCTCGAGATGTACGTGAGATGTGCGCGAGGCATGCGCCGGCATTGCTCGTGGCTTTTGCTGTTGGACTTAGACAAATACAATCCTTAATCTCAAAAGAGGACGTTTTCACCATTAGCTGAATTTTGATAAATCTCGGCATGTATTCCGTTCTTAAAACTGCCGATTCAATTGCAACATCGCATAAATTAAAAAAAAATATATATTATGCAAAAAAAATGTATTATAATGGGTCATTGTTGAGGAATATCGTAATGTGTATCACAACCCTTATTCCATACATTGCACACACATACTCTTACGATGTTTTGAGGTTTTATTCGGTTTTCATGCTGCGGAATAAAGCAGTTTGGGAAATTAATTTCAAGTTGCCTTTACTATTTAGGTTCGGTTTTAAAATTTGGAATGCGAACGAGTTGAAATTTTAAATAATATTTTTCTTTGAGGCTTATCAGAAATATCCAAACTATTTGGCAATTTGCCCGGAGTTCTCAAATAAATCGTTATCCGCTTCATGGTCTGCCGCGCCATCGGACCTTCTTGGTTAATCTTCGGAAGTCGGTTACATCAATTTTCTTACTACATAGCTACCTTCTAATATCTTTTCTATTATATTATTGAATGAATCAACGCACAGTCATAGCCACTGATCAAATAAACTTGGTGAGTATGTTCTGTAGGTATATAACGTAGGTATGCAATAAGAAAGGATTTTCGGCAATTGCTATGGAAAGGAAATCGTAAAATTTACGCATCCATCTATCTTTAGATTATCGACCGCCTACGACTTCAAACAAACTAAGCAGACGGAGCCACAATCATGTTTAAATTATGGTAAATGTTTAAGCTGATGCCAGGTTTATATTATATACTAGTGGACGCCCGCGACTTCGTCCGCGTGGAAATTGAATTGTAGCTTATATGACACGTTTGTCGGTTTACCATAGCACTGCCATCTATTGATTACTTACTCAATCCAGTCGAAAAGTATCGACATCTGTTAGAATCTTTTGGAGTTAACAGATAATTGTGACTGTCAATTAATTATAGACAAATAATTTGCAATAAAATAAAATTGCGACTATAATTTTAAAGATCTAAGCTATCCTATCTCTCAAGTTGGACCAGGCTGCTCACGGTGTGCCAATTTAATTTAAAATCGGTTAAGTAGTTTAGGAGTCCATCGCGGACAAACATCGTGACAGGAGATTTATATATATTAAGACTAGTGTCGAAATGTCGAAATTATCCGGGATAAAAACATTTGCCGGGATCAAAGGTAGCCTATATAGGTATGTTAGTGGGACCTGTCACAATATATTCCTGAAAACTGCATCGAAATCGGTTCAGCCGTTTCTGAGATTAGCGTGCAAAAATCGCACAGACAAACAAACAAAAATTCAAAAAATAATGATTTTGGGTACTATTGCGTTGATAAAGGTCTCCTATAATATTTTTTCTCATATATCTTCCATGTACAGACAGCGATACGTTACATTTTTATTATATGTATAGATATATATAGATACATATAGATAGAAGAAGATAGAAGACGTACGTAAGCTGCATTTCCTTCCGTACACGTCGTAAGATGATAGTCGACTAAAGAACTCAGGCAATGATCTAGCAACTTGCCACAGATTATAACATTCTAACCCCGCTGTGCTAAACGTGGCTATAATGATCTTCTTCGTGATCTTGCAGTTCTGGCTAACCCATTTTGTGAACATTATTATTATATTATTAATAGATTCATTAAAATGTTAAATAAATAAAAAAAAAAACAAATTCGTGTGAATATATGTGTACCTATATGTACGGTAAAAGGATAAGTCATAATTCACAGCCCTGGGAAGTCCACTGCTGGACATAGGCCTCCCCCAACAACCCCCACTCCGACCGGTCGGAAGCAGCCTGCATCCAACCGACGCCCGCGACCTGGGCCAGGTCGTCCGTGCATCTCGCGGGTGTCCTTCCCACGCTGAGTTTGCCGATACGTGGTATCCACTCTAGAACTTTCCGGCTCCATCGGCCATCAGTTCTTCGAGCTTGCTTCGAGCACTTCAGCTTGCTGGACCGTTAAGCTATGTCGGTGATCTTTATATGTGTAAAAGGATAAGTAATGATTGAAGTATAATATTAGTAGGTATCATGAAATTACGTATATATCACTTCAAAATCCTTGTTTATGTTCACAATTTGTTATATAATAGGCATGTTAAGTCTAACCTATTTGGGCGGCACAAATTCAAAGTGGAGTCTAATTAAGAAAAGATTAATATTCTAATTAGTAGTAACGTTACGGGAAAGCACAAAGCTACATTTGATAGGAATACGGAAATATAGCACAGTGTAAAAAGAACCTTTTGCTTGATAACCAACGCGCGAAATACAACCGTTTGAGAGTGTTGCAAAGTTGATATTTCCCTAACGCGGTTGGTGTTTCCGAGAACTTTTTGCCTGGCTGGTGACAACATATTCGACGTATGCACGAGATATTTTCATTACATTAGCAAAATGTACGGCAGTTCCGTTTAATTGCAATTTCTAGTCGAGCTCTGGTATCGGCAGACGATTGAACTGCCACTCCGAGTATGGATGTTGCATTAACTCGCATTGCAAGTAGCGCCTCAACTAAGTTTGTAAAATAATTATGTGATGTACTACTTGTTATTCTGTCCACTTGTAAAGTTTTTTCATGTAAAAAACTGCATATTTAACTACCGCATACATACACACGCAGCCAACTGCAAGAACATAGAGGAGACCCCACAGCCACATTTACTATAGCGGGTAGAGATGAACGGAAGAAGATGCAGATGATGTATTCTAGTGGATCCTCGCATTAGCACGGGACTATACAGTATGCTTTTTGGTAGTCAACGTTTCTGAAAACTACAGATTCTCCTCATCATCGCACGAACATTTTCCTCCATGGAAGCATACCTAGGAAGTGTCTGGTTTCCAAGATATTAAAGTCCAAAGTTGAGATTTTAGATAGCGTTTTTTGCATAAATGCGCGTAGACGAGTGAAACAAACATTTTTCAGGATTTAAAATTTAAAACCGCCTATAAGATTACTAACACAAACACTGGACACCATACATTTTGCACGATCATGTCAATAAAAAAAATGACAAAAAAATTAAAATCGTTTCCCAGCAATTTTTTTGGCATAAACATACTTTATTTCATATATAGAATACGTATCCTTCGTAAACGGTGGCCACGAAAAAACATCCTGAATAGGTATTTTGTTATAACTGTAAAACTTGATTATTTATCAGAAAAACATTGTTTGGTCACAGTGTAGATTACACACTATAATTTATTAAAACTAACATAATAAAACTACAAAGCTAAACAAAAAAGCACAACATATTGGCGTTATTGTTTAAAGGGGTCCTTCGATCGCACAGCTCATACAATTTTATTTTGATAAAAAATACGACTCTTTTATACTGCTCTGGGAGTGAAAAAAAAAGTATAAATACTACAGCTGCTTCTCTTCCCGGGCATACTGCACAAGCCAGTAAAGGGACAAGAGGGTCTTGTTATTTTGTAGGCGATGGGCTGACCACCTGTCACTACTAACCGAACTTATACATCTCAACTATACCCTCAAAATTGGTCAGAAGTGGCACCATGTGGTTCTATCGGCCCTTGGTGCTCTGCTTACCCTGTAAGGGATAAAAGTGTAATCATATGTATGTAAAAATACAACTTCTGGGGTATTATTTGCTGAGTCCTGAAAGTTAAAGATGGATGTAGTAAATATTTCAACTCAATCTCATCCTAAGAAATCCATCACCTAATCAGAGATAAGCTCGCCTTTGTACATTATCTTTTTAATATTATTATCATTTATGTTTTCTGTGTGTACAATAAAGAAAATGAAAAAAAAAAACACAATCTACTCAAAGTCTTCATAACAATGACTTAAACTGAGACCCATAGAAGTATATTTTTTAACAGAGCAATCCCTTTTTATAACAATTCAACCGAAAACCGTCTGAAATTAAAAAGATGGGCGACACTACAAAACACTAGAAGCGTCGGCTTTCGAACAGAACACTCGACAAATCATCGCAAAGCCGGTCAAGTGAGAATTTTAATAATTTATACCGGACATATTTTCTAAGTTTTAGCCGCGGCGCACAGTATGATGATGTTAATACTGACTTCAATATAAACGCGTCATTAGGCATGTACCCACAAAGCGAGCAGGCAATTGCCACGCGAGGCTGCTTGGTTTGGGTGGACATGCATAATATGCACGAGCAAGACAGGAAACCAAATACGCCAGCGCCAGCGTTCAGAATGGGACTCACTCGAGCATTCTTGGCTCGGTAATTGCCTCGCGAGGCTATTCGCTCTCTGTGGACCCACCTATTAAAAAAACAGGATATGTACCTAGATAAAAAGATAAAAATGATCGTTACGTTACAAAGAATACGAGGTATTAAAAGAATAAAGTTTTCTTTTTACACCCAGTATACAAACATAGACGGATAAATAGCTAATATCATTTGTTAATTGTGTGACTGTATAAATACGATTAAATTCTATGATTTTTATTTCCTGATTTATTATTTTGATGTAAGATATGCAAAGACTATATAGGAAACTTATAATAAATTTATTTTAAATAAAATAAGTACCGTACTCTGCTTCCGTAGTTGTGACATTGCAAAATAAAATAGTCACTTTGTTGACACGATTCCTACCATACTAATGTTGTCTATTTAGTTGTACTAAGTGACACCTGGTGATGCTCACATGCAGTACCCAACTTTATTTTCTTGAATCATAATTGAGTTATTCTTCGTCAGTGTACGTCTATCTTTAAGTACAGAAAGATATTGGGTCAGGCGACATTTGGCGTTGATCCAAAGAGCAATCTTGCTCTGTATTCTTTTTTCCTACATTGTAAAGTAACAGAGCGTAACTTAGCAATAAATAGGTCGGGGCGGCAGAAAGGGTTGCATAACTTATACCTTGGCAAGAATTTGCAAAAGTCACAGAGTAAATTATGAAGAAATAATTGGAATAGAATGAAGCATTTGTTTGAAATAGAATTATGTAGTACCTACTGAATAAACTGTTACGATTATCATTATCTTCTTCTAGTACACTCCATTACTGGAGGTTTGCCGTCAGCTTACTATTATGCAGACCTGTCCCTGAGCATTCGGAACAGCTCTTCCATATTAGCAATTCTCGTCCACTCACGAATGTTTCTCAGCAAAGATTTATTTTAGACCTTCAACGCGTCTATTCATAACATACGGTGTACATAACATAATCAAATCAATTCATCAAGTAAACTTTCAATTATACAGGATGATTTTTGGTCGTCAACGTTCCCGAAAACTACGGAATCTCCTCATCATCACGATCATTTTTCTCCATGGAAGCATACCTGGGAAGTGTCTGGTTTCCAAAATATTAGGGTCCAAAGTTGAGTAAATAGACTGCGTTTTTCTGCATAAATGCACATAGACGCGCGTAGCGCGTAAATTTTTTTCACGAAAAATAATTAATATCTGTCTATAAAAAAACTAACATAAACATTAGACACTATAAATTTCGCACGATCAAGAAATTAAATATTTGTTTTCAAAAAAAAATATTTTTTTTCCAGCATTTTTTTTGGCATAAACTTACTTTATTTGATGTATAGAGTACGTACCCTTCGTTAAAGGTGGCCACAAAAAAACAACCTGTATAGGTATACATAGGTATATACGACATAGGTATATATACACGGCAGTTTTCTTAAAATGGGGTAACAAGTACTTTTGGATCATAAAAGAGAACTTACAGCCACGGTTAGTACAGCGATCTTTAATATTTATTAAACTTAGACGATTTTCTTTATGAAACCTGCAGTTTTGAGTTTTGATTACCCCATTTCGAGAACAGATTGTTTGCAAACGGTTATATGCATGAAATAAATTTATAACAAAACATTAGATTAAATTTAAACTAGTTTTCACTTATGTTCAGTGGTAAAATTATCCTCAACTTAGTTGTCGCTGACATATTCTTGTGAAATCACGCCACTGAGAATGTTAAAGTCTACAAAGTTTGCCAACATGAATGGAATATATTAATTCTCAATTCCAAACTTACTAATATATTGAAGGTTACGTATGTTTAAAGAGAAACCCCTAACTTGAAGCCTGTGTATTTCTATAATTAGGTAATACCTACTTAAAACAATTTATCGAAAAGTTTGTACTAACACTTTTAGTTATGGAAATCTGTGAATTGAAATATTAATTTAATTTGTGAATATAATGGGTGTTATTGTTACATAACGAGAATATGTTAATGAAATATAGGAACATGTTTACCGTGATAACATTTGCTGAGCAAATTTTTCACGGACGAACTATTTGTGCAGTAAGCATTCTTACAAGTAAATATATAAAATCCTTGCGGCGTCGAAGGGCATCGTAAGTCTACAGGCTTCACCAAAATAGCTGTATTTACCCTGAAAAATTAAACAAAGCCACAGTAAGTCGCTAGTCCCACCTAATCTACTGCAAAATTTATTATAGCATCGTGGGAGGTATGAGTTATAACAAAAATAATCTCATTTAATGTCAGAAAGCGTTATTTAAGCAAGGAAAATTATTTTCGTCGCGAAGAAACGCGTAAATTCGGTTATACTGTTTTCCTCGTCATTCGGTCTGTATGATATAGTTTTACATTGAAACACATAAGTTTTATGTCAGTTACAGAGAAGAGTAATTTGCGGAAAAGTAGAAGGATAAAACTTAATCTTAGATTAGAGATTCTATGCTGCTCTGGGAGTAAAAAAAAGTAAAATACTACAGCTGCTTCTCTTCCCGGGCATACTGTACAAGTCAGTAGAGGGACAAGAGGGTCTTGGTGTTTTGTAGGCGCTGGGCTGACCACCTGTCGCTACTAACCGAACTTGAACATCGCAACTATACCCTCAAAATTGGTCAGAAGTGGCACCATGTGGTTCTATCGGCCCTTGGTGCTCTGCCTACCCCGTAAGGGATAAAGGCGTGATTATATGTATGTATGTATGTTAGATTAGAGCTTTGGCGTAAGGACTAATGATATTACTAAAAGTACATGCAGCTTCTCTGTCAATTTTTATCTTACGTAAAAGAGATTGAACAGTATTTACAAAAACGAAAAATTGTATCTACAATCTACATACATACATACATGGTAGGCAGAGACTACAGATCTCCATTTAGTACGTTCCAAACATACCTATAAAAAATAAATGTCCTTTATTAAATAGTAGGTATATGCAGGGTGTAACAAAAAGGGTATGTTAAGCGAAAAGCTATGTAAATAGCCCACTGTAGAGAACCTATCCACAAAATTTGAGACCCGAAATCCATGTTTATTTTTCCCAATAGTATCGAGAATTATTAAATATCTCAGGAATTTTCATACAATCTTGAAAAATAAAAATGTGATTTCGAGTCCCAAATTTTGGAAATAGGTTCTCTATAGTGGGCTATTTACATATCTTTTCGCTTAACATACCCTTTCTGTTACATTCTGTATATACGAGCGAAGTGCCTACAAATAAGACAAGTAAAAAATATTTTTTTAAGAAACAAAACATAAATTAAGGCGTACAAAATGGTACAGATCAAAATTAATTATATTACATTTATAAATATAGAAGCTTGTATTGTCCGGATTGTCAAATGAAAATTATAATACATATAGTGGACTTACAAGCTCTGTGTTAGGAAGAATGGCAGCTGTTTCTCAGCCGACGTAAACATAGTTTAGCCGAGATAAACAAAGTTAGGAAGCTTAGACCGTTCATAAAGTCGGGTAGGAGTAAAATTGTTTATCTTGTTCCTTCTTATAAACTTAGGCGAGGCTAACTATTCTATATCTTATCTTAATCTTAATATATATAAATCTCCTGTCACGATGTTTGTCCGCGATGGACTCCTAAACTACTTAACCGATTTTAAATTAAATTGGCACACTGTGAGAAATCTGGTCCAACTTGAGAGATAGGATAGCTTAGATCTTTAATTATAGTCGCAATTTTATTTTATTGCAAATTATTTGTCTATAATTAATTGATAGTCACAATTATCTGTTAACTCCAAAAGATTCTAACAGATGTCGATACTTTTCGACTGGATTGAGTAAGTAATCAATAGATGGCACTGCTATGGTAAACCGACAAACGTGTCATATAAGCTACAATTCAATTTCCACGCGGACGAAGTCGCGGGCGTCCACTATATATATATAAAATCCGTGTCACTGTGTATGTTCCGAATAAACTCAAAAACGAGTCAACTGATATTCATGAAAATTGGCATATATATGTAATTTGGTCCAACTTAGATGATAGGATAGTTATTATTTAAATTAATGGTCTTAATAACTAATAATTAATAAAAAAACTGATCATCAACGTTGGTTGTTGTTATTAATTGTACGTTCCATAAGTCTGCAACAGATGGCGCCTTCTGAATTCTTCTGTCTTTTCTGCAGTCCACGCGGACGGAGTCGCGGGCGTCCGCTAGTTTATTATAATTATACTATAGTAGACCTGCGTATTTGATATAAATTTTAGATTGATACCTCCACGCGTTTCTAAGAAGAAGGGTCTTGACGTCAGACAGACGGACGGACGGACAACAAAGTGATCCTATAGGGTTCCGTTTTAACCTTTCGAGGTACGGAACCCTAAAAATGACTTCATAATATTTGGTCCAAACATGTTTCTTTTGACATTATCTAGATTTTTTTTTTTTTGTAAGCTTTCCAGTTTCCGTGTTGAAATAATGTTAACTAATTAAATTGAATTTTACATAATCACACGATTCACACGCCTTACTTAAAAGTTTTTGGTATAGTTTACCACCCTAGCAAAAATATTGACCAAAAAGAACATGTTTCGTTTACAAATAACGGTATACGGTAGAAGGAAAAGTAATCTAATAGCATACGTTTGGAATCTAATATAATACAGTTAGTAGTTTCCCCGATACATTAAAAGATGGTTTCGGTACTATTATGGTTGATTCGAAAACTTTGCGCCAGTTTGCCGGCATTTCTCGCCTATTATATGATTTGTTTTTGCACGGGAGTTTTCTTAGGACTGGCAAAACAAACAGAGTATTCGTAGAAAGAACTTTGTATATAAGTATGCCTATTAAAGTACTTAATTAATATACATTTACTGTTATATTATGCATATTTTGCAAGTACTTATAGGTTTATAATGTTTGTTCGGTGCACAGGTGCACATGACTTGCCCTCTATAATTGTGTCAAGGTTTGTTGTGTACAATGAGGAGTAATCATCATTTACAGCACTGAGAAGTCCACTGTAGGACATAGGCCTCCCCCAACAACCTCCACTCTGACCGGTCGGAAGCAGCCTGCATCAAACCGACGCCCGCGACCTTGGGCAGGTCGTCCGTCCACCTCGCGGATGGCCTTCTCACGCTGCGTTTGCCGATACGTGCTATCCACTCTAGAACTTTCCGGCTCCATCGGCCATCAGTTCTTCGAGCTTGCTTCGAGCACTTCAGCTTGCTGGACCGTTAAGCTATGTCGGTGATATGTGGCCACTCGCGGGCCTTCCCACGCTACGTTTGCCGTATAAGGAGTAATACAAGAACTGATATACCTGTATAGTGTAAGGTGTTTCTACAATAAAATTATAAACTTCCGTCCAACACAGAACTAATAAATCGGTCACATGAAGTCTATTAGGCTTATTTCGAAAGAAAACTAAGTTCTATGGTAGTTACAAAAAACTTTGCTAAATAAATTGCTCGTGTGAACTTTCCAGTCTTGTAAAGAAAGAATAATAACTAACCCTTTATATTATAGAGAATAACAGCAATATTCTTCGAGTACGAGTACTTACGTATAAGGTAGATAAAAAATATATATATGAAGTATTAATCAACAAAATACAACTCTAGACTATTCCATTAGTTTAGATGCTCTACTCAGTTATATTCACTTGAAGAAACTTTATTTTGTGACAATGTGTACCTTTCAGGAGATTGCAAGGTAACTAAAGGTAGCGGCGACATTTTTACTACAGTTTTTATTTGATAAACTAATAATGTCTCGGTATAAATTTGTGTCGTAAAAATTGTTTCTGTAGTAATGAGAATGGCGAACTTACAAGTAGGGTGACTATGTTTTGTAATTGTTTTAATTAGGTAAACGTATTCTAAAAACAGAGTTTGTAATATTAATATTCGCTAGATATACAGGGTGTAACAGAAAGGGTATGTTAAGCGATAAGCTATGTAAATAGATCACTATAGAGAACCTATTTCTAAAATTTGAGACTCAGTCACATGTCTATTTTTTAAGATTGTATTAACATTGTAGAAAAATAAACATGGGATTTCGAGTTTGAAATTTTGTGGGTAGGTTCCTTTAAGTGGGCTATTTACACAGCTTTTCGCTTAACATACCCTTTTTGTTACAACCTGTATACGTACATACGTACCTATATATACATAGCTTGATATACTACAGCTACGCTCAGCATAGCTGCGTCAGATGTATAATGTGTATCTGTATATGTGTATGTGTATATGTGTATCAATGACAAGTTGCTAGTCGATCTTTTACAGTGGTATCTCATGGCTGTATTCCCGAAATGTGGTGGCCAGAACTGCAGGATCATAAAGGAAATCTCACAGCCAAATTTAGCATAGCGAGGATAAATACGAGTATAGACGGATTTTATTAAAATTTTTGAACATACCTCAATATTACAAAACGATTAATTTAGCCGGCAGAGTAGAGTTTGTACCACCCCTGCCTGCTGCCCGTGGGTATCGCACGAGGCGATTAAGGGTTTCCGGGAGATGGGCAGCAGCGCCTCCCGTACTGACAACATAGAAAATCACACTGCGGTCACCAACCCGCCTGTCCAGCGTGGTGACTATGGGCAAACCCCTCTGTGGCAGTAGCCTTGTGGCGTGCCTTGGGGAGGCCTAAATACAGCAGTGGACTGCAATAGGCTTAAGAAGAAGATGAATTTGCCTAGAGCGTAGTGAAAATTCCTGGAGGTGCTGGAGTTTCTTAGAGCCTCTTAAATATATGCTAAATACATTGTGGATACGATTATTCTATTTTCCTAAAAAAATCCGTTGCACGTGTACGTCCAAAAGTAATAATGATCATCCCGGAAATTTATTAAACAGCAGTAAAGCAAATAAGTTAATATAATATTATTAATAAATTAAGAATTTTCCTGTGAATTTATTTATTGAATATAATAATAATAATACAGATTGTGGCGAGCTGTTGAGAGGTAGCGTTCCCACGGACCTGAAGTACTCCCGGAGGAAGACCCTGTTCCTCATCTCCGGCGCCGGAGTGAGGTCTGACGAGGAACAGTTCCCCCACCTCTGCCTTGCTTTCGCCGGCTGGGCAGAGTGGAGTCGCGAGAGCTATAACAGCTCGAGAGTGGACGTGCCCATTAGTAAGTGGCGAGTTGGCTTTGGTTTAAAGTCTAGAGGCACCCCTCCACCCTAGCCTCTCACCAAATGTTACCTCCTTTTTCGCTCCGTGCGTGCGGCCGTTTCAGGGGGCCCATGAAATGAGTCGGCGTGTCACCGCCTCCTACCAAACAATTATGAGACTTTGTTGTAATGGCAGGCGTCCGTTAGTCTCCTTCAGTAGCCCAGTTACCCAATCCCACCCAACATTCAGCCCCATAGCCCATGACCTTTGTTTCCATCGCATGACATAGATCTGCACTCCAATAGTCTTGCACATGGCGGGGACCATCGCCGGGTGTATCATATTGTGCGGTCGGCGATGGTATCCGCCATGTGTATCCCACACCATATTAAAAGTTCTCTAAAAAGGGCCTCTATATATACAGGATATATATATATATACAGGATGTTTTATCGTTGCCACCCTTAACGAAGGGTACGTACTCTATACATCAAATAAAGTAATTTTATGCCAAAAAAATGCTGGGAAACGATGTCAATTTTTTTTATTTTTTAAAAATTACTTTATCGTGTGAAATTCATAGTGTCCAGTGTTTATGCTAGTCCATGAAAAATCATGGAGATATTAATTTTTTTTCTCGTGAAAAAATCTTGCTACACGCGTCAATGGGCATTTATGCAGAAAAACACAGTCTATTTACTCAACTTTGGACCCTAATATCTTGGGAACCATTCTCCCAAGCGAAAAGCTAGCATCTTGTTAATGATCATTTACATCTGTCATCATGCACTTCTGGCTACCCCATTACGGGAAACAGCCTTGAGTATGTACGTTGAATCTCAAACCATAGTCATACTACTCATATGACACGGCACGCTACTTTACGATCCATTCTACTGTCGAACTTGGGATCGTGTTGCTAGGATCGAATTTACTACTACCCAATAAAACTACTTGGATGACACTAAAATGGAATTTAATGTTCGTTGCAAGAGTGGTGGTAATGGCTTCATATCGGCTCGGTTAGAGAAAAATAGCTGCGTTTGTGGAAATTACGGCGCTAAATTGTCTGAGAGCTGGGCAAACCACGAAGCTTATAGGAATCACTGGATTACATACTCAAAGTACCTATTTAAAGTAAATAATTTTAAAGGTAAATGTTAGTTGTTGTTACGTTGTATCTAGGGTTAAGTTTTAGTAATCTATACATATAATAAAAATGTAACGGATCGCTGTCTGTACATGGAAGATATATGAGAAAAAATATTATAGGAGACCTTTGTCAATAGTACCCAAAACAATGATTTTTGTCATTTTTGTCTGTTTGTCTGGGCGTTTGTGCTCGCTAATCTCAAAAACGTCTGAACCGATTTCGATGCAGTTTTCAGTATATATTGGGACAGGTCCCACTTAACATATAGGCTACATTTTATTCCGGGAAAATGTTTTTTTATCCCGGATAATTTAGACATTTTGTTTTTTCTGTAGTCCACGCGGACGGAGTCGCGGGCGTCCACTAGTGAATAAATAAATAGGTAATAGACGACTAAGGACTTCAGGGGCGTTCTTTTAGGCGATGAGCTAGCTGATCTTGAATAACTATGTGATTCTGTAGTTCTGGTTACCCACTTTTAGGACCTGAGGCGTAGGTAGGATTAGCAGTAACCACAAGTTTAAAAAATACCGAGATACCACGTAGGAATGAGAATAACCAACTGAAATGAAAAACCTATTGAAACATTTAGGCTTTTTCTAGAGTCTTTATAAAAAACGTTCATTACAATACTAATAATCAGATAATTTGGTAGATTATTTCATTACAATTTTTCATATTATTATGAAAACAATAAATGGTTTAATCACGATATCTAGTATAGCAATTGGCTAGTAAAGAATCAATATAGAACCAAATAAATATATTTTTTGTTTTATAGACAAAAATAGCCAAATATTAGGCAAATGTCGTTGTAGGTATAAACTTCAATTAGGTATTTGGTGTGTTTATTTATTTGGAGTACTCCAGTTTTACCTATAAACTCCTTTACAAAAACGTTGACGTAAGTTGGGCGATTAATACGTAACTTTTGGCTCGGATTAAAACGTTTTAAACGAATGCGGTTGAGCTGTAGATTGCTTATTGACGAATGTGTCTGTTGTTTTTAATGATATGCCTAGATTCAGATATAGTAACATAGATAGATACATCACGTAACATTTAAATTACTGTACTAAAGGATATTTCATTTCACATGATCGGTATGATCCAAACCTTCATCAACCACTTACCTTTATTCGCATTTGACAATAGGTCTACTGCGATTAAACGACCGTGTTAGAATACTATTCGTCTATTTCGGTCAGTCCTGCCTACTTTAGTACATTTTTACACACCTTAGACCAGTGGTTCCCAAAGTGGTTCAGGTGGACCCCCAGGGGTCTACAGGAGACTCGACGGGGGTCTACGTTGGTGTGAAAAAATTGAGGTTCACAATTAATTTGTATGTGATGTAGGCCTGTAGAGGGTCTACCAGAACCAGTAAACTTTTGAAAGGGGTCTACGAGAAATAAATCTTGGGAACCTCTGCCTTAGACTGTTGCAGTCTACTGCTGGACGTAGGCCTCCCCTAAGGCACCCCACAAGACTACTGTTACAGGGGGATTTGCCCACAGTCACCACACTGGGCAGGCGGGTTGATGACCGCAGTATGATTTTCGGACTATGTTGTCAACACGGGAGCTACTGCTGCCCACCTCCCGGAAACCCTGAATCGCCTTTTACGATACTCACTGGTAGAACGTTTCTACTAGCGTTGCTATTCTACTCAGCCGACACCACACGGAAATACTACGTTTATCACTCAAAATAATAAACGACTCAATAATAATTGATGCAAAAAGAGGTGTATTATAAGTTTGTGCAATACGTCATGTTATACAAAATGCCTTCGATATTCACTTTTACATGTAGAGAACACTTACTTTGTCTAGTTATAACAGAGAAGAGTCTCTATGCTGTGATGCAGAATATCCTTTAAAGTAAACAAACTGCTCCAAATACTACATCCGATATCATGCAAATCAGTGGCATAGAACGTATCTCAACAAAATAATTACAGCTTTACAGCTGACACAGAATAACTAATCGCAATCTCTGAATCTTATACCAACAGCACAAGTTATAAAGTTGCTTGTTTGACGGGCCCTCAAAGTGGGATTATGTAGGCTGGCCTATAACTATTCATGTCGTATCACAAGTCAAGGGGATATTAACTGTTTCCGATTACTTGAGTGTGTTGAAGCTACGAATAATCCTAGTAAGATTTACAATTTTGTTAGAAAAAGTATCAAATAGGTAAAAAACAAGACTTTCATCTGAAATAAAAAAGAGAATTTTCCAATGCCTACAGAATGTTGACAAAATTACAAAAAAATAATAGGTATTTCGTATATGTGTTCATATTTCAATGATTTTTAACGTATTAAAAATTGATATCTCAATGATGTTTCATTCGAAATATACATATGCATACGGCTGTGCTCCGAAAATAGGAAAGTCAGAACTAAGGACAATAAGGGAAATTCCACAGCTACGTTTGACATAGCGGAGATTGATGTAAAAATTATCAATTACAAGTTCCCTGATCTCCGACCATATTTCAGCCACGGCGACCAATCTTTACGGAGATTGGCCAGGTATGCAGGAGATATTATAGTGCACAAGACGTGTGTGCGCAAATACAGATGCACTCTCTATTCCGTTACTAGAGAGAGAGATTAGGCGCAGGACCAACAGTTTTACGTGCTTTCCGAGGCACGAGCTAAGTGACAATTTTACAATATTAAAATCTGTACATGAAATAAATTCATTGGTACAGGCCCGTGACTGGGATCGAACTTACGCCTCCCGCTTGGAAGGTGCACATCTTAACCACTGGGCTATCGCTGCTTAATTTGATTAATTTACCTTATACCACTCTTATGACATGCACAAAAGGAGTTGCAGCTGATGTATTCTAATGAAACCCCACATCAGAAATTCTTCATACATTATGATTTTAATTTGATTAGAGCTGTATCTTTCTTCTTTACTTTATTCTTCAGTGCCCAAGTACTTTTTATAGTACCCGAAAAACTTATTAAAAAAATCTGTATATTATTATTCATGATATTCCGTGCGAATACAGCTTACTCTCTAAAAATAATTCTTTACTATCTGAAGAAAAAAAAACCTTTCAAATAAAACACCTTTCATTTTGTCCGGATAAAATAGGAACCTAATAACCAAAATGAGATCAATGAAGCTCAGGCAAGGCGTTCATTTAAGGAACGTTACACACTACGCAATGTTGACGTCACCAAAAGTTTTCAGTTTAGTATAGCCAAAGAAAGACAGTTGGCAAATCAGATTTTCCAAGTATTTCTATGTGAAGGCCCGTTTATAATTCGCCGCTTATACTCGTATCACCATGTTATTGAAAAAAGACCACAGAGCATGTACAAAAAAACATCGATTTAAGATTCATCATAATATTATGAATATTTGCAGTTACCGGTATTTAAACCCAGGACCTATAGCGGGGCAAACATCATGGCAGACGCAACTGGTGCGTCACCAAAACCATTCCAATGAGATAGGTTCTTTAACTATCTGCTCATGTCTATTGTAAGCTCACAGTTTTGTCGACTTACGGAAGCTTATGGAAATTAGACCCTTTTACACTGCGCCGACTTAGCTGAGTCATTTAGTAAGCCGTTCAGAACTAAGAGATCTAAGTTTAGTTTGAACTTAGTTTTAGACGTTTGTCGCTTGTTAAGATATAAACTAGTTTAGGAGTGAACAATATATAGGTACTCTACTAACTATATACAGGATGGTTTTACGAAGTGCACATAGTCCATAGGTACATCAAATAGAGTAAGTTCATTCCAAAAAAATAGCTGGGATACGATTTAACTTTTTTTAAATTGACTTTATTGCTCGAATTTTATGGTGTTTAGTGTTTGTGTTAATTTTTTTATAGACTGTTTAATTTTTTTTCCTTAAATATGTTTGTTACTACACTCTTGCCTACGTGCATTTATGCAAAAAACACAAGGTAATAACTTAACTATGGCCCTTAATATGTTTGGAGCCAGCCTTCATATAGAAAAATGTTCGTGATGATTAGGAGAATCCGTAGTATTCGAAAACGTTGACGACCAAAAACACCCTGTATGATAATACCTACTATATACTCTTATGCTGATGCGGGGCTTTACTAGATTATATCAGCTGCATCTTCTTCCATTTACATTGTAAGAGTCGACTAAAATCTCAGGGGGGGGTTCTCTCAAGTGCATAATCATACAGTTTTTACATCTGGCCCCTTTATGCTAAACGTGGCTATAGAATCTCTTTCGTGATCCTGCAGTTCTACCTAGGCTAGACTAGGGTACTTTATTTTATAAATACAACCGCGTTATATCATATGTCTCATATATTTCACATATCCGTATGTACTCTAGATACTGTATTTTGTCATGCGGAAAAAGGTTTTTTGACGGAAGAAATAGTTTCATGATATGTACAGGGTAAATTTTAAAATATCAATAACCTCGCAGGACTAGATAGCTAAAATCATAAACAATAACATTTGTTCTACGAGTTTTATCATAACTCAATACATTAATTAAAAATGATTTTCCAAGCTGTTATTGTACTGTCGTGACATTTGTAAGTCTATGTTCCATTCGTTCGTTCGAAAAGGTTGACGCCCGCGATCGCGCGCGCCTCAGTATTATGTACAGACTTAAGAACATTTAGAGGTAATATTAAATTGATATTTGTTTTTGTATGAAACTAAAATGTGACAAATTATCAAAACTCGTAGAACAAATGTTGTTGTTTATGATGGTAGCTACCTAGTCTTGCGAAGTTATTGATGTTTTAAAATTAATAAAAATAGGTGGATTCTTATGAAACTATTTCTATATCTGTTTTCCTATATTTAACGCGAACGAAATTTTTCAAAACTTTGTTATACAATGACACTAATCCACAGAACTATAGTTTCCACATACATTTATCCCACGATTCGTTCTACGCATCTCCCATCCCCACCCACATCAAATGGCAAAGGTTCTGGAACTTTCAACGCTATCGAATTGTACACAAAAACAACGAGTTTGTAATAAATCATAGTCAGTAACTACATGGCGGGGCTTACGAGGGCGGCTGTCACACCGAATTTTAAAACTTTATCTCACAAATCTAGGACTACGTTTTTTCAAGATATTTTAGAGAAAATTCTAGAGTGTGCATAAAGAATATCATACAAGTAGATTAAGCGTGGCTGTGTGTCAGGACCGTAGCAAATGGGGACCCGTAATCTCTGCTTACCGGGGAAGATGTGTGATTTTTGGTTGTATGTATCTATGCCATTCGTAAATAAGAAGCTCAATATCGCTCGGTTGTTTTGGCTCTATTTATTAATCTACATATGCCTATCTAGCACCTATTGCATTAAATTACATAGGCGGATACACTATTTTAAATCTTAGAATAATTTTCATATTACATTTGGCCAGGAGGGATGATGGTCGATGGACCAAGGCAGTGAAGAAGCTCTAAGACCGAGGGGTAGACCACCAACCCGATGGTCAGATGATATCCGAAGGGTTGCTGGACAGCAGTGGATGAGGTTGGCCCAGGACAGAGGACAGTGGCATAGGGAAGAGGAGGCCTTTACTCAGCAGTGGGTGTAGGAGGCTGTATAAATAGATTCTATTCTACGGTTTTTTAAATCCTTATTTGAGGGCAGGATTCAAATCCCGATACTGATAGCCAGAGTATCAAATGTTGCTTTAGGGATGTTGGTAATGTAAGCAGGTTATGTTTTATTATATATTATATAAAATATTTAGTTATTTATATGCTATGCTACGGTGAAATTGAGGAGAAGTCAAGGCAACGGTTCTACACAATCCTTTTATCTCTAACTACTGATCCCTGTTTGTTGAGGTTTCCACGGTTTTTACTCCAACTTGAAGTATGCTGTACCTCTCTTTGGCAAATAAACCAAGCTATTTTCAGCACTATCTAAAGTATATAAGGATCAACCCGCGGGAAAAGATATACTGATATACTCAAAACTGTGGCAATACTTTTTCCATTAAAATAAAACGGATTTACTTTTTAAATAGAAAGAAGAAAGTGTAAAGTAAAATAAAGAATTGCGCACTTCTCTCATGTTTATGTGATGTGTACGTGTGAGGTTTTGTGCAATACACAGAGAAAAATAACTTGGTGCTATAATATTTCCAATAGTTCTGCCCTGTGCTGATGCGGGGCTCCACTAGAATACATCAGCTGCATCCCCCTCCGTGCATGTTGGTATGAATCGACTAAAGAGCTCAGGTATTCCCTCAGGCTATAAGCTAGCAACTAGTCAATATAATCATTAACATCTGCCCCCCTAGCATGACCACGCATCTTGGATATCATATCGTACGTTATCGTATAGTCTCTATACAAAATTCAATATGGCGGCTATATTTATTGTAATTTGACGGGCTAAATGTCGATAAATCGGTCGATCATATCGTGTTTCGCAGGTCATGCTACTTGGGCAGTTCTCGCTATGCTAAACTTGGCTGTTGGATCTCTTTTGTGATCTTCCGGTATTGGGTACTAATGCTATAATATGAACTATATATTTAGTTGACATTAGCTAACTTCATCGCCACTACTCCCCGTCCACGTAAACTAGTTATAAGTTACTAACATAATTAGTTTAGTAGTTTTTGAAAAAAAAAACATGCCGCAGTTAAATAAATAACATACTTATTTTCCAAGAATCTATCTATCTATAGGTTTTAGCACCCACTGCTGAGTAAAAGCCTCTACTAGTTTGTAGGTTACATAACATACCTGGCCTGGCGCAGTACCTAATATTAATACTGAGCAACAGTCTAAATGATTAACATCTTCAATCATTGATTAACCACTCAATCAAGTAACAAAATAACAATAAGAATGCATTCCCGAAATGTAAAATAACAAGAAATTGTACTATACAATAGATCTGTACAGATAATGACAGTATTACAAAGAGGCACCTAAGTTCCCCCAAGTCCGCAAAGCCTCAAAGATCGGAATCAGACAAGCCCGACATTTAATCATGCCGAACGTAATACAGCACCCTATTTTGTCGGCTTCGAGTGAGTGACGCAGCGTCAAAGCCTCTGGTGCGGCCATATTTTTTCATATTTTCCCTGGCGTACCATAATTCATGGAAAAATGGATCAGGCATATTCAGGGCGTACTGGTGGGCGGCACATAGCGCTTCTATTAGGCACAGAGATGTTTGGGTTCTGGAAGTGTGTGTTGGTAGGTGACAGTTTTTTTGTTGAACTTGTCCGAGAAAATCTGAAGCGTATTGAATATACCTACAGTCTTTTAGTTTTTCAACTGATTAGTCGTCTTGGATTTGAATTACTTTAAAAAGGTATTTATTAGTACTCGTAGCATCGCTACTTTTTTTGGTTCTAAAGGCAATGGAATTAAACAGGATTGTTTTCATTGTGGAAGCGAGATATTACTACACCGCTTCAGCTGCTTTGAAACCTCATGTTTTGGTGTTAGGAGTGTAAGAATTGCGTCGTGGAAGCACCAGATTTTGATTCAAAAATTGATCCACTACTATCTAAATAATCAACAAAATCATGAAGTTGTTTTTAGATGCATTTGCAATATAGAATCAGAAAATTAGATTGTACAAAAAATATACCTTACATTACTGAGCAGGACGTTAAAGTACACCATCATTAAAAAATATACCCTATTTAACTTCGGCCTATCCAGTAAATCTACATACATACACTTGTACTACAGACCACTGAGGCGCATTGCGTGATTTATTTGAGCACAGTTACCACAATACGTCACCCGGGCAGGCTGCGGTCGTTATGTCCGATTCGTCAGAGGACGTGTATGGCAGGCTAATGCACACCAAGGTATGCTCTTCGTCCATAGAAATTTGTGTAGCTTTTTACTACTTATTTAAAAATTAGAAAGAAATTTCAAAGAATTGACAGATTTTGTGCATAGATCAACGACAGAGACTACTTAAAATTGTTGAAAGTTTTTAGCCAGAAGTGAGAAGTGGGCAGCAGCGTCTTCCGTACGTAACATAATTCAAAAATCAGACTGCGGTCACCAACCCGCCTGCCCAGAGTGGTGACTATGGGCAAAAACCCCCCTATGGCAGTATCCTTGTGGCGTGCCCTGGGGAAGGCCTACGTCCAGCAGTGGACTATAATAGGCTGAAGATAAAGAGAAGTTCTCATTGATCACTGAGTACAGCATGCACTTCAATGGGTTATCCTGTTGAGCAAATTCTCCTACTTTTACTAACCTAGTGTACTAGACTTTTAGAAAAACAGAAAGGTGCTGTTTTGGTAATCTAGCCAGGGTCCTTTTTTAGTGTAACGACATTGGATCAAATGCTGTCGGCTAATAGATTTTAACACCCACTATACAGCATTGCTATACTATATCCAAAATAGGTATAAACGTAATAGATATAAACCTAAATAAAATGTATAAACCTCATAAGAAAATTCCGACTGCGTAAAACTTTTGACCCTATCACGACTAGACGAATGTAATGATACCTCTCAAGTTTAGGCTCTATAAAAAAATAAAAAAAAATAATTACATACACTCGAAAAACATAAACCCCTCTTTCTGACGCAGTCGGTTAACAAATCCCGTTTCGATTAATTGGATCACCAAAGATATATCCGTATTCATATTCGTCTGGTATGATGGCAGCACATTCAACGTAACAGAGTAACTTTAAATAATACCTCCACAATACAATCAAAGGGGCTGTTAGTTTTGTATCCAATCTACTGGAAGGGTATTCGTATTCCTGAATAGAGGAATTAGTTCAATGACCTCTTACACAATGACGGGTGTTTCAGCGTGAGTGGCTTCTCGAATTCTGTCGTATATATTTCTATGGAGGTGGACTTTATTACTATTTCAATATGTGTTGGGATATGTTTGTTACTGCTTACGATAATACTGGAGAGACTAATATTCCATTTTTAGCAGACTGCGCCAGAAAGAGGGTAATTTTTACTCTCTAGAGTCGGTTTGTTTTTTCATTTAATGACGTTATTTCAACGGTCAAAAAGCCTATCATAAGGATAGAGTTGATACTTTCTAGATCCTTTATAATTTAGATACGCTATCTGACCCTTGAAAAAACCGGCCCTAAATTGCTTAAGAGGTTCGTAAACATTTCTTAAGCAAACAAAAATTATGACAAAGACTTAACCAACCACCTGTACATCATGAATTGAAGAGGCTACTAAGAGCATGTATTTTATTAAAGTGTCTCCATGCCACCCGAGATAGTTTCCCTAAGGATTTGATGAAGACTAATAGCCGGCGCGGCGTCCCGGAGTCTTAGCACAAGATAAATTAGACTTGTTACGTACGCTGTATCGGATTAAATATTGTAGTCTTTTATGTACAGTCGACGACAGTTAGCCGTTCTTGTAATGCCTAATCCTAGTCCTCATATGTAATTCTAATATTTTAACCAACCTTGAGAGATTTTTGCATATCATAGATTTAGGGCCGATTTTTCCAAACATCAGATAACAGAGGGATAAAGTCGACGCTGTTTTTCTCTAAAACTTGATTACGATAGAGAAAACAAAAAAAAGAGATGGTATAATTCGTCATCCGAGTAATTGACCCGGTAGCTCAGTGGTAAGAGCCCTGGCACGGAATGCAGAGGTCGTGGGTTCGATTCCCACCCGGGTGAAGAATTTTTTCCATTTCTTTATTAATAATTTTATAACATATAATATCTTGACTAAGATAAAGACACTTCTCCATAATATAATCCGTTAGGATATGGTTGATCATTTCATAATTAAAACATTGTGCTGAGGGATTTAGCTTTGTTTTTTGCTTGATGATGATGATGATCGGGATGAAAAAATAACATTGCCAATAATGTAATTTAAAGAAAAAAAAGAGAGAGATGGTAAAATTCGTCATCCAAGTAATTGACCCGGTAGCTCAGTGGTAAGAGCACTGGCACGGAATGCAGAGGTCGTGAATTTTTTCCATTTCTTTATTAATAATTTTATAATATATAACAACAACTTTATTCTACTGATAGGCTATCTGACGTTCGGGAAATTCGGCTCTTAATCGTCAATTGTATTTATATGAATGAAACACTACTCGAGTTGAGTGAGGGTTAGTCTTAGCCAAGATTGTGACTAAATTTTTTTACACAAATGAATATGGTCTTTTTCATTGTGTTGCGGAAATTATTATCTTGTGAACGCATTATTTTATAGTTATTTATCATTTTGTACAGTTAATTACTTCAAATTCATTGCTTGGGCGTGTCCAAAAACATTTTCCAAAGCATAAAGAAAATTAGCTAGTGCCCGTGACTTTTTTCGATGGACTACATAATGAACTTACATCACTATTATAAGTAGATTTGTTAGAGTGATTAAGAATTGTTATGCAAATAAAGCGTGAAGTGATAACAAAGAAACGAACCTACTTCCTCATTTATAATATTAGTTACATACATCAATACTATTAGATCGGAAAAAACCGACATGACACAAAAACAAGATTTATAAAATACTGTGGATTGGGACAATAAAAACAAAACGCATGAAGTACAACTCGTTAACAAAGAGCGCCCCGTGGCTAACCAAGTAACAATCAGCGACGCCAATCCCACAATTTGCACTAAGCGTAAAGAGTTACTTTTACAAAAAGGCGGGTAGGAAACTATGAAAAGCAGTGCCCAGACGAGACAGTGGTTGTACAAAAGCAACTAAAAATACTAGTTAAAAACCGTAGTTTTAGCTGGGAGAATGTTTGCTCGACCCACTTTATTAGGCCCGCGGTTGTGTGGCCACGAAAATAGGTTATATATAGTATAAGCGGAGGTTTTATTACATAAAATTACGCTGGATACGTCTTTGAAATAATTCCTGGGATAACAGCAAGCTAAATAAAGAGTATTATGATTATCTAAGTACATAATCAATTTGGATATAGGTATACATTAAGAAAAGACAGGATACTAATCCAGAATCTCAAAAACAGTAATGAAAATAAAAATTATTAAATATTACCTACTAATTTTTTTTTCAGATACGCATATTTTTCACTATATTTATCACGGTTTCTAGCTCGAAAGCATTTCAACACAAAGTCGGCTTTTTACTAAGGGATGTAATGTAATATTATCTTTAAATGTAAAAAAAAATTCGCTCGTCATATATTTTGTACGAGACTATTCACACTGTGTAATATCATATTTACAGTTTGGGATTTAATATGACCGATATTACACAGTGTGAATGGTCTCGTATAAAATGTATGACCAGCGATACAAGATGTACCTTAATAAGATATTAATACATCACATCCCACAGTAAAAAGGCGACTTAACTCATGATAACAATTTGTCAAAACCACAGTTAAATAGACGGTCAAATCTTAGACAACTAGAAACCGCCAGAAAAATAACTTTATATATAAGCTAAATCATCTACTTACCATAAACAGTAGCACCGCTAGTCTCTTGGCCCACAGAAACGCTTGCAACAGCGGCTTTCAGCGTTGCAGCGGTTTGTTTATTCAAAACTTTTTCCCGCCAGGTGTTCCGCAATTTGATGACGTCACTACGCTTCGTCCACTGGCTATATTATGACGAATCGCATTTTCAAATATCATTTCCAAACTGGCCGTTTCAAAAGGATTTCCCGACTGTTGCAAATATGTGTAACTAAACTTTTTGATGCATGAACGTGTAAATATAAAATTTAAATTGCGCTTTAAATTTATTTCGCATTCGTTTGTATTCCGCAGAAGTAACGTGGTTATAATGGTTTCATATTTTAAATTTTATATAAATAAATTTTAAACTTAGCTTTAAAAATAAGGTTTGTAATGTGTGACATAACAGTGAAATGTAAGCATAATGTGCTCACTTTTTCGGTTAATGGGCGTTTTTTCACTAGACGACACGATAACGATGACACGACCGCGACATTTCGTCATCAGTATGGTGTCGTGGTCATGTCGTCTAATGGTAAAACGAGCGATACTATCTAATACATTTTTGCCACCAAAAAGCCGTGGTCCTGTCGTGGCTATGTCGTCTAGTGAAAAAACGCTCACTAAGTTTGGTAAATAATAAATCCCCCAAAAACATTTTCATGTAAAATGTAGCCAAGACGAGAGCGAAACCACATGGCGTTCAGATATAACAGCAAAAAAACTGCAAGGAAACACTCCTGCCCTTACTGCTGCCAAATAGAACAATATGAAGTGTTTTTTAAAATGCGAATTGTTATTTTTATCACTTAAAAAGTTCAAATTTTATTTTTATCCCTAAAACAAAACATACGCCATTTGACCATAACCCTAATTTTGCGGCCACCGAGAGGACGGGCCAAGTATCACCATCCTATATCATGGAAGTGCGTGTAAATTCGCCGACACATTTGGCCGACAATTGTAAACTTGGCGACACAGTTGGCCGACACCAGACCCTTGGATTCTGTCCAAATCCAATAATGCTTGATGGAGTCTCCAGACCAACGATTGTTACTTACAGCAAGTGGCTATAGGTAGAGAATAAGTGGATATCCTTGAGTAACTTTTAGTATAGCTTACTTAGTAACATACTAGCGCTTCCACGCTAAGAAAACATTATTTTCCGATCTAATACCAACGAGTATCTGTTTTTTTACTGAACTAATGTTTTCTACTCCTAAAGAATACGACGATAAACTATAATATCAAAGATATCACCTGGGTAATTAAAGTGGAGTAGACCAATTTAGTAAATATCACCCCAAGATAAAACGTGATTGTCCTACAATTGACATATTTAAGAGACAAGTAAAGGCATACTACCTTTCTCTTCCTTAGTAGGTCTGTCGGTTATTTTATTATTGTAAGATACTTTTATTGTAAGTCTATGTAGGTTATGTTTATTATATTTAGATATGTATTATTATTTAGGTATATTGATATTATGTAGGTTTATGTAAGTATATTTATTTGGTATTGTGTACACATACAATCTACCTTTTTAACCGACTTCAAAAAAGGAGGAGGTTCTCAATTCGTCTGTATGTATAATATTTTTTTTTTTTTTTTTTATGTATGTTCACCGATATTTCCGTCAATTATAGACGGATTTGAAAATTTTTTTTTTTGTTGGATAGAGTTCACTTCTGAGGTGGTCCCATTTTCACCAGGTCAGGATCTGATGATGGGATCCAGGAGAAATCAAGGGCAACCACCGAAAATTGTATGCACGCATGGTGCTTTTGTTACGTAATCATATCTTACTCAGGTATATGCTTTAACGGTTAGGAGTTTGGATACAGTACTGCAATTGGTCAATGGAAACTATTTAGTAGTATGTAGGGCTAACATGTTACTTGAATCAACATCTGATGCTGCTGTGCTGATGTTGAAGCTACAGAACTCCTTAACGGTTAGGAGTTGGGAGACAGTACAGCAATTGTTCGATGAAAACTATTTAGTAGTGTGTAGGGCTGACATGTTACTCGAATCATCATCTGATGCTGCTGTGCTGATGATAAAGCTACAGAACTCCTTAACGGTTAGGAGTTGGGAGACAGTACAGCAATTGGTCGATGGTAACTATTTAGTACTATGTAGGGCTAACGTGTTACTTGAATCAACATCTGATGCTGCTGTGCTGATGATGAAGCTACAGAACTCCATAGTACTGCAATTGGTCAATGGAAACTATTTATTAGTATGTAGGGCAAACGTGTTACTTGAATCAACATCTGATGCTGCTGTGCTGATGATGAAGCTACAGAACTCCTTAACGGTTAGGAGATGGGAGACAGTACTGCAATTGGTCGATGGAAACTATTTGGTAGTATGTAGGGCTAACGTGTTACTTGAATCAACATCTGATGCTGCTGTTCTGACGATGAAGCTACAGAACTCCTTAACGGTTAGGAGTTGGGAGACAGTACTGCAATTGGTCGATGGAAACTATATATGTAGTAGTATGTAGGGCTAACTTGTTGCTTGTGAGGTATACTTGAATCAAAATGTGATGCTGCTGTGCTGATGGTCAAGCTACAGAACTCCTTAACGGTTAGGAGTTAGGGGACAGTACTGCAATTGGTCGATGGAAACTATATATGTAGGGCTAACGTGATACTTATACGGGTAGATACTACTCCTGAGATGGTAATGATGAAAACCTTAGGTATACATGGTGTTTTTTCGTTGCCACCCTTAACTAAGGGTACGTACTCTATACATCAAATAAAGTAAGTTTATGCAAAAAAAATGCTGAGAAACGATGTAAATTTTTTTGAAATAATTTTTTTATTAGGTACTTGATCGGCGAAATGTATATTGTATAGTGTTTATGTTAGATTTTTTATAGACAGATATTAATTATTTCTCGTGAAAAATCTTGCTACGCGCGTCTATGTGCATTCATGCAGAAAAATGCAGTCTATTTACTCAACTTTGGACCCTAATATTTTGGAAACCAGACACTTCCCAGGTATGCTTCCAAGGAGAAAAATGATAGTGATGATGAGGAGATTACGTAGTTTTCGGGAACGTTGACGGCCAAAAATCAGCCTGTATAAACTAGCATCTATTTAAGTCCACAACGCATTAACACAACTAAAAATCGAGAAATAAACTGACTTTTAAAAAAAAAAATTTAACCGACTTCAAACTTTAACTAAAAAGCGATAAATAACGTAACTAATTTATCTACTTAATACATATTAAATATCTCAAATTATTTAAATATTTACAACTTAATACCTAATACTTTAACAAAGTCATCTTTAACTATTTAAATATTTATAATTATCACATATTTTTTGGAGTCGGTGCCAGCCAAACAAATAAATGTAATTAAGAAAACTGACCCACACTAAATAGTAAAACCAAGAATAGGAAATTGCATTACCGCTGCCTACTACACCGTATTGTATTTTACCGTGTGTGTGGCTTTGCCAGTCGCGCGCGTCCATCAACACTACGTTACCTAGGCTGGCACCGACTCCAAAAAATAAGTGATAATTATAAATATTTAAATAGTTAAAGATGACTTTGTTAAAGTATTAGGTATTAAGTTGTAAATATTTAAATAATTTGAGATATTTAATATGTATTAAGTAGATAAATTAGTTACGTTATTTATCGCTTTTTAGTTAAAGTTTTTCACCCAACTTTCGCTATCACAAGTGGTTTGCTGGAAGAAATCTCTTATAGGAATAAGCACGCCTTTGTACATTGTCAATGTAAAATGTTTTTCCATATAAAATGTCTGTGTACAATAAAGAATAGAATAGAATAAAATATAAAAACTTTACACGATCTTTACGTTTCACTATAAAATACAGCAATATCGTGACGTCACCATGTGTCGGTACCCTTTTCTTGTATCATCAATAACGATGGCTAGAAAGAGATAGGTAACACCATAACCACCACCAATTAGCGGACAAAAATGACGCCGACAAAGATTGATAACAGCCAGGTCAGTACTTATGGGAGGAAAATATTTTTCAAAGGTAAAGCTCTCACCAGACGACGTTATAAATCAGTTTGACAGTTTTCACAGACGTAAAAAATATGGCGACGATATTTTTTAGGATGACTGTACAACTGAGTGTGTACACTGTGTACACTTACCATTAAAAATATTTTAAATCAGTCATTTTGCAATCGATCTCAGATTAGAGATCTTATTCGCAGGTCTTGATTGAATCGGTAGGTCGTTTGTGTTTATACAGGATGTTTGTGAAAGCCAGTCAAATATTGATAACATGACTTCAGACCATGATTCTGAGGCAGAAAACACTAAAAGTTTTCGCAGGAAAATTCCAAGTTTTCCGACATTTTTTTATATTTTTAGCAAAAAAAATAGTTTAGTACGTTTCATTAGGCCTTAGATAATGACTTTAAAATAAAATTTTAACCAAACGATGATTTACAAAAAAAAAGTTACCCTCAAAAAAGTTTAAAAAACTGATCAACCACACACAGAGTCACAAATGATCCAAAAACGGCAATGTCTCAATAATGTGTTAATAACCAATAAGCCCATTTAATTAGTCACAGGATCGCCCAACACAAGTGGCGCGGAGAGCTAAGATTACTGATAGTCAAATCAAAAATACATTTCCTGCGAATAACTCAACACAATAGTACTTGTTCAGAATTTCAGTGTTTGCCTGGCTGTCGCCTACACCCTGTATAATACTTTGAATTTGGAAAGAAAACAAGTTAAGGTTGTCCGCATAGTGTAAAAATGTCATATTTTTCCGGGATAAAAAGTACATAGTCTGTGTTTTTTCCTATATCTACCGACTAGCTGTAGCCTTACAAAAGTTGCCTACTATATCAGCCATCCATTTATTAGTAAGAGTTTAGGACAGATTTTGTTGCTAGGTAACACAAGCATAGAGGAATAAGATGTAGACATAGAGTGCTAAACTCATACTAACAGTTTCGATGCACCATTAGACTTTTCGGTGCCTTACAATTCCAGTTCTTGACACTTAGATTGCATTACTATACGTTACAATACATTAGTAATGTAGTACATTACTATACGTTACACTAATAGAATCTAAGTGTCAAGGATTGGCATTATGAGGCACCGAAAAGTCTAATGGTGCATCAAAATTGTTAGTATGACATTAGCACTCTATGTCTACGACTACATCTTATTCCTCTATGACACAAATAATACTTTATAAAACTGAAAATAATTAGGAAATTCTCAATAAAAAATTCCACGGAATTTCACTGTCATGTTGCGGATTAAAAATCTCAATAGACATTTTACGAGCCGCTTCGTCATCCCGAAATGATTGATCGCGGTACTAATATTGTTTAATATTTGGAGGTAATTTTTCTGATATTTTTGAGGTTTTAAGTTTTAAATTGTTAGCCATTAAAAATATCGGTGTAGTTGAGTTCACATACAGACATAATTCACACGGCTTGTTCACCACTGGCTAACTTGATGGTCTCTAAAGTATCATAAAGGCTATGCCACAGTCGCGTTTAATACACGTACATAAATACATACATATAATCACGCCTTTATCCCTTACGGGGCAGGCAGAGCACGAAGGGCCGATAGAACCACATGGTGCCACTTCTGACCAATTTTGAGGGTATAGCTGAGATGTATACAAGTTCGGTTAGTAGTGACAGGTGGTCAGCTCACCGCCTACAAAACACCAAGACCCTCTTGTCCCTCTACTGACTTGTATACCCGATATTGTCAGTATGTATTGACAGTATGACCGGGAAGAGAAGCAGCTGTAGTATTATACATTTTTTTTCACTCCCAGAGCAGCATAGAAGTTTTATATAACGTTTAATATAACGGAATAGATGTTATGCTCAGAGACAAGTTACTAGAGATACAGCAGATGCATTCTTGTGAAGCCGCGAATTAACATAGGACTGAAGTCTCATTAATATTTGCCCGGTTGTCACGTATGTATATCGTACCTTCTCTATATCAACGGCACAATCGCCAAAAATAACCAATAGCAATTCTACCGTAGAACAAGGGCACAACTGCAAAAATTGCAAAACGCAATAAAATTGTGCCGTTGTTTTACCGAAGGTGCAATATGTTCCTGTACCTACGTGTGTACAGGGTGTAAAGCTCTATTTACAACAACAACTAAACATACGCAGCTATTTTCGTTTGAGTAACGAGTTTGTAACTTTGACTGACCCTCATAACTGTCAGTCGTCTGTCAGATTTTAGTTAAACAATTGAGTTTCGCTGATTAGACTGGGTTTGAGTCCCGGTGGGGCCTGTTTCAGTTTATGACCTAATTGATGTTCACCTGCGACTTCATCTGCTTTTACTTACGTTAAAGTTACATATATTTTGCTTCAATAATGTCTACTAAATATCTATATCTCTTTACATATTGTTGTCTAGACTAATGGTTGACACGCTACTTTTGAAGACTTCGTTATGATGTCATTTATACCCTGTATTGTATTTCAGAAAATATACTTGCATGAAGATAAAGTTGATGCTATCTTGCTCTATAACTTGATCAAGATAGAGACAGCATCAACTTTATCCTTCAGATAGACTTGGTATTTGACCAATGGAAAATCGGTCCTAAATTTCATTAAAGTACAAATTTCTATAGAATATGCCGTGACCGGTCAACTTTAATAGCAAATAACGTTAACCAATTAATAATTTGCAACTTTGCTGCACTCGCAGTTGAGCAGTGTTTATTACGATGTTTACACTTACTGGCTTGGCAGATAAAAATGTGATCACACTGTAGTGTTAGTGAGAAAGGGTCTTATGAAATACTAGTGACCTGTCTCTGCATCGCTTCGGTATATTATGCAATTGCATAGAGGAATAAGATGTCACGGAGTGCTAATGTCATACTAACTGTTTCGATGCTCCATTAGATTTTCGGTGTAATGTATAGTAATGAATTACTTTACTACATTACTAATGAATTGTAACGTATAGCAACACAATCTAAGTGTCAAGGACTGGAATTGTGAGGCACCGAAAAGTCTAATAGTGCGTCGAAACTGTTAGTATGACATTAGCCCTCTATGTCTACATCTTATTCCTTTATGGTAGTTACTATTACACTCCAATACATCGGCTGCATTTATCTATAGTGCATGTTAACTAAGGAGCTCAGGGTTGTTTCTCAAGCCATTGCTTGAGAAAACGGAGTCTATAAACGTAAAAGAAAATTAATGAAACATTTATTTATTTAATTTTGTTACAAATTAACTACTTAGTTATAATAAATGTGAAAGTTAGAGAGAGAGAATGCCTAGATATGTAAAGTTTGTCAACTCGATCACAACAAACATAAAGTACGTAACTGCTAAACAGATGTTGATGAAACTTGACAGTTACTATAGAATTGAATAGGTTTTTATTTACTATATAGGTACATATAGTTTATAAACCAAATTAAGTATTCAGAAATAGGCTTTAGTTAACGCTTATAAAGATATCGTATCATCTATTGCAGTCTACTGCTGGACGTAAGCCTCCCCAATAGCACGTCACATTGCTCCATCTCCCGTTTTTACCATAATAAAGATATAGCTCCAGTTAAATACGCCATAAGATAATAGAACTCTACATAAAACTTGAAAGATTTTTCAAAGACAATTTTTCTTTTAAACACTATTATGATAGCTTATCCTGTCTTTATACTTAGTTAGTCGAGGGTCATCTTGATATTTCAGGTTGAGCCGGTACATTCGGGACTGCGCTTTCCGCAGTAAGTATCTGCTTAACACACGCGGTGCTTCCGAAGCTACGTACTAGAACAAAAAATAGTATTTATGTATATTAGTGACGTAAAACCTAGCTAGTAGTAAACTAGCCTTCACCTACGCAACGCGTGTCTTCGTGCCTCCCCCGGGGCACGCGACAAGGATACAACCATAGGGGCGTTTTGTCCATAGTCCGCAGTCCGATTTTTGGACTATGTTGTTAACACGGGAGGCGCTGCTGCCCACCTCCCGGAAACCATTAATCGCCTCGTGCGATACCCACGGGTAGGCATGGGGTGGTACAAACTCTACTCTGTCGGCACCGCGCGGCTAATTACGTAGTACATATCAATTATTTATCTTTCTCTGTGTGTTGATGAACACGATTCAACACGATTCTTTAACAAACGAATACTGTAAAATTATTAATAAAGAAATGGTAAAAATTCTTCACCCGAGTGGGAATCGAACCCATGACCACTGCATACCGTGCTAATTGCTCTAACCACTGAGCTACTGGGTCCATTACTCGGATGACGAATTTTACCATCTCTTTTCTCAATTACATATTGGCAACGTTATTTTTTATCGCGATAGCTATACACTAGCCAAATCTCGAATACTGGTAAATAGATAAGTAAAATATTATTTTTGCCTAAAAGTGGCGGTAGGCTCACCTCTTACCACTGGGTTAATAGGCTAGGTGACTAAGGGCCGATTTTTTCCAACGATAGCTAGTGTTTCTCTAAAACTTGAGCATTAGGAATAGATGAAATATTTATATTAACAGAGTATCATTGTACTTTTTAAATTCAAATGCCGATAGACCTAAAAAGGTTTGTGGTGGCATGTATATGTACGAGTATGTTTGTGTTACTTCTGCAACTCATATTATATGGGTTTCTAAATTCATTATTTTATTTGAATTAACCGAAGTCGGTTTAAACCAGAATTAAAGTGAAGATAGGAATGAAATGTTTCATTGAATGATATTTGACTGATTTAAATTAATTTTCTCAACCAGTCATACCCTTATCAACTAATAGAAGCATAAAATTATAATTAATAATTATCTAAAGGTTATATTAATATTTGCTCTACTTGTAAATAGTTGAAGGTACACTGAAGGTACTATTAAGTGGTTTATGGATAAAATAGGAAACTAATTAAAATTTAAAACGTTTCCAAGAAATAATTAGTAAACTAACTACGTAAGTATTTCAATAAATTGACTTGATTGATTCCACGTAAGTCTGCTTCAATCTCAATAAGATTTTACGAAAATTTTGATATTATTATAAAAACTAGCAGCCGCCCACGGCTTCGCCCGCGTGAGAGTGCATTACTCCCGTGCGAAGCCGGGGCGGGTCCCTAGAATCACTCTATCTATTAAAAAGAAACCACATCAAAATCCGTTCCCTAGTTTGAAAGATCTAAGCATACATAGGGACGGACAGACAGCGGCAAGTGACTTTGTTTTATAATATGTAGTGATAAATCACCGATTCAGGAACTGCTTACCTACATACGCGTACTGAAAGCGAACAATATTCAAAATAATTTACAAGTCCCTTTTTATAAAAAAAAAATAATTACCTGACCAGTTTTGCAAGAAAATCGGCACCTTATTATGTAACTAACAAAAGCAATGCGAGAGCAAAAATTTTTATAGGTGATCGCTTATAATCTACAAATAACGTAACTGCTACAGTAAAGGAATTTGCTATTGCAATGCGGTTATTGTACAATAATAAAGTTGGCGTGCTATTGTTTTGTTATTGCAAGTTACGTTATTAGTCTGTTGAAAAAGAAGAAAGGTAGGGTAATCTGTAGCGGGTCTAATTTATTATTTATTATTATTTATCTAATTTATTATTATTTAGGGCTTACTTACATCTCGTGAGTCAAATATCTTTCTGAGCTCTCTAATGGCAAACTGAGGTGGACCCCAGGTGGGAAGGGGACAGAACACGGACCAGAATTTCTGAAAGCATTCAGTCAATCTTTGTTTATTAGCACAAAATCTTATTTAAAATCTTCTATGAAGGCTCTAGCTGCCAAACTAATAAAACTCGTGAGTGTCAAAAGCCAGTATCTTCTCTCATTTAATGACTTAATTATCATGTTAGTAAATATGGCAATTCGATTCACAAAGAAAATAATTGATATTTTTTTACAACGTATGCATTCTTCTTAAAGAGTGTACTTACTGCTTCAACGATCCTGGCACTGTAGACTACAAAACCATAATCATGAGCTTGTGTGGATTGTTTAAGCGAGAATTTTCTAGTACCTACCAACTCTCTCCGCTTTTTTTACTTCAAAATTAGTAGTGAAATCGAACCCGGATTTTATATTAGGTAAACGATTATTTTTAGGTTGTGATAAAATCATGAAAGTGTATATCTTTGTCTTTGCCTATACGATATACCTAAGAAACCCTTTAATACCAGCTGAGCGATATCTTGCAGTCAGTCACTAATAAATGAATCAATAATATTAATGAATGGGTTTTGATCTATATGTCGATGAAATTGACTCACAGGAAAGGAACAATTTAAGCTGGAGCATAGCTAATTCTAACAATATTGAAGTACCTTCTTTTTCACCACCACACACTCATAAATAGTCAGACCAGCTCCTGTGGCCATCACTATTAGAGTTGAAATGTAGAACTCCCGGTAATACGGCACCGTATTAAGTTGTGTTACCGTCATAAATCTCGCCTGAAATTAAATACAGTGTTATATTTTACTTTGAATTTACAAGGTCCTTTACGAGTATTACTACACAAGGAAAGTCTCGATATACAAGTCAAAATATAGCGAACATTTTTGTCAATAACAAACAATAAGTGATATGGTTCACAAATTATTAGAACCCCACACAGGTTACATTTTCGGAAAATATTTTAATTTGAATGAACTATGTTTTTATTTATTATAATTAATTTTATTATTATTATTATTATATGCGTTTCAGCGAAAAGTAAATTTATATGATGGCGCTATTTGCTCTATGTATGATTTATTAATGTACTATACAAAAAATTAAGCGGTGATTGCCCAGTGGTTAACACGTGCACCTTCCAAGCGGGAGGCGTAAGTCACGGGCCTGTACCAATGAATTTATTGTCACTTAGCTCGTGCCTCGGAAAGCATGTAAAACCGTGGGTCCTGCGCCTGAACTGTCTCCAGTCGTGTCGGCTTTCCGTCCCATCGGACTCTGAGAGTAACGGAATAGGGAGTGCATCTGTGTTTGCGCACACACTTGTGCACTATAATATCTCCTGCGTACCTGGCCAATCTCCATTGAGATTGGTCGCCTTGGCCGAAATACAGTCGGAGATCATCATACAAAAAATGTTAGTTCCAAAATCTTGCACGGGATATATTCTTTGAAATGGAACTCCACAGCGTGCTCATGGTAAAACACATACCCTTTTCACCCCAAATTTAACATTTATAGGTAAATTTAGTATTCTCTAACCAATTGTGCTAGAAGGAGATTATGTCTTTTTATTTTTTTCTTTTTATTTATTTTTTTATAGACAAGCACAACAGGCAACATTATTGATACATTAATTATTTATCAGATCTTATAACTAGGTCCTTACCCTAAGTGTGCCTATACGGCATGGCAAACGTGACAGTATATAGTGTTAGTAACTTAAAATCTAACATGCACATGCATACTTATTCTATGGTTAGTACATGTTACATATGGAAATTATAATAAGAAAATTTATATAACAACTTGGCGAGTCACAAGAAATTACAATGATAATCTACTTACACAGTTAAAAATAAGCTGTATAACCATGCTATACACATACAAGTATTTCTGACGCAGGCCATAGTGGAAGTGCGTGTCATCTATCAGCCTATTCAGCGGATAGATACAGCAAATGCAAAAGGATTCTGCGAATGATATCACGTCTAATGAGGCCACATGCACGAAGCTCCTTTCCTGTAATAAAATATTAAGCCTCGATATGAATGATGTAGGCATCCGATAAGAAAGGATTTGCCGAATACGAGTATTTCATAGGAATGGGAACTAACGGGATATGTAATGTTTACGCGGACGAAGCTGCGGGCTTCCAAATGTCAAAGTCTATGATAATGGGCAACACGGCTACGACATGACCACGACCATAGACGAATAAGATGTACTATAAAATTATTAATAAAGAAAATGGAAAAAATTCTTCACCCGAGTGGGAATCGAACCCACGACCACTGCAAACCGTGCCAGTCGCTATAACCACTAAGCCACCGGGTCAATTGTTCGAATGACGAATTTTACCATCTCTTTTCTAAATTACATATTGGCAACGTTATTCTTCATCCCGATAGCTATACACTAACTAAATCTCGGCAAACAAAGCTGAATCCCTTAGCACAATGTTTAAAGATGAAACGATCAACCATATCCTAAAGGATTATATTAATGGAGAAGTGTTTTTATAAATTTATCTTAGTCAAGATATTATATATTATAAAATTATTAATAAAGAAAATGGATAAAATTCTTCACTCGAGTGGGAATCGAACCCACGACCATAATAGTACGTACGTACATAGTAGTATTACGACGTATAGCAATACAATCTATGTGTCAAGGACTGGAATTGTGAGGCACCGAAAAGTCTAACGGTGCATCGAAACAGTTAATATGACATTAGCACTCTATGACATCTTATTCCTCTATGCCACGACAACGGCTTTTTTGAAAGTTTAAATGTATTAAATAGCATGGTTAGTTTTTATATTAGACGACACCACCACAACACGGCCTCCCACAGTAAATGAGGAAATGACGTGGTCGTGTCGCGGCCGTGTCGTCGAATGGAAAAACGCCCAATAAATGTTTGAATAATATAATGTTTCTCTCTGATACAAAAAAAATACTAAACGCAAAAGCTGACTGGTTAGTCAGTGTAATTTTAAGAATTCCTGTTTTTCCCGTCCCGTAAGAATTTCTGGAAATCCTTTCTTATCAGATCTCTGGATAGGTATCTATGTATGTTTGAAGATATAAAAAAAACGTTTGTTTACAAAGTTCGTTGCACCGAAGTGGAATATTAACGCCCCTACGGCCAGAAATACAGTAACAGGTACTCTTTTTAGATACGTCCATTCGCAAATCATAATTTCGATAATACATTGCAATGTTATAATCTGAAAAAAAAAAACAGGAGCTATTCATTTCGATCAATTAAGAAGTCACACACATGATGCGACATCTCGCTCACTTGAAAATAGATTAGGGTCATCCAACGATCGAATTGATGATGAAAAAAATCTGTAGAATGTAAAAATTACATACATACATACATAATATGATCACGCCTTTATCCCTTACTGGGTAGGCAGAGCACCAAGGGCCGATAGAACCACATGGTGCCACTTCTGACCAATTTTGAGGCTATAGTTTTGAGATGTACAAGTTCGGTTCGAAAAAAGTTCCCCTCAAAAATGTTCAAATAACTGAACAACCCTAATGGAGAGTCACACGTGATCCGAAAATCGTATCACACAATAAACAATAAGCCCATTTAATTAGTCATACGATCGCGCGATACAGATGGCGCGAAGAGCAAAGATTACTGATATCAACACTATGGTACTTGTTCAGTTCAGTATTTCAGTATTTGCCTGGCTGTCACCCACACCCTATATGTGTGGACTATTAATCAACAAAAAAACATTACCAGTGTAATAAACTCCATAACAAAATGTATAGTGAAATAAAAAATTGTAAGAGTTTCTCCAAAAAAGAATTGGCTGAAGTATATAGGCCATTTTATGAAACCGTCAACTCGCACTGCAATAGAAAAAACCTCGTTCACTTTTAAGAAAAACACATATAGGTACGCTTTTGATTGACTACCTAAAACACATCTATGTAATGGTACCTCTTAAACTCAAATGCAATAAGACGTTTGGGTAATAGAGCATGCCAAAAAAATATTATACATACATTCATATAATCACGCCTTTATCCCTTACGGGGTAGGCAGAGTACCAAGGGCCGATAGAACCACATGGTGCCACTTCTGACCAAATTTGAGGGTATAGTTGAGATGTACAAGTTCACGGTGTACAAATATTATACATTCACTGCAAAACTTGTATTTTAACAAAAATGACCTTAGAATGTCAGGATGGCTGATTTCCGAGAGTGACAATGACGCCAACAATCAGAAGATCCATGCCCACTATATGTACTCGTACCTACGGTCATTTCATGATCACGAGCTGTGGCGTTTCCTCCGCCTCCTTGCATTCTCTGCAAAGCGAGCTGTTTGACACGACTACATTACTTGCTAATATTATAAACGCGAAAGTTTGTGAGTATGGATGGATGTATGGATGTAAGACTGGAGCGATTTTAATAAAATTTGGTATGGAGTTAGCTGACACCCTGGATTAACACATATTTTTATCCCGGATAAATTAGACAATTTGTTTTTTCTGCAGTCCACGCGGACGAAGTCGCGGGCGTC
Organism: Carposina sasakii; assembly: GCA_014607495.2. Taxonomy (NCBI): domain Eukaryota; kingdom Metazoa; phylum Arthropoda; class Insecta; order Lepidoptera; family Carposinidae; genus Carposina; species Carposina sasakii. The sequence continues at coordinate 1,721,151 of CP053151.1, read as the reverse complement.
CAGTAGTAAGCAAATAAGCTTTTAATTCACTTACTGCCTGAAGGATTCACCAGCATTTTTATGGTTCTCTCACAATATATTTTAAGCTGTATTGCTAGGGTAGCTTTGAATATGATATACAAACATTTAGAAGCGACTATGATTGATGCATCTTTCGTCGGTCGAACCTAAAATTGTGATAATTATTATTTGATTCATAATGATATAAATATATTCACACACACTTCACAACATATTGACTTAGTCCCACAGTAAGATCCCTAAGGTCTTGTGTCGTGGGTACTAAGCAACGGTATATAAATACATAGATAAGTATATAAACATCCATGACTCGGAAACAAACATCGATGTTCATCACATCAATGTTTGCACCTACCGGGATTCGAACCCAGGACCTATGGCGTCGCAGGTCGGGCCACTACCAACTACACCAAGTCAATGTATGTAATTATTCTATTGAGTATATTGGGGAAGCTTATGTATAACGGTGATCTTCTCATGGCAAAATGATCACGATGAAGAGAACTCACCTCCGTTTTTGACCTCGAAGCCATAATGTGTACTATGGGTGGGGCGCTCATAGATATAATGTACGAATATTGTAATAAATTCGGCATAGTCTGTAAAATAATGTTTTGGTTTTTATATTTTTACAGTAACAAAAATTAAGTGAATAATAGCAGTTTAAATGGAGGCTAGTTGACTCTGGCAAATTACGAGTATATACCTAGCCTACCAGTTTTGCGAACTCTTGAGTTTTGGTGAAAATAATTGGGCTTTCTACATTTTGCTTATTTTAGCTGTTTTAAACCAGCCTTAATAACTGTTTGTCTTTCAAAACTAGTTCTGTTTCTATGGCTAGTATTCATTAAATTGATAGACTATGCTATCCATACATACATACATAGTTATCACGCCTTTTTCCCGGAGGGGTAGGCAGAGATCACGGATCTCCATTTGATACGATCCTGACACACCTCTTTCGCTTCATTTACTTTCATGATATTCTTCATGCACGCTCGTCGGTTTAGGGTACTCTTGACCTGACCTTTCTTTAGAATTTCACCAATTTGATCGGTGAAAGTCCGGCGAGGTCTTTCCCTTCCAACCCTTCCATCCACTCTTCCGTTGTACACTTTCTTTGTCAGTCTACTTTCACTCATCCTCTCCACATGCCCAAACCACCTCAACATACCCTTCTCAATCTTCGTCACCACGTCCTCATTTATACCACACTTCTTTCTGATCACCTCATTTTTATTTATAAGTAAATTAAATTAAAATTATTAACATTAGTACATTACTTATTGATTCACTCATGAAATACACGGCTGTAGGATAATACATAAAGGCCACGCTCATTATCCCCCAAGGAGGTTGGGCAGAGGTGTGCTTACACACCCACTTTTCATCAGTTAGCCTATTAAGTCCCACGTGTTAAGCTGTGAGCCTACCGCCGCTCACGAATATACATATTATAACGCGCCAAACTTTAAATTTGCCGCCACTCCCCTTGACTGCCCGACCGCGCAGCAATGACGCTACGGTTCGCGCATGCGTCGTGCCGGACGAAACATTAGAGCGTACCCACGTCGAGTGCGCAGAATGCCCGCGCGTCTCGTTTCGTGTATAATAACCATTTGTCGTTTTGTACTTATAAATACTGTGCTATGAATATACTAATGATAAATACTCTTGTTTTTGGCTGTATTGGCCCAGGCAAGGACACTTTTACAATAACTAGCCGGGGAATGTCAAAATATTTATAAAATACAAGACTTACGTAGAAATTATGAATTCCGTCAATACTAGAGCCGGTGTATTCAACATCCGAGTTTTCTAATGTTGAATTTGAGTATACCAAATGTATAAGTATAAAGCCTGAGATCACGTTAAAGGCATGTTGTGATACACGCATTACCTGGAAAAAAATGGATCTATTCCGTTCCGATCCCAGCAAGTGATCCCGCAAAGGATCCGTTTTATTTCATTTTATAATTTTATTCCTATCCGATCCCGTCGCGGAATCAGATGAATATTTCATTTATTTTGTATTTTGTTGAAGCAACTTTAATTTCTTAAAAATCTTGACTAAGATAAAAACACTTCTCCATAATATAATCCGTTAGGATATGGTTGATCGTTTCATCATTAAAACATTGTGCTGAGGGATTCAGCTTTGTTTGCCGAGATTTGGCTTATGTATAGCTATCGGGATGAAAAAATAACGTTTCCAATAATGTAATTTCAAAAAGAGATGGTAAAATTCGTCATCCGAGTAATCGACCCGGTGGCTCAGTGGTAAGAGCGCTGGCACGGAATGCAGAGGTCGTGGGTTCGATTCCCACCTGGGTGAGGAATTTTTTCCATTTCTTTATTAATAATTTTATAACTTTAATTCAGTCAAATATTGACCATTTAATTTATTTTTATTTTCTCCTTAATGAGTCACGTTCACCATATTCTTAGTATGCGTTAATTTAACAATTTCTTTGTTACATTAAAATTAAAAATGTAATAATATTCCTTGATTTGAAGTCTGCAGGAATCTGCAGTTTATAAGAGCGGGAGATGTGGGATTTTCACCTCGTTTTTTGCTTCACTATTCGACATACTTTTGTCATTGATAACTCTTTCTGGAGTCTCATTATTCTATAGAAGAAGATTGAAAGAAGAAATACGTGAGGTGTTTTTTTTTACAGAAACAGTTCTTACGTACCTTCCATACATGTTTATTGAACAGTTGTTTGTGATGTAATGCCGCTACCACCCATATAAATAATAAATAACTAAATATAATGCCGTGTGCCGTATTACTTGGTCGTAACAAACGTCTGTAAGAAAATATATGTTATTCTTCTACGGCCACTTCATTTCAATTTAATGAATATTTTTAAAAGTGTTTTAGCAACACATAACAGCAAACAACAATGATAAACTAATTAACTGGACATTATAGTCATATTTTTTTATAAAGGAATTAAAAGTAAAGAAACTTCCATGACTTGAAAAGACATATTAAGTTTGACTATTCATAAATAAGCAAGATTCATGTTATAATCCTGCCATGCATAAGAAACAAACATCGATTTTAACTAAAGAAGATTAAACTGTGTTTCTACTTTTAAACGTTTAATAAACTGACCATTAACATCACATATTAATGCTTCAGAATCTATTAGATCTTGTTTAATACCCTATAGGTTTATCAAAAACATAATCATTTATTTTTTATTCAGTGTATAAGAAACTAGTGGACCTCCGCGACTCCGTCCGGGGTGGACTACAGAAAAATGTAAACAAAATGTAAAAATTATCCGGGATAAAAACATTTTCCTAGGATAAAAAGTAGCCTATATGTTAAGTGGGACCTGTCCCAATATATACTGAAAACTGCATCGAAATCGGTTCAGACGTTTCTGAGATTAGCGTGCACAAACGCCCAGACAAACAGACAAAAATCATTGTTTTGGGTACTATTGCGTTGATAAAGGTCTCTTATAATATTTTTTCTCATATATCTTCCATGTACAGACAGCGATCCGTTACATTTTTATTATTTATGTATATAAATTTCGAAAACGTACCCCAAGTACCCAGTAGGTGCTAGCTCATAATACACAGAGGTATTCGCTGTGGTCTTCATATGGTACGCATAATTTGGATGTTCGCTCAAAAACTCATTGAATTCCATTGATGATGTACGACTTACGAAATCCTTGAGGTCGAAGCATTGAATAGTAATATTTTCATCTTTGTATATCATCGTTTTGTTGCCTCCATAGCATCTGCAAATATTTTCTTTGATAAATAAAATCTGTGCCGTATGTAATAAAATGCACATTTGAAAGTATTCTGCTCGTATGTTCCATATTTATGCTGTATCGTAATAGGGTGTTCCCCTTCACTTGGTGTCAAGTACTCTACTTCCACTCATACCTATAGTACCATATGAATTTATTAAATGTACTATTTTTTAACCGACTTCAAAAAAGAGAGGTTATCAATTCGTCTGTATGTTCTCTTTATATTTTTTATGGGTAAATCTGTCATTTATGAACCAATTTCTTTTTTTTTATAGTTGGTCATGGTATGCTTCCAAGTTGGTCCCATATTCACCATATAAGGATTTGATGATGGGATCTTGTAGAAATCGAGGGCAATCCTCAAATATTGTAGGCACATGTAGTCTGTTTTTTAAACTTTTACTGAGCGTTTTGATCACCTACATATAAAACATAACATCTGATGATGAAATCTCTAGGGAATCTAGGGATATCCTCAAATATTATAGGCATGAATAGTCGGTTTTTAGATTTATATAGAGAATTTTGGTCAGCTACACATAATATAAAGGAACCGAGGGTCTGATGATGGATGGATAGTGGAACTTTTTAATATCAAAATCCCCCTATGGTAGGGGGAGGCCTACGTCCAGTAGTGGACTACAAAAGGCTTATAAAGATGAAGATAATTGTGTTAAGTCGTGTGATTATATATTGCGTTAAGCCGTGTCCGAAGTAAGATGGTTATAGAGGAAGAGGTAGACATGAGAGTAACGAGATGACGGATAATAGGGATGAATGAAAGAAGAGTACCTACATATTGTGCCGACTTCAAATGATTGGGAGCAGGGCAGGAAAAAGGAGTGTAATTATATGTTGCTTATATCAGACGTGATATGAGTGTGACGACAACAAAAGTGCATCTGTGTTTTGCGCACATACTTGCACACTGTAAAATCTCCGCGCACTTAGCTTATCTCCATATATATTGACAGCTTTGACCGAAATACGGTCGGAGGCGTTATTACTTCCAATATTCCCCGTTCACGCGTAATGTTACATTCTGTTAGGAATTGTTAAAAGTTTTAAGTGCTCCTACACTGATGGAAAATGTTTACAAACATTCATTTAAAAAATCGGCTCGCTCGCAATTTGAATTCACGTTCTGAGGCATCTACACAAAAATGGAAGAAATCTGCTCATTGGATTAGCTTTTACTATACGATTTGTTAACTAGTTTAACTAATGTTTACTAACGTTTGTAAACAGCAGTATTTTAACAGCAGTGTGGCAGCACCTAACTATCGCATTCCTTTTAAAATAAATTTACTGAATACGCAATAAGTATGATGTTTTATCTCACCTGGTCCAAGGGCTGTAATACATAACGCCACCTACGACATAGTATAACAGTATGCAAATTATATCAGCGGACATAATTAAATCCATGAATCCTCCAAAAATGTACATAACATCTGTGCCTGGAAGTTTTTAATTTTATTGAAAAAAAAACTTGGTAATTTGGTAAACAGATTAATCATGTCTCTTTTTCCTAAAACTTTTTTTTTAGTACAAAGACAATAATTATACAATTAAATTTCATTCATTCATTTCAATTCATTCTAAAGTGACCGAATTTACGTGATGTAATGCATTTGCAACGAGCATGTTACACGATACGGTCTATACATATTTAAATCTTATGTAAAAGCTGCTGATTTCTCTGTAATGCTCGCCGTGTAACATTACACTGTGTAACGTCGATCAGGCCCGAGCTTTAGAAATAAGAAATAAGATTCCATGGCCATACCATATTTTTTGCACCAAGTTAATAAAACTGAAAGTCATAAGGTGTTATTCTTACCTCTAGCAATTGGGACCATTTTCGAAAGGAACAAGTGATTATCAGCAGAATAGCTAGCCAGGAACAAGTGGGTATAGCAGTTTGCAAAACCAGTCAGGAATGCGCTTAGCATAGTCATCCATATCAAACTGAAATAGAAAGATTTTGAAAAAAAAATCACCCAAGTGAGATTTGAACTCACGACCTCTCGCATTCCGTGCATCGCTCTAACCAACTGAGCTATCGGGTCACTTAACTCGGGTGACGAATTTCGCCATCTCTTTTGAATTACGTTTTTGGCAACGTTATTTTTTCATCCCAATAGCTATACACTAGCCAATTCTCGGTAAATTTGTAACAAGATTTGTAAAGTTATATCCGATCGGCCCCCTAATTACCGAATTGGCTCGCACACACTCTAAATTTTCGCTGTCGCATTGCTTCGGCTCTGATATTGCAAATTAGGTAATCAGGCGGTTTTACGATACATTACTTTAGTATATTTCTGCTAACATCAGTTTACGTGATCGGCACACATTCATAGTCATTATAGCGATAGTTCACAATTGCACCTCATTAGGTAGACCGCGTACTCATTTATCCGTCAAATCATTTTCTATATCAGTATAACAATATGCTCTCAATATACCTATTATCAGTTTTTATTTACCTATGACTATAGGTGTACTTAACCCGTACATAGTTCAATGACTTAGTCAGATGATCTCTAAGAATAATCACTACATGTACTTCTGTTTGAAAACATATCTGGTAAATATTTCTATGGATGTATACGAGTATAAAGGTATATAAAATAATCTACTAAAATAAAAAGTTCTGCGCTGATTCGAGCTTTCACGAATAGAATCACCAGCTGCATCTCCTGCCTTGCGAGAGTTGAAGAACTTGAGCATTCTCTCAGGCGATAAACTAGCAATTTCTCACTGATTTTTACATGTAACTTCATGCTAAACTGAAGCAAGTTTGACAACACATTCGTGAGTATATTTATGATACTTATCTAATTATCAATTACCCGTTAAATCCGTCGTAATGCATGCTCTGGAAAGGGAACAGCCTCGTACAGTACGATAGGAGATACCATAGCTTTTCAACATCTTTTACCGGGATGAGTCGTCGATGGGTGATCGATGTGTCCTGTGTAATAAATGAAAATAAATCAATGATAGAAAACCCTTTCTTTTCTAAGAAATAACGCATAGCTGAAACTGCAGTGTGAAGAAATATAAATTATGCATATGTTTTCAGAAAAATATCTGAAGCATCATTCTATCGCCTGCTCATATACCGTGTATGCAGTCAAATTGTGGAACTCTCTGCTTCATTCCGTGAGATTGCCAAACTATTGCTACATTCAAAAAAAGGTTAAAGAACCACTACCTCTCGCTTGTATAGTAATGAGTCTGTCTGATATATATTTAATTAAAAGATATTTATGTATGTTTATGTAGGTATATTTTACTAATTTTATTAATTAGATTAGGAAATTTATTTGTTAAATTCAAATTTTATTATAGATTCTGTGTACACGCATATCTACCTTTTATATTTAAATATCGCTTTCCCAAATGGTTTTCTGGAAGAAATATCTCTCAAAGATAAGCACGTCTTTGTACATTTTTTCTCGTAATCTCTGTCTGTATATAATAAAATTGTATGTATACAATATAGAATAAGTTAAGTATTCAAGCCTGCTCGTCCAAAGTCAAGGGCTGAGTAAGTACTGCAATTCTTCACTAGAATACATCAGCTGCATCTACCTATATTCGTAAAAATCGAATAAGAAAATCGGGCGATAAGCTTCTCAGTGTCGCTTACATCTGTCCCCGCTATGCTAAACGCGACAGTAGGATCTCCTATATGATCTTGTAGTTTTGGCTACCCCATTTCAAGAACCCAGCCATGTATATATCTACACTAATATTATAAAGAGGAAAACTTTGTTTGTTTGGTTGTAATGAATAGGCTCAAAAACTACTGGACCGATTTTAAAAATTCTTTCACCGTTAGAATCCTTATAGGACCTGGATGAACATAGGCTATAAGAATTTCCCGATATTCCCACGGGAAGGCGACAAACGGGAATTCTATATTTTTTACGAAAACCACTATACATATGAAGCTGAAATCGGGCATATATGTTCATTGGGGAGAGCAAGGGAGGACTAAAAACGGATTTCCCGAAATTCCCACGGGAAGGGGACAAACGGGAATTCATAATTTTTACGAAAACCGCTATACATATTAAGCTGAAATTGGGCATAGATGTTCATTAGGGACTGCAAGTAAGCACTAAGGACGAATTTCCCGAAATTCCCACGGGAAGGGGGCCAACGGGAATTAATTATTTTTTATGAAAACGGTTATCTACACTAATATTATAAAGAGGAAAACTTTGTTTGTTTGGTTGTAATGAATAGGCTCAAAAACTACTGGACCGATTTTATCTACACTAATATTATAAAGAGGAAAACTTTGTTTGTTTGGTTGTAATGAATAGGCTCAAAAACTACTGGACCGATTTTAAAAATTCTTTCACCGTTAGAATCCTTATAGGACCTGGATGAACATCTACACTAATATTATAAAGAGGAAAACTTTGTTTGTTTGGTTGTAATGAATAGGCTCAAAAACTACTGGACCGATTTTAAAAATTCTTTCACCGTTAGAATCCTTATAGGACCTGGATGAACATAGGCTATAAGAATTTCCCGATATTCCCACGGGAAGGCGACAAACGGGAATTCTATATTTTTTACGAAAACCACTATACATATGAAGCTGAAATCGGGCATATATGTTCATTGGGGAGAGCAAGGGAGGACTAAAAACGGATTTCCCGAAATTCCCACGGGAAGGGGACAAACGGGAATTCATAATTTTTACGAAAACCGCTATACATATTAAGCTGAAATTGGGCATAGATGTTCATTAGGGACTGCAAGTAAGCACTAAGGACGAATTTCCCGAAATTCCCACGGGAAGGGGGCCAACGGGAATTAATTATTTTTTATGAAAACGGTAACACATATGAATCTTAAGTTGGGCATATTTGTTTATTTGGGACCCCGAGGAAGCACTAGGAACGGATTTCTCGAAACTCCCACGGGAAGGGGACAAACGGGAATTCATTTTTTTACGACAAGCGCGATACATATGAATTCGAAATTAGACCTGTACGTTCATTAGGGACTGCGAGGGAGCGCTAAGAACGAATTTCCCGAAATTCCCACGGGAAGGGGACTAACGGGAATTCAATTTTTTTACAAAAACCGCTGTACATGTGAAGCTAAAATCGGAGACTGCGGGGAAGCACTAAGAATTGATTTCCCGAAATTCCCACGGGAAGGGACTGTCTGTGCGTTTGTGCACGCTAATCTCAGGAACGGCTTAACCGATTTCGGTGCAGTTTTCAGGAATATATTGTGACAGGTCCCACTTAACATATAGGCTACTTTTTATCCCGGGAAAATGTTTTTATCCCGGATAATTTCGACATTTTTTTTTCTGTAGTCCACGCGGACGGAGTCGCGGGCGTCCACTAGTATCCAATAAAGAAGAATAACTAAAACATAGAATAAGGAAGAACTAAAACTAAAGAATAGCATTGGATTCCTTGTCAAGGTTTTACGATAAACAGACTAAGGCGATTATCACACTACCACGCACCATGCAGCGTAGCGGGTCAATGCGTTTTCTAACGTTGTTGCTTGTAAGTACGTACCTATCTCCGTTTGTATAGAAAACACGCACAGACCAACACACAGATCATGCATCCACGCGCGTTCATGCAGATCACGCCTAGGTCCGCCCACACGCAACATGCAGCGTGGTGCGTGGCAGTGTGTTTATCGCCTAAACAAATACTCACATCTTGGATGATCTGAAGATGGCCATCCTTGTTGCTATCCGCTCCATCAAAGTTCACCGTTAGCTGTGAGTTCACCTGTGCCACGGTACTGGATTTGAACTCCCATTGTGTACCCGATTCCGTCTCCTCATTGTTCTCGTCAGTGTTGCCAATCGGCAGATTCATTTGGAATCTAATGTATCTTTTCTATAATTAAGTAATCTTTATTTTAAACGTTCTAATCTTTGTGAATATTTTGTGAAAATCCTAAACAAAACGTAACCACAAAAATGTTTTTATTGTTTCATCTACCCCTCAGATCTATACCGAAGGAAATGCAAGGGACACTATGTACATCATTGTTCATACAGCCATGAGGCAGCCATTGTGTTTAATTGTTATTCTTCTCTATGGTTGAATTATTTCTTTGTATTTTTTTTCCTTCATTTGTAGCAAAGGAAAGTGAAATATTCCTATAAATCAGCCTAAAAATATCTTTGTGAGAATCTTCAATATTGTTTTATAAAAGTTAAAATCTTGATGAAATTAGGCAGCTGCATAGATGCTGATGTCTTCTTCTTCTTCAGTCTATTGCAGTCCACTGCTGGACGCAGGTCTCCCCTAGGGCACGCCATAAGGCTACTGCCACAGGGGAGTTCTGCCCATAGTCACCACGCTGGGCAGGCGGGTTGGAGACCGCAGTGTGATTTTCGGACTATGTTGGCAGTACGGAGGCGCTGCTGCCCACCTCCCGGAACCCCTTAATCGCCTCGTAAGATACCCACGCGCATGCAAGGGTGGTACAAATTCCACTCTGCTGGCACCACGCGGCTAAGATGCATAGATGAGAATAACTATAGGGGAACTTGCAAAGGCTTAGAAAAATGATTCGCTCCGCTCTGAGCGAAGACCAATCATTTATCTAAGAGCAAAGGATTATAACCTAAAGAAATGTGGCTAATGCAGAAGTAATTGCGAGCATCAGCAAGTCCACACATACAAATATATCCCAAGATAGTGAAGCGCTGAGATTTCTAAATACTTGCGCTGTTATGTAGTTTATTGCCTATGAATGGAAAGCGATGCCAATGCCACGTCTCCTTTACGGTCCCGATAAATGAAAAGATTCTTCAAGGCTACTCCTGGACTTCACCACTATTTAAACCATAGCTTTAATTATAGGTATATTCTCTCACAAAAACATTCATAAATATTGTCTCTACTTTCCACAAAATATAAAGACAAAAGGAGGAGCAAATTGCTTGAATAGAAGATAATAGGAGTATAATATTCTATACACTATGAATTAAATAAATCCTCATTAATCCATTGCTATCTACAATTTTCATATCAATAAATTAAAGTTATATACTTTATATACATATAATTTATAATAAACTCAATATCATAATTTTGAGGGAGCGTAGAGAGCACGCACGAAACAAGTAAAACATAGAAGGAAAGCCATAAATAACCATAAATATGATTCATTGGGATGATTTTCAAACATTCTGCTGGTAGTGGTACATTTATCTAATCTATATATTTATATATTCTATTCTGTTCTGTTCTTCTTTCTATTTTATTTTATTATATTCTATTCTATTATATTCCATTCTATTCAATTCTATTCATTCTATTCATTCTATTCCATTGTGTTCCATTCTATTTCATTATATTGTATTCTATACCATTCTATTCCATTCTTTTGTATTCTATTATATTCTATATTATACTATACATGCGAAATTACACGCGAAAAAGTAAAGTGCTTTTAGGTTTTCTAAAGGAAAATTCAACTAGAGCTAGGTCAATTTTATAAAGCCATTCATCATCATCATTATCAGCCTATTGCAGTCCACTGCTGGATGTAGGCCTCCCCCAGGGCACGCCACAAGACTGCCATGGGGGGTATTTGCCCATAGTCACCACGCTGGGCAGGCGGGTTGGTGACCGCAGTTTGTATTTTGGACTATGTTGTCAACACGGGAGGCGCTGCTGCCCAACTCCCAGAAACGTCAAAAATTAATCGCCTCGAACGATACCCACGGGCAGACATGGGGTGGTACGAATTCTACTCTGCCGGCACCACGCGGCCTATAAAGCCATTATGACGTTTAAATTAAAATTTATATCTTTCAAATGCGATGCGCTACTTAATGGACTTTAAAACCCATCATGTTAGTTTTTCTGTTTTTTTTTGTAGTAATATTGGTAACACAAAAGCTTCATTTGTATTCGCAGAAACTGGAGCTTTTTCTCTAGCAATCTCATAATCCTATTCATCAATTAGTGACTATTTATAGAATACACAATATTAAAGTTTTCATTTCATGCTTAACTATTTATGTAGCTGTTGTACTTAGAGAGGGTGACAGCCTCAAAACACGAAACTTTGTAATTGTTATTCAAAAGTTTAATTTATGCGGCAAGTTTGTTCACGAATTAATTTATACACAGGGCCATGCAGTTTGGAAATTGATTAATTATAATTACACGGAGCATGGATAAGGGCATACAAATCCGTTGTTTTGTACGTTGTTCGTTTGCCAATAATGATTAGAATACAAATAGTTGTATTACCGATAGCTGGAACTGCAGGATTGTAAAGGAAATCACAACATTACAGCATTGGTCTCTTCAAAGCTAGAGTGAATAGGCACTTTCTAGGCAAACATGTACCACCCTAGGCCTCATCTTGCTTAACATCAGGCACGATGGCGGGTCAAATGTTTGCCTAGCTAATTGTAAAAAAAGAAAACGTAAATTCACTTTAAGCATAACAGGGATAGATGTAAATGATTAGTGGCTCTTACGATATGTTCGGAAGGAGATGCAGCTGATGTATTCTAATGAAACCTAAGTAAATAGTAAGTAAGTAGTGTAGTCTCTGCCTACCCCTAATGGGACATAGGCATGAGGTTTTATGGATGTATCTAAAACTAATGTAAAATTTTTGTAAATCTAATCTCAAGAGGAGTTGGTTTCCGGGAGCAGCCGGCAGCAGCGCCTCCCGTACTGACAACATAGTCCGAAAATCAGACTGCGGACCCAACCCGCTTGCTCAGCGTGGTAACTATGGGCAAAACTCACCTGCGGCAGTAGCCTTGTGTCGTGCCCTGGGGGAGGCCAAAGTCCAGCCGTGGACTGCAATAGGCTGAAGAAGAAGATGTAAAATTATAATTTCGCTAATCTCAAGAGGAGTTGGCGTCCTTCTTAGCTTAACTATTAAAGCTAAGAAGGACGCCAACCTAACCTGGGTCAGAAGGAAAAAGTATAAAAAGTATGATATCTAATTCAACCTTTAACGCATCTAGTAGGTAGGTGTTCTCCTACCACATCGCTTTCATCAAATACAAAGTAAGTAAAATACTTAAATACGAGCAATAACTTAAAAGCTTTTCTCTTAAAGCGTTTTCTCATTAGGACATTATGGGTTGCGCCACCAAAAATCTATGCAGATGATTCTGGTGGCATAATAGTCGTAGCTCTGTGTGTTTGGTCAATAAGTTTATTTATTTATTTAATACCTATACAAACATACATATGCACACGACTATAGTTCTATAATAGGGTAACCAGTGGGGTGAGCACGAACCTCTCGATAATCCGTAACGCTAGCGTGAAACTGTCAAATCACATAGATTTTGTTAGCGAGCCGCTAGCGTTACGCCGCGTAAAAAGGTTCGTGCTTACCCCACAGAACTGCAGGATCATCAAGGAGATCCACGCCATACAAACGTTTAGCATAAAGGGAACAGACGCAAACAAGTTGCTAGCTGGGAGTATTCCCGTTCTTTAGTCAACTCTTAGGAAATGCACGAAAGCAAAATGCAGCTGATGGCCAGTAAAGCCCTCCATTGTTTTTTTTCTATCTATACATATAATAACAAAAACCGACGGCTTAATAAAGAACCGAATAATGTACATAATAAAAAAAACAGAAAAAAAACAAGCACTTATATGTCCGGTAGTCTAGAATTATATAATATTATTATGGAATGAATACTATTGAAGAACGTAAAATATTTTCTAATGATCTTTTTTTTCTTTTCAGTTTTTTTATTGTGTACATTATTTGGTTCTTTTTTAAGCAGTCGGGTTTTTTGATTTTTTAAATTATGTTTTTTTATTTTATACTTTTTTGTTATGAGTACCTAGCTACTGATAGGTACGTTTCAAGAGACATGCTCGACAGCAAGAAGTTTTCGTCTTGCTGCTTTCAAAAACTTATAGGTATGTGAGAATGGTTGTTACGCAACTTTCAATCGATATAGATCCTAAACGGTTGGTCACATCGAAAAATGTTGAGAGACACCTAATAATGATTTTTAAATACCTATTCAACGATGCCCCACTCGATATAGTTTGTCGACTTAAATTTTTTCATTTTCACAAAATGGCGTCCAGTAGTCGCCATATTGGATTTTCACTAACATCATGTCTTTAGTGACACTCCCCGGACTAAGAGGAATCGATTGACGTATGAATCATAAAAAAAATCGGTCTAGGCGTTTGGTCTGTGTAGCGCTTCAAAGGAAACATACATACATACATAGGCTGTTAAACACAATACCACTCCTTTGCGTCGCGCAGTCGGGTAAAAATGTAACGAATCGCTATCTGTACATGGAAGATATATGAGGAAATATTTTATAGGAGACCTTTATCAACGCAATAGTACCCAAAAGAATGATTTTTGGAAGTCTGTTTGTTCGTTTGTCGGTTTGTCTGTGTGTCTGTGCGCTTGTGCACGCTAATCTCAGAAACGGCTGAACCGATTTCGATGCAGTTTTCAAGAATATATTGTGACAGGCCCCAGGTAACATTATAGGCTACTTTTTACCCCGGGAAAATGTTTTTGTCACGCATAATTTCGACATTTTGTTTTTTCTGTAGTCCACGCGGACGGAGTCGCGGGCATCCACTAGTTTGAGACTTAAAATCAAGACACACTGGTGGCGTAACCATAGCGTCCTAGTGAGAAAGATCCTTTACTGCTACGGCACATCTACGTATATCCCAGCGAATATTTACGATACTTTTAACTTAATCCATGTTTAGTTGCCGTAAAAATCCCATAAAAAGCTACTTTGACTACTAGATATTGGGTTTATTTGTATTCTGAAATGTAAGTATAAGGATACGATCACGAATAACCTTCTTCTTCAAAGTGCATACAGAGAGTAACTGAAGGAAGATTAAGCTGTCACTATGAATACCTACCTATTCGAGTATAGCTCACTTCACAAAAGGTTATATAGGGTACTAGTGGACGCCCGCGACTCCGTCCGCGTGGACTACAGAAAAAAAAATGTCGAAATTATCCGGGATAAAAACATTTTCCCGGGATAAAAAGTAGCCTATATGTTAAGTGGGACCTGTCACAATATATTCCTGAAAACTGCACCGAAATCGGTTAAGCCGTTCCTGAGATTAGCGTGCACAAACGCACAGACAGTCCCTTCCCGTGGGAATTTCGGGAAATCAATTCTTAGTGCTTCCCCGCAGTCTCCGATTTTAGCTTCACATGTACAGCGGTTTTTGTAAAAAAATTGAATTCCCGTTAGTCCCCTTCCCGTGGGAATTTCGGGAAATTCGTTCTTAGCGCTCCCTCGCAGTCCCTAATGAACGTACAGGTCTAATTTCGAATTCATATGTATCGCGCTTGTCGTAAAAAAATGAATTCCCGTTTGTCCCCTTCCCGTGGGAGTTTCGAGAAATCCGTTCCTAGTGCTTCCTCGGGGTCCCAAATACACAAATATGCCCAACTTAAGATTCATATGTGTAACCGTTTTCATAAAAAATAATTAATTCCCGTTGGCCCCCTTCCCGTGGGAATTTCGGGAAATTCGTCCTTAGTGCTTACTTGCAGTCCCTAATGAACATCTATGCCCAATTTCAGCTTAATATGTATAGCGGTTTTCGTAAAAATTATGAATTCCCGTTTGTCCCCTTCCCGTGGGAATTTCGGGAAATCCGTTTTTAGTCCTCCCTTGCTCTTCCCAATGAACATATATGCCCGATTTCAGCTTCATATGTATAGTGGTTTTCGTAAAAAATATAGAATTCCCGTTTGTCGCCTTCCCGTGGGAATATCGGGAAATTCTTATAGCCTATGTTCATCCAGGTCCTATAAGGATTCTAACGGTGAAAGAATTTTTAAAATCGGTCCAGTAGTTTTTGAGCCTATTCATTACAACCAAACAAACAAAGTTTTCCTCTTTATAATATTAGTGTAGACTAGTGACCCGCCCTCGCTTCGCTTTGGTACATATCCTCTAAAATTTGAAATTCCCGTTTGTCCCGTTTCCGTGGGAATTTCGGGAAATAAGTCCTCAGTGCTTCCTTACACTCCCTACCGAATATACCTGTCATATTTGAACATTATGTGTCAAGTGGTTTGCGTAAAAATTGGGAATTCCCGTTTGTCATGTTGTCTCATGTCATCTGTACGTCACAGAATAATAAGTTCCCAGAACCCGTGATCACGCACACTTTTGAAGTAACTTTTTAGTATGTAAAATTTTTACAACCTATTTACTGTATCTAAAAAACTGATAATATTTATCGATTTGGCAACAATCGGCATGTAAGATGAGCGGAAGATGCGGAATTTTTGACTCGTTTTTGCTTAACTACCCGGAATACATCTGTCCTTGATGACTCCTTCTGGGGACTTGTTATTCTATGGTGTATGTCAAAATTATACCTCCATGCGTGAAATGGTATTTTTTTTTGTATTTATTTCATATTTATTTCAGCCCAGAGGAAATTATGCGAAACCCTATAGCCAATGTTCATCCGGGTCCAATAAGGATTCTAACGGTGAAATAATTTTTGAAATCGGTCCAGTAGTTTCGGAGCCTATTCGCTGCAAAAAAACAAACAATCAAAGTTTACCTCTTTATAATATTAGTATAGAAGTATAGATAATAGGGTATGTTAAGCGAAATACTATAAAAATAGCCAACTATAGATAAAACGATTAAACTCAATCGTTCTCATAATCTTAAAAATAATATCTGCCTATAAAGCGGTATCTATCGCTAAGAAAACTAATATAGTAGAGATTTTATTAATTCATAAGCCGCGTGACGCCGGCAGAGTAGAATTCGTACCACCCCATGTCTGGCCGTGGGTATCGTACAAGGCGATTAAGGTTTCCGGGAGGTGGGGAGCAGCGCCTCTCGTGTTGACAACATAGTCTGAAATACAAACTGCGGTCACCAACCCGCCAAAAACAGGCATTTGCACTAACTACAATCGCCACGAGAAACCAGACCCGAGCACCTAGCATGCAAGACAATACATTGCACTATTCCGAAATCAAAAACTAGATTAATAATCTACATATGTTTCGCCAACAACCGTGGCATCCTCAGGAATATATAAATTAGTAAACCACTCATTATTATGAAACTCTAAAACCCAACACATTACCTAGTTAAAATTAAGTACCCTCTACTAATTTTAAAAATTTAAAAATATATAAATAGCTTCCCACCATTATTTATATTTAAAATAAATAGATACTATTTGTGCACACAAACCAAATAGTATTGGGTGAATTAGGTAAATTTTAATAAAAAAAAACAAAAATTCCACAAAATATTGTGTTAAATTAGCAAAGGAAAACAAGGATGTATGCAACATTCCATTGCCAACAAACAAAAATTGTTATTGACATTGACAAGCCATTACATACTTAGGTTATTTATTTATAATATTAATTAAATCAGACACTACCTCTAGCAATTGAATTTAAAAGTGGAGAAGCAAACTCAACTTGTTCATTTAAAAGGTTTTCCAGAATATTTGGCCTTCATAATTGGCCTATCAGATCCGAGGGTCAGTGGAGGATGTAAGGCCCGGTGGTGGGAGCACCCATGGTGAATTGTAGCGCCTAATACAATTTCATTTATAAAATGAATACTTCTAGAGCTAAATATTAGAATAACATCAATTAAAAATAATACAATATCAATTCAATAGAAATTGCGAACCAGACTTGGAGCAGATATCATTATATTAGAAACATTTTTAACTAGACACCAATACACCATATACAAAAGATCCGATGGAATATTCAGAGGCGTGTCCAGGCATTGCTGTACGGGTACGGGTTGGTGGTTTCGCCAGAACCTATTTGGTTTGTTAACGTTGGTTTCGGCTCCAGAAGATATCATGAGTAACCCCTCCCGTCCGAAAACATTAAATTCACATAATCATGAACGGCAAAGCTTTCTTTTCTTAATAGAATCCACTAATCTCAGTACGCGATACTTTTGTATTCACAGCGGGAGCTTTTATTATGAGTTTTGTCTGGGCCGTTATCTACACATAAACTTAAGATGGTATCAGATTATACTTGCTATTACGAAAGACCGCTGCACCGTTATTACAATTATCTATATCTATACAAAATCTAACGGATCGCTGTCTGTACATGGAAGATATATCGCTCCTTGAATACAAAAGGGGCACAAATCGAAATCCATAAATTTTACAGGACAGCCAAAACAAATTTTTGAAACTGTTTTTTTATAATATTTCATATATTTATTAATTAAACATAAGATGTTAATATATCATTAGATGCGTATTTATTAGCTCTATCTATCTACAATATAAACTTTGTAATAGATGTTACCTATTAAGAAAAAAAAGCATAAAAGTCCCTTTTGCATTCAAAATTTGAACCAATATAATAAAAAATATGTCAAAAATTAAACACAGTTTTACAAATAAAAATCGTTTATTGTACCTTTTTGGTAAAAAACCGTATCAAAAAGTTTAATCTTATTACTAGGTAAAAACATAAGTGAATGGACACCAGGAGAACATTGTATTAAAAAATCTAAACTAAAAAATCTTAACTTATTATTAAGTAATATAATTGAGATCAACTTTGTACGTAACTATTATTCAGCAAAATTAAACATCTCTCTAAAACAATTATATTTGTAAGAATTATAGAAAAAACAAGAGATAAAACTGTAATAATCATTATCAAAATATAAATAAAATAACCATATTCATTAATAAATTCTCTAAATAACTCAAAAAATAATCAAGTGACGACACTAATTTGTCTCTCTTTAACATTAATAATTTAAACAAAACAAAATACAAGATCAGTTCTAAAGGCACATAATTCAGTAGCAAAATATTATAGCTTTTATGTAATAATACTATTGCACAATAACAATCTAAGAAGTCTTACAAAATCACAGTTATAAACACTTTAAGGCACTTTTTACGTAAACTATTTTAAGTTACAAATTATAATCGTTATTTATTATTGTTATGTAAATGTTTGTATAAAATTTATAAGTCTTTATTATCAAAAGGAACTTTTAAAATTAACTATTCTAAATATTATCACAATTAGGTATCTAATAATAAAATTACAAATTTTCGTAAAAGCTTTGGTAATACTTAGGAATGATATTTTTCTCAATGAGTTTAAGAATACCCTGTTTTTTAGTTTCAGTTATTTTAAGTTTTTGTTTGTACAGTTTTTTTGGCACTATAGGATTAGCAGACCTTCTTTTTGTCAGCGTGGCTACCGAGGTAAACTCTTCAGTTTCGTATGAAGTCTTGAAGAAAAATTTGTTCTCATAATCTCGATGGACTTTAATAGTTTTTATATCAGCCCATTTGACTTTTTGTCCATCTTCTGTAATAGTGTAATTGCCGATAGCCAGAGATTTTAAATCTAAAAAACTCTCATGCGTAAGTTCGTGAACAACGAAGGGTCTTCCTTTCTTCTTTGCAGTTTTAATAAGGGTTATATACTGATCCGGCACATAAATGGGAGAAGATTTTAAAGCATTCGAAATGTTGCGTTGAATTAGAGAGTGAGCAGCATCTCCTTCATTTTGAGTGTGCCCTTTTATTAAAAAATTATGAGTAACACTCCTCAACTTCGATAACTCATTTATGGCGTATTGGTACGTTGCTAACATAAATTTATTTTTATGTTGGCCACAACAGTTGTCGCTGTAAAATACTACGTCAAAATAGTCAGAAGCTTTCTCATTCAAATTTTTCAAGTACGCGAGCACACACGATCCTATTTCGTTAGCACCACGAGATCCTGCACCTTCATGCCAAACGTAGCAGGTCGTATTATTTGAACCCAGTTCAGTAACAGTAAAATTCAGCGTATTCAATTTTGAAATATAGTAAAAACTAGAGACTTCGCCTTGCGGACAAGGCATCACAGCCTGTAAGTCATATACACATACTATAAAATTATCGCTTATATTTTTTTTATCATTTTCCTTTTGAGCTCTGGCTAAATTTTTTTCTTTCAAATGCAGATCATATTGTATTTGTAAAAGCGTTTTATCTTCAACATTTGCGAAAGCTGTGCAGTCTTCACACTGGTCTTTTTTCGGTTTCCAAAAAGAAATGTTGAAGTTATTCACGAAGATATTATAGTACAGTTTATAAGAAAGATAACCTTTACCTTCAGCTTTACATTTATCGACGTAATCACGGTGCAAAGTAGCAATAGATCGGCTTCCTTCAATATACTCACGCTTAGAGCGAGCGCGACAGTAGTGGCTCTCAATCCTGGGTATGGAGTTAATGTGTTCCTTTGACCTATCCTTCAAAGCAGCATCCAATTTAAATTGATTGCCATGTTTTCCTCGGTTATCTTGCATTTGAATTCCAGTAATTGATCCAGAAAATTTCTTTACAACAGTCCGAATGCTTTTATCTGATATAGCAAGTGTATTCATAAAGAATAACTTGCATACTCGAATGCGTTGATCGATTTTCGTGAAGTAATATGCGTGGTTTAAGTTTTGGCGGGTACTACCAACACGGATGTACCGATACTTTGGCTCAATGTTTGTCATATGGTTGTATATAAATTGCCTCTGAACGTTTAAATCACCAGTGTCCCAATAGGCATTAAATATGGCTAATCGTTCCTCAAATGAAAACACATTTTGACATTTAAATTTACACTTATCTGAACAAACAGGTCCCATATTTTTGGCAGTAATCATTTTTTTCGATTTAGACATAGTTGTGTGTGCCTTCCCGCTATTGATCAGAGTCTTGGTTTTGTTTCTTTTCCATGCTTCTGGATTAGCTTTTCTTTTCCGACTAAGACGCTGAGGATCCACGCTAGCTGGTTCACTGCCAATGCTGGGTGACTGAATATTCACGCTGGGTGACTGATTATGACTGATGGATGGCTGTGTTTCTATATTAGGCGACTGAGTATCCAAATTGACTGGCAGATTATCATTGATGAGTAAGTGAGGTTCTACACGAGAAGGGCCCGGTTGGGGTGAAATACAAAATGGTTTGGCAATTACTTTTGACTGTATATCTCCTTCGGAATCAGAAGATCTTTCATGACTAGGTAGAAAGTTGGGATCTAAAACACTGTCATCAGAAGAAAAAACTGCAATTTATGAACTGCTGGATGTTGATGATCGGCCGGAATTGGTATCAGAGTCATTATCAGAGTCGCTTGAACTGCTACTCGAGTCACTCTGTTCAACAACTATTTTTGGCCTATTTGTGTCTTTGGGATTCGTTACACAGCTTACTTCACTGTCTTCATCCTCTAATATTGATAGGTTAAGATCAGGTTGACTGTCTGCTATAGAATTTGTATCTGAAGAATCAATGGGTAACGTGACGGGTAGACTGAGTGCAGCTGGAGTATTAAAAAAAGTTTTATTTTGCACATTATTATTGTGGCCAGGTAATGCTTGAACTTTTTCCGATTCTTGAACGGAGGTTGCCATATTCAACATTTTTCGTGCTCTATTCATTTTGTCAATCTGTAAAAAAAAAACATCTTTAACGTTTTATAACTAAAAAACATAAAATACACACAGTTCTATACATATATTATACAGTCCTTAGTACATACACACAATACATACATACATACAATAAAACATACACACAATCAAATATATAACAATCCTTAATATGACATTTTCAATACTAATTTGACAGGAATAACACCTTAATTATATTTAACAAATTTAAGCTACCACCTCATATTTAACATTCAAATTCACAGTCAAATTCACAGAAAATATGAGGCAATGCATTTTAATCACATATTTTTCAACATTTACGAATATCTACCCATATTATTATAGGTCCCTATAAACACTCACTGATATTATTTAAAAAACTTTAAATTAGTGACGAAAGCTACAGGGACAGGGCTTCAATTTAGTTTATATTATTAATTTACAAACAAATAAATACATTTGTATGATTTTTAAGTTAAAAATCACTGAAGTAATAAGAATAGAACAAAATTAACATCAAAATGGTAATTTTTATTTTTAAAATTGTAACGAAAACTAAAATTATTATCATGCAAAACGGCCATATTTCTGGCCTTCCCATTGTAGCACGCTAAAAATAATTATTTATTTCACTATAATTTAATGCAAAAGGGACGTATTTCAAAATATGCTACTGTTGTATTATAAAATATAATTATACTTAACTAATATTGGATTACAAAAAGGACGCATTTCAAATATGGCAATTTTGTATTACAAAATATAATAACAAATACTAATGTTAGAATGCCAAACAGACGTTTTCCAAAATATGGCACTTTTGTATTATATATTATGGTTACAAATACTAATGTTAGAATGCCAAACAGACGTTTTCCAAAATATGGCACTTTTGTATTATATATTATGGTTACAAATACTAATGTTAGAATGCAAAACGGACGTTTTCCAAAATATGGCACTTTTGTATTATATATTATGGTTACAAATACTAATGTTAAAATGCAAAACAGACGTTTTCCAAAATATGGCACTTTTGTATTATATATTATGGTTACAAATACTAATGTTAGAATGCAAAACGGACGTTTTCCAAAATATGGCACTTTTGTATTGTAAAATATAATCACACTTACCTGAAACTTTGAATCCAACACAGACGTATTTTGGATTGTGGCACTTTTTCACGCAACCGACGTGCGTTTGCGTTGAATCTCCGGGCGCAACTAACAAAATGGCGGTTTTGCACTGACATTACCTGTCAAAGTGAGCTAATGCAAAAATGGCGGTAAGTTAGTGTAGCCATAATATAAGCAAAAATGATGGGAGTTTTTTTTTCACTATAAAATATAGTCGGTTCAGGTGTAATTTTTGCAATAAAACGATTTTCATTTTTTTTTTAATTGTGGCCCTTTTGTATTCAAGGAGCGATATGAGAAAAAATGTTATTATGAGACCTTTATCAACGCAATAGTACCCAAAAGAATGATTTTTTGAATTTTTGTCTGTTTGTCTGTGCCTTTGTGCACGCCAATCTCAGAAACAGCTGAACCGATTTCAATGCAGTTTTCAGGAATATATTTTGACAGGTCCCACTTAACATATAGGCTACTTTCTACCCCGAGAAATGTCTTTATCCCGGATAAAGTGTCGGTGTATACTCCAAACTAAAACAAATTAGCACACATGTATTCTTACCCTATCCTAGGAAAGTTTTTAAAAGTCTAGCACTAACAAGAAATGCAAATTTTATGCATGCGATGCTGTTTAGAAAAATAATAATGCAGAAAGTACAGCCATAAGCGTTGTTAAAATAAATTTTTGAACACAATTTTCTTCAGTTATGAAAATATAACGGCAGTGGTTATGCTTGTAGTAAACTCGGAACACAACGAAATTAACTTAAATGCTAGTGAGAAGATGAAAGATGGAAATGAATATTTAAGCATTGTTGCTGTTAAATAAACTTGGGTTTTATTACGAAATCCCGTCTAAAGTTAAACATCGTTGAAGATGACGTTTGATAGCAAAATGTATGGAATGGCAAAGTTAGACGTATGTTAAGCTTGATAAATAATATCTATGATTTTTATTGGAATACGGTTTGAGTTTAGGCATTGGTGCAA
The DNA here is from genome assembly GCA_014607495.2 of Carposina sasakii. Taxonomy (NCBI): domain Eukaryota; kingdom Metazoa; phylum Arthropoda; class Insecta; order Lepidoptera; family Carposinidae; genus Carposina; species Carposina sasakii. The sequence continues at coordinate 1,697,725 of CP053151.1, read as the reverse complement.
TGCTGATACTATACATATAAACCTTCCTTTTGAATCACTCTATCTATTTTAAAAAACCGCATCAAAATCTGTTGCGTAGTTTAAAAGAGCTATGCATACATAGGGACAGACAGACAGTGGGAAGCAACTTTGTTTTTTACTATATTATGATAAAAAATTATTCTGAAGAAAAAAAAAACAACTTTTTATACTAGCAGCGTTAATAGGTAATCGTAAAATATATCTGTCATTATGTATTGAAGACGTACATCACATACTGGTCGAGTGTTTGCGAGGTGAGGAGCATAGGCGGCAATTAATTTTAGATTTAGGTATAAATATTGTAAATATACGATTCTATCTTCTCCCAGTTCAAACGATGCTTTGTTTGTGTGTAAATTTGTAAATAAGTTTATAGAGAGTTATGTAGATAAGTAGGTGGATTTAAGTTTTTTGTTTGTAAGTTAAGTCTATTTAGTTTAGGCTACGATGAGGCTGACATATTTGTAATAAATAAAAGCCTCTATAAAATAAAGATTAAAAAAAAAATCTGTCATTAGTTTTACATGTTGTTCCATAATTAAAATACCTATAAAACACGGCATCATTCAACGATTCCAAATAAAATATTGTCTCTCAAATATCTTATTACTTTCTCTCCTGAACGATGGTGTTCTTGACGCAAATGCCGCCGGTAAAATTCTAGTAAAAAGTATAATAGGAGTTTCTAACGTTCGTAGTTCGCAAAGGAACAAAAAAGCGTATTATATGAACAAAATGAAGATTGACTCTGTAAAGTTATTGGTAATAAAATGAACATCGAACAACAACAATTTAAAAGTTGTATCAGATGGTTCGCGAGTTGATTCGAAAAGTTCTGATTCGCCGCAATTTTTCGCGCCATTTCCTCTGTTATTTTATGATAGATCTTGTCTCTTCTTCGATTTGCTGTTGTGAGATATCGTCAGTATTATTTATTTTACGTAGAAAATAATTATTTTTGAAATAACCTGGAAATCAGCCATTAATGAAAATAAATTGTGAATAGATACGACGAAAAAGCTCAATACATCTATTATACCTGTACCTTCGCAATGAAATGATAAATGAGATCTGCTGTAGGTACTCGTACTTGCGAGATTTATCTTTGAAACTTCATCATTGTTATTTACTGAATTGATGTATTGAGACTTAAATATAATTTCAAATATTTATAACGTTCTTAACATTAGAAATACACGTGTAGCTAAATCTAAACATAAAACCACACTTAGGAATATACGTAATGGGAAATTTTCTATCAGAATTGCACCTCTGCGAAGCTAGGCAGGTCGCTAGTTGTACATATGAGCTTTTCTCTTTAACCACTCTATCTATTAAAAAATCGCATCATAAACCATTGCGTAGTTTTTTACGATCCAAGGATAGACAACGGGTGGTGATTGTTTGTATTATTTTTAGCAGTGATAAAATTTCAGTTCCGAACAGCGGTGAAAGTGAAAATAGTTAAAACGGGCGACTTTTAGTCGGACATTGTAGGTTCAATCCCAGTCACTACTGAACTTATTTCATGTAGGTACTAGGTACATAAGATTTTGTTATTTAAAAACTGTTAACTAATACATATGTATGGAGAATGAACACAAGATCAAGCAGGAAGACGACTGTAAAAATAAATGCCGAATGCATGGGAATATTATGTAGTTTTAATGATAACCACATTGAACCGGCCTTACTTTGGCCCTGTAGGTATGGTGAAAATGGAAGCCCTTCCGGTCCTATTGGGCTACTAGTTATTTTTTAAGCCCATGTATATATTGTAATCATTATGAGAAACTTCGATATCGCGTTCAAGGATTTCTATGGTTCTGTCTGTGTCCTTTGAATGGCTCCACTACATCCCTTTATAAATGTAGAAAGACTAACTAGAAAGATGTTATTTCATTTATTTATTTATCACTTCATAAGTGAAATTGACACTAAAGTTTGTAAAAGCAAAATGGTGGAGCAAACGAAATTATCTCAAAATGAAATCCGGTAATATCACAGAGTCTATGTTGTTTCACTGGGAAGTGCATTTTCAAACCTATCGCGCCGATATGCAGTAGCATAGATATAAACTAATGGTAGAATCTAGGAATATTTATGTTAGGAATTTCAAATTTTTCACTGGAAAGAAATACATATAGGTACCTATAAACTATTATAACATTAATTTTGTAATCATTTACTTAAAGAAAATAACTAACAATATCCTAAAAAACCTAACCTAACCTGAAATAATCTAACAGATAAAGTTAATGTTGTCACTATCTTTTAGGAGAGATAGCATCAAATTTATCCTTCGGATAGACCAGACAAACCAATGGAAAAATCGACATGTAAAAACATGTTTTACCTGAGTACTTGTATTTATTATAAAACATCCAATTACCTAATGAAATAATTACTTTATTACACAATAGTTACATAATAGGGATGAATGGAAGAAAAGTACATAATGCACCGACCCCAAATAAATGGGAATAGGGCAGGAAGATGATGAGTTACATACAGCAAATAAATACATACATACATACATACATACTCGTATAATCACGCCCTTATCCCTTACGGGGTAGGCAGAGCACCACGGACCGATAGAACCACATGGTGTCACTTCTGACCAATTTTGAGGGTATAGTTGAGATGTACAAGGTCGGATAGTAGTGAATAAATAATCAATTAATTTCTTTGCATGTAAGTTACACATTAGCTGCATCTCCTTCCGTGCATGTCGTAAGAGTCGACTAAGGAACTCGGGGGCGTTTTCTCAGACGATAACCTAGCAACTTATCACTCATCATACTGGGTGTAAAAAGACAACATTGTTTCTTAATACCTTGTAATTCTTTGTAACATCACGATTATTTTTTTCTATGGGAGCACCACTGGGAAACCAAAGATTTACAAGATATTAAGGTCCAAAGTTTGCAATTTTTTACATATAACCACCTGAAAGCGGTAAACAAACATTTTTTTCAAAGATACAAACTCAAAATGTTATAATGTTAGTTTTATAGGTACATTTGTACTTTGTGCATCAAACGAATACATTTCTTGCAATAAAGTGTTTTTTTTTTCATAATTTTTTTGTCATTTCCCGTGGTTGGTTCCATAGAAAAAAAATTATCGTTACCTTACAAAGAATACGAGGTATCGAAAACACAACGTTGTCTTTTTAAACCCTGTATATATCTGTCCCCGCTATACTAAGTGTGGCTGTAGCCTCTCCTTCGTGATTCTGAAGTTTAGGGCTACCCCATTTTGTAAACACAGCTATATGTATGTCTGCCTGTAAGATAAAACATCCCTCTATACGCCATTATTCTCAATGGTCCAAGGTAAAGTTTTTGGTGCACTGCAGCTTGAAGGTTGTTGTTCGGAACTTGCATATTGTACGAGTGAGTACCGAACAAAGCCTGTTTTACAGAGCATTCTAGAACGGACAGATATCTTTTGTAACTCAGCCGGCACTACTGCTTCAGTATCTTGTTTTAGTTTTCCAAGTTCCTTATTCCATTTTCATGTACATCGAGACATGGCTGTGTCCCCGAAATGGGGTAGCTAGAACAACATGATAAGAGATATCCCATAGCCACGGGACAGAGGTCAATGATTAGTGACAAGTTGCTGACTTATCGCTGAGTATACACTAGAAAATGAATAGGTATCTGTTTTCTAAAAATAACAACATTTCTATTTTTTCATCAGTCCACGTTATTTAGTTCAATTAATAGTATTTAATTTTACTATTTTGCTTATAATTTAGTAGAATATTATATTGACGCAAATACATGTCGACCGAAAGATTATCCTAACCTACTTCTCATACCCAGTATAACACGTCGGATGAGTCAATACCGTGCCCGTTATGGATGACCGGCCAGCCCATAAATCTCACTTAGTCGTCTAGCGCAGATTATCTCCCAAACTTGCTGCAGTAAATCTGGAAATTTGATAATAAAATGCCTTTATTATTGCTCGAAATTGTAAAGTTGGATTATTCGGCTTAAGCTGTTTTTGCTTTTGGTGCGCAAATGCGAATGTAATTATATGGAGAACGTTACGCCAGCCGAAAAGTAACGCAAATGGGCATCTAAGGGTGATAGATAATTAGAAATACAGCTTCTGTAAATGGTAAGCCTAGTTTTAAATTTGGTAAAGTGATAGTTTTAAAGTTATTTGAGAAAAACTGACTCGGCTAATTCGGCTGGGGTAACGTTACCGCAGCAAGATGTTTTTTTTTTTCTAAGGGATATTTTGAAATAAATGCTATGTAAATAATAAGATATGAATTAGAAATGAATGTTAAAAATTAATTTGTATTCGTATTTGCTATGGCTGCGACGATATTCAAAATCCTGCTGGAGTAACGTTTGCGTATTTGCTGAAACCCAGAATTGACTGAGCGGATAATTATAATTTTTTTACAGGACATCCGGCTAATTAGTTATATTATAATGGGCTTTAATTGGTCCTAGCACTTCCAATGAGCGCTCCAAAGACAAACATAAAACGTTATTATTTAGGTAATTCTTGCCTTTAAATGGTAGTGAAATTTCATAAGTCTTCTATATCTAATTAAAAACTTATAATGAATTTTATTTTGCACCAGCCACGGCGTGCACACAGATATTTCAAGACCGATTAAACGAGTTTTCTGTAATAGTAGTAACTGAATCTTATATAAATAATTAGAAATACAGTTCAATTATATACTTGAGAAATTTCAATCTTGTATATTAATGAATTAATGAGTTAATCTAAAATAAAAATAAAAATTAAGTATGCGTGGTAACCCGACCAAATCTAGAATGTTGTAAAAAGTCGCCGCCGTTTATTTTAACCATCTTAAACCATCAGATTATACGTAAAAATAGTACGTGATTTGTACATGGTTAAGTAAAACATAGTTTTAGTCAAAATATTTCTTTATATACAGAGAAAATATTTATTCATAAAATACCTAATAATGCGCAGGTAATACCGATGTAGATATTGATGATCTTAAGCAGATATTAATCTTTATTCTTCTTCAGCCTATTGCTGGACGTAGGCCTTCCCCAGGACACGCCACAAGGCGTTGTTAATCCAGGCAGTCAGCTAACTCCATATTAAATTTTATTAAAATCGCTCCAGCCGTTTAGACATCAAAAAGTAACAAACATACACACTCACAAACTTTTGCCTTTATAGTAATTAGTGTGATTATTGTGATTAATCTTAAGTCGGGCACATTGCTCTACTTACGTCCCACTCTCAGAGCATTCCAATATACAGGGTGTAACAGAAAGGGTATGTTAAGCGAAAATCTGTATAAATAGCCCACTATAGAGAACCTATTTCCAAAATTTGAGACTCGAAATCACATTTTTATTTTTCAAGATTGTATGAAAATTCCTGAGATATTTAAAAATTCCCCATACCATCGGGAAAAATAAACAGGTGATTTCGGATCTCAAATTTTGTGGATAGGTTCTCTATAGTGGGCTATTTACATAGCTTTTCGCTTAACATACCCTTTTTGTTACACCCTGTATAGGTACCGCATGTACTAATACACCAAAAGATTAGGTGACTTTTTAGTCTATGGTAATGCTAGTTACGCGTATTTTCGCACAACCCTAAAGATACTCGCTAATTCGAGCATAAATTTTCATGCGTACCGTATAACTGTCTAACTTTCCGTTAACGTCAGTCTAATGCGCATTCACCTTAGAATCTACTTCGGAGGCAGTCTCCGAGCAATTCCGGTAAAATATGTGAGAAAGTTTCCCTTGTAACGCTTTGTAGATATAATGCGAGTAGCTATGGTGATTAAAATTTATTAGTCTGAACGTGAATCTTCTTCAATTAACAAACAAAGTCGCTTCCCACTGTCTGTCCCAATGCATGCTTAAATCTTTAACAAAACACAGCGGATATTGATGCGGTTTTTTTTAATAGGTACAGTGATTCAAGGTTTATACGAGTATGTATAACTAGGGACCCGCCCCGGCTTCGAACGGGTGTAATGCCCTATCACGTGAACGAAGTCGGGAGCGGCCGCTAGTTGGCTTATACTCGTATTTTGTAATTTTGACTTTGTTGCTATATATTTTTTACGGAAATAATCTCAAAAAGAGATAACCAACCCATATTTGTTACCTAACGTAAAAGCAATGCGGTCCAACAAAAAAATTCAATGATCGCTGACGGCAAACGAAAGTATAACGTTATGGCAATCGTAAAAGAGTTTTTCACGTGCCACGTACATTTTTTTACTATCTCATTGCTTTTGCGAGATACGGATAAGGGGAGGGACATTACTGCAGAAATGAGTAGATCCCCAGACGTACAAAGATCACCGACATAGCTCAACGGTCCAGCAAGCTGAAGTGGCAATGGGCAAGGCACATTGCTCGAAGAACTGATGACCGATGGAGTCGGAAAGTTCTAGAGTGGATACCACGTATCGGCAAGCGCAGCGCGGGAAGGCCACCCGCGAGATGGACGGATGACCTGGCCAAGGTCGCGGGCGTCGGTTGGATGCAGACTGCTTCCGACCGGCCGGAGTGGAGGTTGTTGGGGGAGGCCTAAGTCCAACAGTGGACTTCTCAGGGCTGTAAATGATGATGATGACTGCAGAAAGAAATTCCACAGCAACATTTAGCTTGCAAATAGAATATCACTAGTATATACAGGAGGAGATACAGCCTAGGTATATTACTGAAGATCTGGATAAGCGTAGGTATCCTGGATTATGTTTTGGCGTGGAGCTAGGCTAATGTGTGTTTAAACTTAAAACAGGTAATAACTACGCCATGCAGTAAGTATGTTAGTTCTAAGCAAGTATAAACTCATTCATATTAGGGTTGAGTTCTCCTGAAGAATTGGCTACTCGGTGCGTTGCGTATAAAAGGTTTTCTCAATTTTAGTATTGAATAGCGGAGCCCGCGATTCCGTCCGCGTGGACTACAGAAAAAAAAATGTTCCCGGGATAAAAAGTAGCCTATATGTTAAGTGGGACCTGTCACAATATATTTTTGAAAACTACATCGAAATCGGTTCAGCCATTTCTGAGATTAGCGTGATCAAACGCACAGACAAACCGACCAACAGACAAACAGACAAAATTCTTTTGACGGCCGATTGGTCTAGTAGGTAGTGACCCTGCCTGCGACGCCATAGGTCCTGGGTTCGAATCCCGATAGGTGCAAACATTAATATGATGAATATCGATGTTTGTTTCCGAGTCATGGATGTTTCTATACTTATCTATGTATTTATATACCGTTGCTTAGTACCCACGACACAAGACCTAAGGGATCTTAATGTGGGACTAGGTTAATGTGTTGTGAAGTGTGTGAATATTTATTATTATTATATAATTCCATAAATCATTCTTTTGCGTTGATAAAGGTCTCCTATAATATTTTTTCTCATATATCTTCCATGTACAGACAGCGATCCTTTACATTTTTGTTATATGTATAGATTATAGGTTTAAAGTTTATTGAAAACGGAGTGTTATTATTCTAAATCTATGGAATCATATCCCTGTAAAATCTGATTAGCAATGAAAACGTTAAATTTTCATCAAAGTTGCATCACCGCAAGTCTAATAGATTATTTTTGACAACTATAAAGGCTCGAGCACACCGGATGCGTATGGGTGTACATGTAAGCGTAGACGTACACGTACCTCTGAGTTTAATGTATAGAACTGTCACCGTATACGCATCCGGTCTGCCCGTGTCTATACAATTCCATACATTACAACTCAGAGGTACGTATACGTCTTCGCTTACGTGCACGCACACGCATCCGGTGTGCTCGAGCCTTTAAAAGTTAAAAAAACTGCACATCACCTGGATAGATGACGTGACCAAATCTCGTTTGACAAACGGGCCCTTAAGAATTCTTAAGAGGATACATCGTCTTCATTGTTTTTACGGATTTTGTTGAAACTTGTTAGTTTTAAGTCGTCAGAGAAACGCATAGGCTATTTATAGTTTACACAGACAAAGTCATGGGCGTCTGCTAGTAAAACATAATACCTACTCAACAATTTTCTTTTCCCAGTATTCCCTTGTTAGGATGCTCTTGTTTATAGATAAAGATTAAAGTGGAGTAGTGTACTGAGTGTACCATAGATTGAAAATAATGTAGAACTCACTTAAGTTTTTCACTTGATATATCTTTTCATAGATGAGGTATAGATAAATCGTAGAAGACATTAGCAACCTAGGATTCGAGGCTTCATTCAAATATATCAGCTGCATCTCCTTCCGTGCACGTTGTCACAGTCCACTAAAGAACACACGGGCGCTATCGCATCATCAGTTTTAATAGCTAGCAGCCAGTCTGGTTGGCACAAAGTAGCAGTAGTAAAATGCCTAATGATCACCACAAGTATAACGAGTTTTATATCTAAAAATGCGTGTAAAAAAGTTCTAGTTCAATCTAATATACACTCTATACTATTACTAGTTCTATGGAGTGCAGTGTCTTGCCAATAAGTCGAAGTGTCAACTGTTAAATATTCAAGAGGCGCGCATATAGATGAGGGATTATCTTTGTGCCATAAAATTGCATGTTTAGTGAAAATGTTGTTCTTCTAAGTTTTATTTATTAGCTTGATGACACTGTATTATTAGAAACTTTGGAAGGATACACTTTGGAGAGTGTGCGTGGGAACTTCTCAATACAGTTCCACTAGCCCCTTTTCACCATCGGGATAATAGACTCAGACTAGCGTATCACCCTTATGTTGTCGATATCCCACACATCCGCACCAAACGTTATGCTAACTCGTTTGTAATGCGAACGGCTAAGGAGTGGAATGCACTTCCTGCCGATGTATTTCCCGAGCACTACAACATTGGTCTCTTTAAATCTAGAGTGAATAGGCACTTTCTAGGAAAACATGTACCACCTTAAGCCGCATCTTGCTTAACATCAGGCAGGATGGCGGTCAAATGTTTGCCTATCTAACTGTAAAAATAAAAAAAACTAGCGGACGCCCACAACTTCGCGTAAACTTTGTTATTCCCGTGGGGATTTCTTAAAATCCGTCCTTATCGGATGCTTACGTCATACGAAGAACACTCTCTACAAGATCTCTAAGAATACGATTGGTCTCTAAGATCAGCGGTTGCTGTGCATTGGTCCGTCGGTCATTCAGTTCTCCATGGTCAGAACAACAGAACGTATGTATAAATTAGAAGATATATCGAAATGTGATGATATATCTCCTTGGCAAGTACCTATGAATTAATAAACGCTATATAAAAACCGTCAAACTAGCACAGTTTCAGCCAAGCACTGGGTGATAGATTCCTGTGATAAAATGACAGCGGTACATAATGCGCCAGTTTTTTTAAGGTTAGAACAAAGACTAGTTACACTAAGCATCGTATTAGTGTCCTTCCATTTCCACAAATTTAGGTGCACGCCTATTTTTAAAATAACTACACATCTCTCAGGCGATAAGCTAGCAACTTGTCAGTGACATAATTGTCTCTGCTATACTAAATGTGGCTGTATATGTGTGATGAAGTCTCTGTTATATCTATATCTCTATATGTTCTTTGAAACGACGACGTTTTAAGCCCACAAAAAAGTTACAACTGCGAGTTTCCGATCTCGGTAAAGTTTCCTTTTCTTTTTGCTATAAATTAAATGACAGCTAACTGCAAAGAGAATTGTTTTCTAGATTTTTTTCCACAGTTCTTTTTAGGGATCTTTTTTTAAGCTACCACTTAAGTAAGAGCTAGGTATAATGATGATGATGATGATCTCCGACCGTATTTCGGCCAAAGCGACCAATCTCTACGGAGATTGGCCAGGTACGCAGGAGATGTTATAGTTCACAAGTGTTTGCTCAAACACAGATGCACTCTCTATTCCGTTACTCTCATAGTCCGATGAGACGGAAAGCCAACACGACCGGTGAGAAATTAGGCGCAGGACCAACGGTTTTACGTGCTTTCCGAGGCACGAGCTAAGTGACAATTTTGCAACATTAAAATCTGTACATTAAATAAATTCATTGGTACAGGCCCGTGACTGGGATCGAACTTACGCCTCCCGCTTGGAAGGTGCACGTGTTATCCACTGGGCTATCACCGCTTATGTATAATATGCTACGCACAAACGGTGTGTTACGAGTAAGTAAAGCAACTGTTAAGCATAACATTTGAAAGCAATATATATATCGAATATCTGTCAATAATTTTAGCCTAACTAAACAATGCTTATTTTTACTTAATAGTGCTAAGGTAAATAATATAATTTACGAGATAGCTAAAATCGACGTTTTCACTAGCAATTAGACTTCACCACGTCGTTTAACGAACGCACTAAGAGTTTCCTATTTCGATAACTTTGCGAACTTCGCTATTATTCACAAAATTGTGAAATTGTTTAAGACTCCTGCCGCTTTATACCTTTATACCTATCGCTACATGTCTCCAGATTGTTAATTAAATATGTCCGAAAATCATTCTTGGGCTTATACTAAACATGCTCTTGGTTTCTCAAGTGCAGTCAAGATATAGTTTTGTCAAACCCATAATAAATGACGTTTTATCTCATTAAATCGGCGATGTTCGAAATACTGTTCGTAAATCATCCAAGGAGTCAATTTCGACAAGTAAGAATTGACATCCATGTTAGTTAGAAGTGACAAGTTTATATTTAAATATAAAATTATTGAATTGCCTTGCACTCTATGTGAATATCGCACACAGATTACTATCAAAGTACATTTTAAATAGTCAAATATAACCGACAAGACAAAACCAGAGTGTGTTTTAGCAATTTATTTCGAAACTTCACTGTTTATTTCCTGCTCTCGGAATCAACCATGAAGGAAATACATAAAGGAGTCGCAAAAACCTGTTCAAACTATTTAGTATACATTAGTTGAGCGTACTTTACTATACATGATATGATCCGTAGGCACAGGTATGAAAAAGCACATACAGGCAATCCGTGTCACTTGTAAATCAGTAGAAAAGCAAGAAAATTTTGCTTACGCAAGGAACAATACGAGTAGAATGAAGCAATGTACTCGTATCGCGATGCTAGCACTCTATAGCATATGTATACTCTATGATTCGGACCATTAAATGCCAATGAAGCCTTCTCCTTCTCCGTACTCCCAACGATATATACACGTATTTGCAAAAAAAAAATTGTTTTAATTATATTTTAAAGAGTCGACTAAGGAACTCAAGCATTTTCTCAGGCGATAAACTCACTGCTTGTCACCTGACCATTTTCATCTATTCCCGCCATGCTATTAGGCTGTAGGATCTCCTCTTATGGGTCTCCTATAGGTGTATGTATATTATGTAAGTAAGAATAAAGCCTTAGCCCTGAAACGTCTTTCTAATAGAAATTGTTTAAACACGCATTTAACAGTCGTCTATGACACGTTTTTGTTAATGGTCTATGGCATGTTTAAATGCGCATTAAACTGCCGTCTAAAACAGTAATAACACCGTAAGAATATGGTGAAAACGGCGATTGATATCAAACTGAATGCGGAGCGAGATGTCCTTTGGTATAATACCTATAGTACTTTTGAATAAACATTTATTTTTAGGCCCTATACTACATACATTTTTTTATGAATAAACATTTATCCTCTGGTCCTATCCTTTTTGTTGACTCCCTTCAGGGGAACAACACGAGAGAACTTTGCAGGAACATACGGAACCGCAGGAACTATTACGACCGCGGTCGGACGTGTGTCTAATGAGAGTGTTCGGATAAATTAGCCAGATTTACCCTCGTATGAGTATGCAAAGTAGTTTTGTCTAACTTCTTTAAAAAAACGCAATGTAGTGTGAAAAATATTTACGAACTGAAAACAAAACGATACCTATATGATCACATCTGGTTAACTGCCTTAGTACAAAAAAGGTTAGTTCCGAAATCATGCACGGGAGTTATTCTATTAAACGGACTTTACCATACTTATTTATATTAAAATCTACTACTTTAACTAACTATCGAAATATCAAACTGATCCATAAGTCATAAGAGCCTTTTAGGGAAAACAATTATAATGAGTTTTACTTTTCTACCACTTCAATATACTGTACGATTTACCCCAATTTTTCCAGACGCAACATCTGAACGCGAGTCTTAAGTCCCATAAATACTTAAAATTACGTAAAATGAGCAATCTAGAGCTTTTTGCTCCGTGAAATGCTGTATCAAAGTGAATTACAACGAATTAGTGAAGAGGAGAAATGAGAAAAAAATGCACACCTCTTGGAGTTTTGACTCCCAGACTAAATTAATGGCTTGGAGGTACAGGTAGCGACAAAAGTAAACTCCTATTCTGATGCGGGGCTCTATTAGAGTAGATCAGCGTCTGCATATCGTCAGAGTCGACTAAGGAATTTAATAGCGTTCTCTTAGACGACGAGGTAGTTGTGATAGTTTACATCTGACCCGCTATACTAAACATGGCTCTCTAAGATCTCATTCGCAATCCTGCAGTTCTGGCTACACTTTTTCAGGGGATAGTCCCATGTATATGTAATGTATGTCGTCGTCAGCCTATTGCAGTCCACTGCTGGACGTAGACCTCCCCCAGAGTACGCTACATGGCACGATCTCCCGTTTTTGCTATCCAGTCACTACCAGCCGTCCTCTTTGAGTCATCGGTCCATCTGACCGGAGAGCGCCCAACGCTACGCTTGTAATGTACTGTATATCTAATAATATTAATTATTATTCCGTATATAAACTGTCGACGTTATAATAAAGCACAGAAACAAACCTACTGAATGTGCGAATAAACTGAAGTTAAGCTTAGATTAAAGAATTAGTGATTTTTAAAAAGGAGACTAACTTAATCTCACTTTAACATTTTATGTGTGTCCTAATTTACTGTTCAATTACCTATTTATCCATACCATTTCTGTGTATCACTGTACATTAGTCCATGAGCCTACTGTGAAATTCTCTCTGCTCGTGTAGACTTCAAATGAACGAATCAGAATTCCCTTTCACGTCGAAATATGTTTTAATTATATAAATGACATATACAATGTTTTTTCTAATAATATTAAAATATAAGGTTGTTACAAAAAATATATAATGATTGGAATAATATAATAAGTACATAAATATATATATTATATAATAAATATAATAAAAATGTAACGGAACGACGAAAATATATTAGACAAAATATTATAGGAGACCTTTATCAACGCAATAGTACCCAAAATAATGATTTTTGGATTTTTTTGTCTGTTTGTCGGTTTGTCTGTTTATCTGTGCGTTTATGCACGTTAATCTTAGAAACAGCTGAATCGATTTCGATGCAGTTTTCAGTAATATATTGTAACAGGACCCACTTAACATATAAGCTACTTTTTATCCCGGGAGAATGTTTTTATCCCGGATAATTTCATCATTTTGTTTTTTCTGCAGTCCACGTGGACGGAGTAGCGTAATTTTGTATCCAAATATTGTAAAAACTGGAAATCACAAAATTTTCGAGATGTACCCCTATAGTATGAAAGCTGCGTAATGTGTTATCAACTTATCACTGATCGTTTACATCTGCTGTCTTCGTTATACTAAACGTGACCCTGCCTGCGACGCCATAGATCCTGGGTTCGAATCCCGGTAGGTGCAAACATTGATATGATGAATATCAATGTTTGTTTCCGAGTCATGGATGTTTCTATACTATCTATGTATTTATATACCGTTACTTAGTACCCACGATACAAGACCTTAGGGATCTTAATGTGGGACTAGGTTAAAGTGTTGTATAGTGTGCGAATATTTATATCATATTTATATTTACTGCAGTTCTAGCTATCCTATACGGGAATACAGCTGTGTATATGTAAGTATGTATATATAATATGTACTCCACAAACAAAACTGCTCAATATAAAAGTCTAAGCCGAATCACTCAATGAAAGGATTAGTATAGATTAATTTTAATCTTGGGACATTTGAAAGTCGTAACGACGAAATACGGTTGTATGCTCTTGTAATAGAGATAGTTTTGAACTTGTTAATTGGTTTACAGAAGCCCCGGTTTAATTGAAAATGTCGTATATAAATAAGATAGTTCTAACATTTAGGAGGACTGGCAAAATCTTTGTTTATATCACTAGCGAAAATTTACCGGGAAATCGTGATGAGTGTTTCTCTTAATATTTTTTTTATTATAGATGCAAAATGAACTATACCCTCAAAATTGGTCAGAAGTGGCACCATGTGGTTCTATCGGCCCTTGGTGCTCTGCCTACCCCGTAAGGGATAAAGGCTCGAGCACACCGGATGCGTGTGCGTGCACGTAAGCGTAGACGTATACGTACCTCTGAGTTGTAAAGTATGGAAATGTATAGGTACGGGCAGACCGGAGGCGTACCTGTACCTATACGGACCTGTCGCAATGTATTCCTGAAAACTGCATCGATTTCGGTTCAGCCGTTTCTGAGATTAGCGTGCACAAACGCACAGACAAACAGACAAACCGATAAACAGGCAGAAATTCCAACAATATTTTTTTGGGTACTATTGCGTTGATAAAGGTCTCATATATTATTTTTTCTGATATATCTTCCATGTACAGACAGCGATCCGTTACATTTTTATTATACCTATATCTGTAGATAGATAGATGTACAGATGATTTAATGCATGTATGTACTAAATCAATTTGTTGTATTAAGGTACCATGAAAACCAAACAAAATTACAATTAAGTTGCCTCCAGTAATCTGTCCATCCACAATTCACCACCAACAAACAATCAAGCTATCTGATGCTAGCATAGCAATCTGTCATAGTTCTATTTAGTTTTGATGAAGGTAAAATGCAAAACCAGACAAACATAACGATGGCGCTACTGTCTACAAAAAATATTCGAATTAGCAAGCTAATGCTTAGTTCAGTAATTAGCCACTTGTAGCAAAGAGATGCTTTTAAACTAGTGTCAACAGTGATTAATCTTAATTTTGATTGGAGTTTTGTGTATGTTTTAGCCAGGGAATATTTTTAGCTTTTCCATGCTTTATATTAATATACTTAAGGTAGATTATTGGGAATAATGTAGACTCAAATTATGTTTAATTGAAATTGAGATATTAGACAATAATAAAGAAATCATTAAGAAATATTACTTAAGTTTTTCAGAAGGTCAAAATACACTTCAATTCTTTGAAATGAACACACTTTTTAAAAATATAATCTTGCAAATTAAACGTTAGTTTTTTTCATAGATTATTATTATTTATTTTTAGATGCCGCTGAGCAATTTTCATTGCATTTTTGTAAAAATAACTATCTCACAAAAGTACACAATGTAGGCAGGAAACTATATTTTGTCTACCAACGGAATTCTAAAAGAGCAAGTTTCACCAACTCCGTGGTTTCGCCTGTTGAATTGTATCAGGCCCCGGAAAACAATAATCTATATTATAGGGTTCGGTAGATAGAACTAACATGGAAAACTAATCCTGATGATGCCACGGGTGTTGGCGAAACATATGTCGATTAAATTTTAATTGGTTTTCGGATTAGCAAGAAGAATGTTGCGACTGTAGTGTCTTGTGTTCGTACGCAGATCCGAGGGTCAGCGGAGGGTATAGGGCCCGGTGGTGGGCGATCCCTCAATAGAGATTTATAACTGTGTTTTTGTATCAGCAATGTTAGTATTTTGGAAAAAAAAACTTTAGAAATATCAGAAAAGTGACTACACGAAACTAAGTCAACTACATACCCCTTAAATTATAGTGCCGGCAGAGTAGAATTCGTACCACACCATGTCTGCCCGTGGGTATCACACGAGGCGATTAAGGGTTTTCGGGAGATAGGTAGCAGCGCCTCCCGTGCTGACAACATAGTCCGAAATACAAACTGCGGTAACCAACCCACCTGCCCAGCGTGGTGACTATGGGCAAATACCCCCCATGGCAGTCTTATGGCACGCCCTGGGGGAGGCCTGCATCCAGCAGTGGACTGCAATAGGCTGATGATGAGGATAGGGGTAATAGAAGGAAAAAGTCAACTTTCGCTTTTATACAGTTTGTAACCATAAATGTATTCACACAATTTATGAAAAATAAACTTGTGATTTGGGGTCTCAATTTTTTTTTTTAAATTTTTGAATAGGTTTTTTATAGTCTATATTCTAATATAAAAGTGTCTCCTAGATCAGTCACTAGGTACCATACAACATTTACTAACAGCATTAGGGGAATACAAAAAGCAAACTACTCCGTCTAATGGCGCACTATAGATCATCCCCATAATTGTACCTAAATCCCTTATCACTAAGACTGATGAGCCCCGCATCACAGTCGTGTATCACCTGAACATTTTGATTAATGATATGGAGGACTTGTCATAGTGAGTCTATGTTAGAGGTAGAGAGACAGCGTCTCGGCAACCAAGTCATGCGGATTTTTGTTGAACTTAAATAGTTGGGTAAGGAAGATTGTTAGTATTAAGACACTAGCGCCTTTGAGAGGGACTTTATTGTTGAAATTAAGGATAGCCATGTTTTTGTTAGGATGTGTTTTTAGTGGAGAAAGATAGTGGTAGAGGTGTCTTTGTTCTAGATAACATTTTAGTCTGGGAATAAAATGGAAGCTTGTCTCCTTATGGGGCCTAAATTTTGTTTTAAAATTGTTAGAAGCTTGTAAATTGTATGCGTTCATAAGATAATATAGGTTAGTGACAACGAGTATTATACGAGTTTAAAATCAATTTACACAAATAAAATACTATTTATTTTATATAATATCATCATCATCATCAGCCTATTACAGTCCACTGCTGGACGTAGGCCTCCCCCGGGGCACGCCACAAGACTGCCATGGGGGGTATTTGCCCATGCCGCGTGGTGCCGGTAGAGTAGAATTCGTACCACCCCATGTCTGCCCGTGGATATCGTACAAGGCGATTATGGGTTTCCGGGAGGTGGGCAGCAGCGCCTCCCGTGTTGACAACATAGTCCAAAATACAAACTGCGGTCACCAACCCGCCTGCCCAGCGTGTGACTATGGGCAAATACCCCCCATGGCAGTCTTTATATAATATGTGCTGGATAAATTTTAATTAAGAATACATGTAATGGTATGCATACTAGGAAACAAGGTAGTTGTATAATAATAAGCATGTCACAATATACAGCCATCATAAAAATGTCCAACTAAACAATTAGATATTTATCAAACAATGACATATCATCACTAGGAATCCTCGTTTATGGGAAATATATATTTTTTATTATTCATAAGCAACAATATTTTGTCCAGGCATCGCCTACAATTTTTTCCTCTTTTCTGGAGACTATTTTATGTCGTAGTATCAAACTCAATTTCTCATTCTTGATTGAGTATGCTTCTATGATTTTATATGAACACTTTTTAATTTAGTTATATCTCAGACCTGTATTATATAGACATGTTTCCACGGCCACAGTAGACAAAAAAGCCAAACAGCGCGGCAATGCTGATAAGAATCTTGGGCACCCAATCTTATGGACCCTCTTTCCTCTTTATATTTGTGTTCAGTGTAAATAATTTATGTTTAGTTTTATATGTATAAACCTAATCACTCCGTCTGCCATAAAAATATTTTCCCGAGATAAAAAGTAGATTGTCCTTTCTCAGGCTTTACACAATATCCGTGTTATTACAAAAGAATTTAAACATTTTTTAAGCTAACCATGCCCTAAATTTGGCAGATATACCATATATGTATTTTGCTGTCTAATGTCATATTCAAATGGAGTCTAACTTTAGGCGCTCTTTTGTAATAACACCGTAACTATGTGCACTAAATTTAATTTAAATCGGTTTAGTAGTTTGGAAAGCGAGACAAACGCTTTGATAGACAGACAGACAGAGTTACTTTCACATTTATAATATTATTAAGGATGACTATAAACTACGAATAATATAATTCCGCTACTATAATCACACCCTTAACGTTCACATGAAGTGACGTGGGACCGGACAAAAGGACGCTTTCAGCCCCAAAACAAGGCACAGATGAAAATCATTAGGAATTATGTTTGTAATGGAGTTTCAGAAATCCAAATCTTTTCTTTATAGCTCTGTTTATGTTTTTTTTTTTTTTATAAAATCTGTGTTTCTTTTAGATAGCATCACTTATTAGGTTAGTCTAAGTTTTTTATTTATTTATCGTCACAACTTTTCTTTATCAAGGCGATAGACCAAAGCCCATCTGGAATAAAAATATATTTTTATACTCTATCTAAACACAAAATTCAAGACATGTTCAGAATACTAGCATACCAACACAAAATATTAATTTTGCATTGCTAAATTACTAGTTATGGTTTAAATAGGTTTTAATTTATTTTCTATCTTCACCCTTGACCCTCCGTGCAACTTCACAACAACACTGCATTAAATGTGGTTGATTTTCCACGATAAACTATAATAACATAGAAATATGATTACTAACTACATAATACTATGCTATTGATGTTTATACGGATGTGAAATAATTACGCTGCTCTTCACATAGATATTTTATGTGTTATTTATTATTCTATGTTCATTTCACAATGGTAGTACAATACGGTATACGTAGAAGCATGGTTTATATGCTATTGTTCACTTTTGTTGGAGTTGTTTACGGGAATGCAGATTGTAAGTTTATATAGTACTAACCTATAATCCAAACCAAAATATAAAAATAGTATAAATCTGTTCGTTTTAACAGTTTCCGCAATCCATTGTATAGATTTTTCTCATCATTTTTTCATTTTTTTTAAAAATAAGTACAAAGTAATGCATATAGTTTCAGTTATATATCTAGCAATAAATCGGAAGAGTCGAAATGAATCCTGCTTCCAGATTATTTGAATATTTTTATGTCGTTTTTTTTTTGGTTGATCCAAAAAAATATTTGACTTTAGTATAGGTAGGATCTATAACAGATCGCGCTTTGAAGCGCTTTATGTTCTTTAAGAAAATAACTATAGTTTTTATTTAACTAGTAACTGAACCTTATTTACTTTCCCTAGATCTTGAGCTAGACAGCATTGTCAGCGAGGCGCCATGCACTGGAAGTAACGGACAATGTGTATTAGAAGCCGATTGTCCAACGCCAATGGAGAAAGGTCTTTGTCCGATGCAGCAGGGTAGAGGCGTAGAGTGCTGTGCTGATTGTAAGTGCCCATTTGTACAGAAATTATAGTATCATTTTTCGTGATTTTTCATAAAAAATATGAAAATATCTACCTATAGTATAGTGAGAACAAACAGCGTTATTAAACAGACTGCTAGCACAACGCATTGTTTATCTACTCGTATGTATACAAGTGTGTCCATAAAGCTGTGTATGTATTTTAGTATTAAAATAAAGGATTCTCTATACAAATAAAATGCTTTGTTCTGCATGACTCACGGATCAATGTGCAGCCCATAATTGGACACCTGAAACTTGGAAAGTGTGTTCTTTCCATAATGTAGGCCATTGTAGGCATATAAAGGATTTTTCATAATTTCTACGGAAATGGGTAAAACGGAAATTATAAAGTCAACGCAGACGAATTCGTGGGCGGCCGCTATTTACATACATACATATAATCACGCCTTTATCTCTGACGGGGTAGGCAGAGCACCAAGGGCCGATAGAACCACATGGTGCCACTTCTGACAAATTTTGAGTGTATAGTTGAGATGTACAAGTTCGGTTAGTAGTGACAGGTGGTCAGCCCATCGCCTACAAAACACAAAGACCCTCTTGTCCCTCTACTGACTTGACAGCCCGGGAAGAGAAGCAGCTGTAGTATTATACGTTTTTTTTTCACTCCCAGAGTAGCATAGAAGCTATTTACTTAAAGAAAAAACCCGACTGAGTAAAGTTTTTAAAACTGTGTCGCTCTTACGTCTTAGATGAATTTAATGATACCTCTCAAGCTCAAATGCGACAAGCCGTTATCTCTAGAGTAAGTCTAAGAAATAATAGGTCTCCTCCTAGCGCAGTCGGGTTAAAAATAATTATTATAGCAATATTTGTTTTCAGTATCCAGAAAGGAGACCCGTTGCTTCAGGCAGCCCGGTATATGTCTGATGAATGGCATACCATGTGACGATAGCAAATTATACAACGCTGGCGACTGTCCACCTGGCATGAGATGCTGTCTATACTAATACATTTTAAGGAGATAATCTTACTAAATAGATTGTCTATTTATTTGAGAAATAGAATGTCACACTATTCGTAAAACTAAAATTAAACCTGAAATAAATACCAACTAACTAATAATATTTACACATAGTAAATAGTCTGCGAATCGACCACATAACATTATAATTAAGTAAAGGCCAGAAAACAAACTGTAGTTAGCTTAATTAATGTTTTTTTGTGTTTATGTTAATTATATAGATAAATTAAACTGGTTTTTATTGCATTGGAGTGAGTCACTAGCCCGTATAACAAATTATTATGTAGTTTAAATGTCATCATCATCAGCCTATTGCAGTCCACTGCTGTACGTAGGCCTTCCCCAGGGCACGCCACAAGACTGCCATGGGGGGTATTTGCCCATAGTCACTACGCTGGGCAGGCGGGTTGGTGATCGCAGTTTGTATTTTGGACTATGTTGTCAACACGGGAGGTGCTGCTGCCCACCTCCCGGAAACTCTTAATCGCCTTGTACGATACCCACGGGCAGACATAGGATGGTACGAATTCTACTCTGCCGGCACCACGCGGCCATTTTAGATGTAGTATTATAAAATAATTCAGAAGAGAATCAGATTTATGGACTTATTTTTCCAAACGGCAGATAGCCTATCTGAAGAATAAAGTTGATGCTGTCTCTATTATAATCAAGTTTTAGAGAGAGATAACAACATTTCTTCTTGCTATCTGACGTTTGGAAAAATCGGCCCTTATATAATAATCTTACAAAATTTATGATAACAATAATACTAAAAGTAAGTAATATTAATTTGTATAGGGACACAGTCCTTCCGTTATCTTTCTTTATACGTTCATGATTTTTTCAACGATAAATTCTCCCGATTCGCAACCCGTTAAGGAAAAGACTCAAGGGCGGCGTAAAACAGTAATTACCGTCATGTTCCGACTTAATTGTGACAGTTTTATGACAAGTAACGCAATTTTATGGGAAAATGTAAGGGAAAATTGTTTAACATTAAAATTTTCGGGAGCCTTTAATTTTTTTGTGAAAATTATTGGTTTTCGTAATGATGTCATCATCCTGTAGATATTACAAATGTAAACTTTGCTATGTACATATTACTTTTGATAAAATGAAAATTTTTTGGTATTTATGATTCAAAAGCAAAATTCATGAAAGTAGATGAAGCGAAAGATGAAGTGTGTCATGACCGTGGCAATCTCTGTCTACTTCTCCGGGAAAAAGGCGTGAGTTTATGTATGTAGGTACGAATATGTGAGTAATTATTTTTTTAGTTTATTCTGCAGGACATTTTTTAAGGCACAAGGCACCATGTCCATACAACGAAACACTTGAATACTCCGTTGCCGATATTTTGTGATCATCTAGAGGGCTATGTGATCGATTATTTATCGAGATAAACCGCTAGAAACGATATATATCGAGCAAAACATATTAACGTATTAGAAAGGGCTCTGAGGGAATATTTGTAAATCAATCGCTTAAAGAATAAGAATATTATGATTATGAAAGGGAATAACGCTTAGGCTAATGAATATTTGTAAATTTTTCGGTGCCTCAATCGCTTAAAGAATAAGAATATTATAGAGGATTATGAAAGCTGATAACGTTGCCAATATGTAATTTAGAAAAGAGATGGTAAAATTCGTCATCCGAGTAATTGACCCGGTGGCTTAGTGGTTATAGCGGCTGGTACGGTTTGCTGCGGTCGTGGGTTCGATTCCCACTCGGGTGAAGAATTTTTTCCATTTTCTTTATTAATAATTTTATAGCTGATAGATATACTACATACCAATTACAATATTAAAACAGCATATTATGGACCTTAAAGAAAATAATTAATGTATACAAACAGTGAATACTTTTAAGAAGAGATTTTACAAAAAAAACTGAGGACCTGAATTAGAGTTGAGTTGACATAGTAGGAATCACAAAAATTTATTGATTGTCTAATTGTGAATTTTTGTGTCAAAGTCTCTTTTATAACATCTTTTTAAGCCAAGCTTACTATTTGTAAAGAAAGAAGTATTTGAACTATGCATTAGTTAGCTTGACTGTAGATAAAACAATTTGCCCTAAGTCGGTTCAAAATAGTTCAGACACACTTAGAGCCGAAATTGCTGTTTCGAGAATTTTCCACGTCTTCACAGCCCATTTCTTCAGAAACAAGGAACCCGCATATTTCTCATAGTGTTCGCAAAATATGCTTCAAAAACCTTGATGTGTGAAAACATAGATATGGCAGTTAGTTTTGTCGTGCGTCTTATATATTTATTACAAACGGCGGTGTTTTAAAAAATGGCATGAATGGGGATACCACTGCAGGATCACGAATGAGATACGCCACAGCCACATTAATGATCAGTGGCAAGATGCTAGCTCATCGCATCCTTCTCGCCTCTTATGTCATGCACGGAAAGAGATATAGCTGATGTATTCTAGTGTACGCCAGATACAGAAAACATGTAACTGGGTAGATATATATGTATTTCGAATAATTACCTACTGCATTGAATGTATGGAACAGCTGATTTTTTTTTCAGTTCGGATTTGGTCCTATAGTGAAAGTTGTTTCTTTCTACCTACCTAGTTTCGTGTCAAAAGATAATCACTAATTTTGAAAATACCTTATATAATAATATTCTAAGGAAATAACTCTCCTTTTCCCTGCCCTCCCATTATTCAATTCATTTACAATCAGTCAGCAGAAAATGTACTTTTTTGCCGTCCAGTCACTCCCACCCAGAACACGCGTATCCTCTCTCACACAGTCCATCCAACACCTTCTTATGTTTACGTCTTCGACATAATGATTCGTCACTTTAATATATTTATCCTTATTTCCTCAGTCAGTAATAGCTTCGTACATCGTAGTCGCGTCACAAAACTCAGACGACACGGTGATTTAACCTTGCCTCTTTGAGGCCGACATGTTTTATGAATTCTCTTTCGTCATATAGAGGCAGAGTCATTACTTTTTGATATTGTCACTACTTGCTTCTATTTCAAAGTGAAATAAATGCATTTTCACAGTGCTGTCATTAAGAGTTAACAGAATGTTAAGGGACGATGTTTCAGCTTCTGTGCTTTTTTTGTTTTGCTATTATATTGTTGATATATATTGTATTACTATTATTCCCACTCGGGTGAAGAATTTTTTCCATTTTCTTTATTAATAATTTTATAATAGTAAAATTGTTTTATATTGGCAACGTTATTCTTCATCCCGATATGTAATTTAGAAAAGAGATGGTAAAATTCGTCATCCGAGTAATTGACCCGGTGGCTTAGTGGTTATAGCGGCTCGCACGGTTTGCAGTGGTCGTGGGTTCGATTCCCACTCGGGTGAAGAATTTTTTCCATTTTCTTTATTAATAATTCTATAATATATAATATCTTGACTAAGATAAATTTATAAAATCACTTCTCCATTAATTTTACTATTATTTATATTGTACTTACCTACTGTCTTATTGCATAGGTATTGTGTTTGACTCTAATTAGTTATGCATTTAGTTATTTTCGTTATCACTTAGATTTTTAGTCGTAAGAATATTGTAATAACAGCTGGCAAACCTTATTAAATAAATAAAATGTATTTTTATATACTTACTTCAATTTGTTATGTGAACGATATAATAGTCACATATTTTAAAGGCAGTACAATTGGTCAGCTTCTCTTACAGCAGTTGTGTGTTGAGCGACATGAAATCACTAAAATCCAATTTCGCACACAACAAGTATTGTGTATGTCATATCATTTTACCTAATACCAGCACCGGTATGATGAATTTGGTGAGAGCGAGATGTCTCACTTTTAAACGTCAAATCCACAGAGCTAAGTAATAACTAGACAAGGCAAGTGTTTCTACTTGGTGTGTAAAAAGGGATTGCTAACCACTTTATCAGCCCTAATTCCTTCAGTCCTGGCTCGAGAACGAGTGTCTATTCTAATCCTTAAGTCTATTTTTTACATGCAAAGTACATCCACTTAGTTTATCTAGTTATTAATAGCTCTGTGAATTCGACGTTTAAAAGTGAGACATCTCGCTCTCACCAAATTCATCATACGGGTCTGTTAGTACTAATTTATGTACTGTTACTTTTGCCCAAGCCAACCTCATCTGTACGTATTCGTAGTACTGTACTAGAACATACATACATATAATCACGCCTTTATCCCTTACGGGGTAGGCAGAGCACCAAGGGCCGATAGAACCATATGGCGCCACTTCTGACCAATTTTGAGGGTATAGTTGAGATGTACAAGTTCTGTACTACAGTGACATTCTAAAAGTTTCTGAGGTTTGCGTGGGACTCACCACATTTTAAGTAAGTTAAAGAATCTTTATCCTATGTTGATGCAGGGATTCACTAGATACATCAGCTATATCGCCTTCCATGCATGTCACAAGTTAGAGTCGACTAAGAAACTCGGCAGGCTTATTTACTAACTTGCGATTGGTCGGCAACCGGTCGCTAAACGTCAAAAGACGACTACGCGCCTGATTCAAAGAACCTATATATTTAGTAATCTATGAGTGTGAGGCAGACTTTTTAATCTAGCTAGTAGGATAACACCAAATGCCATGTTTGACAGCGATTGTCTAGCGATTGCGACCGGTTGCGTGTTAGATAATCAGTCTTCGCAATGCTGAACGTGGTTGTGAGATCTTCTTTATGATGCTACAGTTTTGTCTACATCATTTCGGAAACACAGCCATTTGTAATGTATGTATGAATGTACTCCAGGAAAAAAACTATCCAAACTATATACCAAATAACTTAACAATAAACAACATGTAGTTTTTTTTTTATCCACTTGATTTGTGCGATTATTTGTGCTTGGAAAACCACAACCTCGACCTTTGACTGTCTTGACATCATTGACGCATGCCAACCCTATCCAGTAATATACAGTAGTGTATCTAAATAAATGATAAGGGGGTATTAGTTGGTTTGTCTCATACCTGAGGACTCAAAGTCAACCTCAACTTTTGTGCGGAAACGGCGGTAGGCTCACTCTTACCACGTGGGACTTGCACACTTCTACCCAACCTCTTTGTTGGATGATTGGCGTGACTGTATGTCTACAGGGTGTAACAGTAAGGATATGTTAAGCGGAAAGCTATGTAAATAGACCACTATAGAGAACCTTTTTCCAAAATTTGAGACTCGAAATCACATGTTTATTTTTTCCTCATTGTATGAAAATTCCTAAGTTGTTTAGGGATTCTCCACTATCTGGAAAATTAAACATGTGATTTCGAGTCTGAAATTTTGTAGAAAGGTTCCTTTTAGTGGGCTTTTTACATAGCTTCTCGCTTAACATACACCTTTTGTTACACCATATATACATGTATATAATTATATACTAGAATACAGAGGCTGACGTTTCATGTTATTTGCTGTTTTTGATAACCACAAACCTGGGTCCCGCTTTTTGCATCATGATCTCTCGAATCTATGAAATACATTACTTACATGGACAATATAAAAATTTCAAATCATATCAATCCTTTTAAAATATATAGAAATCATACATGCATAACTAATATTACTTTACATCTAAACAAACTTACTGCACAAGTCAGTAGTAGGGACAAGAGGGTCTTGGTGTTTTGTAAGCGATGGGCTGACCACCTGTCACTACTAACCGAGCTTGTACATCTCAAGTATACCCTCAAAATTGGTCAAAAGTGGCATCATGTGGTTCTATCGGCCCTTGGTGCTCTGCCTACCCCGTAAGAGATAAAAGCGTGATTATATGTATGTATGTATCTAAACAAACTTACCTATAATACATATAGGGCGACGCGACGCTTAATTTACCTACTCCGTAAAATACCTATAGGTATTTAAAAGAATAAGATAAGAACGGAACGAATAAAATATATTGTTTACATACAATTTTATTATGCAAGTAATTAAATTGTTAACGATAACATATAAATGGGTGTTTACTGAATAAAACTGCTTATTATCGAGGAATTTCCCGTCGATGAAGACACGTTTGTTATCATTTCGTACATCCGACATGTTTTTAGTTTTGTTTTTATTCTCTTTTGGGATGGTTTTGGGTGATTCGGCTGTGTCAGCGGGTAAGTTTTGTATAGTGTTTAAATTAATTTGGTAAAATAATTTTTTTTATGTTAATTACGAGTATCATATGCTGCTGCGGGGCTTCATAAGAATACATCAGCAGTATATTCTTCCGTGCATTCTAATTCCTTGCGTCCTTGCATCTTCTAAGGAACTTCTCTCTTCTATAGCGTAAACGTACAAAGTCTTTAATACTGAGTACTTAATAGTAAAATTAAACTACATTTTTATACATACAAAAGCATTTAAAAAAAAAATACATTTGGCGGGTATAAAACGAATCTTACGACTGTTTTAATGATTTTAAAGAGCAATTTTGCACAAAATCCTTATACCATGTGTTAAAGGCAGGTACATAAGGTAGCTAATCATATGAAACCCACGAACGGTTTTTGCAGGATATGGTGAAGGCGAAACTTGCGCTGAACTCCTAGGAGCTTGCGTCCCAAGGGACTCTGGTTGTACGAAAAATGAAGCAATATACGTGCCTCAGGCTATTGACTGTAAACCCCAAGGTCTGGAGTGCTGCGTCTTAGTTTAATGTATTTGTAGCAATTAAATTATTATGTCAAATTATGGTTTTTAATTATATTTCTTGTTGTTTATGCCATGATGTCATGCAAGGTTCATCGTAGCTTTTATGATTTAGATGGTGGATTTATAAATAAGGTGATTACTTTTGTAGTGTGTAGTAGAACTACTAGATATAGGTACCTATAGTACCATCGGTACTCAATAATCTCTATTATTTGATCGTGTTTATTTTAGGCAGTTTGATGGTGCACATGACAATGTGATATTGTCTTTGAGTATCTGCTTATTTATAAAAAACCTGATTGGCTAAAGGAAATCTATGTTAGAAATAAGCTCACCTTTGTACATTGCCTTAATTTATGTAGTGTCTGTATGTGACTTTTGTGTACAATAAACAATAACATTAAATATTATCTAAATAAAGAGAAACACCCGACTGCGTAAAAGTTTTGACCCTGTGGCACTCACGCAATAAGACAAATCTAATGCCAACAAAACTAACATGCCAAAGAATTATATACATAATATACAAACAAATAATCGAAAAACACAACCCTCCTTGGTGCCGTCGAGATGTTTCCCACAACACAAGAGATTGAGACTGAAACAATGTGTTTGTTTGTGTTCCGTGACGTAGCTACCTCCATGTTTGTCTTTAGGATAAACATAGTTAGAGGTCCGGATTAACATGTAGCTTTTATACTCTAAGAGGGTAACGTTGAAGATGGTACAAGTGCTAGGGTCTATTTATCTGACGATCTAAAATATCATCAAGTTGCCCGCGACTTTGTCGGTGTGGAGTACAGAATAGCCTATGCTCATCTTGGTTCTTCCAACTAGATTATGTATGTAAAATTTCAAGTATATTGGTTGAGTAAATAAAGCCTGAAGAGGTAACAAACACATAAACTCGCTTCTGCATTTACGAGTATGTTATTAGATGGGATGGCCGATAATACGATTTCTCTTAGGTCAGTCTATTAGTGGGTACAATATAAAAATACATAGGTAGATTCTTAGATTAATGATTGGTCTTCGCTCCGCTCGGATCATTATTCTAAGGGTAGATTATAATAGACATAAGAAAGATGTTTATAATTTTCGATCCCAGAACCTAAACAACGGGGAACTAACAAGTAGTATGTAGATTGTTACCTTAGAAAAAATTAACGCCAATAATTTATTTCGCGTTAAATCATGATAATATCTTTACTAACATAGTGTTATATTATCTGTACTTATACGAAAGCCAGCAGAATATTAAAATTTAAATAGAAGGAAACGTTTTTCCCTTGGGAATCCTCGCTGTTATACTTTCATTACTTCTACAGGAATATGAGGGTAGAAATAGGTTGTATAGTGAAAAGTATGAAACAATTTTCCCCTAAGGTGATATAGGGAATCGTCTGCTCGGTAATAGTTACTATTATTACGGAAGAATGCATTTCTTTATCGTAGTTTTGTTGTATTTGTTACGTCTTTAAATACTCGGCTTATAATTAACCAAAGTAATTACCAACTAATTACAAAAGTAAAGTTGTATCTCCTTCTGTACAAATCGTAATCAACTGTGAAACTCGGACATTCTTAATAAGCACGCCTTTGTATGCATTCCTTTTGTAAATTTCTAAGCACTGCTTATCTATGAAAGAGATTTCTTCCAGCATACCAGAATGCAAAGTGAGACCAATAGTTATACGAGAGGTAATAATGTGTACAAACTAAGTAACTTTATAATAAACAAAAATAAAATATTCATACATACATCCAAACAATGAAATTATAAAAGTAATGTTAGACATAATAACATATACACATAATAGAAAAAAAAAAAAAAAACAATAGGATAAGCAACAATTCAGCAGATGAAACCTGTACTTGTAAAGTTAGGCGTTAAGGCTACCTATCCACCAGATAATATACTATGCCATGTTGCCATTGATACGTTTATTATACACCAATTAAATTCATTAACATCATGGACTAATGAATGTGACGGCCGATTGGTCTTGTAGGTAGTGACCCTGCCTGCGACGCCATAGGTCCTGGGTTCGAATCCCGGGAGGTGCAAACATTGATATGATGAATATCGATGTTTGTTTCCAAGTCATGGATGTTTATATACTTATCTATGTATTTATATACCGTTGCTTAGTACCCACGACACAAGACCTTAGGGATCTTAATGTGGGACTAGGTTAATGTGTTGTGTAGTGTGTAAATATAAAAATATATATATATATATATATATAATGAATATGATTAGTGGAATTAATGCATGCATCCGTTGTAACATACTCGTAGCATAGCACGTCTCTGGTGGAAAAGCAGCCTAAGAGTTGGAATCTATTTAAGATAAGTATTTAATATAGTGAACAGTATCCGTATTGAATGATAGTATGCCCTTTGATAGTAAATATTCAGTGCATCAGCCTGCAGCTAGGCTATATAAATGAGAGCACATCTCTCACGGGTTTCGTATACTTAGTTACAAAAAAATTATACTTTACACGTTTTATACGATATCCATGACTTTTCAAATAAGAGGAAATACGTAGAGTTTCGATACTATGTTATGCGTTAAATCTAAAATTTTATTTTATAAATAGTACAATACAACTAGCTGTTGCCCGCGACTCCGTCCGCGTGGACTGCAGAAAAAATAAAATGTCGAAATTATCCGGGATAAAAATATTTTCCCGGGATAAAAAGTAGTCTATGTGTTAATTCAGGGTGTTAGCTAATTTCTTACTAAATTTTATTAAAATCACTTTAGCCACTTAGACGTGAAGAAGTAACAAACATACACACTCACACATTCACAAACTTCGCCGTTATAATGATGATGATGATCTCCGACCGTATTTCGGCCAAAGCGTCCAATCTCTACGGAGATTGGCCAGGTACGCAGGAGATATTATAGTGCACAAGTGTGTGCGCAAACACAGATGCACTCTCTATTCCGTTACTCTCATAGTCCGATGGGACGGAAAGCCGACACGACCGGAGAGAGATCAGGCGCAGGACCAACGGTTTCACGTGCTTTCCGAGGCACGAGCTAAGTGACAATTTTTGCAACATTAAAATCTGTACATGAAATAAATTCATTGGTATAGTATATACATAGTGACGACCCCAACTTATATCATAACTAATGCAAAAGTAAATTTGTTTGCTTGTTTGTTACCTCTTCACGCTTTATTTAATCTAGGCTAATAACCGTATACATATACGAGTACACAAGGTTTTGTTTCTGAAATGGGGTAGCTGTACTGCACGAACACAAAGGAACGAACAATCCCTAAATCGCACATTTAGCATAGCAGGATTGAAATGTAGTCAATCAATTTGTAACGCAGACAGTCCATGACTAACCATAGATTTATTATAGTACAACGGTCAAAGCTTCAACAAAACTATACAGAGCTGCTATAACCATTCTTCGAAACTACATTTTCATTTTCGGCGCGCAAAGCAAACTAAATAAATACACTGCAGCGTCGCTACCGCATCCCGTACGAAACTAATATCGGTGTAAAGTAAACAGCTCGAAATTCAACGAAATTAAACGTGCCCGATATTTTTGCAAGCAACTGTACGGCTGCTCGACGAAACGAAATGGGTTCCCGGTTTTTCTAGTGAGAATTTTTAAGAGTACAGAATAATGTTTCCGTTCAGACTGATCCAATATTTATACTGGTGTCGGATTCATTATAATTCAGTGTGGTATTTTAATTTAATTATCCATTTATTTGAAAATATGTTCCGGATAAAAAAATATATACGAGTATATCCAACTTTGTATTCAAATCAAAATAAATTTAATTTTGTATTATTTATTTTAAATGGCATCTGTTTTACAAAGTATTATGTTTTGGCTGATTCTTCAATTCCGAAACGAGAGTACTTAGCTAGAAACGGACCGTAGGTTTCTTTTATGATGTGAGGATCCACTAAGAAGGGATTTTTCGAAATTCCGACTGGCACAGGATAGGTATACTTAACGAGAAATCTAAAGTTTACGCGCATAAAGTCGTTATGATGATCATTGATTGTATCAACCAGACTTTATTGAGCCCAGGATATGTGGCGCAAATTTAATTAAAATCGGTCGTTCGTAATATGTTTTATGACATCAACTTTATAAACGTCTTTACATGCAAGTACAGAAAGTTTAAAAGTTTTGAAAACGCAAAATCAGGCAGGATTCGTAGGACTACAATACCAAAATGACGAATAACTTCTAAGGCCAATTCTGGCTAAGTTTACCAGTTGGGCAAACTATAGTTCCCAAGTTTTGCATAAACCCACAACAATAGTGCACCTGGTGTGTGGTGCATTTCTAAATGAGCTATAAGTACTAGAGAGGTCTTTATTTACACTGAAAGATTGTACCTATTACCTATTTATCACCTAGTCATGACACTACAGTAAATTCGCGATGTCATAAAAGAGCGATGATACTTAATGTTTCTATTATTATATAATATTAAATTAAACTAACCAACATCAATAAGATAGACCAGAAATTTACAGTTAAATAATTTGTGGAATGTGCATAAGGAAAATTTTGATGACTGAAAATGTTTAGTCAATTTGTAAATTTTTTTTTACCCTATCTAAAATTTTTGCATCTTCCGGAATACGAAGCAAGGACCTATGACGCAGCAGGCATGATCACTAGGGTGCCTTTCACCGTATAGTTTCTTTTTATGATGACGTTAGCTACTATGTGCATGACCACATTACCTGTATCACTTCATACAAGAGATATTAGTTCCGAAATTAGGTATAAGAGTTATTCTTTGAAACGGACTGCACCAACTTCATCAATTTGACGTTTTTTATCTTGCTAATATTATAAACACCAAAGTTTGTTAGTATATGGATGGATGGATGGATTGATGTTTGTTAATCTTTTACGTAAAAACGGCTGGAACGATTTTAATAAAATTGAGTATAGAGTTTGCTGAGACCCTGAATTAACATATAGGCTACTTTCATCCCGCGAAAATATTATTATCCCGGATAATTTCGACATTTTGTTTTTTCAGCAGTCCCCGCGAACGAAGTCGCGGGCGTCCACTAGTTCTAATATAAGTTTTCATACAATATCCTATCGCATTATAAAATTTATTAACTTCCAACACTATTACACGTTTTACAAATTAAAGGTGTTATAAAGTTACAGCAACGTCCCATTTGCAGTTCAAATCTTTAGTCCGGTCAGTTTCCAGATCGAGCTAGATTTCCCGCGGGGATACTAAAGTTTCGGTGCCAAGTTAATTGTTTAACGCAGACGTGAGTTCGAGTTACGTTAGTTCTAGTATTTGTAGTAGCGTGTTAAGGGTGATATCTCACTGGGAAATTAATTAATTATTTTAGCCTTGATTAAACTTGTATATTTTAGGTTTTTCAAATGTGATGAATAAGTAAGATCATCTTACTTTTCTATGACCATTTATACTAAACCTATGAAACATACTTTTATTGCTAGAACCACGGAACAGAGATATAGTGCTAAGCATGCTGAATCTAAAACTCTTAAATTCTTAACTCTTAAACTCTTTCTCAGTAAAGTTAAGAAGTCAACCAATCATATTAATTACATTCGACGCCGGTAATTACATCACGTCATCATCGAACAATGTGATTGGTTGGCTAATTTACGTTAACGCCAACAAATTCAAATTGCAAAGTCAATATGGTGGCTAAGGGACGCTTTAAGACCAAGGGGCAGACCACCCGATATGGTCAGATGATATCCGAAAAACTGATGGATACCATTGGATGATGGAGGCCATTACTCAGCAGTGGGTGTAGGAGGCTGTACAGATAGATAGATATATAGGTACGAGGGTTGGTTTAATCCTCTATAAGATGGAGTACTAATATAACAGCGCCTTATAAGTTTAAAAAGTAATATCTTGGAAATCTTGAAGTATTTTAATTGCTTCTGTGTTGAAAATAATGTTGCATTGTTACAAAAATTTACTAAGACAATAATTCTATAATTATTTGGGAATATAACGTTATTATTTCTTAATGAAATTGTATTAGGCTTTACAATTCGGAAGTTCAAACATTCACTAATTAGTTAGTGCAAGTGCCTGTTGTCGCAGTTATGAGTTATCAGATCCGAGGGTCAGTGGAGGGTGTAAGGCCCGGTGGTGGGCGCAACCATAGTGAACGTTATTATTTCGTTTACAGTACCACTTCTTTACGTTAATATTCTTAGAGATGATATTGCAATGTTTTCCGACGTGTGGAAAGACAACTTATATTATTCCTCATAAAACTAACACAAAACTCAATTATCAGCTTCCAATTTTAACATTTCCCTAAAAGATAATATCAAATGCGATTCAAAAACAGCTTTGAATTCAAATATTATCAGCTAGTTGGAACAAAGCGTTCTAAGTAATTAGAAACGGCCTTATTATTTTCGCGTTATAAAATGGATATTTCAAAATTAAATCGCTTCCGCCATGTAAATAAATATTAGTAGAATATATTTTTACATGGAGTTGTTGTTGCACGTGCATTTTTATATACTATACCTATTGTTGTTTGGTCTATTGCTACGATTTCTTTGTCATAGATAACATAATATATATCTTTCTTAGATCCAGTTGGCATGTGCGTAAATGTAAATTTAATTTACATCACGAATTTTTACACAACATGTCGTCTTGTTTCTTCTTATACCTATAAGCAGAAAAGGATGTCATGCATGAAAGAAGTCATTTAAATATTTGTTATGATAATAATAATATAATAATAATAAAAGCATTTATTTCGAAAAACTATACAATTGATATTCACATCTAGCGCGACAAAAACCATGACTGGTTTTTCTGTGCGCCGTGCCGATTATATTTATATAGATAGTAGATACGATAGCTAGATTTACGCATTTGCTTTTTATAAGTTTCGTATTTCTTAAGCAGCTGTTAAAATCTAATAACACCTATTAAATATTCGTAATTTAGATATTCATAGTGACACTGAATTCTTATTTTTAGTCATATCAACCTACTTTATTTCTTATACAATGTCCGCATTGGCTGTCCATTTGAAAAATTACCCATGGATTGGCAAGAACTTCATCTATCAAACCGGTGACTGGCGGAATCCGTGATGGAGTATTGATATTAGTTCGCGATAATAACTGCGAACACTGCCATCTATTATACATATATTTTTATTAAAAAACAAAACATCACTATAGTACACCATGGATCTATATAATCAAATTAAAAAGAACATGGAAGATATGGCTGAAGAGTTCAAAATAAGGATGGGCCAGTATGAACAGGAGTTGAGCATTGCCACTTCAAGTAAAAGTCCCCAAAGCCGGGACTTAGCTGGATTGGTGAGCGAGTTTGCAGACTTCAAATCCTTTGTTTACAAGTCTTTGGATATGCTTCGTTCACAGTTGGAGCTCCTGACTTGTGGGCTTGACAGGTTGGAGATGGCTGCCCGAAGAAAGGTCGTCCTTGTGCATGGTGTTGATGAGGAAGACAATGATGACCCTATGACATCAGTAAACCAGGTTCTTGCAAGTCACTTCAAGAGTCCCAAACTTGGTGAGGATGTTGTTGCATGCCACAGGCTTGGGGCTAGGACATCTAAGGTCAGGCCAATATTAGTAAGATTCTCTAGTTTTGCTTCTCGGACACATGTATGGAAATCTAAGGCATGTCTTAAAGGCACAGGGATTACTATCTCTGAGTTCCTCACTAAGCCCAGACATGAGGTGTTTTTGGAGGCCCGTAAACACTTCGGGATGCATAATTCCTGGACTAGTGAGGGGCGAATAGTCTTGCTGCTTCCTGACAAATCGCGCCTCAAAGTGGAGCGAATATCCGAACTTAGAGCAGTCATTAAAAGGTTCCCGGCTGCCCAGGCGGTGAAACAGCCTATCGGGAAACCAGTGGAGCAGCGCTCTGGAGGCACGAAACCCAGTATCAAGACCAGACGTGGAGCACTTTCGGACAAGAAGACATAATTGTGCATCTCATATCTCACTCATGGCCGTTTTGCGAACATAATCGTCCGTCGGTACTATGACACTTTACTTCTCACTATTATTATATTTTTTTTCTTTTCAATTTATAATAAACATATTATATTGTTGGAGAAAACGGAAATAGTGACAGGGATATGGCAACACTAGCCGGCACTAGAACATTCTGACTGGAGATTAGCTGCGTATAGGTCGTCACTCTGCCAGTTTTTTTAGGTTAGGTTTTCGATTTTGGTCTTTGTGATAATAATTGTAAGAATATAAGGTCGTATTGTTTATTTTGTTTAGAATTAATTTGATGTTAATTAGATTTCTTATTTAGGTTAATTTGTGTTGTGAGAAGGTTAGCATTTTGGTTTGTAATATTGGTATTTAGTCGTTTGCATGATTTTTTTTTAAACTGTTCAGAATAAATTGTTTTAAAGTAAATCTATTTTTGAGTTAAATTCGCTTAGCTAGCTGTAATATTTTATTTTTTAAAACATCACCGATGGTCTTATTCCCAAGATCAGAAGTGGGATAGAATCTCATTTGCCCACGTATTTTGTTTTACATGTGATTTTTGTTAGTTTTGGTGTGAATAACCTCATCTATCCTAGATTTTTCATTATTACTTTTTGCATATGAAAGTGCGAGTTATTGTCATCGTTGAGGGTAAGTCCTTTTTCTTTTCACTTATAGTTCTTACTGTGGTATTTTAGTAATTTGTGTGCGATTTTCTTCTGTACATTGGTGTATTTCTTACAAGTGTTTGAATTTTAAGTTATTGTTCGAATCTTTATTAATTAGAATGTCAGATCACGGGCATGATCGCAGTGTTAGTCGCCGCGATAGTCGCGACCGACATAGTAGTAGGCGGCACCGTGAACAATCGTCCGAGATGGAAGTTTTAATGGCTCGCATTAGGGCGTTAGAAGAAAAGGTTAGGGCTCCATCCGCGCCGGTACGTTCTGATGAACAAGTGGTTCGTTCGATAAATCGTGATAAGAGTCGAGATAGGTCAACGCCACCGCGGCGACAGCGTACACCATCCGCGCCGTCACATTCTCGCGCGCGTCACCCATCGCCAACGCAATCTACTCGTATGCGTACGTTGGTTTCGCCAAGTAGACGTATGTCGCGATCACGGTACAGGTCACCTTCTCGCGATCGAAGTCGTAGACGCTCACGGGATTTGCTCGTGTCGCCCACCCGTGATCGCAATCCGCGTCCCCACTCTAGATCTAGATCGTCATGTTGTGGCCCGGAGCGTAATTCGAGAAACCCGCGATCTACACCGGAAAATTCATCTGTTACCGATCGCATTGTAGACGCAATACGTTCCATTAACTACTCGTATGCGGGTAGGTCGAGCCAACATTTTTACATTTCGAATTTCGATCCCAATTTGCACAATTTTGATGATTGGTGTACGGAAGTGGATCGTGCGAAATCATGTAACAAATGGAATGACTACGAATGCCTTTCACGTATCGGCAACTGTCTTAAGGGTGATGCACGATCGTGGTTAAATGAGTGGGTGTCATGTGATCGTACCTGGTCAACTTTTAAGAAAGAGTTTAAGCCGTTATGTCCAAAGACACCCGATATCGCTAATATTTTGGCTGAGGTTATTAATACGAACTCTGACAAGTACCCTACATATGCAGATTATGCGCGTCGCGCGTTGCTTCGATTACGAATAGTACGTGGTCTTAGTGATGAGTTGATTTCGGCAATAATTATACGCGGTATTAGTGATCCCAATATTCGAGCATCGGCAACTAATGCAAAACTGATGCCGAACGATTTGATAGGATTTTTTTCGATTTATGTTAAGCCGGTTAATAACTCAAAGAGTTCTGCCTCGCGTTCGGTTGCGTTTCATAGTAAGCAAACAACGGATTCATCACGAAAAAGGAGTAGTGTTGATTTTAAATGTTTTTCATGCGGTCAACCAGGGCATAGGCAGGCTAATTGTTCTAAGCGTCCTAGGGTTGATCAGGGGTCGAGTAAGCCGTTGAATACCTCGAGCGCTACGTCTTCAAGGCCTGCTTTCGTGCCGAGCAGGTCTGAACTTTGTTCATTCTGCAAGAAAGTGGGTCACAGTGTCGATACTTGTTTTGCCAAGCAGAGATCCGAAGTAACAGATAAGGAGACTGTTAATTTCTGTAACGTTTTGACTACTTCTACTAATAGTGATGTCGTGGTGGCTGTCATTCAGGACGTTCCAGTAGATGTTTTGATTGATAGCGGTTCAACTATTTCACTTATGTCGTCATCCTTGCTGAAACATTTTAACTGTTCGGTTAAGCCTGCTTTCCGTATTTTAAAGGGATTGGGAAGTCAGGAGGTAGAAAGCACATCTTATGTAAGGTTGCCGATTGAGTTTGACGGGTTGACTCTCGAGATAGACTTGTTCATCGTATCATCTCAGTACATGAACACTCCAGTTATATTGGGTACAGATGTTTTAAATAGGGAAGGAGTTAGGTATGTTCGTACTAAGGATTATCAGCGGCTTACGAGAGTTGAATGTGGCTCGGACAGGGTGTTGACGGTTCAATGTGAGGCTTCAATTCCGATCAACACGCCTCTTATTGGTGTCCAGTTACAAAAGTTGTTAGAGATAATAAATGAGTTTTCTCAATTTTTCATTTCTGGTACTGCAACCTCAACAGTGAAGACAGGGTGTATGTTAATTAAACTCAGTTCCAACACTCCTGTTAACTATCGCCCGTATAGACTTTCTCATGCCGAGACACTTCGCGTTCGCGAAATAATTAGGGATCTTTTGGACAAGGGCATTATTGAAGAGTCAGATTCTGAATACGCAAGTCCTATCCTTCTTGTAAAAAAGAAAGACGGGTCGGACAGAATGTGCGTAGACTTCCGTAAACTAAATGAAGTCACTATTAAAGATAGGTTTCCTCTGCCGCGAATAGACGATCACATAGACCGATTAGGGGGTAACAAATTTTTTAGCAGCCTGGATATGGCGACTGGGTTCCACCAGATCCCCTTGGATCAGGAGTCGATATCGCTTACAGGATTTGTCACGCCCGAGGGACATTATCAGTATTTGAAAATGCCTTACGGTTTGGCAAATGCTCCCGTCGTTTATCAACGGATAATTGCAAAAACACTTCGCGAGTTCATCGAATCTGGTGATATTCTGGTCTACATCGACGATATCCTCATTTTAAGTAAAACGGTAGATCAAGGCCTTGTTTTACTTCATAAAGTCCTTGACACGTTAACCAAAGCCGGTTTTTCGATAAACTTGAAGAAGTGTTCGTTTTTAGCAACCGAGATAGAATACCTAGGACGAACGATTAGTGAAGGTCAGGTTAGACCGAGTCATGAGAAGGTTAGAGCTTTGATCGACGCAGCTGTACCACAAAATGTTAAACAGGTTCGTCAGTTTATGGGCTTAGCCAGTTATTTTAGACGCTATATAGCTGATTTTGCCCAGAAGACCGCGTGTGTGGCCGCGTTAACTAAAAAGACCGTTACCTTTTCTTGGGGGGTAGAACAACAGGCTGCCCGAAAGTACATCATAGAATGTCTGACGAGTGAGCCGGTATTAGCCATCTATAATCCTTCGTTACCAATAGAGGTCCATACAGATGCGAGCTCTATTGGTTATGGAGCTATTTTGATGCAAGTGCATGAGGGTAATCGTAAGCGGGTGGTGTCTTATTTTAGCCGACTTACTCATGGTGCTGAGAGTAAGTACCACTCGTATGAGCTGGAGACGCTCGCTGTTGTCAAAGCTCTCCAGCACTTTAGACATTATCTTGTAGGGGTACGCTTTACCGTGGTTACTGATTGCAATGCGTTAAAACTCACTCAGAAAAAAAAAGACCTGTTACCTAGGGTGGCCCGGTGGTGGGTATACCTGCAAGATTTTGATTTTTCTTTGGATTATCGTAAGGGTTCTCTTTTGTCCCATGCCGACTATCTCAGCCGCAATCCAATTAATACAGTAACTGTTCAGAAGCCCCAGAACTGGGCTCGGATTGCTCAGGCTTCAGATGAAGAGACTCAGTTTCTTATGCAGAGATTGTCGGACGGGCAACTGGATCCTACTCAGTATGTAGTAAAGAATGATATCTTGTATTATAAATTTTCACCTACTGGTGAAAATCCAAAATTGTTGTGTTACATTCCGAAGGGTCATAGGCTGAGCCTGCTACGAATTTTCCATGATGAACATGACCATCCGGGGTAGATAAGACAGTCGACCTGATCATGAAGCACTTCTGGTTTCCAGGGTTGAGAGTTTTCGCGTTGAAGTACATAACACATTGTTTGGTGTGCCTTTCTTATAAGAAAGTAGCCCGTGCTCCTTTCCAACCCATACACTCGTGGGAAAAACCAGACATGCCTTTTGAGACGGTCCATATGGATGTGTTGGGACCTCTACCAGAAGCCGATGGCTATCGTTATGTCCTTATTGTAATCGATGCATTTTCTAAGTACTGTTTGTTGTATCCAATGTGTCGGCAAGAGTCAGACGAGTTGAAACGCCATGTTACTAACTTTGTTTCACTTTTTGGAACGCCTAAGCTAATTGTAGCTGACAGAGGTCGGATGTTCTAAAGCACCGACTTCCTCCACTGGATTAACGGCATGGGCTGCGATACGCATCTCATAACTCCCGAGATGCACCAATCTAACGGACAAGTGGAGCGCTACTGCCGTACTGTTCTCAATATGGTACGAATTGAGTGTAATTATCGCGAACAAAGATGGCCAAATGTCATGTGGAAGCTACAGTTGGTCCTCAATATTACCAAGCATAGGACAACAAAATGTTCAGCTCTGAATTTGTTGATTGGCATTGATGCAGCTACGCCACTTATTCGGAGTCTAATTCGTGATGTGGCCATTGAGGGTTCCAGCCCGAACAGGGAAGCTCTCCGAGAGATGAGTCGCCAGAGAGTATCTGAGCGCCTTCGATCAAACCAGGAGACACAAGATACTTACGTCAACAAAGGTCGGAAGCCACCTCGTGCCTTTGAACTAAATTCTTTTGTTTTCGTTAGAAAACAGGCTCAAGCGACGGGGAAGCTAGACTCCTGTATGCGAGGACCTTACCGGGTAATGAAGATTCTACCTCAGGGTCGTTATGAGCTACAGCTCCTGGCCGGCTCATATGGGAAGTCCACGCAGGCAGCTGCGGAATATATGATACCGTGGCACGGAGAATGGACTCCTGATGTCTGTTCTGCTTTATTTAGTGGTGAGTGAATTTGATTATTTCGGCTTACCAAGACTTTTGCTCAAATAGTTTTTGTGAGATACGCCTGTGCCGGGGCCTCTGTCTGTCTTAAAGATAAAGTTTTAAGAAAGTTTTGTGTCCCATTCTTTCTGTGAGTGTAATAAATTTACTGATGGGGTGACAGTCGATGGAGGTTTTATCTTGCAGTCTGGATAGCCTCTATCTTGAAGTCCATGTACTTGGGTAAGCTATCTTGGCTGAAGGATATACTTCCAGAGTGAGGTATGTTTCATGTTGTGGGATGCTGTCTTGAAGTGCGCTCAGACTTGTAGTCCTGGTATATGGAACATGCCTGGTATTGTGTGCTCGGACACTGTCTTGGAGTCGCTCAGACACGTGGTCCTGGAGCAGTGGTACACACCGAGTCATGCCACAGGTTGGCCTTGAAGAGTCATCGTGTATATGTGTGTGTGCACAGTGCTTGCGTGGTAAACACTGTCCAAGGGTTGTTGTAGGTTTGGGTTGAAACATTCTTTTATGTGGAACTGATTCACACACGCAAAGTTATGTCTTACGTAAGTGCGCGTAGATCTCTAACGAGTCGTGAGGCGGCACTCCCCCGACGGGAACTGCCCCGGGTGATCAGTACAGATATCACATTGTTTTATATCCGCTGTGCTTAGGCTAGGCTAGGCAAGCTAACCTACTGTGTTGCTGTTTAAACTTATCTTCTATTCGAGTTTCCTTGTTTTATTTTGAGTGAGTGAACAAGTTTTTGTGCTTTGGTTTGGTTCTTTGCAGATGCAGACGACGAGAGCGAAGAGTCCGCCTTTAACGTCACCCGGCCTACTGTGAGCGAGGTGTCTGACGCTGCCGAGTCCCAACCTGGAACATCCGGGACGCAGAGATTGATGGAAGAATCTGCTACGCCACCCAAGATTCCGCCCAGCAGCGAAGACTCTTCCATACCAATTTTGGATACCGACCACCAGTCTTAGAGATGAGGGAGCCCGAGGACGGCCTCCCGTCAGGAAAGGCCGTGTTGGAGAAAACGGAAATAGTGACAGGGATATGGCAACACTGGCCGGCACTAGAACATTCTGACTGGAGATTAGCTGCGTATAGGTCGTCACTCTGCCAGTTTTTTTAGGTTAGGTTTTCGATTTTGGTCTTTGTGATAATAATTGTAAGAATATAAGGTCGTATTGTTTATTTTGTTTAGAATTAATTTGATGTTAATTAGATTTCTTATTTAGGTTAATTTGTGTTGTGAGAAGGTTAGCATTTTGGTTTGTAATATTGGTATTTAGTCGTTTGCATGATTTTTTTTTAAACTGTTCAGAATAAATTGTTTTAAAGTAAATCTATTTTTGAGTTAAATTCGCTTAGCTAGCTGTAATATTTTATTTTTTAAAACATCACCGATGGTCTTATTCCCAAGAATATTATTTTGTGTGGGTCATAGATTTGTGTGGGTGGTTATAATATTTAGTTAACTTAAACTTATTATTTTTTTACTCTAACCTACAACTTTGCGGTTCGTTCGTATTCATCTAGCTGTCAAAGTCAATGTTTTTTTTTTTTTTCTCTCTTCTCATATGGCAGATGCTAGTTTGGTCAAACAGCCAAAGTATTAAATTATATACATTTTTGTTGTTTTGCATATTGTATACTCGTAAGATTAGTGTTATTACTTGTTTTGTGTTGTATATGTATTTGTTAAGATTTCTTCCAGTGCCTGGAGAGTGGGGGTGAAGTATTATTGTAATTTTATATTGTAATTAAGTATTTATTTATATTATTTAGTATATATCAGTTCATTTCTTTACAAGCAGTATTTTATGATGACAGATTTGTTTTACGACATCAACGAAAGTTTCTTTTCTTGTTCGTCAAATGACGAATACGGTAGTGCAAATAGTGATGATTCTGTAGCAGAATTAACACTACATGATCGCCTAACGCAAGTGTTCCACAACTTTAAAAATAATCTTAATATAGTACATATAAATGCGCAAAGCATTCCGGCTCATTATCCTGACCTTCTGGCATCATTTAGCAACATTCGCTTAGACTGTGTACTTATTTCTGAATCTGTCCTAAAACCTACCCTCCCATCTACCATGTATAGTTTGCCTGGTTATATTCTGATTCGCAATGACAGAACTGAGAAGGGGTG
This sequence comes from Carposina sasakii, assembly GCA_014607495.2. NCBI lineage: Eukaryota > Metazoa > Arthropoda > Insecta > Lepidoptera > Carposinidae > Carposina > Carposina sasakii. Next base: position 1,655,473 of record CP053151.1, on the reverse strand, counting down.
GGGTGGAGTCGCCATCTACCTCCGTGCAGATATTCCTTACACAATTGTTAATCAGTCTGTCAGCAAATACTCAGCATCTGCAGAGCATCTGTTTATAGAGATCTGCCTACATCACACAAAACTACTGATCGGTGTTTTTTATAGTCCCTCTCTTCACATAAATTACTTTGCTGCTTTTGAGTCACTTTTAGATACTTTAGGCCCCCATTATGATGATGTGGTGGTACTAGGAGATTTTAACACATGCCTTATAAAAAATTATGCTCGCTCTTCTAAACTCACTAACTTGATTTCTTCTTTCAATATGCACATTTTGCCCTCTGCCTCAACACATCATGCTCCACATAGCAAGCCCTCTCTCTTAGATCTTATAATTGTTGCTAAGCTTGGTAAAGTCGCTGCGCATGGTCAGCTGAATGCTCCTTTCTCGTACCATGATCTGATTTACCTCTCGTACAAAGTGCGTCCACCAAAAAGTAAGCCAAAAACATTACTTCTGCGCAGTTTTAAAAACATGGATTTGGACATTCTAATAAGTGATGCTTCATCTTTAGATTGGGATCCTGTATTGGTTAGTACGACAATAGATGATAAAGTGGAGCAGTTCCATCGAATTCTTATGTGCCTCTATGATAAACATGCTCCACTAAAGAAAGTAAGGGTAAAACATCATCCAGCGCCATGGCTTACTGATAGTGTCAAGAAGTGTATGGCAAAACGCGATCTTGCTAAACGAAAATATAAACGTTGCCCAACAGATGGTAACCTTGATCGTTACAAAAGGTTACGTAACTGCTGCAGCCGTATGTGTAGAGATGCCAAGAGACGTCATATCCACGACTGTATTGAAAAATACAGTCCTGCTCAGATCTGGAATTTCCTTAAATCGCATGGTGTTGGCAAAGGTGTGGAACCATCTGCTTGCAAAGTTGATTTAAATGACTTAAAGAAACATCTATCTGCTCCTCCTGTACTTATGGATTCTAAAACTAAATTTAACACTTTACAAGCTTTGCGTGATAAGGTTAAGCCAGATTGTAGCTCTTTTAATTTTGAAACCGTATCTTTGAGTGACGTTAGGAGGGCCATTCTCTCCATATCATCGAAGGCTGTAGGTGATGACCAAGTTAACTCCCAAATGCTGCGTCCAGTTCTGAACCAGGTTGTTCCGATAATCCAACACATAATTAATTTTTCCCTTACCTTGTGGTAAGGCTCCTTTCCAACAGCATGGAAAAAAGCACATGTTATTCCTCTGCCTAAAACAACAAATCCATCTTCCTTTTCCCATTACCGTCCTATTTCTATTCTTCCCATCCTATCCAAGGTCATTGAGTCTGTTGTTCATGATCAAGTGGCTTTCTATTTATCCAAAAACAATTTGCTAAATCCTTATCAGTCTGGCTTCAGAACTGGACACAGTACAGTGACTGCTCTGCTGAAGGTAACAGATGATATACGTTTTGCAATGGACAATAGACAACTAACTATCATGGCTCTATTGGACTTCAGCAGTGCTTTCAACTCTGTAGACTTTGATATTTTACTAGGTATACTTGGCTCTCTTAATGTTACATCTCAGGTTGTAGACTGGTTTGATACCTATCTTAGGGGTCGTCTGCAGTGTATACGCTCGGATGAGTTATCATCTGACTGGTGCGAGCTTGCTGCAGGTGTACCTCAGGGTGGTGTTCTCTCGCCACTCCTTTTCTCAATCTTTATTAATTCAGTTACTGATGTGATTTCCTCTTGCTTCCATCTCTATGCAGACGACTTGCAGATATATAGTCACTTCGATGTTAGGAATATAGAGTCTGCTACAGTTCGTATGAATACAGATTTATCTAGGATTCAAACCTGGGCACAGTCGTTTGGCCTCCTTGTTAACCCAAAAAAATCTCAGGCCATGATCAGGGCAGTAGGTATATGCATAACATACTGAACCAATCAGACATACCACAGCTTTTCTATAATGGGATTGTTATACCTTATACCGAAAAGGCTAAGAATCTTGGGGTTATCTTTGATAATATTTTTTCTTGGTCGCCACAGGTCAATGAGGTGAGCAGAAGGGTGCATTCATCTTTCCACTCACTTAAGCGCCTTCAGAATTTTCTCCCATACAAAACAAAAGTTACCTTAGCTCAATCTCTTCTTCTTCCACTGCTGGACTATGCTGATGTTTGCTATCTTGATGCCAACGAGGAGCTGCTCAATAAACTCGAACGACTTCAAAACCTGGGTATCCGCTTCATATACGGACTACGCAAATATGATCATGTCACTCAATTTCGAAAAGAGCTGAAATGGCTACCTATTAGACTTCGCCGGAATGTTCACATATTAACTCTCCTGTTTAAAATTTTATATAACACATCCTCTCCAGTATATCTGCGAGAACGTTTCGACTATCTCTTTCCACGAGACCGCCCCTTGCGCTCATCAACTGCTACTCTACTTAAAACTCCTCAGCATAATTCTATCGCTTATAATTACTCATATACCGTGTATGCAGTCAAATTGTGGAACTCTCTGCCTCACACCGTGAGAGATTGCCAAACTGTTGCTGCATTTAAGAAAAGGTTAAAGAACCACTACCTCTCGCTTCAATAGAAATGAGTCTGTCTATTATATATTTAATTAATAGATATTTATGTATGTTTATGTAGGTATATTTTATTAATTATATTGATTACATTATATTATAATATAATAGGTATATTTTATTAATTATATTGATCTATTTGTTAAATTCAAATTTTGTTATACATATATTCTGTGTACACGCATATCTACCTTTTATATTTAATTATCACTTTCCCAGATGGTTTGCTGGAAGAAATCTCTTTCAGAGATAAGCACGCCTTTGTACATTTTCTTTCATAATTTCTGTCTGTATGTAATTGTATGTGTACAATAAAGAATAAGAATAAGAACTTCATCTATCAAACCGGTGACTGGCGGAATCCGTGATGGAGTATTGATATTAGTTCGCGATAATAACTGCGAACACTGCCATCTATTGGATACAGCTTTGTTAGCTCTGTATTTGGGATAGAAAAGATTTAGGTAAGTATTATCAAGGGTCAATTTTTGCAATCTCTATCTTGGTCAACTTTTAGAGGAACACAGCATTAATCCTTCAGATAAGCTATCTAAATATTGGAAAATTCGGTCCTTAATACGCAGATGTCGTCTTCCCACAGAATTTTCCCCTTCACGAATCGTAATTATATTATTGTTTTGGAATTGAAATGCCGATTTGGCACAACGGTTTAGTTAAGTTTGACCTCAGCTCATAAAAAAAGGTTTAAGCTTAGATATTAGAGAAGTGGTCATATCTCAATATTTTCTCATCTAAATCCGAAAGCAAATGGCTTTGTTGATTGCTTTCCAAATATAGTTCCGGCCTGTAACGTAGATGTAATGGGGAGCTGACAATCAATGTAGCAATACAACTGCCAATGTAGCCTACTTAATGCAGTGTGAGCCAAGTCTGGCTAACATTTGCCCTACAGTATTATGTAAGGCAGCACCTTCGCAATGCCGAAACTTCTTTATTATGTTAGGTTTTCTCTCTTTATTAGATTTTCTAAAAAGTTCAAAAGTATGTATTAGAGGAAGTAAAATTATATCTACAATTTATTCACATTTCTGACCAAATAGCTATGTGAACAGTTTCTGAATCCAAAATAACAAAATCACTATATTTCACAGCTTCCGGGATTGGAGCACCACTCATTCCCGCCACTGATTCCCGTAAGCAGGGATCGACAGAGGTGACCAGAAAAATGCAAACAAAGCATAAAAAATCCCGGACTGACCTAACAAGCGACTATAAAGCGTTAATACTAATAGAAAAACAGAATGTGAAGTATGAAGATAGGTATGCTTAATATTACATTAAGCACTGACAAAATTAGTATTACGGTTGAACTTTAATCTTACCTATAAGTTATTACGCCAATAATAAGTATATTCACAGCTGTCGATCAAATTATTAACCATTTAATTTCTGAATTTTACCCTGGAAGTAAAATCACTACTGATATCTATCGATATTTTAACCCTTTATAGGACGGCCCATACAAAGTGGCCAGTAAACTGGACAGTCACATTAAGGTCGAAAATTCAAAGATTTTTGTAGTAATCATGAACCTTATGATCAAAAACGATAGCTAATAAAGCACGCTGGCCAGCTAACTAGCCACCGTTCAAGGACGCGGCACGCACGTAAAAATTCGCGCCGTTTTTGGCAGTGGCCTGTCAACTAGCCACTGCGCGTATGCGGACTAGTGTTCGCTGTTATCGCGAGTAGACAACACGTATAATTAATGTGTAGTGCAATGAAAAACCATGTCTTCGTTCAAAAGGTGAGTAAAACGATTGTGTTATAGTATATTCTGTATTTTCATGTGCCAGAACAATAGTGAACAGGAAAATAAATATGCTATTTTTGTAATTGAAAAATGACCGGCGAGTTGAAAAAACATAACCTATAAATTACACATGTGTATTTGAGATAGTCTCATAATTATATATTTTGATTTATTTATATAAACTATATCATTTCACCCGAAGTATATAGTCTATTTTTATGATATAATAATACAATAAGCACAGATATATGGGTTCGGCAGTTATAGGCTATTATCGTAATTGTTTAGGTATTTTTTTTTGTCAAATTATGCAGATTTCTAGGTAGGTATAATAGTTCTGATTTATAAAGTTTTCATTTTCGTTTCTCTGTTGTTTTAGAAATATCTTCAGTTATCAGGATTTGGAAAACCTAAATGATGACCAATGGGCAGAAATTATGGCTATTACTGATGACCAGGCCATCCATTCTGATATTGGTGGGGATTCCGACGCTGACGACTGTTTTGAAGATGTTGTATCGAATACCAGCAGCCTTAGCACCCGCAGTTGTCATCAGCCATTGTCTTCTTCTGAACCTCCACCCGGATCTTCATCCTCGAACATTTCCGAACCAACACCTCCACCCCAGCTTTCACCATTACCTCCAACAGCACCGTCGCATCCATCATCGCCTTTGCTTGTACCGCCTATAGTTATGGATCAGCCTCCTGAAGGTACTCCTGAAAATCTGAATAAATGGAGCAAGAGAAAATTTAGAAAACCACCAGTATATAAAAAAACTACTTTCAATAGTTACATAGGTATAAATAAGGAAGTCGATCTAAACTCACCTCTCAAGATTTTGAAACTATTTTTGACTCCCTTTTTTTACCAACTAATGATTATAGAGAGTAATAGATATGCTGCACAGTGCCATCAGACTCTAAACCTGACCGAAGAAGACCTGAATACTTTTTTAGGAATTCTGATTATTATGGGCTTTCATAGTTTACCATCAATGCGGCTTTATTGGTCTCAAGATAAAAATTTTCATGTATCCCGTATAAGCAGTCTTATGAGTATGCGCAAATTCTTAAAAATACTGCGGTTTATACATGCAAATGATAACGAGAAAATGATACCAAGGGGTAACGTGGGCTTTGACAGACTTTTTAAGATACGTCCATTACTGACTCATTTTTCATATGTTTTCGGGTCAGTATATAGTCCTCATCGGCAATTGTCTATTGACGAAAGTATGATAGCTTTCAAAGGAAGGTCTACTTTGAAACAATATATGCCGCTCAAGCCCATCAAAAGAGGGTTCAAAGTGTGGGTTATATGTTGCGCTGTCACGGGATATATGGTCAATTTTGATATTTATGAGGGAAAACTGCAAGGTGGACAAAGGGAATTGAGTCTAGGTGAAAGTATAGTACTGAAGTTGGCTTCGGCGTTTGAGCATTTGGGATATTGCTTGTTTTTTGATCGATTTTTTACCTCCTTGCCTTTATTAGACAAATTGCTTCGCAAAACCATTTTCGGTGTTGGAACTATTATGCCCTCAAGAAAATTTTTCCCTTCCAATAAATTTCCGCATGATCGAGACATGGCTGTAGGAGAGAGTGCTTCTGCTATGACGAAATCTAACATATCTGTTTCTAAATGGAGAGACCGCGGGAAAAAAGCTGTATGTGTGGCTTCAAATATGCACAACCCAGCCAAAAAAGGTTTTGTTAAGCGCACTAATATGCATGGCAATAAAGAGAATGTGTCTTGCCCAAATGCTATAATTGATTATAATAAGTTTATGGGCGGTGTAGATAAATTCGACCAGTACATGGCTTCATACAATATTTCATGGAAATCACGTCGATGGTGGATGAAAATTTGGTTCTACTTGATAGAAGCTGCTATCGTAAACTCCTACATCATTTATAAGGACACTTGGAGAAAGGCTTATCCTGGTGGAACAAAACCTATAACACATCTGATTTTCAGAAGTAAACTAGCCGATGAACTTATAGGAAATTCCAAAATTCCCGTTCAAGAAAACGAAAATGGCGATCATAGACTCGTAAAATCTGTAAAGAAAAATTTACGTAGATGCAGGTATTGTAGCACTGCATCAAAACCTAAACGTAGTGTTTATGAATGTATTAAATGTAATGTAGCATTATGCGTTGAATGTTTTGCTCCTTTTCATAACTCCGGACAGAAAAAAAAGATTTAATATAGTTTGTTTTTTTCTGAATTGTGAACAAGAAAGTTTTCTTATTATCCTTATCTTTTTTTGAATCGTGAACAACACAGATTTATTTTTATATTGTAATTCTGATAAAAATTTAGAAAATTAAGTCCAAAATTTTGTTTCTTGATTGATACTATATTTTTTTTTAAGTTACGCTAATTGTAAGTGTCAAGTTTTTGAGGCTAAATAAAGACTGATTACGAAATAAACAATCATTTTTTTTTTTTATATTATTTACATCCAAAAAAACTATTTTTTATAAGTGGCCAGTTTACAGGCCACTGATTTCATAGGGATAGTAACTGATACAAAACGGTCGGTGGACAGTATACTAGCCACAATGTTTTCTTTATTTTCTCGGAAAATAATGACTTTCTGGAAATTTTATTAATCAATGTTATTATAAATAACACTACAGAATATAGATTTATGAGTAAATATAGTGAATTCAAAAAAAAGTTAAAGTGTGCGTTAAAGGGTTAAAAGCTTTTTTGTTGACAAAAAAAATCTTATGAACAAACTTGCTCACCTCCTCAGCTCTGCTTTATATTCTAACCTTAATGAAATATAGTTTGCCAAAGGATTAATGGTTGATTGTATTTGGCACAGCCGAATAACACTCCCAGAAATATTCAGCGTAGGTTCCATAATTCGAGAGATCGATGGAATTCCAATTCCTGAGAAATTCCAATCAGTAACTTAAGACTATCATTAAAATTGGATATTTGACACGGTTTGTTCGAAATTACGTTTTTTGTTAACTGATATTGATACTGCGTTATTTGTATCTAAATAATTGAAAATTTGTGTTCCAACTGTGTAATTTGTTGATCGTAAATTAAACTATACAATTGGACGCCCTCGACTTTATACGCAATATACCCTTTGTCTTATTCAGATAGTTCAGTAGAAGTTTCAATTAAATTCGTCAAATAGTTTTATGTCTTCGTGTCAAAAATTAACAAACATCCAAATTTTTTTATTAAATTTTACTCTCTAAAACTTTCATCCTCTCTCACTCTAAAATCCACTTACAAATTTTATAATTAAAATAAACACTGAACAAGTACTTAAACAGTCAACACTATGTTAAACTAAAGTAATGAATTTAACAGAGTTCATAAAACATACTAGTTACCTAATAGACACGAAACGATTGTATTCCAGCAAACAATCATAAATTGCAATATCAAAAACGTAATGCGAAAATTTATTGATGTGACCACAAAAGGAGGCGGCAGGGAATAAAAAAAATCGTCCCTATTTATACGAGGCTGTTCGTAATCCGCATTTATTTTATTTAGTAGCTAAGTAGGAGTAATGGGGGGAAGGGGGGGGGACGGGATTATATTTAACGACAAATGTATTTTCGCAGAAAAATCTCCCCGAGTAAAAATATGATGTTGCGGCGAAAGGTGATTGTATCGGTTTTAGATGTTGTGATGAAGGTTCTGATTGGTCTCGGTACGACCTTCGGTGTAAGATACCGTAGTCAAGTGGCAAAAGAAACTGCTACTTAATATATCTGTAAATTTCAGTACATATAGAATTTCATTTTAGAATATTTTAATATTCGAAAATTGACACGACCTACAAGGGTTGGTGTCCTACAGGCAACCGGCAGTAAAAACAATAGGAATAGTATGGACTATGCAATCACCTAGTGTGCTTTGTTTACTTATATGCCAAATAAAACAAAAGAGTGTTATTCAAAGCTAAACCGGCGCGCTTCTGTTATTTATAGATTTACAGGTGAATCCCCAGAAACCTCAATTTGATGGTCGTTTATATTTTTAAAGCTGCAAGCTGCACTTTTATGGCTATACTTTACGCTCACTATAAAACTTTTCCAGTTGGTTTATGAAGAATTCTGCACGTACAGCCAGCTCTGCTATGCAAAACCAATATTTCAAGTGAATATTACACGAAGACAGTCCACATGTAATATCTGCCTCGCAAATTCTACAGCACGCCATTTTGTCATGTTTAATCTGAATTTTCTGATATAAAATTGGATTCTTTGGGATATTTTGTCGGACAGATCTGGGAATGCGGATTTTGCGCTAGAATTTTATTTATCGCCTTTCTTGTAGTCGAGCACTTGTCTCGTACTTATCTGAGTGGGACAAAAGGTAGCTGCTATTATGGTGGCCATCGCGAGTAATGCTGAGTCAGTATTTGCAGAAAAGTGTTTTGGACATAATGAAGACACGTCACCTGGAGATAATACCAATCAAATCGTAGAAGTTGGATTTGGTCGTGTACTAAAACGGACGAATAGGCATATTGGATAATTTGCACTATAATGTTATGCTGTACCTTATACTGGGCATCAATAGATTACATCACCTGCATCTCTTTCTGTGAAATTTGTGGATGTCGATTTAGAAATTTTGTGACAATCTCTCAGGCGATGGGCTAGCAACGTCACCGATGTCTTACATCTGACCCTACTATTCTAAACGTGGCTCTAGGATCTCATTCGTGCATTCACGATCCTGGCTACCCAATTCTTGGAAACACAGTTGTGTTATATATGCATTCATCTTACTAATATAAACGCGAAAGTTTGTGAGGATGGATGGATGTCTGTTACTCTTTCACGTAAAAATGGCTTGAGTGATTTTAATAAAATTTGGTATGGAGTTAGCTGACATCCTGGATTAATACATAGGCCACTTTTTATCCCGGAAAAATATTTTTATCACGGATAATTTCGACATTTTTTTTTTTTGCAGTACCTCATTCATATAATGTCCAGCTATTCTAGAATCAAAAATATTATATCTGCAATCAACGTGTGTGTTGGTTCCATAGCTTTTATCCCCAAACACAGCTATAAGTGCCAAGTGTAATCCCATAATCCTTTATTCCCCTTTTTCTATTCGGCGTATTTATAGTGTCGTATTAGACATTCCTCGCGCACATTGTCCGTCCCTGTTATCTCTTGCCTTGGGCGGTGATTTATACTTCTTGATCCTTTTCGCATTGTTGCTTCCGACTTCTTTGTGCGAAAATAACGTTTATGGAACTATATAGGTGCACATACATACAACCGTGTCTCGAAAATGGTGTAGCCAGCACTGCAGGATCATGTAGGAGATTACAGCTATGTTTAGCATATCGAAGTAAGATGTAAATGACCAGTGACAAGTCGCTAGCTCATGGGCCTGCAGTTCTGATTACGTTGAATTGGGAAATTGTAGTGTCGTATTAATTTTCTCACGTCCAATTAGATAGCCGCGTAGTGCCGACAGAGTAGAGTTTGTACCACCTCATGCCTGCCCGTGTGTATCGTACGAGGCGATTAAGGGTTTCCGGGAGTTGGGCAGCATTGCCTCCCGTGCTGACAACATAGTCCAAAAATCAGACTGTGGTCACAAACCCACCTGTCACGCGTGGTAACGATGGGCAAAAACCCCCCTACGGCAGTAGCCTTTTGGCGTGCCCGGGGGGAGGCCTACATCCAGCAGTGTACTGCAATAGGCTGAATAAGAATACGAATTGACATAGTAACCATTATATTGGTACCTACTATTAGATTTTTTCTTAGTGTAGCTGCAAATTGGTTCAAATTATAAATATTTCATTTGGCAATTCGAAATGTACTCGTGAAACACGGAGAGCTAACTTTTTAATTTCCTTGCTGTAATAAACCATTCTTAAGCACACTTAATCTCAAATACTCATTCATATTTCAAACTCTAACAAAGAATCCAATTTAGCCAAGGAAAATAATTTGTACAGAACTTATTATCTGGAGTCGGCTCGTAATTTAAAAAAAAATACAGAACATTAATTTTATTTGAGAATCGTTCCTTAGGCTATAATGAGTCACTTTGTAAGTTAAACTCTTCTTCTTGTAAGAGTTTAACTTACAAAGATAAATATTTCCATCTGGAGTCCAATCTGACAATTTATGCAGCCTAGTTTCTTGTGGTGACGCAGTTGCATTCATAGATGCTAATATATTGGTTATATTCTACGATCAAATAGCAAATTCGAAACTCCAGGACCTGACCCACCGCCGTAAAATTGCTGCCTTGTCAGTGTTTTACAGGATACACTTTGGAGAGTGTGCGTGGGAACTTCACAATACAGTTCCGCCAGCCCCTTTTCACCATCGGGATGCTAGACGCAGACTAGCGTATCACCCTTTTGTTGTTGATATCCCACCCATCCGCACCAAACGTTATGCTAACTCGTTTGTAATGCGAACGGCTAAGAAGTGGAATGCACTTCCTGCCGATGTGTTTCCCGAGCACTACATCATTGGTCTCTTCAAAGCTAGATTGAATAGGCACTTTCTAGGCAAACATGTACCACCCTAGGCCGCATCTTGCTTAACATCAGGCACGATGGCGGTCAAATGTTTGCCTAGTTAATTGTAAAAAAAAAAACATTTATTTGCATTCACATCAGCTTATCGCTGGCCATAGAGGGGCTTTTGCCTATAGTCACCACGCTAGACAGGCGGGTTGGTGACCTTAGTGATATTTTTGGATAATTAATTATCATCAACACGAAAGTGCTGCCCACCGTCCGTAAACCCATAATCACCTCTTACGATACCCACGAGCAGACATAAGCTGGTGCTATTCTACTCTACCGATATCATTCGGCTTAAACATTTAGGTACGTTTATGTAATATACAACAGAAACCCAGCCATCGCTATAAAATTGAATTTAAAGAGCAATAAAAACCACGCAGTGTGCGTCTTTAAGAGGCATTGGCATGGCATAGAATGGCGTAATGGCAGAGTTGCGAGATTCGTGGCATTTTTGGCGGTATCTCTAGGGCAGTAATTATGCGGAGGCTGTGCGTTTAACTTCGCCTTAGTAGTGCCGGCTTGTGGTATAAATCACAAGGGTAAGACATTATTATAATAACAATTGCATTTATTTCAGACCTTAGGATCCATTTTGTTAGTAACAATGTTCTTAACCTAGGTTAGTAAAATACATTTTATAATATTGTACTGGACTGTTATGCCACTCATTGCCGCACCAAGCCACGCGATACTTTGCAGCAGTGACTGACATATGTACAGCCCAGCCGATCTGCAATCATGCGCAGAATGCATTTGATATATAACCCAGACTATATTCCCGAAATGGTGTTGCTGTCATCATCAGGACCATAAAAGATATCCGGATATGCAGCTGAAGTATTCTAGTGAAGTCCCAGAGATAACAATAAGTTCATGGTCGTAAGAATGCAAAAAGATAGCCATGTTTACGGTGTCGACATGTAAAATATCACGGCCGCTATATGATCGGAAAACCATTCTAGAATACTCGTATACAGGATGTTTGTGACAGCCAGGCAAATATTGTTACTTTAGACCATGATTCTAAGGCGGAAAACACTGAAAATTTTGCTGGCAAAATCCAAAATTTGCAGATTTTTTTTAATTTTTTCAGGATAAAACTTTTGTTCGTTTAATTAGGCCTTAAATAATGACCTAAAAATAAAAAATAAAATACCAAAAACTGATTTATAAAAACAAAGTTGCCCTCAAAAAAGTTCAAATAACTGATCAACCCTAATAGAGATTCACAAGTGATCCAAAACACAGCAATAACCAATAAGCCCATTTAATTAGTCACAGGATCGCCCGATACAATTAGCGCGGAGAGCAAAGATTACTTATAATCAAATCAAAAATACATTTCCTGCGAGTAATAACACTGTCGTATAACTCAACACAATGGTACTTGTTCAGTATTTCAGTATTTGCCTGGCTGTCACCCACACCCTGTTTAGCTTTACGATCAGAGGGGTAAGCAAAAACTCTCGATAGTCCATAACGCTATCGTCAAACTGTCAAATCACATAGATTTTGCTAGCGAGTTTCTAGCGTTATGCCGCGTAAAAAGGTTCGTGCCTGTCCCACAGGTCAGACTTCATCATATCTGAGACGTGATAATAGGTAGATGCGGAATCTTATTAAAAAAATTCGATATACAGAACCCTCTTTCAGTTGGTTATAGTATTTTGCGCGTATCTAGTAACTTGTGCCACTTCTTTGTCGATTGTTATCTTTTCAGTAAATTAGAGGCAGGAGAAGGGTTGTGTGAATTATCTCAGGACATGAGGGAATGCGGGTATCAGAGGTGAGGTGAATGGTGAATGATTGATATCAAAAATCAATTTAGAATAACGCTTTTAAATATTCACTTACTTATATGTGACGTAAATTAAAATTGGTATGGCATTTTGAAATTTTATTTCCCGTTTCCGTGGGAATTTCGAGGAATCCGTTCTTAATGGATCTTACAAAAAGAACCTACAGTCAAAATATCATGAGTCACGTCTCTCCAATAGTTTTGCCTCGGTATTGACGAATCAGTCAGGATAAGTTTTTACTTTACATAATAGATTTTTCTTTAAATAATTAGAAAGACAGCGAAAATTCTCAGTACTCATATTTCTTGGGCTTCCGAGAATAAATAAATAATAAATAAATATTCACACACTTCACAACACATTGACCTAGTCTCACATTAAGATCCCTAAGGTCTTGTGTCGTGGGTACTAAGCAACAATATTAGAATAGATTAAAATAGAATAGAAAATATATTTATTTCAAATTTATATACAGGCTGGTTTTTAATTACCACCCTTAACGAAGGGTACGTATTCAAATAAAATAAATTTATGCCTAAAAAATGCTGGAAAATGATTTAAATTAAAAAAAATCTCTTGATCGGGCGAGTGTCCAGTATTTATGCTAGTTTTTTCATAGACAGATATTAATTACTTCTCGTGAAAAAATCTTGCTACGCGCGTCAATGTGCATTTATACAGAAATATTCTATTTTCTCAATTTTGGACCCCAATATTTTGGAAACCAGACACTTCCCAGGAATGCTTCCATGGAGAAAAATGATCGTGATGATGAGAATATTCCGTAGTTTTCGGGAACGTTGACGACCATAAATCACTCTGTATATACGGACTACAACAACATAGACACATGACAATATAAATTAGTTAGAAATAGATGATATGATTCAATAAAGTTCTAGCAGTTCAAATAAAGTGACGATTCACATTCACATTTATGATATCCATTTTCCACATGGCCTTCATACAAAATGCAATAAATAATAAAATACCAACCCTTAAAATCGCTTAAAACAGGAGAAAGTAATATCATTCTAAATTTTTCACCCCTTATCCAAAAACAAACGTGCAAAAAGATTTTTTCCGCTGCCATAATAAATTCTAATGAAAAATTAATCGCCTCGCTTTTTACACGGACTTCACTTCTAAGCATCAAAAATGACGTTAAATAATTCAAACACATTATTCGTACTCGGTTTGTACTTAACTGAATTAAAGTCATGAAAAGGCTGTAAATAAAAATTTTAATTTCCTTCAGCGGGCGAGTTTTTGCGCTATATTTTTTTATCTTATACAGTACAAAGTGGTATAACGCCTTTGGCTATTTATCTTGTCAGCATCAAACCGTGTTATTAGAAAAGGATTTAAACAATGTTCAAGCTAAACATTGCCCAGATTTGACAGTTATTCTATACATTTTGCTGTAAAAATGTCATTATTATTTTTAAGTGTCTAATCTGTTATATCAACTTTAGTATCTTGATATGAAGGAACGTTAATATTTTTTTATCTATTATATCTATTTTCTGTTTAAATTCTCGGGACTATAGAGTCCCGGTTCTTTGAGAGGCGTGCATCGGGCTGTGGCCAAGATGTAGAGGCCCTTTTTAGAGAACTTTAATATGATGTGGGATACACATGGCGGATACTATCGCCGACCGCACAATATGATACACACGGCGATGGTCCCGGCCGTGTGCAAGACTATTGGAGTGCAGATCTATGTCGTGCGATGAAAAATAAGGTCATGGGCTATGGGGGTGATTGTTGGGTAGAGTTGGATAATCGGGCTATTTAAAGGAGACTAACGGACGCCTGCCATTACAACCAAATCTCAAAATTGCAAAGGTGGCAGGCGGTGACTCGCCGACTCATTTCATGGGCCCCCTGAAATGGCCGCACGCACGAAGCGACAAAGGGGGCAACATTTGGTGAGCGGCTATGGTGGAAGGGTGCCCCTGGACTTTAAACCGAAGCCAACTTGCCACTTACTGACGGGCACGTCCACCCTCGAGTTGTCATAGCTCTCGCGACTCCACTCTGCCCGGCCGGCGAAGGCAAGGCAGAGGTGGGGGAACTGTTTCTTGTCAGACCTCACTCCGGCGCCGGAGATGAGGAACAGGGTCTTCCCCCGGGAGCACTTCAAGTCCGTGGGAGCGCTACCTCCCAACAGCTCGCCACAAGCTACCCTGTATTATTATTACATCTATCATTATATCTCTGTTTAAATTCTCGGGACTCCTTTGAGAGACGTGCATCGGGCCGTGGCCAAGATGTAGAGACCCTTTTTAGAGAACTTTAATATGGTGTGGGATACACATGGCGGATACCATCGTCGACTGCACAATATGATACACCCGGTAAAATAAACGCCAAATCCTTGGCAACATGAGTTTCGAAGGAAACCATATTTCGCTGACCCCTTAAATAAGGGAAGGAAGATGATGGTGATATATACTTGATATAAATATAGTTAGACAGACGTTTTACCTAACACTAAGATACTGATTAAAGAATACCCTAATTCTCTTTTAAATAAAGACTAAAAGAACCTAGGATTACTTAAGTAGTGTGTAAGTAAGTGGTACTTAGATGCTTAAACAGATTCCACATGTTCGGACCATCGAAGATAAAATATTTCAGCAAACTCAATCATTTTACCACAGAGATAATATACCTAGTATTTTATTAACAGTAACAAAAGCACAGAGCATGAATAATATCCACGCCGTCATTCGACACGATGCACAGCAAGATAATTTAGCCTGTAACACCGTTCTACAAGATTGAGATTTGGCTGCGCAAAACATGTTTGTACACGGTTCTGTACAAATACTTTAATTACAATTTGTACACATTTTCGCACCTCTATAGTACGCATTGTTTCGCTGCGGTCGACGAACGCGGTGGCGCAATTTGCTTACGCCGCTGTACACTTCAGTGCCTGGTTATTGGCATATTTGTTGTGGTAGTCTTATGTCAAATGTCACAAACATAACTTTATGACTACTGAGGCCTGGTTCTTTGAGGGGTATGCATCTGACCAAAGCCAATAATTATGCTCGTAAAGACAAAGAGAAAGTCTTAGGGTTAAACAGAGCGGATACTATCATCGAGCGCACACTGTAATACACCCGTTGATGGTCCCAGCCATGAACAAAGACTATTGGTGTGCAGAACTGTATTAGCGATGGAAAACAAAGATGGCTGGCTTTCGGTAAAACGGGTTCAAAATTCAATTGCTGGATAAAGGCTCGAGCACACCGGATGCGTGTGCGTGCACGTAAGCGTAGACGTATACGTACCTCTGAGTTGTAATGTATGGAACTGTATAGGCACGGGCAGACTGGATGCGTATGCGTAGACGTAAGCATAGACGTCAAGCGGTGACAGTTCTATACATTAAACTCAGAGGTACGTGTACGTCTATGCTTACGTGCACGCATACGCATCCGGTGTGCTCGAGCCTTAAATGGGCTATTCAAGAAGACTACTGATAACCTGTAATTTCACTCCAAAAGTCATAATAATCATGACAAAAGTAAAAAAATAGTAACACTATTTCATTGCGAATCCTCGCGTGGCCGCTCGCTCTGAGTGGACCCGTCAAATGAAATATTTGCCGGGGCCGCTTGCTCTGAGTGGACCCGTCAAATGAAATATTTGCCCCAATAGGAAGCCTTCATTTTCGTACATTCGTCATGTCACGTGATGAAGTCTAACAGCTATTGGTCGGAGTGTTGCGTCCACGAACATCGATGCCAAACTATGTTACATTATCTTGTTACAAATATTTACATAATTATTAGATTCACATATAGAATGAACACGATTCTTGATTAAAAAGTACTTGTATTAACTATTAAAAAGACCAATGACAAGCTAAAAATGGCGGGGACAGTTGCTCAATGCAACTGTCACTTAATGTAATGAGCGGCATTCGTTTTCCACTCTCGGTGAGATACACGAGTACTTAACTTACCAAGTGAATGTGTGGTAATTATACAAAATAAATAGTGTTCAACAGTGTGTTTAGTGTTTTGGCATTCAAAGTCCTTGTTACTGAATATTACTAATAATAGTACGGTTCACATCTCAGAAAGCGGGATTTACGGACATACCGCCCACAAAAGGCTTGTGGAATTCGTAGACGAGTGATTTATTTCGGCGTACAAAACAAAACGTAAGTTCTTTTAATTAGTATTGTTTTTCATATTACGCTGACTCATTTTTATAACTAAGTAAGGGAATAGGAAAACGCGCAATTTATTCATATTTGATTTTGATAATAAGTGTGAGTTTTTTTTTTCTCTTTGTGGTACTACCTTCGACTTTTATTTTTGTAAATTTATCAGTTAATAATTTGTTCGTAATCGTTATTATATTTTTCAAGCTCTTGTATAAATTAAAATGATAAATCATAGTACCTACTGTTGAAAAATACTGTAGTAAAAGTTATTAACCCGAATTTTGTTTTTCTGTCGAGGACGCAAGGGTATGGATAATACCAGGTCTAGTTCTCGCGGAGAACCGAAAGAACTGAGACCCGCTTCTCGCAAAACGATGACGCCACCGCTGAGATTACCTGATGCAGCTCGAAGTCGCAGCCGTGGTCGAGGGCGTACGCGTCAGCCTGAGAAAGGTCGAAGCAGCCGTCGCTGCCGATCGCGGTCCAGGCGCTCCAAGGGAAGGCGCTCACGACTAAGGACTAGTCGGTCCCGTTCCCGGTCACGTCATTCCAGGAAGACAAGCTCACAGTATCGTCGCGATCATGATCAGCGCTCACGGACGCGGTCACGCAGTTCAAGAAGACATCGATCGCGACATGGGGAATCTAAGTATTCGCACCGGGCCCAAGGTAGGCGCATTTGTACACCGCCGCATGAATCACCTCGAGAATGTAAATCGAATAATGATCTATTTATTGATAAATTTATTGATGCTCTTAAAGGTTTAAATAAACGGTCGAGTGATTGTGATAGGTTCCCTGTATTAAATAATGTAATCCCTGATTTCGACCCTTTATGTAAGGAACAAACGGTTGATACGTGGCTTCATAAAGTCGACGAATGTGCACAGATATATAACTGGAATGATAAGCAGGTGATTCACTACGCTTTACCAAAATTATCGGGGGTAGCTAAAACCTGGTATCAGGGTTTACCCTCACTTCTATACTCCTGGCCAGAATGGAAATTAAAACTAAGAGAATCTTTTCCAACTAGAGATAATTATGCTGATTTATTGTCAGAAATGCTAAGTAAGAAAGTACGCTATGGGGAGTCATTAGAGTTATACTATTATGCTAAAATGAACCTTTTAAATCGTTGCGAAATATCGGGAAAGCGTGCAGTAGATTGTATATTAGCAGGTGTAGATGATCGTGGTGTTAGATAAGGAGCACAGGGAGCAGAATTCACTGAACCGGAATCGGTTCTCAAGTTTTTGAAAACGGTAAAAGTAGGGCAAGATAAGTCTACAGGCGAGCAACTGAAAGGTAAAGATAAGGATAGGCGAGCGAATATTGCATTTTCTAACAGTAAAGTGGGTCAAAATACTCAAAAGCCAGGTGGATCTAGTACGATAATTTGCTTTAATTGTAAAGAACCTGGTCACCCATTCTTTCGTTGTACTAAACCAAAGATCCAATGTTCAAAATGTAATCTGTTAGGACACAAGGACACAGAGTGTCCTGGGACAAAGCAAAGTACCGGAGACAAACCAAAAGCAGTCCTAAAAGTGGAAAATACTGGCGATTCAAGCGCTAAGTATAGAATGCCTATTAAGATAAATGATCGATTATCAGAATGCCTTGTTGATTTGGGAAGCGAGGGTACTTTGGTTCGTCTCAGTGAAGCACAGCGTTTGATATTGAATTGGAAGGTAGGAGATGTTCCATTATTAAGAGGTATAGGTAACGTACCCTACAACCCGCTGGGTAAAGCTTATGTGACGATCGAAGTGCAAGGTGTAGTAGAAAATTACGTAGAAGTATTGGTAGTAGACGACTATTTAATTAATTGTCCAGTGCTTTTAGGCCACACATTTACCGAAAGACCTTCTGTCAAAATAATTAAGACGGAATCGGATGTTATTTTTCAGCGAGTTAAAGAGGAGTCACTTTTAATATGTCCACTTACGTGCGCCGGTGATATACGTGTAGAGTGTGGTGAATTAAAAGCGATCCCAATTACTTCCGGCAATACTTTTTCTGGTAAAGTTTACGTGAATGGCACCGTCCGCCATGTTATGGGTCATGAACATTACTTACTACCCGGCGAGTATGAATTAAAACAGGGTACAGGTAGGATACTTATTCAAAACATCAGCAATAATATTCTTAATATTGAAAAGGGTTGTCTTATCACTCGGAGCCATACTTTAGCTGATAGTCTACCTGTTCGAAAATTAGATTTTGTCCAGTCATCCTTAGATAAATCACCAATCAAGTGTGGTGAAAATTTAACAAAACAGCAAAAAGAATCACTCGCCGCCCTATTAGATAAATACAAGTCTTGCTTTTCAAGTGGTTTAAAAGATCTTGGCTTTACGACGGAAACTGAAATGGTGATTCACCTAGATAACCCCGATCCTGTAGTCTATCGCCCATACCGGTTGTCTTTCACTGAACGTCAACAAGTTCAAGATATGATAAAGGAGATGTTAGAAAGCGGTATTATAAGGGAGTCTAACAGTCCTTATGCGAGTCCCATAGTGTTGGTTAACAAAAAGTCTGATGAGAAGAGATTGTGTGTTGACTACCGTGCTCTCAACAGTAGGACTAAGAAGGAACACTATCCACTCCCTCGTATCGAGGATCAGTTAGACTTATTGTCAGGTAGTTCTCTTTTTACTACCCTTGATTTGGCGTCTGGCTACTACCAGATTCCAATAGCAGAGGAGTCTCGAGAGAAGACTGCCTTTGTGACCCCGCAGGGTCAATACGAGTATAACAGGATGCCCTTTGGGTTAGTAAACGCACCATCGGTATTCCAGCGTACGATGAATAAAATCATCCATAATTCATCTGCGTCGTCTTATACATTAGTGTATATGGACGATATTTTGATCCCAGCGAGATCGTTTGACGAGGGGATGGTGCGTCTAGAAGAGGTGCTGCGTTTACTAGCAAAAAGTGGCCTTACGCTTAAAATGCCTAAATGTAATTTCTTTTACGATAAGATAGACTATCTGGGATACGAAGTTAGCTCTGAGGGTGTTAGACTAGGGTCCCTCAAAACAGACGCTATATCCAAATTCCCTATCCCAACAAACGTTCACGAGGTTAAGAGGTTTTTAGGACTAGCTAGTTTCTTTAGGAAGTTTGTTGCGGGGTTTGCTTTAATAGCGCGCCCATGAACCAGTCTGTTAAAAAAAGACACGCCTTGGAGGTGGGGCACTGAAGAAATTGAGGCCCTAGACAAGTTAAAGCTAACACTAGTTCAAAGACCGGTTTTAGGATTGTACGACCCTGGCGCACAGACCCAGCTCCATACGGACGCTAGTAAGTATGGGGTAGCCGGTATCTTAATGCAATGTGACAAGGCTGGAGTGCTCAAGCCTATAGCTTATTCGAGTAGGCAAACCAGTCTTGATGAACAAAAGCTACACTCATTTGAGCTAGAGACTCTCGCTATCATTGCATCTCTAAATAGATTTAGGCACTACTTGCTAGGTATCAACTTCACCATAGTTACCGATTGCAATGCTTTGCGTACAACTATGAGTAAACGCGACTTAGTACCTCGAATTGCCCGCTGGTGGTTGCAGTTTTTGGAATACGACTGTTCCATAGAATACCGCCCGGGTGACAAAATGGCACACGTAGACGCTCTGAGTAGGGCTGCTATAGATACCACCCCTACTGTTGATCACGTATTAGATGTACTCTCAGTCGGTACTGACAATTGGCTCGCAACGGTGCAGCAGACGGATGAAGGTATTAAAAATATTATGGATATTTTAAACGATCCCAAATGTAAAGAGGCTACCGATATTTTCAAAAATTATAAGTTGGTAAATGGGCGAGTATATCGTATAATCGACGAAAATACGATCCGTTGGGTTGTCCCGAGTGGTGTCCGATGGCAACTACTAACAGCCAATCATGACGACGTGGGGCACTTTGGATTCGACAAAACTTTGTCGCGATTAAAAGCCACTTATTGGTTTCCGAAGATGAGACGATTTGTGAAGAAATATGTTTCGGCTTGCCTGAAGTGTGCACATCACAAATTACCGAGTGGTGCCAAACCTGGGGAGTTACATCCCATCCCGAAAGCTATAGTACCCTTTCATACCATTCACGCGGATCATCTTGGTCCTTTTATCCGCACTAAGCGTGGCAATACATATATTCTTGTTATTGTAGATGCGTTTACGAAGTTTGTTGACATCACGGCTGTGCGAAATACGAAATCGGTAACAAGTATAAGAGTATTCCGGGAACATTTCAGCTATTTTGGTGCACCGACGCGCTTGATTACGGATCAAGGGACGAGTTTCACTAGTAGAAAGTTTAAAGCCTTTGCTGAAGCTTGTGGTATTAAACATGTGTTTAATGCTGTCGCCACACCCCGAGCGAACGGACGAGTGGAACGGTATAACCGTACCATTTTGGCAGCGCTCGGGGCAATGAATCATGATAAACCAAATGGCATATGGGATGAACACCTACCGGACATTCAATTGGGCATTAATACCACGATACACGCAACCACCAAAAAGACTCCAGCAGAGCTTCTTTTTGGTCAGAATCCCACAAATCCATCTGAAGGTTTGCTAAATGATATAATAAACGAGGTTACGACGGAGGCTGAGGATAGTATTGACGATATTAGGGCTAGTGCAGGTGAACTTATTAAAATGCAACAAGAAAAGGATAAAAAACGGTACGATAGGTATAGGAAAATAGGAACAAGCTTTAAAGAAGGTGATTTAGTAAGAGTAGTTAGGGCCACAGTAGGGATAGAAGGACAGTCAAAAAAACTTGAACCGAAATGCAGGGGCCCTTATAGAATCAAAAAGGTGTTGCCCAATGATAGGTACGTAGTTGAGGACACACCTCTTACGAAAACGAGTAAAAGGTATGAGGCCATAGTAGCCATAGATAAAATATTTCCATGGATTTCTTATAGTGATCCCGTATCAACCGATTGTGAATCTGATCGCGTTGATAGCGAACCTGAATAAAATATTGATAAAGTACATTACTTGTTAATTATAATATATACATATTATGTATCGGAAAGTTATTAAATTACTTAAGAAAATGTTGTTAATAAGTTATATAGACTCAAGAGAAATTAATGTACTGTGATTGAAAAGATCCATAAATGTACTAACTAATTGAATGTATCGTAATTATGATTATATTCTATTAGCTAAAATATTTACTTGTCAGTGTCATGGACTTGTAAATACTGATTCACTGGGCAGGGTGAATTAGCGTTGGGTGTCAGGTAACGGATGCCCTTCGTTTTAGCTATTGATATATTATACCGGTCAAAGTCATGGACCAATATGTGATTAGTAGTGTGAGAGAAGTGATTAATTTAGGATTGTCAGGTAACCGACATCCTGGAAAGTTATGCATATCAATGGCTGGAACATTTGATCATCAATGTAATGGATAGTCAAATACTAATTTACTGGGTAGGGTAAATTAGTTCGAGGTGTCAGGTAACGGATGCCTCGCGTTTCAGCTATTGGTACAACATTGGTACAATGTATCCGCTGGTCAAGGTCATGGACCATCGGATATACTGTTTATGAAGTAAACTATGTTTTAAGGCATTACCTTAACCATCTATTTGTAAATTAATAAAACTAATGTTATTTTTATAATGCATTTATTTACAAGTAGGTATAATGATTTAAAGTAAATGTTAATAATGTCTTGATTAGTAAATTTGAACTCGATAGTTAAAGTATTTATTTTAAATTAATGTATGTACACGAACTTTTTAGTACCTATCTATATATTGTAAATAGTAAAATAACATTAATCAACGAGGGACTCGTTGGAAAGCGGATGGCCGAGCTGTTACAAATATTTACATAATTATTAGATTCACATATAGAATGAACACGATTCTTGATTAAAAAGTACTTGTATTAACTATTAAAAAGACCAATGACAAGCTAAAAATGGCGGGGACAGTTGCTCAATGCAACTGTCACTTAATGTAATGAGCGGCATTCGTTTTCCACTCTCGGTGAGATACACGAGTACTTAACTTACCAAGTGAATGTCTGGTAATTATACAAAATAAATAGTGTTCAACAGTGTGTTTAGTGTTTTGGCATTCAAAGTCCTTGTTACTGAATATTACTAATAATAGTACGGTTCACAATCTAAGCAAGCACCCAGAAATAAGTGTTATATACGAGTATTTACGAGAGCGGTTGTTACACGACTTTATACTCGAGGATAGGTAATAGCCACCGTTGTTTGTTACTTTGTTATTGCTTGAAATATGTGTTTACATACAATTATATTATACTCCATGAAACTTTATAAATCCACGAGACTCAGCAGTCAAAAAGTTGTTGATCCCAAATGCATCATAAACCTGACACTTCGAAAACATAAACTTAAAAATACTTATGCATTTTATTATGCACTACAGTGTAATAAAACAAAGGTGCATATACTTTATGAGCAAGCCAATAAACATTTTATTATTGGGATACCAATGGTAGAACAGCCTGTCACGTAACCAAATTATACCTACCTATTTAATCATTTATGCATACGAGTATTAATGGGCCATTAGAACTCTGTACGTTATTCTTTTCAGGTACATCGAATAAACGTTTAGATTGTCTTTCAAAGTAATGAAAGGATTTTGATGAAACGTCTATTTTTGACAGTTATTTTAACTTGTCATAAAATATATAAAATCTGTTGCTTAATTTCGCACTTGCACTTACCATCTTGCTGCATACACTTCTTCGCAAAAATAGTGGTATCGTAACCATGGTGCCCTAGTGAGATGGCCGCCGAGGGCACACGGCATTCGCACATTATAACCCTAAGTGACGGATTGTGGCCCGCCATTGTTCCTAACGTTTTACATGAAAACAGGCTTTTAGCGGGATATTTCTTGTAAGCAGTTCAGCATTAATTATTTTGGAGTACTTAACAACTAACATAGACTGGGCATTAATCGGATTACTTCTTATTTGCCATTAACAACGTGATTGTTAACATATTGATTTTACTTCACACTTCGCACTTGCACTTACCATATACACTTAGAGAAAAGCCTTGTTTACACGTTGCAAGGTGCTGGTGCAGGTGTAAAGTAAACTCAACGTATCAAAATGCTCAACCAAAGTCCCTATATTGTGGCAAATAAAATATTCAAAAATATAATATAGAAAAGGAAATCAAATGCTACATTTAGTACGCAATAAAAAAACTATTCTATTTGATAACACCATACTTCGCACCTACACTTAACACCTGCACCAGCACTATACAATGTGTAAACAAGGCTTATTGTAAACAAGGTTTTACGTAAACAGACAAAACGCAACTCCAGTATACTAATTTATCATCATACCTATATCTAGACCGTCCAGTAATAATGTCTGTTATCGTTGTAATTAATCAGGTAACACGAGTTATTGATTGGCTGTCAACACGATGTAACACTCCCCTTGTACTCGTACCTATTAATATGAGTAACAAACGTACCTATAGGTTGCGGTAATTATCACTGACCTGACCTATGGATATACTATAACAAAAAGGGTATGTTAAGCGAAAAGCTATGTAAATAGCCCACTATAGAGAACCTATCTACAAAATTTGAGACTCGAAATCACATTTTTATTTTTTAAGATTGTATGAAAATTCCTGAGATATTTAAAAATTCTCCATACAAAAATAAAAAAAACATGTGATTTCGGGTCTCAAATTTTGTAGATAGGTTCTCTACAGTGGGCTATTTTCATAGCTTTTCGCTTAACATACCCTTTTTGTTACACCCTGTATATATACTTACATAGTGTAACAAAAGTATATTAAACAAAAAAGGGGATAGAAAGCCCTATAAGGAACCTATCAACAGTATTTGAGACAGCCAATAGTGTATTTTGGTGAACTTTTAAAGGTTCCATTTTTCGAACGCATGTTGTGGATCTATCTACAGTATGTTTGATCTAAGGTTTGGAAATTATATAACTTATACATTAAGAATATAATTTAAGGTCATGCAGTGAATGTTGCGGGTATCAGCCAGTATAATATGCAGATCGATTTATCTTATTTGACCTGGAGCACCTGCCGTCGGCCGATATCTACAATAATTGTGGAATCTATCACTGTAATTAATCAGTAGGTATTGAGGTATTAATAATTGGATGAAACGGTACATAGGTCAGAACATTATTAATTCGCGACGCAAATAACATTACGCAAGTATTATTTATGGTTTGTCACTGAATCTGAGAAAACAAAGAAATGCATTCTACTGTCTATATTTTATCAGACTCGTCAAATTTTAAGTTTTTGCTTAATTAACTCCTTGAGGCCTGAGGAGGAGGTATTAAAAGCCGATTTTGAAATCGTCAGATAGCCTATCTGAAGGATAACAAGACCGCTGATACTGTCTCAATTTTTATTTTTAAGAAATACTCGATTTTGATTTTTTAGAATGACAGCATATTCAGGTAGGCTATCTAACCATTTAAAAAATCTGCCCTTAGTCTTATTGTTATTTAATTACCCAGTGAATAGTTAAAAAGCACTTTGTATATAACTGTCAAGTTTCATCCAAATCTGTTCTTTATACTGTCTATTTTTTATTACTTTAAGTGGTAGCGCTAGTACAGCGTAGGTGTGTATAACTTTCAAGCTTTCAAGCAGGTGTCTCACATCCATACATATTAAAACGGACGGAAATTCGTCCCAAAAATTTATTTTCCATTAATAAACGAAAAGCCGTTGGGTACCGTCAAAGTATTTACATAGACATGCAGTGGCGTCACACGTGCCGGGGTTTGTTTTTCCTTGTACACAGTCTAAACTAAGCAGTATATCAACTCTTATTATTATTTTTTCTCTGGTACAAGTTTGTTAAAAAAATCCATCGAAAGGTGATTTTACGATATGCAATATTAGTGCATTTTCTAGTAGCCCCTAACTGTTACTGAACAGTTTGTGGTATGTGCGACAGAAATTCTTAACTTTTTGCTCCATGTACGCTCGTCAGTTTAGGGTGGTTACTATCATCACTAGACTAGATTTCTACAGAAATTGCCCAGTATGAGAAATTCCGGTCAGATTTCTTAAAACTCTTCCATCTTCTCTAGAACATGCCTATGCAATACACACTTGTTATAAAGTTTCTACAAAATATTTGACGGACACGTGTCATAAAGCTGTATCACTGTTATTGTTATTCTACATCCCTTTCCTTCCCATTTTGGTTAACTTATGCTGAGGGTGTATTAAATTCGTAGTTCTACTGAAAAAGTGTCGGAAACTCACTAATATAAATGTCATGCGTGAATTTTTTCTTCGAAATTTAGAAAGCATGTAGGTAGGTACTACATACAAACGAAATAATATGCCATGCTTTTATTTGTGAACTCTTTTTGATACATAGCGATAATAGCGAAATGGGTCCTGTATAACATAATTTAAAATCAAATAATTTTTAATTTCTGTGACTTTTAATGTGTTAACTAACTAAAAACAAACTTACATAGAATTACTAGCAAATAGATACATACATTCGTTAAATCTCGCTACTTTTCTGGAGGAGTATGCAGAGATGACGGACCTCCGTTTTCTATGATCATACATACATTAAGACACAACTGTTTCCCGACATGGGGTACCCGAAACTACTAAATGAAAAAGGAGAACCCACCCAGCACCGGTATGATGAATTTGGCGAGAGCGAGATGTCTCACTTTCAAACGTCAAATTCACAGAGCTATTAGTACCTAGATAAACTAAGTGGATGTACTTTGCATGTAAAAAATAGACTGAAGAATTAGAATAGACACTCGTTCTCGAGCCGAATTCATCACACGGGTGCAGTTTAGCATTGCGGTGAAAAATGTGAATGATCTGTGGTAAGTTGCTAGTTTATTTCCATAGAGAATGCCCGAAATCCTTGGTCGACTCTTACGACGGAAGGAGACGCAGCTGATGTATTCTAGTGCAGTCCCGCGTCAATACAGGTAGGGCAATAAATCCATTAGTGTACGGTCCTGTACCTAATAAAAAAATAATCATATTATAATGCAAAACACTTAAAAAAATATTGTCTATAATAAATTATTATATAGAGCTCGTAGTTTCATTTATTTACTTCATGATCCTTTTCAAGGTACAAGTGTATAAGTTTTAAATCTGGTATGATACAACATCACATAGAAACTATCATTAAAACCAGAATATAATGATCCTTATAAATTGAGGCACATAAAAAGGCCAAAACATCCTCGTTCACATGAACGTCCAGTGATAACTACTACAGTCCCAAACTTCTCCGTCAATGCGCAAAAAATACCTTTTTCTAACAAAAAACGGGAACACTGACGTAACTAACAATACCGAACTGCGACCAGTGTAAAGTGAAGTGACTTTTTTTAAACACCAACTTGAGAGGAAAGTTTTTTTATCTGCGAACCATTAATCAGTGCGGGAAAGTTGAAGAAAATAAAAGTTACACTCGGATTAAAATGGGATGGTTTTTTTCTGGACACTCCAACCCCAGAGAAATTATGAGGAGGAGATGCCATGATTAATATCATAGAGTTACGAGCGCCAATATGTGTATGGCAAATGTGAAGGTTTTTCTTAAGGAAAGATCATTTGAATTAATCTATAGGTATCATCATCATCATTTCAGCCCTGGGAAGTCCACTGCTGGATATAGGCCTCCCCCAACAACCTCCATACCGACCGGTCGGAAGCAGCCTGCATCCAATCCCGCGATCTTGGCCAGGTCATCCGTCCATTTATGTCTATAGTTATATAATATGTAAAATACTTTGTCCTGAATGACTGACGGATAAATACACAGCCTAAACCACTGATCCTAGAGATCTGAAACTTGGAGGTTGTATACTTTGTATGACGTAGGATCCGATAGGAAAGGGATTCACACGGGAACGGGAAAAATAGGAATTCCAAAGTGATCGCGGACGAAGTCCTGAGTGTCCGCTAGTCATTTTATGATTTATTTATATTTTTCTCTTGTTTAAATTAAAATTCGTATAAATATTTTAAACGTGGCGGATATTAGGTTCTATCTAGTAGCTAAACTAGGGAGTTGTATCGTCATCTCCTTATCGTTCTTACTTCATGACTGACAAACTGCACTTTGTTCTAGTGTTTCAGTAATTGAAGACCGAAGATCTAATGGTTTATTTATTTATTTACTACGCTTTTTTAATAAAGAATCGACTGGATAAATTATACGAAAATACGTGTTAGTAAGTTTACTTAGTTTTATGTTGCATTAGATTAGAACAAACGTAAAACTTGTCTAGGTTAGAGTAATTTAGTTATTTAAGAATTGTTTAAATTTAGTATATTGTAGGTGTGTAGAAAAACTTATTTAAGTTTATACAAGGTGTAACCAAAAGGGTATGTTAAGCGAAAAGCTACGTAAATAGCCCACTGTAGACAGCCTATCCACAAAATTTGAGACTCGAAATCACATTTTTATTTTTCATGATTGTATGAAAATTCCTGAGATATTTAAAAATTCTCCATACTATCGGGAAAAATAAACATGTGATTTCGAGTCTCAAGTTTTGTGGATAGGTTCTCTATAGTGGGCTATTTACGTAGCTTTTCGCTTAACATATCCTTTTACACCCTGTATTACACCTATATCGTGCCGATTTTTATTACAAGCTTTTATTTAACTTGCAATGTATATTTGTTCGGGTGAAATCTTACAACTCAATTTTAAGGCACTTGCCCTCAACCGATTGGGCTGAAATTTGGTGAGCACGTTCAGTTCGGATGACAATGCATTAATAACAGTGTGACGTCATTCTAAATACAACATGGCGGCATACCCACAATGGCGGACCAATTATTTTTAATGCATTCCTACAATATGGGTATCAGATTAAAGGGCTAGCTGAGAGTAAGTCGAAAAAAATGTGACGTCACTCTTAATCCAATATGGCGGACTTCTAAAACTTGAAAATCTATTTTGAAACAGATATTTTTAGTATAAAATAAAATTTAGGTAAAAAAACCTTTTTAAAAACAAGCTTTTATTTAAATGCGCTAAAAAGAAAAAATAAACTTTTACACTAAAACTTTTACTGTTAATTTATAACGTCATTTCAAATTTAACACATTTGACACAATTTATATGTTATAAAAGCTTGTCGCGACATTTAAGTACTCGTATTTACGTTCTTACTTTTAAATGTTTATTAGGCAGCATCTTTGTGTTGATGTTTCAGATTTTCCCATATTGTTCCCACGCATATCGAAGAAATATCCGTCGACCCTTCCAGAGCTTCGTGTAGAAGAGTAAGAGAGTAATATACAACAGGGTTCGCCCCGGTGCCCCAAGGTGGTATGTTCACGACATCATGTCATCATGCCACTCAGTCCTCGGCACGGCCTCACCTTGACTTATTAAAAATTTAAAACTAAAAAAGTAAATACGAGTACTTAAATGTCGCGACAAGCTTTTATAACATATAAATTGTGTCAAATGTGTTAAATTTGAAATGACGTTATAAATTAACAGTAAAAGTTTTAGTGTAAAAGTTTATTTTTTCTTTTTAGCGCATTTAAATAAAAGCTTGTTTTTAAAAAGGTTTTTTTACCTAAATTTTTTCATAAACATTATCATGTCTTTGTTTTTTTAAATAAATAAAATAAATCTATATTTGGGTTCAGTAGCGTAAAATCTGAGTAATCTAGTTTTTAGGGTTCCGAACCCAGAGACTAAATACGGGACACCTTTTCTCACTGAGTGATAGCATTATTTTGTTTTTATACAAACAAATACTTATATATTAGGCAGATTGTTTTTTGTTTTACCTATTTGCCTTACCGAGTCTGAAATTATATGGACAGATACTGTATTATATGCATAAACGCAACTTTATATACTTTATAAAATTAGTCCTTGGTTACTATAATTATGTTACTAAATTTCTGGACTCTAATTGCTAAGATATTACAATGAGATTAAAATCTTAGGTACGTAAAGTAATTTGTTTAGAAAATGAAATGCTCCTTATTATCCAATCGTGTTATAAACCTAATTCCCGTCGCGGGCACCTAGAATTCTATTCCTGGAATGTAGATGGATGGTGCTAGCTGTAAACTTAAGCGGTATGTACTTTACTTCATCATCCATTTTATGTTGCTTAAAATTTTATAAAACTTTATATAGGGGTCTTTAAATTTGTTGCTACGAGCAAGTGCCGCGCGGTGCCAGCGCTGCAGTTGCGTTTGAGAATCGTAAAGTGCGTTTTCATTTTGTAAACACAGTAGTGTGTATTTATTAATGTATATAACTACCACCCTTTGTTGAATTCCTTAGTCAACTCTGTCGACATGCACAAGGAGATGCAACTCATGTGTTTTAATGAAGCCCCGCTTGATCACATGTTAAATATAATAGCCTGCGAGTATTATAAAAACGCCTCTGGAATTCATCATGAAAACCTACACATGTACATAACAAGATGCCATTTTCTTCCAGATTGCACCAAACTCATAAGGAATGCAAGTATACGGTCTAGGGGCGATGCACCGAGTCGTATTTCTTACTAATGTTACGCTCGTACATATACTAGTCAAGTCGAAAGTATGTTGCCGGGAATATATGCGGGAACACCGCTGGCTTAGCATTCTCTTGGTTTAGCGAGTTTTAGCGATTTGTTTCTGCTAATACAATTTAAATAATTTAAATAATACAATTTATATGATTTGTGTTGCGAGATTGTTGATGGTAAAATGTTACTAGGAAACTATGAGTGCTTTTCTCATTTCTTAGAAATATTTCGTGTTCACCGAACCGGTTAGGTAAAATTTTTTTACGCGGTAACATAGAGGAATAAGATGTAGACATAGAGTGCTAATATCATACTAACAGTTTCGATGCACCATTAGACTTTTCGGTGCCTCACAATTCCAGTCCTTGACACTTCGATTCTATTAGTGTAATGTATAGTAATGTGCTACATTACTAATGTATTATAACGTATAGTAATGCGATCTTAGTGTCAAGGACTGGAATTGTGATGCACCGAAAAGTCTAATGGTGCATTGAAACTGTTAGTATGACATTAGCACTCTATGTCTACACCTTATTCCTCTATGGCAGTAATAACGTTAATAATAGAAAAGTATTTAAAAAAAAATATTACAGCGCATTGACTATGGCGTTTTCGTAAGTTCTGTAGGTGTGCTACGTAGAATCAACAGAGGCACCTAAAAATGTACAAAAAGCAACTGGGACTCCTGATGATTGACTATTTAAGTACTCCTCATTTTAGCCATATCCCCCAATAACCTAAACAGCTACCTGTGGTAAACGACCTGCAGCTGCATCCAGCTGATACTTGCCTACCGTACCTTGGTTGGCCTTACACTTACTACGCTGCGCTTGCCAGTGGTAGCCACTCTAGAAATTTTTGATTCCATCGGACATCGGTTCTTCGAGCGATGTGCCCTAAGAATAAGTATGAAGATAAATCTAATATCAAATCAATGAAAGCTATCTCAATTCTTAACATAACATTGTACAAATAGCCTAATAGGATCGATGTTCCTATCCGCTCTACCATAAACTACTAACGCAGTGCATATACCCGATACAAAAACAAAACTTATCTTCGAGACCCCAAGTCATTTACATAGTATATCTAAAAGGCAACGAACCAGCTTGTAAATTTATTCATCGCTTTATTCCGCCATAACCATGTTGTTATAACTTTCCGAAGACCAATATAACATAATGTACCTACGCAGAAGGTACAAATTGTGCTTTCCAAACACAAGATAATGAAAGAAGGGACAAGTCCTTCATGTTATTACATTAAAAGGATAGTTTTTAATATAACTAAATATCATTTACTTTTTCGTATGGAAGTGAATGTTTTACTTTATTTATTTTTACTTTACGAAATATTACTAATTTAACAGACTTTCTTCAGTCGACTCATACGACATGCACTTACAGAGATGCAGTTGATGTTCTAGTCAAACCCCGTATCAGCTTGGACTGACCGATTGTATTAAGGTCATGACGGCCACAAAGATCTATAAAAGAGCTAAATTAATGAACAAAAATTTTGGAAAATCAGATTAGGTGGCAGATCGCATTGTGGCAGAGTACAACACAGCAAGCATTAAGAAAAATCGTTTTACCATTTCAACTTGTCCCATCTGTAACCTGATTGCTCTATGCCCAGGGTCGTATGGGACTCGACTCTCGTTAGCCAAAGTGAGTTTCGATGTACCGCTCCATATTTTGCTGGTTTGCACCTTATGCTGATGCGCTAAGTGCTCGGACGTGCTATCACGTCATCCCAAGCCTGTTATCAAGACGTTTTTTGTAAAAAGGGTAAATTTTATATGCAGGTTTAGGCTGGGGAGTTTTTTGGGAGACTTATGTGGGAAAACCTTGATGGAATTATGGTAGGCAAGGCTCCAATTATGTTGTTTTTTAAGCTTCCTCTTGCGTTTTTCCAGTCACTGGCCGTATTTATACATACATATAGATAGATAAGGCTGTGTTGCCGAAAGGTCTTACCAATAGGGTTAAAAGCATACGTTTTGTTTTCTTCTATGCTGCTCTGGGAGTGAAAAAAAAACGTATAATACTACAGTTGCTTCTCTTCCCGGGCATACTGTACAAGTCAGTAGAGGGACAAGAGGGTGTTGGTGTTTTGTACGCGATGGGCTGACCACCTGTCACTACTAACCGCGAACTTGTACATCTCAACTATACCCTCAAAAATGGTCAGAAGTGGCACCATGTGGTCCTATCGGCCCTTGGTATTCTGCCTACCCCGTAAGGGATAAAGGCGTGATTATATGTATGTATGTATGTTTAGTAAAGCGGGGACAGATGAAATAAACAAGTTGCTAGATTAATTTTTTTTTTTTTTTTATTTATTTCATTTTTACTTTACAATAAACGCTTAAAATTAGATAGTACATTACCAAACTGCGTAGCAGTTTATCGGTAATTAACAGGTTCCAAGATGTTCTCAGTTGCGTTTATACACTATACATACAAACAATAACCATATACTAACCTACCAATCTATTCATCCATACATACAGGCAATTAAAAATGGAGTCACTATCTACCTGCAGCATCAAAACAACCTCTTTCCACTAAATGCATATGAATATTTATGGTACATAATATACCTAAACAACATTTTTATGAATTTGTTTGTCTGTCTGTCTGTTTGTTCGGGTCATCTCAAAGCGTCTAGACTGCTTTTTACGGACCTTTAATTAGCATACAGCGATGTACGAATCAGTTGTTCAGGCTACATTAATTAGTTTATGTGATCGGAGTCGCAGGGGGCTGCTAGTACATACATAATAATAAATACATACACATTGCTCATTCTTCTACAATTTCCAGGCTATCAATCAGGTGTTATAATTTACCTACTTGCCTTAGCTATGGACATAAGGACAGATAATGCTTTTTGAGTAATGTTTTCAGGTGATTTCTGGAGACAGACTCGTTCACCAGGTTTTGCGGTAGCTCATTAATTAAAGTAGGCGTCAACCATTTTCTTGTTCTTTTGCCGTAATAGTTAGTTATCTTTGGAATATTCAGTTTACCTTTCTTTGCTAATCGTGTTGGGTATTTATGGACTCTTTTTTCTTTAAAAGTTTCTTTACAGTATTGTTCCATTATTATAGCAGTCTTTATTTTATATTCAACGGGGAGAACATTACATATTTTATACAATTTGTCGTAGTTTTTATTCAGCCCTTCTTTTGTTTTTTTATCTATCAGTAATTTCAGTATTCTAGTTTGGATAGATTTTATCTTATTAATTTGACATGTAAACGTGAGTCCATAAGCACCCAACCCGTAACTTATTGTTGCCTCCACTAGTGCATGGTACAATATATACATAATGCTTTTACTTACAGACATTTTTAAGTTATATAATTTACTGAGTATTGAACGCAACTTATTGCAATTTTGCTCAATATGCAAGTTCCACCTAAAAGACTTGTCGATAGTAAGTCCTAAGTATTTAAAAGAATCTACCTCCTGTAGTTTTTTACATTTACAATTTATCTTCGAGTCATCATGTAAGCAGTCATAGGTGTGTCCCTGTAACATGATACAAGCATCACCATAGGTGCTATATGGTGAGCAAATCTGCATGTATTTTGTTTTATCGCTATTCAATAAGATTCCATTGTCATGGGCCCATCGGACAACATTGTCCAAGTCATTCTGCATAGTTATTTGTATATTATATGGATCTTTACCGCTATATACTAGGCACGTGTCGTCAGCGTACATGTGCACGTTACAATTTTTTATTACTTTTGACATACTATTGACATGGACAATGTATCCAAGAGGCCCATAGACGGATCCAGTTGGAACTCCATATTTTACGTTACCAGGCTCACTAATACAGTTACCAATACATACTCTAATTGTTCTATTTTTTAAATAATTTCGGAACCAATTATTCATTGGCCCCCGTATACCGCATTCATTCATGGACTGCAATAAACCTCCATGGTCTAAAGTATCGAAAGCTTTTTTAAAATCAATAAAAATCACTGCAACCAATTTCTGCTCATTTAGCGAATTATTAATGTCATCTGTAAATCTAGCTAAAGCTGTATCTGTACTTCGTTTAGGTCTGAACCCGTGCTGGACGTCACAGAGTATGTTATTATTTTCCAAGAAAGTTGATAATTGGGTTACTATAACTTTTTCTACAATTTTGTTGATTGCACTTAGTATAGCTATAGGCCTATAGTTAGTATAGTCCATATGTGAACCCTGCTTGTAAATTGGTCTTATCAGTGATGTTTTTATTTCATTTGGATAGGATTCCTGCTTTACACATATATTGATAAAGTGACCTATAATTGGGCTTATTTTCTGATTAATGTATTTTAAATCTCTTACCCTGATACCGTCGGATCCCGGAGACTTACTGCAGTCCATGTCTTTTATCACCTTAAATACATCCGAAGTCTTAATGCCTGAATGCTCGAGTTTTTTAGTTGACTCTTACGACATGCATAAAAAGAGTATTTGTAAACTTGTACAAACATTTGCATAATGAGGTAGCCAGAGCGCAGGATCACAATGGAGATCCTGGGATTCTTAGTTGGCTTTTAGAACATGCACAGAAGGTTACCCAGCTGATGCATTGGTTCTAGTCTATCTCCATTTTAGTACAGGATATATAACCGCTAACATAATTTGGGATTTTTCGGATTCTGGTTTTCGTAAACATAACAATTACTCGTATATCACCAGTACAGTACATTAGAAAATTAATCCATCAATTGGTAAACACATCACGCGTTGAAACAAGATGGCGACGACGCTTATAGAAAACGTTTGCCAGACATATGCAAATGTCTGGTTTAATATGGGTTTAATACTCGTATTAGCTCTATCATGGCACTAATCCAGAATATCCTCGTATATTAATTATTCCTAAAATTGCTTCCTATTGTCTGTCTGTCCCTATGTATGCTTAGTTCTTTTCAAATACTTAACGGATTTTGATGCGGTTTCTAAGTTAACGGCAGCATTGTACCCGTGTAAAGCCGGGGCGGTAGTAGTATATAATTATCGCAGCTAATTAATAACTTGCCACTGATCTTTAACATCTGGCCCCGCTATGCAAAACGTAGTGGTGGGATCTTGCAGATCTAGCTGCACCATCTTGGGAACACTGATAATCAAATCAAAAAATACATTTCCTGCGAGTAATAATACGGTCGTATAACTCAACACAATGGTACTTATTCAGGATTTCAGTATTTGCCTGGCTGTTACCCACACCCTGTATGTGTATGAATGAAGGTAATGTATTATTTTAAGGTGCAAAATATTTATTTTATATTAAACTTGCGTTCAATAGAGCGCCACCAGATGGCAGTATTCGTGGCCGCCATTTCGCATCAAAGTAATTTTAATAACAGTGTAACGTGTTTAAATTATAGTCTTTGATTGTTCATTAGCAGTTACGTGCGATCGTAAACTCTGATTTAGGCGATATCTACATGGGCGATTCTGTTTATTTCTTTAAATATTTTTTGCAGGAAACCAGTAACTTTATTTAGTTTCTATACAGTCGACTATACGTTTAGAACTCCAATGGTCGTAGTACTAGCTACCGTCCACGAATTCGTCCGCGTGACAGAGCATCAAACCCGTGCGAAGCTGGGGCGGGTCCTTAGTTATATACCCATATAAACCTTCCTCTTGAACACTATTCAAAAAGCCGCATCAAAATCCGTATCTTAGTTTGAAAGATCTAAGTCTAAGAACAGACAGACAGCAGAAAAAAAGACTGTTTTATGATAATGTAGTGATAGTGATGATGAAGTGTATTGATCGAATGTAGTTTATCCCTTTGCCGAGTATTTTTCGTACTATGCTAAATTTTCAAACAATT
This sequence comes from Carposina sasakii, assembly GCA_014607495.2. NCBI lineage: Eukaryota > Metazoa > Arthropoda > Insecta > Lepidoptera > Carposinidae > Carposina > Carposina sasakii. The sequence goes on along the minus strand of CP053151.1, from coordinate 1,619,077 downwards.
TCAAATAAAAAGTCATATCACTTATCTGTAGAATATAAACAGCAAAACATAAGCCTTACACGGCATTACATGCTATAAAACAAAGTATGCAAGAGGATGGTCAGCGAATCCACTTCTTGAAAGCCAAAGTCCACCAATTCCCCATTTTATACGGCATACGAAATTGGAATTCCAGTCTCGTGAGTAAATGTATATTTAGAAAACATGGAATTCGTTCGCCATCTCCTGTTCCAAGACGCCCATGTTACACCGCTTTAGTGCCTCACTGCAACGTTGTCGCGAATTTAACTTAACGTGGTTAGTTACGTTTTATCAGGTAGTTACTGTCTATAGGCGCGTTAATAGTGTTGTAGCAGTGCTATAGCGTGTATCTTTAACACGTAAAGCAATATATTGTGGTTATAAACGGACCATAATCCGACACGTGTTTGCTGTGAATTTATCGCTCGTTTTAAACATGCCTTTGCCTTATATGGTGTTGTTTTATGTAGTTTATTATTTTACTGAGTTTAAGGTACAAAGAAATTTTATGAAGTTTCTGTTTTCTTTGTGAGTATTTAGTTTATTGTTATCAAATATACAGTTATAGAGCCACTTGATTTGTGAATCCTACTATCGTAGAATAGAACTTTTACAGATTTCTATAAATTCTATGGTCTAAAATAATGATTATTTAAATTCAAATGGAAATTAAAATAAAATAAAAAATTCACACACTTCACAACACATTAACTTAGTCCCACATTAAGTTCCATAAGGTCTTGTGTCGTGGGTACTAAGCAATGGTATATAAATACATAGATAATTATAAGATAACAAAACGCGTAATCATTATTTTTAAATTTTTTTTCAAGTGTTTACTAAAAGCACTTGTGATTTATTACATTTTCAAGCCCGAGTGAAGCGAAGTCCGATACAATTTTGTAGTACTCAGTAAGCGGCTTATAACAAAACGCTTTACTTAACAAAGTTGTTTACTTTGTAAATTATACTTATCACGCTCGGCCAGATTTAGAGCTAATTCAGACTACAGTTTTCTTTTTTAATAACATCTTTTTTATATCAAAATAAAAGCTATTTGTCTCGCTAAAATTGGAGGGCTCAATGATTACAGTGAAGTTTTCTTTATTATATTTGAATGTCTATATTATTATGTACTTAAAATTGTTGTAGCTTATGTTCATCAATGGACTTCTTATGGCTGAAAATGGTATTTGAGTGGCTCGGCAGATCTACACGTGAAATAAATAAGTGAATAATCTCTATAATCCTGAGGATGCCACGGGTGTTGGCGAAACATATGTAGATTATTAATCTAGTTTTTGATTTCGGCAATAGTGCGATGTATTATCTTGCTTGCATGCTCGGATCTGGTTTCTCGTGGCGATTGTAGGTAGTGCAAGTGCTTGTTTTCGCAGATATGAGTTATCAGATACGAGGGTCAGTGGAGGGTGTAGGACCCGGTGGTAGGTGCATAGTGAATGTTAAATAAATTCCTACATAGATTTATTGGTAGCAATGTAATCAGGTTAGCATAGTTAGTAATAAAATATAATTTAGGCAGGACATTTGTGTTTTAACCTGCCCTGACTAGTTTGGTTGGAGTGAACTAGACAGGTAAGGTAAAATACGTACAATAGCCTTACTTTTCGAGGTTATTTGTAGAAAATTCACAGACAAACTAATTAATGAAGAGCCTAATCCTTATAGCACTCTATAACAGCTTCTACTCTCCGTAGTAGTTCTATAAAAGTGCCTTAGCGTCATTAATTAAAAACGTAATGACTGGAGCAAACTATAAAAGGCACATCTTCTTAGTCGAGACAATGGACAGGCATCCGGAGATTCATTTTAAAATTAACGTTGAAAAGATACTAGTGATCACAAAGGCACACTCACTCCACATACTTTTTTCATTGTGGAAGCATTAAGTTGTGTTCTTCACGGTAGATTGTAAACATATTAAAAGCTTATTGTTATTTATACAGGATGTAACAAAAAGGGTATGTTAAGCGAAAAGCTACGTAAATGGCCCACTGTAGAGAACCTATCCACAAAATTTGAAACTCGAAATCACATGTTTATTTTTCATGACTGTATGAAAATTCCTGAGATATTTAAAAATTCTCCATACTATTTACGTAGTTTTTCGCTGAAAATACCCTTTTTGTTACACCCTGTATTGTTTTGTATGTTTTTTTTTTATGATATAACTAGATATTAACTACAAAGGAATTATAAACAAATAAAAGCCGATTTTTCAATGGTCAGTCAATATCTGAATGATAAAATTTATGTTAAATTTGATGTAGCCAAAACTGCAGGATCATTAGGGAGATCCTACGTTTAGAATATCGGGGACATATGTTAATAATTAGTGACAAGTTGCAGGCTTAAGATAATGCTTGAGATAAAGCCCTTAGTATGACCACGCATCGTGGATATCGTAACAAACGATATAATATCGTTCGTCTCTATACAAAATTCGTAATAGCGGCTATATTTTTATCGTTTTTTGACAGGCTAAACGGCGATATATCGGTTTATCATATCGTGTTTCGCAGGTCATACTTCTTGACCGAATTCCTTAGTCGATATTCCTCTGTCGATACAACATCCACGGAAGGAGATACAGTTGATTTATTATATTTAAACCACGCATCGGCACGGGATTTTTTTGTAGGTACGTAAAATAAAATATTTATATTACTTTTAATACGTCAGTCGCTAGTAAAAAAATAAAATTTTACTACCAACAGCATTTATAACCAACACAACATAAAACCTCATACGTAGGCTGAACCTGTTACAATTCAGAGCGCGCTCGTACTAAATCAGTTCGATGCAATTCGGCGCAGTCTAGTTTATGGGATCGTAAAGGAACGTAATGTGATTGTTTTGACAAGTATCAAGACTCTTTTTTTCTGAGTTTTAGTGGTCTTGCAGTTGTTAGAGTGATTATGCGGACACTTCAAATAATTACTCAATGACAATACTTTTTTTATTATAATCAGTGCACGCGGGAAAGATGATGAGTGAATTATATGTATACATGTAATAATGTAATTTATTGAAACAAAAAGTTTAGTTGTTGCTCTGTAAAGAGAAATTTGTTTTATGAATTTTACAACCATTTTACACAGGTCATTTTTATCAAAGATTTATACACTTATGTACCAAGTAATTTATTAATCACTAACCTGTAAAGAGAAACAACATTAAAAGCTATTGCTTCAAATATAATGAAATTGTTTCCTTTAAAATCCACGTTAATGTTTTACTGTAAAAAAGGCCAGTCACCATTTTGCATTTCTAGCAAAAACATAGGTTATGCAAACTGCCAACATAGATGATATAATATTTTGATGTAAAACGTCTACGCGGGTAATTCAAATTAAATGAATGAATTAAATAGCTTAATTTACATACATGTACGCATATTATTTATGATTTTGCTCTATGATATTTAACATGGTTTTTTATTACCTACATCAAATCAAAACTACAATATAATCCCACCACTCACTCCCGCAACTGCAACTCCAGTAAACTACGACCGACAAAGTCGAGATAAACACTTTAAATAATAATATGTCATGCATTATTGACTTTTACTGCAGCTACGAGTAATATAAAAAAAAAATGATATTTTTAAAAATATATTATCTGATCCAATGTTTGATTACCTATCTATAATATGAACACACATAATGATAACAAAAATAACAGCTATTCAAGCTCTTCAACATTCCAATACAACTTCATCTAATACAACCTTAAAAATCTATCTTAGAATATCAGGAATTCAACTTACTCTCTCCAGGTAAAACCTATAACAAATACCCACGACACTCCGCCCGACGTTGATTGAGCCGACACATTTATCCGTATCCGGAGCTCGAAGTAATATCCGTATTTATCCGTACACGTAATATCCCTTTTATTAGTCGCTGTAAAGAATTAGGTGTGCCGTGATTAGAAGAAGCGAGATGGATTAAAGCGCGTGACGCTATCTGTTGGTATCAATCGACATTGATTTTCTTGATTTTGTATTAAGATTACTTTCCGGACTAGATTTATATTTGACCGCAATTTATTATGACAACGGCATGTTGTCTGTCTTACTGGATGGTAAAGTTAAGTTAACACCTTACCTACGACATGTAAATTAAGATACTAAATCTTCTGTTATTCACACAAAACCTTATAATATAAGTTGCAAATAATGTAATTTAAAAAGAGATGGTAAAATTCGTCATCCGAGTTAATTGACCCGATAGCTCAGTTGGTTAGAGCGAAAGCACGGTTTGCGAGTGGTGGTGAGTTGAAATCTCACTCGGGTGAAGAATTTTTTCATTTTCTTATTAATATTTTATAAAACCTTATAATTTTAATCCTTTACAAAAGATATCATAACAAAAACGGTATGTGCGCCATAATACAGGGTGTAACAGAAAGGGTATGTTAAGCGAAATGCTATGAAGATAGCCCACTGTATAAAAACCTATCTGCAAAATTTGAGATTCGAAATCATATGTTTATTTTTCCAGATAGTATGGAGAATTCTTAAACATCTCAGGAATTAGATTAGGGTATCTATTTGTTTAATTCAAATTTTGTTATACATATATTCTGTGTACACGCATATCTACGTTTTATATTTATTTATCACTTTTCCAAATGGTTTTCTGGAAGAAATCTCTTTCAGAGATAAGCACGCCTTTGTACATTTTCTTTCATAATTTCTGTCTGTATGTAATTGTATGTGTACAATAAAGAATAAGAATAAGAATTTTCATACAATCTTGAAAAATAAACATGTGATTTTGAGTCTCAAATTTTGTGAATGGGTTGCCTATAGTGGGCTATTTACATAGCTTTTCGCTTAACATACCCTTTTTGTTACATCCTGTATAGGCATTGATGGAGATTTTCTACTGATTCGAAGAATTGGGCTTCTCAAATATAGGAATATCTAAATATTATGTGTGTAATAAATAATAAAAAAAGAAACATATCGGTACGATTTGTGTTATTTATATAAAAGTTATTTTGGAGAGGAGCCTCGAAGGACTTTAAGATCTAAGATCATATTAGGATCAGATTGGGATCAGATTAGGTTTATATTCATCTGTTAATATTACAAATAATATAAATTTATTTAAATCAGATTTTATTATGAATATAGCTTAACCGTTACTTGCTTATGAAGCTTATGAAGCAGCCTTTAATCGGCACTACTAGTTATTTTGTTATTCCTTATAATGTGGTATTCACAGGTTTAAAGTAGCCTTTGAATGGTACAATAGAGGCCTCGATCGTGACCTTACTGCCACAATAAATTTCTTTGTATGGGAATTAGATCGATTTTTAAGCGGCATCAGCAATATTGATACTTTAATAGGGTGGTAAATTTTTCGCCTAAACTTATGCAAGATTGACTCATGCTTTAATTTGGCCTGAGTCGTAACAACATGGGATTTAATAATAAGAGGCCTTGCTTTTAACAGGTCGCATATGGTAATTTGCATACTCTAGGAGTAGGTTACGTTGTTTCGTTCAACTTTAGTAAAATACTAAGATCATTATATGTGTAAAAAAGTAAAAAAATGTACATACATACATAAAAGCAAGCCTCTTTCCCGGAGGGGTAGGCAGAGATCACGGATCTCAATTTGCTACGATCCTGACACACCTCTTTCGCTTCATCTACTTTTAGATATTCTTCATGCACGCTCGTCGGTTAAGGGTACTCTTGACCTGACCTTTCTTTAGAATGTCACCGATTGGATCGGTGAAGGTCCGGCGAGGTCTTCCCCTTCCAACCCTTACATCCACTCTTTCTTTATACACTTTCTTTGTCATTCTACTTTCACTCATCCTCTCCACATGCCTAAACCACCTCAACACACTCTTCTCAATCTTCGTTACCACGTCCTCATTTATACCACACTTCTTTCTGATCACCTCATTTCTTATTCTATCTGTTCTAATATATTTGTGTAAATGTAATATACATAGGTATAGAATTATTTATATTTCATTGCGTTTCAAATACCCACATTTTTTCAACATTTCTCTAAAACATATAAACTTTAAAACATTAGAATAGCACACGTAGTAATATAAATAAATATATCATAAAATAAAATTGCAACTATCAAGATTTCTACGCACACTGTAAAAAAATACAAAACAACACTTAACGCCTCGTGGCAAAACTTTTACACATTCAACACACACACTTAGTGAAGTTCTGAAAACACTTTAGTTCTCTCCTTTTAACAATACGCACTACTTTCAGTAAATTTTTCACACCTTTTACCATAACAGTTGGAACTTTCGCACTTGTGCTAGTACGAGTAATTTGTGTATTTTTTTACGTAAAATGAATATAGGGAATCGTTGGAAAACCGCTAAAATAAACCTGTCGCAGACCGATAGCAAAAACGATAGTAAAAATGAAAAACCGTCGAGCCTGAATAAAATTTTGAACATGTCTAAAGATAAGGGTAAGTTTTATTTTAAATTTATAAGTTTTCAAGCAATTAACTACAAGTTTCTAGATCTTAATTAATATGATATTGTTCAGTTAGATATCTGTAAATATACATACTATTGACTCGGATATCTGATATCTGTAGAGTAATTTAGTTCATTGTTCTTTTCATAATAAGAGCGCTGCAGGTGACGGTTTTTCATTTTTTTAACATAATAAAATTTTAATTAAATTAAAAATGTAATAAATTACAACAATATACTAACATTTATAACAATATATTGTCGAAAATTTTGCCTGTGGCACTCTTGTTATTCCAATCAAATGTTATATTATTTTGTTATAAATTAGAATAAATTTAAGAGCGACAGGCAAATTTTCCAAACAAAATAATTACACAACAAAATGCTGTTAACTGTATCTATTATGATAATCATGTAATTCATATTTTTAAAAATACACCGGATGCGTATACGTACACGTAAGCGTAGACGTGTACGTATCACGAGTTGTAATGTATGAAACTGTATAAGACAGGACACACTGTTTTCCGTCACGCTTATGTCTACGCATACGCATTCGGGTGTGTCCAGTCTTATACAGTTCCATACATTACAACTCGAGGTAGGTACTACGTGATTCACGTGAGCGTAGACGTGTACGTACGTATACGCATCCGATGTGCTTGAATCATTATAGGGGAGTAATATTTTTTTTTCTACCACTCATCCCTATTAGCCGACGTGTTGACATCTCGTTGCTCACTCTCGTATATCTCCTTTACTAGTCTATCCAAAACAAATAGACAAACAGAAGTATAATTAATAAGTGTTTATTTATTTAATTGCCCTTACAACTGTCACAAAAAGTTTTTTTTTAACACAGAGCTCTATTATACAGTATATCCCAACAAGCAAAAAGCTATAGCTTGATCTTCAAAATACCAAATATAAAGTTTAAATATTACCAGTAAACAAATAACACGCCTGTCAAATGACTATACTCGTAAGGTAATGACAGTGAAGTCAAAAACCCATTTCTAAAATAAATTCATCTCTGACGTAGCCAAACATAAAAACACAACCTGTATAAACTGATAAGATGCACAAGTAACTGCACACATCAGTATTCAGAACATATCGCGCTATCTCAACATACTTCTAGAATGCCAATGGAATTTATTCAAGACAACACCCGTCCTTTGGTTTTACTTGTAGTAACCTAAACATCTCCACTAATAAATAAACGCGAATGTTGGTTCATTTGTTTTTTAGGTCTTCTTCAGGCTTTAGTTAGTCGACAAAATAAAGAATATTGTTGTCGATACCGAGTAGGACAGGCTACATTACATGTCGCCTACGCGAATGAAATCGCGGAAATCAGCCAGTAATTGCGTGAAGTCCTTAATCTCCAGATAGCCTTGTACCTTTATATTAATTAATCTGAAGTAGAGGTCGACTATGGAACTCAGGAGCATTCTCTCAGGAGATAAGCTAGCAACTAGTTACTGATCATACTGTGGGATCTCTTTTATGAGCCTGCAGTTCAATGTACCCCATTCTAAAAATGTGGAACACAGCCGAGTCGATATCTCTGAAGTAGAGACGTCATAATTTTTCTGTGAGATTAAAATAACATAATTTATTGAAAAGACTTGTCCATAAAGTCCGATTATGCTCGAATGAGGACGATGATTATTTTTTAATAAGACCAAGTAGTCCCATTACTAGTATGAATGCATATCAACAGTCATCTCATTATTTTTGACATAAATTAAAAATGACGTAGAGATGATTTCGTGCAAGTGAGGCTAACGTGATATAAAAACTTAACTTATAGTAACAATGAAATAAAATAAAAACCGAGCAAAGTCCAGCAAGCGTGCCATCACTGGCCAATAAATTAGGTTCAAGTCAAACGTATTGTAAAATGACTACGAGTAGCAACTAAAACAACTATACAAAACCAATGCTCATATGAATAATACCCTTGCGCTCAACATAAACAAACAAACAAATAAATTACCACCAAACAGTAACAAATAACAAAACGAAGTAACTGAGCAACAGAAATGTAAAGATTCTCTCACACGAGCGTTTGTAAGTAATTTGCATACGCGATTTGCAGTACATTGCGTTCTTGTTTGTTAAATTATTCCACATTTTGAATTTGTTGTGTTCGCACATGTTACATTTGGGGGAGGGAAGCGGCTTTTTACTGCTTTATTCTGTTTATGTTGAATATAATTTTCGTGTTCATAACCGCAGAGATTACCGGAAGTTAGTAAAAGTAGTATTGAAAACAAATTTAAATTCCCATCTTTGGTTTTTACAAACTTTTACCTATGCATTTGTGACAACAATGGACCAATTAACAAAGTATTTAGTGTACAATAAAACGCCGAAATGTCGGAACTCTATGGACTATGATACTATGAAGCAACAGAAGAAGGAGAATAAGGGAAAGGAAGGTGGTTTCGATAAGACACTGCTACTCTTATCTCCAGATCTGGGCAGACAAATTGATGGTAAGATTTAGTATTTTAGGCTTCGGGCATTGTATCATCATCGTCATGAGAAATCTGCTTTACATAGGCTACTTCCAATGACTTCCAGGGGTTGAAGTGACCTCAGCCACCAGATATCCGTGACCCTGACTAGGTCATCCGTCAATCTAGCACCCTACGCTAATTAATACAGATTTTACTAAAAGTTTACGCAACAGCATTTTGTTAAAATTAATGCCCTATATCCACACACAAAACACTAATAACTTATTAACAGGGTGAAATGGAAGGGGTATAATAAGTAAAATGCAATTAAAATATTCCACGAAATGTCCATACAATCCGGTAAAATATTTTTTATTTTTGAGACTCGTGAGTAATTCCACAGTGAGTATTTTCACTGCATTTCATTTAACATGCCCCCTTCTGTTTAACCCTGTATATAAAGTATGTTAATTAGTTGGTACAATCTAACAACATACATATTCCCCAAACGCGAGTTGCATTCATTTGAAATTATTTATTCTTTTTCAACTTCCGCGTTTCAGCTAAAGCTAACTTAATTAATTTCCTATTCAAAGAAAACACTCGGTAAAGCGAAACGGTATTTTCATGTAGCCTTGGGTGAGTCTTCAATAGCACACCAGTGGTAGCGCATTTAGCAGCTCTTGGCCGATTAATCTATACAGATGTTCATATTGAAGATCTTCATTATTGCCTCCTCTATTACATAGGCGGATGCATTCAGAGTTACTGCGTTGATATAACGTTTTTGACAAGCTAATTCAGGTAATGTCAGATTTGGTTTAAACGTAATCTACTAGGCTAGAATTGCCCAAATCTTGCAATCACTCAAAATACTCGTCATCAGCCATCATAAATTCTGACATTATTTTACTAGACAATGCCTGTATAATTATTCTTTCCTGTCCAGCTTAAAATACTTGACGTTTTAGAAACTCGTTGTCAGCCACTTGTTTTTACAAATCAGCCAGCCGATAGCATTGATGGTGGTTTCTCTAGTATAATACTTCTTTTGGTAACTGAAGTGGCGCCGCCGCGGTATTCCAGTAAGTTAATTCCCTTGACTATGACCTTCATGCTCGTGGTTTGCGCTCTTTAGCGTTTTGCGCCTAATCGTTTTGATACTTGATGAATAGGTGAACGCTTTGGTTTGTAATATACGGTTTACAAGGTGACTCGTAATTTGTATGATCTGACATAGCTATTTTAACCACAATAATGAGCCCAATTTTCGTATATATTTAACCCTTATTATTTTTGTAAAAATAAACGTTTTCGTCACTTTGTTACGGTGATTGCTGTATTTCGGTATTTTTATAGGGAGACTGGAGGAGCTAAAATTATTTTAGGAACGGAAATTGTTAAGTTTGCGCGGATTGAGTCGTGGGTGGCTCTTGTGAAAATATAATGTAATTTAAAGAAATATTCTAATTATAAGACTCCATCCGCGTGGACTAAAGACCAAACCAAAGTCGAAATTATCCGGGATAAAAATATTTTCCCGGGATAACAAGTAGCCTATGCGTTAATCCAAGGTGTCAGCTAACTCCATACCTAATTTAATTAAATAGCTCCAGCCGTTTTTACGTAAAGGGTAACAAACATCCATCTATCCATCCATCCATATTTACAAACTATAACGTATATAATATTATTCTATTCTATTCTTTATTGTACACAGACATTTTATATGGAAAAACATTTTACATTGACAATGTACAAAGGCGTGCTTATCCCTATAAGAGATTTCTTATAGATTATATTATTAGTAGAATTTAACCATCTAGATTAAGTTAAATTGGTGCTAAATCTTAGTAGGATTGTTAGCAATGTTTATTAAGACTACACAATCCTACTATAGATTAGCTGCTAGTTATCTTGTCGATTAGTTTGATGAATGCATAACAGTCCATTTCCAGTTCTGAGTATGTAAGTCATGAGTGGATACGTTATGAATTTTCTTAAAAAAAAAATACAAGCCGACTTATTGGTTAGATATTGAAATTTATTAGATATTGAAATGATGGCACGAATCTTAGAGCAGAACGTTTTTAGATAAAAGAATATGATTGCATTCTACAATTTTTCCGTTACATTTTTTTATGATTTTGTGTTCTGTCTCCTGATGCGGGGCTTCACTAGAATACATCAGCTGCATCTTTTTCCGTGTCCATGTCATAGAAGTCGACTAAGGAACTCGGGCATCTCTCAGACGATAAGCTAGCGACTTATTACTGATCATTAACATCTATCTCCGGTATAATAAATATGGCTGTGGGCGTCCTTTATTAACTAGCAGTTCTGGCAACCCCATTTCGAGAATACAGATGTATTTCTAATATATAAGTAATTTTAAAATGATTCGCTTTCTCTTACAATATGCGGCAAGCAACAATTCATAATTTCGGCTACTAGTTAAGACGTCGGCTTAGTATCTAATCGCCTACAGAACCATTTTGGAGGTGTTTCCCTTTTTTAAAGCGAGTTGAGAAAAATTGCCATAGATTAAAAGAAATTAACCTGAGAGTAAAAAATGCAAGAGGCGTCAGATAAAAGGAGAAGAGGTAAAATTTTTGATGATTACCTATCCCAATTCCTAAAATTTAAATTAACATCTCATCTGTGAAAGAAAATAAATTTAGTAGGGTATTCAAATTATAAATTTTAATCAAATAATTTAATAACTGGATTGGAATGGATATTTTTATGCCAAAAAGGCAACATTTTTACATACTTTCAAATTATAGTCACTACCATTATTCATCTAGTCAGCCTTTTTTAGGTCCAAAGTCACTGGTATGTGATTAGCCTACTCCCGCTTTTCTTATTATCATCGTAGATTTACGTACGTTTTTTTTAAATTAAATTGGCAAGGGGTCAACAATTAATTAAGCTTTTAATACTAGTTAATATTTTTTCTAAAATTTGCGCATTCAAAACCAATAGCTTGTAAAACGAATAGAATTTTGAAATATAACGTGTGACGTATTATTGCACCCATGCACGAAAGCCCACACGACACGCTTGCTGCAAATTAATAAAGCTCATACAGAAGTGACAACTGTAAAGTAAAAAAAAAATGCATATAAATTTGTACGATGAATCAGCTTAATTTGCACCCTGCATTATCGTAAAAAGAGTGCTGGATGCAGATCGCTTTTAATCGATCATAATGGAGGTCAATGAGCAGGCCTTAAAGCTCTGCACTGGACATCTTGTGGCCTACGTGATATCGCAAAAATTATATGTTTCATGTCTTTCTCCAAATTATTTTTGACTTATTGTGTGCCACACACTGCCATTTTAATAATTGGTAATTATTATTCTGTACTCCATATTCAGAAATATTTTATTTTAGCTTGGTGATATTTCTATTGTAAAGATACTGAGCTATGCAAACCATGAACGTATAAGAATTATGGATGGAGGGCTGTCATTGAACAGATTGAAGGAAGCACCGTAATGACTGCGCTTTTTGCGTATACGAGTATATTTATTTTCTGGTAGTCTCCGAGCTTATCATATTTTGTTTTGTAAGTAGATACACATACATACATATAATCACGCCTTTATCCCTTACGGGGTAGGCAAATCACCAACTGTCCCTCTACTGACTTGTACAGTATGCCCGGGAAGAGAAGCAGCTGTAGTATTGTTCGTTTTTTTTTCACTCCTAAAGCAGCATAGAAGTAATTGAAAGCAGATAATGTGTAAATACATACACAATTTGAATGTTTCAATATGTGTGTGTGGGGGGAGAACACTCAGTCCGTAATTCTTATAAATTTATGATGTCAACTATATTGCTTCGGTCTCAACGCTTAATATCTTGGGCAGTTAATAAGTAGCAATTACAATAATGAAGTGTCCATTCTGCATTTCAAATATAATCCATTCTATGACTTCACACTGCAACGTATCGGTGCTAAAAATAAAAGATTAATTTCCTATAAGGTCAGCTCAGTAGCACGATTTTAATCCCATATGGCGTTGTAATAAGGAGCAAAATGCAACCTTGTTTCATTTTATATAACTCGTATGAGCGTGGATATAGCTAAGCTTTATGTTGCGACTTTTCTGTTTGTTTTTAAATGCTGTTTTTCTTTGTACTTAATGGTTTGCTGGAAGAAATCTCTTTCAGAGATAAGCTCGCCTTTGTACTATTTCTTTTACAACTTACTGTCTATGATAAAAATTTATGTGTACAATAAAGAATACTACTAAGAATACTACTGTTTTGTTACTGAAAATGTAATTTTTTATCGTTTTTCATCATCATCATCATCAGCCTATTGCAGTCCACTGCTGGACATAGGCCTCCCCCGGGGCACGCTACAAGACTGCCGGGGGGTATTTGCCCATAGTCACCACGCTGGGCAGGCGGGTTGGTGACCGCAGTTTGTATTTTGGACTATGTTGTCAACACGGAAGGCGCTGCTGCCCACCTCCCGGAAACCCTTAATCGCTTCGTACGATACCCACGGGCAGACATGAGGTGATACGAATTGTACTCTGCCGGCACCACGCGGCCAATTAGTTATCGTTTTTACTTGGATTTTATCTATGTCGAGTAAGTACTAACGTGTTCTCTCCATGAAATATGAATCTGAATTGCTTATCTATTCTTTATACTTCTCAAGAGTCGAGTCGAGACGAGCACTGGCCACTGATTATTTACATCTAGCTCCACTATAAAGCGTGCTGTAGGGCCACTAATGACCACCACGTGGTCATTGACCACGCATCGTGGATATCGTATCTCTATACAAAATCAAACATGGCGGCTATATTTATCGTATTTTAACAGACTAAATATCGTAAAAGCGGTTTATCATATCGTGTTTCGCAGGTCATGCTACTTGTGCTGCAGTACTGGCTACCCCTGAAGAAAGATTTTCCTAAAGTGAGGGTAATATTAAGGAAAAAATGCTTTCAGAATATCATTATTTCTATTATTGAGTCTGTGTCTCGTTCGTGAGTGTGAACATTATGCCGCAATAACATAAAGCGAAAACATTTATACTTTCACTGCACAATATGAAAAATACCTTATGCTATAGTGAAAGTAAAGGTAATAAAACACAATCGCCGTATCTATACATGTTTAGCACCTTATACAAAGTCACGGTCTGACTGCAAATGCATGCACTTCTAAACGACTGCCTACACTGGATTGACGTTGCTTAACGTGCAGTGAAACTCTAAACACAACAGTACAAAGTTCACTTTACAACGAACGCAGTAGGCTTGCAAATTGTGCGAATTATTGCGGTTTTTTGATAGACATACGAGTGATTTCCGATTTAAAAGGAAGTAGATTGGCGCGGAATTTAAATTGAAAACTGTTCGAGGCATATTCTTTAATTAAATTTGGAAAAAGGAGGTTGAGTTACACATGAAAATGCTGCGGGTCGTCCGAGAGGGCCCGACGAGCTTACTGCAGCTTGAAGGTATGATAAAATGGATTTAATTAATATAAAACTAAGTAGAAGTAAAAACACGCCGGGATGAAAGCCAACAAAAGCTTTCTGAAAAATTCCAGTCATATAAGCAGTAAGCTTTAAAAAGTACAAAAAACTTGAACCACGAACTCAACTTTTATAACCATAACCATGGGTAGCTGTTGTCCGCGACTCCGCCCGCGTAGATTTCAGAATGATTTTACTATTCAACACTTTTGCACTTATGATTTCATTTTACTACATTTATTTTTCAGTCCTGTGTGATGTGGGGCTTTATTAAAATACATCAGATGCATCTCCTTCCATGCATGTCGTAAGAGTCGAATAACGAAGCTGTCGCTGATTATTTACGCCTGTCCCTGCTAAAATAAACGTAGCTGTGAGATCTCCTTCATGATCCTATAGCTCTGGCTGTCCTGTTTCAGAAACATAGGCATTTCTATATGTAAACATGTTATTTTCAGTATTCAAGTAGGTAAATTCTCTAAAATATGAATTCTCCTAAAAAATATAACATTTACCGAATTTGTTTCATCGTGGTAAAATATCATGTTGCGTCAGAATCTGGAAATACAGATGATGATGATGCTTAATCTTAAAGCAGGATTCTACTCGTCGTATAAGCAAGACGCTGCTATATTCAGTGTAGAGCGATATCTCGCCTCCACGATGGAAATAATCCAGCTCTAAGCTGGAAATTACTTTCTGCGAATTTGGAAATAGGAATTTAGGCATGTATTCTGATCCTGCTTGTTTTATTAATGGTAAAGCAAATAAATATGCTTACAATGTAAGTAATTTCACTAAATCATTGTCGATATATTATTATGTTCAATACAATAATATAACCATTACATAAAAATTCAATAGGCAATTTGCAAGTGATCGCAGCTATTCTATTGCCCGTGTTGTGCGATAAAAGAAATTGAAACAATCGATTCTTGTCCTTGAGGCACTTCGCACGGAACCAAGTAATTGTCATTTCAACTTCACACTTCTCTATCGCAGGCGGAATCAAGTGTTTGCATTTCAAACTGTATTCCATAAACAAATTTTAGAGCATTTTCTAAATTTAAATCTCCAAGTTCAGAACCTCCTTTTTATTTGCGCAAAAGTTTTTAATCTATCTGTTTTTCTGTAAACTGTTTGGAGGTCTAGTGTCAAAAGTTCAAACGTACTGCAGTGAAAGTTTTAGAGCCAAGAATGTTACGAAAAAGTGTTTTAGGTACATCGCAGGAAGAATTTTACGGTTCGAATCTATAATATAAATCATCGTTCGGGTTTTATTTACAAAAAAGATAATTTTAATTATAAAATGTTAAAATCACCTTCGTATCCTGTTCCCATTCATTTGGAATCGCCGCAATATATATTCTTCTCCAATTAACCCTAGCATCTGTCATCTTCTTACTTCACAGACATGAACCGTACAAGACTGACGACGTTTTCACAGTCCATCCAGCACTTCTTAGTTTTACCTCTTCTTCTATATTTACAAAATAGTTTACTAAATTGGTCTAACGTTTGGTTTAACAGTGTGTCGCCGAATGTTGAAATTGAATCTATTGTAATGCAAGCGACAATAGGTATTTTGAATCAGTATCTACCATAGACACGGGATATTGGGCTGTAAAGCCATTTGATGGTGTTATCGGCTACTATATGACCCAATAATAGTGGTCATGTATCGTATATCGTGATTTAAGATACGACAATGTTATTACTAGATTATAAATAAAATATATGCTCAGTGGGAGATTGACTCAGCGCATCCTATGACTCATTTATATTTTTTTTACATTACTTCCATTTTTTTCTCTACGTATAGGATTTTATATTTGCCTTATATTTCTTGATTATGTGTTATCTGAATTTATCTAGATGGTAATTAAATATTATCCTTGTCTATTTCAAGACTGAGCTTTACAAAAAATTTACATAAAGGAAGTGTACACACTCGTAATGATATCTAACATAGCACTTTAAATTCGTGTCTACGCCAAATAATAATTATGCTTATTTACCACAACTTAAGTTTAAATTTTTTATTTCTTTGTACTTCGCGCTGTAAAACATAATTATTCTGACCTATGACTAATTAGATTAGTCGTTGAACTCCAACCCTCGTAGAAACCCAAAATCAAGTATTAAGCCATCCCCTAATTAATTCCCTAATTAAGCCATCTAGTAAAACTCTCAGCCGATTATGAAGTTAAGCGGAATCACTAGTTCACTATGGGTGCGCCCACCACCGGGCCCTACACCCTCCACTGACCCTCGGACCTGATAACACATAACTGCGTAAACAAGCACTTGTACTACCTACAATCGCCAAGAAAAACCAGACCTGAACACCTAGCATCACTAGTTGTATGTAACTAATAGGTATATCAATATGAGAATTGAATCACCATCATCATCTTCCCGCCCTTACCTATTATTTATGGGGTCAGCGCAATATGGTTTCTTTTACAAAACTCATATTGTCAAAGATTTGGCGTTTGTTTTACGGCCGACCCTCTTCGGCTATAGCATTAGGGTAGTTGACAGTTTTTTTATTTCTATATCGAAAGATCATAAAATAAAAGAAAAAAATGTGAAAGAAAAACTTCGCTAGCGTGAAAATTTTCTGAGATATAACGATTTCAAAATCATAATTATAGACTTGCCAAAAAATGCTCCATACATTTGGACACATAATCAAACTGTAACTTTACAGATAGGTATGATTTTGATAATTTATTCTGATAAGCATAAAATGTTATTAATATTCAACCATAGGAAACTACCCCATTTTTGGATGATTAAAATCTGTACATGATATGAATTCAGTGGTACAGGCCGGTGACTGGGATCGAACATACGTTTTTTCATTGGACTACTCGTATCATAACCATTGGGTTATCACCGCTTTGACTTTGACTTGACTTATGTTTATGTATGTTACTGTGTGGCAGAGGGCCTCCACAGATCTCCGCTTTGAGAATTGAATATTATTTTCTATTTGTTTCAGAGCGTGTTCTCTATGCTCGGAATAAGTTGCCGCCTGGCATCAGACCGACTGTTGTGGGGGGAACTCCAGTCACCGAGGAGTTGGCTATCGTAATGATCTTACACCTTCGTATTAAAGTTATATTAGTAAATTTGTTAATAGCATTTCACTATTATATTTTAGTGGAATGTATGATACATTAACGCCTCGAGCACAGCGGATACGTATGCGTACACGTAAGCGTAGACGTACATGTACCTCTGAGTTGTAATGTATGGAACTCTATAGGCACGGGCAGACCTAATGCGTATGCGTAGACGTAAGCATAGACGTCAAGCGGTGACTCAGAGGTACGTGTACGTCTACGCTTACGTGCACGCACACGCATCCGGGTGCTTGAATGTTTTCAGTTAATATATAATCATTTTATTTCCTTCATGTTACCGAAACGGGGTAGCCAGTACCGCAGGATCATAAGGGAGATCTCACAGCCATGTTTAGCATGTCGAGGACAGACGTTACTCTTCAGTGACAAGTTACTAGCTCGCCTGAGAGAATGCCCGAGTGTCATAGTCGACTTCTATGACATGCATGTAAAGAGATGCAGCTGTAGAAGTGAAGAGATGTATTCCAGTGAAGCCTCGTATCAGCATTTTATTTAATTTAGCTATAAATAAATAACCGAACTTGTACATTGTAAAAGCAACTACACCCTCAAAATTGGTCAGAAGTGGCACCATGTGGTCCTATCGGCCCTTGGTTCTCTGCCCACCCCGTAAGGGATAAAGGCGTGATTATATGTACTAATGTATGTATAAATAAAACAGTAGCTTTGTAATCTTTCCACTCATATGGCTATACTGTGTACAAATCATAAGTTTCTTAGGTACCTACACATCTCATAATTACAAGTTTTTTCAATTTAGCAACTCCGCACCACTGCCTTCGGATCAGCTTCATGCCCACCTCGAGGGGAATGGCTCCGAACTCCCCTCATCATGAGGCCGGCTGAGCAGCCGCTGGCCTACGGTCTGGCAGCGCCTCGCAATGGAGCCAGGTCCTTGCTGTCGGCCCTTCAAGCTCATCTCATCAAGTGGCTTCTCTTCGATTCCAGGCCTGTGACTAAGGATAACAAGTCTGTTCTACCGCCGGAGACGTGAGTGGTTTTTTATTAGACTACCAAACTTGATCGTTGTTTATTGATCTTATTTATCTTGTCTAATTCCTTTTTCTGTCGAACAACGGACAAGTTCAATAAGTTACTAGAAGACTCACCGGAAATTGATCTCTTCAATGCTTAGCCAATAACTATTAAAAAGCTTTTTTACAATAAATTCTTTTCCCCAACCTCCAACTAACCATTTTTTTAGTTTAGTTGTAATTCAGCTCCAATCTTTTCCTTAAATGTGTTGTTGTTCTTGTCCATGGCTTAGACCTATAACCTGTTGTATTTTTTATGTATATAAAACTGTAAGTTTTCCTAAAACAATAAAATAAAAATAAATAAAATTATTACGAGTTGCAGTGGTCGTAGTGAATGTTGGGAACTAAGGATATGGAATCAATTTGTCCATGCTGTTCCTTGTATCCTCGATCTTTGAAAATGGGTTGAAATCCACCGAAAACGCTCTATTAGTGTCAGCTCATACTGAGACGCGATGGGACGCTAGACGCAAATTTTAGTAAAGCGACTCAAAATATACTTTGTTTACTAGTCAAAAAGAAAAAGCCTCGAGAAGCCTCGCTGCGCAGCGGTGCATCTCGGTGCTGTCAACCGATTTTACAAAACACATTCCGATGTCGCGATGCACCTCGAGCTGTGCCACGAAAACAATGTATCGTAGCACCTCGTTACGTTACGTCTCGGTGTAAGCTGACTCAGCCTTGTCTTGTCATACTGCATATCTTCTATGAACATCTAGTCGATGTCATAGAAATTGAAAGCAATTATTTCTAATTAATTTCCGGTTTTAATTACACATATCCATTATCATGTCATATTTGACTGGCATAAATGGAAGAACACTAGATGTAAGTTGGAAATTCCGTTATTTTACGTCAAAAAGCAAAATACTCAGGTTTTAAGAGTGTTGAGATAGTTGTTTTATGCTTCATGAAACTAGAGAAAAATATAATTTAGATTAGTACATACATACTCGTACATACATACAGGGTGATTTTGGGTCGTCAACGTTCCCGAAAACTACGGAATCTCCTTATCATCACGATCATTTTTCTCCATGGAAGCATACCTGGGAAGTGTCTGGTTTCCAAAATATTATGGTCCAAAGTTGAGTAAATAGACTGCGTTTTTCTGCATAAAGGCACATAGACGCGCGTAGCAGGATTTTTTCACGAAAAATAATTAATACCTGTCTATAAAAAAACTAACATAAACACTAGACACTATAAATTTCGCACGATCAAGGAATTTAAATTTTTTTTCAAAAAAAAAATTTTTTTTCCCAGCATTTTTTTTGGCATAAACTTACTTTATTTCATGTATAGAATACGTACCCTTCGTTAAAGGTGGCCACAAAAAAACATCCTGTATAATCACGCCTTTATCCCTTATGGGGTAGGCAGAGCACCATGGGCCGATAGAACTACATGGTGTCACTTCTGACCAATTTTGAGGGTATAGTTGAGATGTACATACTATGTTATGTATGTACTGAAGAAAATATTTTTAATTTACGTAATTCTTAAAGTTGTTAAAATTATTTTTGATATATTATTATTTAGCTACTGTTCTTTGCTGATCTGGGTCTTCAAATGATATTTGGTACACAACATAAGGCCAATAGGCTACTTTTTATCCCGGATAATTTCGATATTTTGTTTTTCTACAATCCACACTAATGGAGTCGTGGGCGTCCACTTTTATAACTTAAATGCTGTGCATTTACCAGGATTCGAACCCAGGACCAGCACAACAGACAACACGCACTAAAATCATAAATTCGCAATTTTCCCATAGATTAATCCGTTCAGTAACGTAATATATTGCCATCAGTATTCTGTAAGTGTTGCGATATCCACAATATTGCTCTAGAGGCGATAGGATAAAAATTACAGGCGTCCAATATCAAAACAAACGATACTCGTATTTATAAATGTACGATCGTCGAAGGTAGTTATTTTGAGTGTGGATATTTCAGTTCAGTGCTAATACGAGATTTCATTAGATAGATCCGCGGCATCTCCTTCCGTGCATGTCGTAAGAGTCGACTAAGCAAATCAGGGGCTTTCTTCCAATTAGCAACTGTCTCTGAGGTTTTACATCTGTACTTACAGTAGCTGTATATCTCCTTCGTGTTCCTGTAGTTTTGATTATATCAATTTGTTCCCGCTATAGTGGCCCAACTAAAAAATAAACGATAAAGCAAAACTTAATTCGTAAAATCGTCCCTCAGAATATCTCCAATCGTTGCTCATCGTGGTACCCTAGCTTGAAAATGCCGAGCATAACTCTTTACCACGCCACGTGCTTCGGCATAAATCTGTACTATGCACCATTGAGCGATATTTTACTAGAATAGACGACTTTATGGACTTACTATTCTATGTTATATTTGTTGAAATTACCCGATATATCAATGCGAGTGCCCGATGCAGTTTTGTTTGATGACTAGAGAATTATTCCTATTTTGTTTGCACTATCGTTATATTTTTGAGGAAATGGTTAAGGGAGCTGATGTATTCTGGTGCGCTGGCACAGATTACAGCACGCAAATTACAATAGTTATTATTCACTTATTGCCTTTTGCACACTTCTGTGGTTTTTTTAATGTCTTTTAACTAATAGTAAACTACTCTCTCAGATATAGCTAGACAAATTTAAATGGGTACATTCACAAGAATCTTCACCCCAGTTACTATATTAAAATTATATACGAATATTGGATTTTATATGCGATACCGTAGGGAATAAATATATTTTCTGAAAGTAACTTATTTACAGCTGGTAAAAAGTTATTCGAGAAAGATTTAAAAACTACGTAGAACCCAAATGGAAAACAGTATTATTTTCTTTGGGAGATTTAAACTAAGTTTGCTTTTAGAAGTTTTAGATTTACGGATTTAAACTTGGTTTTGGTGTGTACATAGGTTATATTGTTACAGTTATTTAATTTGTGGAGTTGAGTTAATATTTTTACACACTTATCTTCAAGTGAGTAAGATATCCAAGTCTTTACACCATAGATACTTAGTAAAATTACATAAATAAGTAGAGAGATTTATACAGGGTGTAACAGAAAGGGTATATTAAGCGAAAAGCTATGTATACAGCCCAATATAGAGAACCTATTTCCAGGATTTGAGATTAGAAATCACATGTTTATTTTTCAAGATTGTATGAACATTCCTGAGTTGTTTAGGAATCCTCCATACTATCTGGAAAAATAAATATGTGATTTCGAGTCTGAAATTTTGTGGGTAGGTTCCTTTCAGTGGGCTATACAAAAAAGCGAAATCGGTTCTGCCATTCTCGAGATCTGCGCATATTCAGTACATTTTTCTATAATAGATAAAGGTACTGAATACTGTCACGTAAGCGAGCGATTATGATAATAATACTCCTTCCAGCTACCTTCGCCCATCAGAAGAACGCCAAGAAGAAGCCATGTGGCGAGCTTGCAGCGAAGTCATCTGGAGATGTGCAGGAGGATACAATGTCCAGGCGGGAATAGAACCCAAAGCCGTTATCGCTCTGCCCAGCGAGGTGGTGTATGTGCAGCACAGCTCTCACTATTATCAGGATGGAGTTACTGAGAAGGTAGCTTTCGTAATATTATTAACCGACTGCGCCAGAAGGATGGTTACGTTTTTTGAGTGTTTTCAAGTTTGTATGCATTCTTTGGCATGCTCTTGTTCTGTTGAGCTTGGGAGATATCGTTGGTTTCATCTTATTAGTGAGAGTGACATTAAGTTTTTTTTTTTTTAATAAATATGGTTATTATACTATCTGGTTCAGATGATAAGCTAGCAAATTATCCCCAAACATATACATCAGTCCCTAAGTCCCACTAAACGTGACTGTGTTGTTTTAAAACAAGATGCCGACCCAGCTATGCCATAGAGCAATAAGATGTTATAGAGTGCTAATGTCATACTAACCGCCTCGATGCACATTTAAACTTTTCGGTGCCTCACAATTCCAGTCCTTGACACTTAGGTTGCATTACTGTAATGCACAGTATGTACTGTAACGTACATTAATGCCACCTAAGTGTCAAGGACTTTTGTATTTGAATTTTAAGTGTGAAGGACTGGAATTGTGACACTAACTGCCTCGATGCACCTTTAGACTTTGCAGTACCTCACAATTTCAGTCCTTGACACTTAGGTTGCATTACTGTTTATTTACTATGTCAATATTTGTAGGAAATATTTCGCTTGAAGGTTAGTGGTAAAAGTGTGAAGTTCAATATTTTTTTGGGCCGATTTTTCCTATGTTTAAATAGTCTATCTGATTGATAAAGTAGATGGCACAATTTTTATCAAATTTAAGAGAAATTCTAATCAACTTCATAAAGACTAACCGAGCATTAGAAGCATCGGTTTTTAAATAACAACATAGTTCCAAGCTAATGCTATTCATCTTAACGCAGAGATGTTAATTACTTGTAACAATTCGTGTTTTATTTAATATTAAAAATAAATTAAAATTTTAATTAAAATTTCCAGCCGGGCATACAGCTCAATAGTATTTAAAAAATATTACCATACTTTTCAAGCTGCACATATTTGAGTTCAAGAATCTGGAGGATGTACAAATATTCGTGAAGAGGTACTTGTATCAAGTAAGTGGAAAATCAAATGGAAAATATTGAAGCTGCTTTTGCTATTTGTATTGCGGGTGAACTTATGTGATAACTATCAAGTTTTAATCTCATAGCTCAATTCGATGATGTCTCATGTTACTTTTTTATAATTTTAGTCAAATTTTGACGTACCCAAGGCTTGTATTTCGGTGATGGTTAAGTAACAACTTCAGTACATCAAAGTACGAACTAATTTCAACGCTACTGGCCCGTGACTAGGATCGAACTTACACCGATTTGAAGCAAGCAACCAGTATACATAAAATGACATCATATTTTCATGTAACTCAGTAGATGGAAAATCGTTTATCAGAATCACTAATGTTAAAATATCATATTTAAGTATAAAGACGCAAAAAAGACACCTTTTTCAGCGTAAACTATTCACCGTCGATTTAACTGTTATTTAGATACTTCAAGTATTTGGACATGAAATGTTTTTGAAACATTATTATCATCAGTTAGCGTGGACAGGTTATCCGCGTGGTGCCGGCAGAGTAGAGTTTGTACCGCCCCTACCTGCCCGTGGGTATCGTACGAGGTGATTAAGGGTTTCCCTGACGTGGGCAGCAGCGCCTCCCGTGCTGACAATATAGTCCGAAAATCAGACTGCTGTCACCAACCCGCCTGCCCAGCGTGACTATGGGCCAAAACCTCCCATGGGAGTAGCCTTGTGGCGTTCTTGGGGGAGGCCTACGTCCAGCAGTGGACTGCAATAGGCTGAAGAAGAAGAAGATACTCAAAGCATTTAGACATGATTAAAACATTATTATCATGAGTTAACGTGGACAGGTGTCTCGGGATAATTCAACTGGATTTATTAAAAAATAAACTAAAAAATACCTCTAAATTTAAAATGAGCACTCAGCGTAAAACACGTGTTAAGCTAATTTCATACATTAGAACACACTTCGCCTTTTAAATCATAAACTGAACTAGATGTCATATAAAAGTTTTACTTCGTAAAAGTGAAATGTACTCGTAGTTAGCTTAAGAGCACAAATATTAAATTAACGCTCACATTTCAGTTTCAACTTGAGGATGGACCAGGATCGTTGCTACTTCTGTACGCGGCTATGTTGTCTAGAGGATGTGAGAAGTAAGTTATTTTAGTGTAACTACAAAATTTATAAATTTTATTCAATGAGTAGTTCAGGATGTTTGACATTAGGTATAAGTTTTCTATAATCATCAGTGGTCGGAGTAGGTATATTGATTTTACATACTTGCGTCATGATATCATAACATGGACATGCATTTTTTCCGGAATGTACCGGAGTTTCCAAAAACTAGCAGAATAGCGTTGATGTATTTTGTTTTTTAGTCTCTCACGTAAAAACCATCGAACGGATTTTGATAAAACTAGATATTTATAATATACCTATACTAGCTGACCCGGCAAACGTTGTTTTGCCATGTAAAAGGGGTTGATCCTAGAGGGGTGAAAATTCATGGTTGTATGTATTTTTGTATGCTGTATCATAAAAAAATAAAAACAAAAAATTTTCACTATGGGTGCGCCCACCACCGGGCCCTACACCCTCCACTGACCCTCGGATCTGATAACTCATAATTGCGACAACAGGCACTTGCACTAACTACAATCGCCATGAGAAACCAGACCCGAGCACCTAGCATGCAAGACGATACATTGCACCATTCCGAAATCAAAAACTAGATAAATAATCTACATATGTTTCGCCAACAACCGTGGCATCCTCAGGATTATGGAAATTAGTAAATTAGTAAACCACTAATTACTATGAACCTCTAAAACATATGTATGTATGTTGTTGGCGAAACATATGTAGATTATTTATCTAGTTTTTGATTTCGGAATGGTGCAATGTATCGTCTTGCATGCTAGGTGCTCGGGTCTGGTTTCTCATGGCGATTGTAGTTAGTGCAAGTGCCTGTTGTCGCAATTATGAGTTATCAGATCCGAGGGTCAGTGGAGGGTGTAGGGCCCGGTGGTGGGCGCACCCATAGTGAATGTTTGAACTTCCGAATTGTAACGCCTAATACAATTTCATTTACAAAAAATTTTGTCAAAAAAAAAAAAATTGGGGTGGACCACCCTTAACATTTAGGGGGATGAAAAATAGATGTTGTCCGATTCTCCACCCTAACCGATATGCATGCTAAGATTTACGAAAATCGGTCGAGCCGTTTCGGAGGAGTTTAACTTCTAACACCGTGACACGAGAATTTTATATATTAGATATACAGGGTGTTTTTTTGTGGCCACCTTTAACGAAGGGTACGTACTCTATACATGAAATAAAGTAAGTTTATGCCAAAAAAAATGCTGGGAAATTTTTTTTTTTTTTTTTGAAAAAAAAAAATTAAATTCCTTGATCGTGCGAAATTTATAGTATCTAGTGTTTATGTTAGTTTTTTTATAGACAGATATTAATTATTTTTCGTGAAAAAATCCTGCTACGCGCGTCTATGTGCATTTATGCAAAAAAACGCAGTCTATTTACTCAACTTTGGACCCTAATATTTTGGAAACCAGACACTTCCCAGGTATGCTTCCATGGAGAAAAATTAACGTGATGATGAGGAGATTCCGTAGTTTTCGGGAACGTTGACGACCAAAAATCATTCTGTATATAGGTATAGCTCCAAAAAGGAGCAAGCTTAAATTTAGTGTTTTTCCAGTATCATCAAAGATATCGACGGCAAATTAACGCATCTAGTATCATCACACGTGGAGGGATCAATCAACATCGTCACCTTGCTGTTGACTGGTCGAGCTACGCCGTACCTTCACAATGGTGTTATGTACGTCGGTGATGAAGATCATTATGTAAGTTGTACTACTGACAGGCCTGGCTAGCCTGTGCCTTTTGATCATGCCAGACTATCAGTTATATCCTAAATGTAATAATGTTCTAAAACCAATCCCTAGTTTCTTTTCTTTCTCAGTTTCTTTGGCTTTAGTTGTATAAATCTATGTTAATTAGCTCTTTGTAAAAAAGACATACGAGTACCTATCAACGCATTATAATCCTGACCACCTTACCCTACACTGCTACTACGTTATCTTGACTTTCAAGCGATGATATCGTGATATTTACTTACTTAAATCTATATTAAAAAAATATCGTCTTCAGCCTATTGCAGTCCACTACTGGACGTAGGCCTCCCCAAGGGCACGCCACAAGGCTACTGGCACAGGGGGGTTTTGTCCATAGTCACCACGCTGGGCAGGCGGGTTGGTGACCGCAATGTGATTTTCGGACTATGTTGTCAGCACGGGAGGCACTGCTGCCCGCCTCTCGGAAACTCTTAATCGCCTCGTACGATACCCACGGGAAGGCATGGGGCGGTACAAACTCTACTCTGCCGGTACAACGCGGCTATATTCAAAAAATAAAATAATAATAGTATATTTCCTATTATTATTTATTTGTAAACTAGAACTAAGATGGGTGTTTGAATATACATGGTATGAAACATAATAATAATATTTATACCATCCAGGCTATGCCCCAATTTGGCATACTATCTCGCAGCCCAGTCGGCCTCCTCGTATGGTATGGCAGTGAAGATGGCGGAAAGAATAATTTAAACAAGCAGTACCCTGGATCAAGACTGAAGACTCCTGCTATGCCGATTTGGGTATGACAAATTACAGAAAAGATACAGCTGATGTATTCTAGTGGAGCCTCGTACTAGAAATAATAATTAGATGCTCTATAATATATATTTACGTAGCTGGGTTAATAGTGACTACTTGGCAAGGCCTTTTGAGTGTTAACTTATACAGGTTATCCTGCCATCTCCGTACTAGCTTACTCCAACGCTGGACACTGTATTCGGGCAGTCGTAGCAATCTTTGGTCCACATGTCTATTTAACTCTTAAATGTAATAATAGCCTACATATGTACACGTATCTCTATCTAAATCTTTTTCTATTTCTTTATTTTCAGGTAACATGTTGCTCCGGCCATTATGGTTTACTGTTCAATACAAATCGGGAACTTCTTAGAAATTACCACGCGGAAAGGCGGTGAGTCGAGTCCCTTACTTCAGTCCTATTTCTTTGGAGATCGATCACAAAATAACATAATCATTTATCGATTGACCGGATAGAATTTCGTCATTTACTCAAATAGAAAGCCTTAATTTAGTCGGTACATTATAAAAAGTCTATTGAAAGATACTACAACGAATAGACCCTGCATGCCTCGACACAGGTACTGGGTTCGAACCCTGGTAGTTTCAAACATTAAATTATGAATATTGATATTTGTTTCCAAGTCATGGATACATATGGGTAATTATCAATGCAATTTACATGCCATTGCTAAGTACCCACGACACAAGGCCTTATGGATCTTAGTTAATAGGACTAGGTTAATGTGTAGTAAAGAAAGTACGCCTTGTTTCCGGGGCTGAATCTCTGTGCATTTTCTATACAACCCTGAAGATGTCTTCTTTCAAAATTATGTATACGTTAGGTTTGACATAAACTACTACACTTGCGGTGGATGTCACGTACTCCTGAACGTTGATACCAGAGCTCATGACGAGGAGGGGCACAGGCATGATGACATCAGTACCACTCCCCTGGAGAAGCTTATACACACCAAGTGGGTACAATACAACGCTTATGTATGGAATGGCTTTATGTATAGTATTTTATGTCTTTGAAGTTCATAAATCACACTGTTCTTTGTATGTTTTTTTTTTTTATTTATTAGGGTAAATACAGTGTATCACACATTTTAATATTCTGTTACCTCTAAACCTGTATAGGTTTGTGGAGGCAATGACATTCGCTTACTCTATTTGTACACGACATTTAGTATACTATATACATTAGTACATTAAGAAACAACATTACAAATAACATTAGATCAAAGATTTATGTGCATATTCCATTATTAGATTTTCTTCTATTCATATAATACTTAGCTTCTGGGGAGATTAGTTAAGTAGTTACTAGTTACAAGGTGGCTGTTCCTGCGGCAGGAATATGTACCTACATGCTGTTACAATGTTAGTGTGCCGGTCGCTGCGCGGCACTAGTGCCACACTCAATGCCACAAACACTGACACCACAAACTGTGGTGGATTATATCTAAGTTTATAGGGAGTTTATATTTACCACTGGTGATCACCAGCTCTTAACTCTTCGTTGAACCTCGAATCTGACCACTGATGATTACGATCAAAAGCAACAACAGTCTTGATAAGAAAACCATGTCTCCCGCACCTAAGCATGCAATGCGTAGTAGCAGCTATGCTACTTTGAAACCACTTGCGTTTTATTATTTATTTGCAGGAACTATTACTTGTATAACGATATTTTGTTTTGCAGGTGGCAAGATGCAAAAATAACTTGGACGGGACCAGTACCTTACGTCGGAGAAACACCAAAATAGATCACGATTAATCTGTAACCTTACAAAATTATTAATCGAAATGAGTCCTTCAGCAAAATACCAATTAAAATCTTCCCTTTGTATCCAGAATTAATTAGAATAGGCCTTTTACTAGATGAAAATAATTTAGATCAAGGACTTAACTCTCGCGTCGTATTGAAAACAAGATGGCTGATAGGTATCTAACCAAAATATTAATGTCGTTGACAAAAAAATTAATAGAATCTCTTGTCACAGGTTATTTGTAACTTAAAAAGGACGTTTGCAATGTTTAACGAGATGTAGCTATATTTAATTTTTACAATAAGGAAATTTTCAAGATTTTTTTTCTTTTTCATAATGCTATGATCTAAAACAGGTTTGTTTATAATAACGCGAAACGCTGGCACCAGTATGCATTGTAGGGCAATATCTCGTATCCACAATAGAAATGCTCCTGCTTTATGGTTCATGGTGACCGCTGGATATTTTTCGTAATGTTTTTCAGTACTTGACATTCATCTTTACTACTTGCTCGAGATAATGTTCCACATGGGATTATATTAGTGTTGGCAGTTTATATGCTACGTAAAAGTGCTGTTAATACCAGCTGGGCAGCTGTTCATGTGTCCGCCATTTTGTTTTTAAGAAACTTCAAGTACTTATGTCGAGTATAGAGATTATGTCGACAGATACGAGAATAAGGACCCAATTTCGAGTTTATTAAGTAGCTTTAAAGATACAATTACTTGATTCGAAGCTTGTTACAGTGATCATTATTTCAACTAATTAAAAGGTTTTATAGAATCTAATGCATTTGCTTAAATAGAACGAAGAAAATTTATTTTTAAACATAATACGTTTAAATTAGGCGTATCTAATTAATTTACTGAATTAATGTAGGCAATTAATCAGGGTAAATTGAAAATATATAATAGAATAGAAGACAGTTTTACAGTTGTTTTTTTTTTATTACAACACGTTAATTTCAAGTTAATTCACAAATAAATTATAGTACTATCAGCAATTGTTTTATATTTGCTTATTAAAATATAAATGCTGTTCAATCTCCTTCTTCTTCAGCCTATTGCAGTCCACTGCTGGACGTAGGCCTCCCCCAGGACATGCCAAAAGGCTACTGCCACAAGAGGGTTTTGCCCATAGTCACCACGCTGGGCAGGCGGGTTGGTGACCGCAGTGTGATTTTCGGACTATGTTGTCAGTACGGGAGGCGCTGCTGCCCACCTCCCGGAGACCCTTAATCGCTTCGTACGATACCCACGGGTAGGCAGGGGTGGTACAAACTCTACTCTGCCGGCACCACGCGGCTGTTCAATTTTTTAGTGTTATTTAAAAAGGCATATTTTTATATTCTATGACATTTAATAATATAAATATTTTCATACTTTACTATACCTCGGAAATGCATGTGTAATATTTGCAATATTTTCTATTTACCGGCATTCGAACAATAGGACTATGCCGAGACAGGAATTACCACTGCCAACTACACCAATCCGCCCTCAACTGGGATGTAGTACCTAAGCTTAATAACACGAACTCTCCGTAGTAACCTTATTGACTCGCAAGCAAAATATATGACATACTTAAACATATAGTCACGTCCATTATCCCCAAAAGAGGTGGTGCAGAAGTGTGCAATTTACGCATCTACTTTTTACCTATTAGCCTATTAAGTCCTACCTGGCGAGCGGTAAATACTATGAGATTGATAATAATGTGCCCACAGTGTTGCGGACTGTTGAGAGTAATATAATATAAATGTATAGGTGCCTTCATAATATAAATGTACTGTGAGTAGGACTAATAAAATTAAAGATAATTTTTTACAACCTACACCTGGCAACGCCCAAAAAGTAGGCACTTGGACAGGTCTGCGATCGACATGAGTTTGATAAATTACTGTTACGAGTCCATTTGTCACAAGCCATTAATCATCTCGGGAGACGCTTGTCTCATATCGTAGAAAGATTAATTTGTGAACGAGAGGCTATCGGAACGAATTTTGATGGAATTAGGCTAGTGATAATTGGTAAAAAAATTGATGGGAGTCCAGGGAGTGGTGGTGACACACACAGATACGTTCCCGAAATGGGGAGATTACTAGTGTAATTAATCATCACTAGATGGCAATATTATAATACGTTATAGTAATAAAGTACCCTGATAAAAGCGCTAGTGTCTTTGTAACTTTAATACGGTTACATTTCGGAGCACAAGCGTGTGGTTACAGCTACTGCGTTACACTGGCGCTGAAGCTCCGCCCCTATCATGACGTCATGGCCTCACGATTGCCACACGACTCACTTCATAGTTACTACCTCCTCTTTTATACCTTCTTCATGGTATAGGTAGATGTAAAGTGAGTAGCTGCCATTGATCGTTGTGCTGTAGAATGCGTAAGTATGATGATGCACGAATATCCATTCATTATGAAATAAGGTTTTTTTAGCGAAACCTTATGTTATTCCAATTAACGATGTATTTTGCGAATTTCTCTCTGGCTCTTATTTTGTTTTTAAATTATACCTAATGAACGTATTTAAACTTAAATAAACATAAGTTACTAAAATATAATGTGACCCATGAGAATATCAGATATAGTATTCCTAATTGTCCTAACTATATATAACCCGGAGCTCACAATAATACAGAAACTTTGCACATATAAAATTTGTAAACTTTGGACATAACAAAGTAACAAAGTTGGACAATGAATATAAAATTTTATTAGAAACGGCCTCATCCTTGCTGTGAAGGGACAAATTAGGCATTAGTAGGGACGATTGTCAAAGCGTACGTAACGTAGAGAAGTATCATAAATAGAATGCAAGATGCTGAGAATATCAGCCTGATATTTTTTAAAATATAATGAAGACCTTAGCACATCTTCGTCGCGAAACTGTAACAGTAAAATCGCTGGTTTTATTTTGCTGCAAACAAGTATAGTTTGACCATATCCTTTCATCACAGACGTAACGGTCTAGTTCCTTAGAAAATATGCCACCACATTACAATGAACATTTTTATGCCTTATTTGGATTTTTCTGGCCGCCTCTGTTGATCTCGAATAGAACATATAAATTTTTTTAATAATGAATTAGTGTTAAGAAAACGCCTTTGAAAAAATATCAAAAGAAACATAAAAATGGTTATTAATGTTAATATTATATATAAAGATTTAAACCCTTAATAAACATTGAAACGGCATCCATCCACGGTGCAGTGGCGTAACAATAGGGTGGCAGGGCTGGCAAAATGCCTCGGGCCCCCGACCCAAGAGGGCCCCGGCCCAAGAGACCGCGAGCTCAGAAATATTTTTTACATTGTAGCTGAGTATCTAATTTTTGAATTTGCCACGGGTGAACATGTTAAATCATTCCCAGAGTTCGAGATAGAGGTAGGTAGAGTACCTACCAATTTAGACTAGTACGAGTACGTGTGTCGATTCTGTCACTAACCTGTTCTTCAAACAACATTTCACTAACAATACCAATAAACAGTATATCGCACACGATTTGAGCGATAACGCCTACTCTGATAGTGCTGATCTTTAATACAATAGCAGTTAAATGACAAGGGATCCTCCGCATTGTTGTTTAAACGTTACCATGACGGTCTTTAATGATAGACTGAAGAGTATATTTAGTGAACTAACCGATTAAGCGGTTTGAGAATTAATTACGTGTGTAAAGAACAGAGGTGATAATGGAGTGGAGCAAAGGAATTTCTAGGAGTCGATAAGAGTAGATTAAACGTTATCTTTATTATACGAATTGTAATATAAATAATATTGATAATTATGCAGAGTGTAACAAAAGCATGTGAAGCGAAATGCTATAAAAATAGTTTATACAGAGAACTTCTAAAGGAATGAGATTTTGAGTGTCAAACTTTCAGGACTGATTCTTTATAGTGGGCTAATTTCATAGAAATTCCCTTTCAAATTTAAATTCAAAATCATTTATTCGACATGAAAGCATTAACAATTTGTTTGTCGATGGTCTATTCATATGTTACTTTCTATGTTCGCATCCCAAAATGGAACCGCAGGAAAAAAGGAGGTGAATTTAAAAACTCTAAAGAAATTAATCGCAAAGCTTTTGCTTTGGCAACGGTCACCACCCCAAGGTGCGATTTGTTACGGTCTGTCAGGCATAAGTTGGCGATTCAGGGCTTAACAGCCACCAACGTGGAGCTAATAAGAGTTAAGGTCGCCTAAAGACGAAATCCAGGGGAACTGCTAGACAGTACTCCTTTATGGCAAAACCAACATTAGGTCTGACACAGATTATGATTCTACTATTACTGTTACACTACTTCAGTGAAGTGTCATTGCTTGAAAGAAGAAATAGCAGGAAAGCTCCCAGCGACACAGTCAAACATTCACTATGGGTGCGCCCACCACCGGGCCCTACACCCTCCACTGACCCTCGGATCTGATAACTCATAATTGCGACAACAGGCACTTGCACTAACTACAATCGCCATGAGAAACCAGACCCGAGCACCTAGCATGCAAGACGATACATTGCACCATTCCGAAATCAAAAACTAGATAAATAATCTACATATGTTTAAATTTAAATTTAAATTAGCAAAATTTCTGAATGACATTATAAAGGAAAAAATTCAATTTACACCCAAATATAGTGTCAATAATAGTCTAAATTTAATAGATAAAATTAAAAATATTAAATTATCAACAAATTCCAAATTATTTTCTTTAGATGTTGAGAGTTTGTTTACAAATGTTCCTTACAAGGAATGTTTAAATATTATTAAAACTTGGTGTGAAAAAGTTAAACTAAATCCAATGGAGGCAGATAATCTTATTACCTTAACTAGACTTTGTATGAGCCAGAATTATTTCTGCTATAATAATACATATTACATACAAAAGGATGGTCTTACTATGGGTTCTCCGCTTTCACCTCTTTTAGCCGATATATTTATGGATTGGTTTGAAAATGAATATATTGTTAATAGTAATAATCATATAAAATATTATTTTAGATATGTTGATGATATCATCTTATGTTGGACAGGCACAGTTAGGCAGTTTCATCTTTTTGTTAACGTCCTTAACACAAAACATCCTAAGATTAAATTTAAAATAGAACAAGAAATAAACAATAGTATAAATTTTTTAGATGTAACTATTACTAGATTGGGAGATTATCATGATTTTTCAGTTTACCGGAAACCAACACATACAGATGTAACTATTCCAATTGATTCTTTCCATCCATGGCAACATAAGCTTGCGGCATACAAATCAATGATACACAGGTTAGTAACGTTACCGCTTAATAACTTTAATTATGTTAAAGAAATAAATACTATTATACAAATAGCCAGATCAAATGGATATAGTTCACAACTAATTTATAACCTAATTGATAAAAAGAAAAACATTTTAGTTAAACAAATGTTGTACCCAAAAATAGAGGAGATTACAAATATTTACACTGGTAGTTTACCATATTTTGGCTATATCTCAGAGATGATTGCAAAATCATTGAAAAAACAAAACATCTTGGTGGCTTTTAAGACTTTTAATTCTTTAAATAGATTAATTAACACAAAACAAATATTACCAATTGATAAAAAATCAGGAGTTTATAGCTTGCACTGTCCTGACTGTAATTCTGTTTATATAGGTCAAACGGGTCGTAACTTCAAGATTAGATACCAAGAACATTTGGCAGCTTATAGGAACAATTTCCCTGAAAAATCACATTTTGCCAAACACTTGTTAGTTTCAAACCATAAAATTCCAGATGACCACAGTTTTGTTAGTCTGTATACGTGTGAAAAGGGCATTCGTCTATCTATTTTGGAACAGTTGGAGATTTTGAAAGCCAAATATTCTGGTGTAAACCTTTTAAATGAACAGGTTGAATTTTCGTCTCCGCTGTTGAACTCATTGGCTAGAATAAATAAATAAACAGTAACCTTAGAATGTAGTGGCTTGTCAATGTCAATAACAATTTTTGTTTTTGTGGGCAATGGAATATGTTGTTCCATACATCCTTGTTTTCTTTACTAATTTATCAATATTTTGGTGAATTTTTGAATTTTTTCATTTAAATTTAACTAATTCACCCAATACTATTTGGTTTGTGTGCACAAATAGTATATATTTATTTGAAATATAAATAATGGTGGGTAATTATTTATATATTTTTTAATACTTAGTAGAGGGTAGTTAATTCTGTGTAAGTAATGTGTTGGGTTTTAGAGGTTCATAGTAATTAGTGGTTTACTAATTTACTAATTTCTATAATCCTGAGGATGCCACGGTTGTTGGCGAAACATATGTAGATTATTTATCTAGTTTTTGATTTCGGAATGGTGCAATGTATCGTCTTGCATGCTAGGTGCTCGGGTCTGGTTTCTCATGGCGATTGTAGTTAGTGCAAGTGCCTGTTGTCGCAATTATGAGTTATCAGATCCGAGGGTCAGTGGAGGGTGTAGGGCCCGGTGGTGGGCGCACCCATAGTGAATGTTTGAACTTCCGAATTGTAACGCCTAATACAATTTCATTTATGACACAGTCAAAACTAAGTAACATATTAACAAAAGAATCTTACATTGTATTAGATATCAGATAATCATAGTAAAACTTAATTCACTTTACATACATATCCCTTCTGTAACATCTTGTATAAGGTGAGATATCCATGCTATATAAAATTATATTTCTTAATAAATACCAGGTTCGTCCAAAACCGGGTCGGACACCTTTCGCTTATTCTTTAAATGTAAACTCATGCGATCACAGACAACTGCAGTAACAACGAAGAGATAAGCTCGCCTTTGTACACTGTCTGTGTAACTATGTTAAGTCGCTATATTGTCTTATGTTTGTATGTACAATAAAGAATACAAGAACGGAACACCAAATTCTAGTAACTAGCATGTTATATACATTGCTGCTGCGCCCAATATCACAGCATAGTGTAGGTAAATATAAAACAAAATCACTACCCGCTGTCTGTCTGTCTTTATGTATGTTTATATCTTTTAAACTGCGCAACGGATTTTGATGCGGTTTTTTAAATTGATCGAATGATCTAAGAGGAAGGTTGATACGAGTATGTATAGTATCATCATTGCACACAAAGCCGGGACGGGGCGCTAGTAATTTCATACGATTATTTATTGTAAAAGGGAGATAGATGGTTAGCTATCATGTCTAATTTGCGTTAGCAAGTTGGTCACGTGATAATATCATGTTTGCAATAATACTAAGACATACGAAGATAATCACATGTGTCTACTGTTTATTATGTACTATCAGGTGTGTTAATGCAGACAAGTGTTGACAAGACGTTCAGGATAGTATTGCAAACACAGGATAACCGCATTAGTAATTTAGCTAATTAAGTGTATTGTTATCAAACAGCGCACGTACACGATGTATACATACTTATACAGGTGATTTTTGGTCGTCAACGTTCCCGAAAACTACGGTATCTCCTCATCATCATGATCACTTTTCTCTATGGAAACATACCTGGGAAGTGTCTGGTTTCCAAAATATTTGGGTTCAAATTGAGTAAATAGACTGCGTTTTTCTGCTTATGTACATTGACGCGTGTAAGCAAGATTTTTTCACGAGAAATAATTAATATCTGTCTATGAAAAAACTAGCATAACACTGGACACTATTAAATTTCGCCCGATCAAATAATTTAAAAAGAAATCCAAAAAATCTACATCTTTTCCCAGCATTTTTTTGGCATTAAACTTACTTTATTTGATGTATAGAGTACGTACCACTCGTTTAGGGTGGCAATGTAAAAACATCCTGTATAATCACAATATCCATAGAACATGTTACGTATGTTAAGTTACATACCAACTTAAATCTAGGGCGTGGACGATAATGACTGGAGCTATTTGAAATTATGTTAAGATCTAAAAACACACCTGCCATAATAACTCGGATCTAAGACGATGAAAAAAAAAGATAATGTAAATAAACATCATCTAACCGACTATGTATAGAAATAGCATTTTTTTTTGACGTGAAACGTCTTTAAAATCGCGCCGACACATACGGGTACCAGGTTTAAAAACTGGACCGTAACGAAAAGGTCTATATCATCGTACCTTAATAATTAAAAAACTATTGGTCTTAGAAACAAAAATGTGGTGTAAATATTTCACTTATATAGTCAGCTCGCTGTTATGACATTGAGTTCGTGTCGGGGTCAAGCGGGGGGGCGGGGGAGGGATACTGCGATAACTGTGCGAAACCGGCGCTCGCGCTTGTTTCTATTCAGTGTAACTCGTGACTCCGACTTTATAGCGTGGTGATTCTTTCGTGTGTTTGTCAAGTTTATTTGAACCGATTGATTTATACAAAAATAAGTGTAATTTGGACAGTATTTATATCTATACTAATATTATAAAGCTGAAGAGTTTGTTTGTTTGTTTGTTTGAACGCGCTAATCTCAGGAACTACTGGTCTGATTTGAAAAATTCTTTCAGTGTTAGATAGCCCATTTACCAAGGAAGGCTACAGTCTATACAACAACCTGCCCGGCTTCGCACGGGTACAACGCCCCCTCACGCGGACGAAGTCGTGGGCGGCTGCTATTTAAAATAACCAGAAAGTGACAATAAATATATAAACATTTGCTATGTATTTTATGTTTCTATTACGTACCTGTTCTTTTTTTATTAAAATACTTAAAACAGCGTCCATCTTGTTTTCATTTCAATCTTTTACTTTAAAAGCGATTCGCTAACATAGACGTTTCACGTTAAAACCAACGGCCGTGTGCCCCGACACAGCCCCCCCCGCTTTTTTCATAACAATCGCAGGGATACTAGCAGACCATTATTATATCCAGAAAGCTACTGAATTTCCAATTAATCCGCTAAGCTGGCAATACTCGTAGATACTAATAGTTATTATTTTCGGATTAAACGCCCTCGAAAGAAACCATTTTTTTTATTCCATCTTTACTTAACTAAGTCGTGTTCAGCCTATTGTACTCGTAGTCCACTGCTGAACGTAAGCCTCCCCCAGGGCACACCACAAGGCTACTGCCACTACTTAGCTATGTACACAAAATAATTTTGTCTCCACGATCAATCTTCCAATTTTCTGCCAAATGTTTTCTTATCGAATTATCGAGACGTTTCCTAGGAAATACTGTGACAAATCGTTGGCAGGACACACTTTTGTTCGAGTGATTTACTGTGTTACCAACTTAAATTCCGCCGTTTTACTACGGCGACACTGCCGCCCCCAAACTTTTGTGTACCACAACTGCGTGAAGCAAACACGTTTAGTTCCAAATTTCGCCGCTGATGAAGTTTAAGTTTGCAGGTCAGCAACAACGCTGCGCTTCTAGGACCATTCTCTCATTGTTCTATAGAGTTATGATTACCATAAACCACAGTTTACCAGTACAATAGAATTCTCCCAAATAGGCTGAGTTTGTCAGTTCTGTGAATGTAACGGCGATTCCTTTTGACAGATTTGTGTGGAGTAATTGGATTTTAATATTGATGGTTAAAGACTTTAGCCGCATGGTGCTGGCAGAGTAGAGTTTCCATTGAGGGGTTGCCCACCACCGGGCCCTACACCCTCCGCTGACCCTCGGATCTGCCGACTCATGATCACGAACACAAGACACTACTGTCGCAATGAGAAGAATGGTGGGCGACCCCTCAATGGAAATTTGAACTTCCAAATAGTGACGCCTGATACAATTAAATATAGAGTAGAGTTTGTACCACCTCTGCCTGCCCGTGGGTATCATAAGAGGCGATTAAGGGTTTCCGGGAGACGGGGTTTCCGCCTCCGCAAGGCTGCAAGGTCGTCCTCATTTAGGTACCTTTTCTTGCCATACAGTAAAATAATTTTCATCTATTCATAATACGTGATCAAAGGAACATACCGCATCTTTCGTATAACAAGCAGCTCAAATATCATGAATTGCAAAAAGGAGTTAAGTATGCAGAAATACTTCAAAAACTTAAAATAGCTCCCATGTAAAATTGAATAATTAAACGAACTTACCTTAAGTGACGTTCTATTTTAATTATATGAAGAGCTTAGTCCGAGATAGGAGCTTCCCACCCGTCCCATGAGTTACCCTAAGCAAGCTGTATCTGTTAGTTAACTCTAAACGAAATGAGTTGCATGCACTGGGTTGCCAGTATTGTTTTTTCTTTTTCCCTACTTTAAACAGACGCGTTCTACAAGCGAGTTATGGGCGGTACTACTAAGTATCTCGGACTAAGCTCTTCATATAATTAAAATAGAACGTCACTTAAGGTAAGTTCGTTTAATTATTCAATTATATTCTAGCTTAGTCCGAGATACTTAGTAGATGTTTAGAGCTGTGTAAGAAAGCTGTAACTGTGGATTTTGTTGAAAATCTGAAATAAATATACTTAATTATTACCGTAATCAGTCTTTATTATCTCATAATCAGTCAACATTTACATAATCAGTAGACAGATTTTCTTTACAGCTAAGTATTAAAACTTTAGCTACTTTAACATAGCTAATAGTCTAAATTAAAAATTTTAGTCTAAGTTTGATCTAATAACAGCCCTAGCAAATGCCTGATCATTTCTAAGAGGTCTGTTATAATGTCTAGCAAAAGTTTGAGATTGTGTTGACCATCCAACAGTCTTCAATATGTTGTCTATTGTGAGTCCTCGTCTCAAGGCGCTAGAACTTGAAGCATGTCTTATAGAATGTGAGGAAAATGTTTTTATATCAAGACCGCTTGCTTGCATCACTTGTTTTAGCCAACGGCTAATGCTCTGACAAGTGGCAGCTCTGTGTGGCTTTTTAAAAGTTAAAAATATATTTTTTGGTTCTCCATTACAATTTCTAAGACCTCTAGTACGTTTGATATAAAATAATAAGGTTTTTGCTGGACATATTTCTGGGGTATCATTGAAAAAGGGAAGTATTAAAGTTGGCTGAGATCGCCCCGGAGTAGATGTTTTTATAATATCAGAAACCAGTATAGTGATATTGGTTTCAGTTACATGTATATCACATATTTTAATCAAGGACAATGTCTGCACCCTTTGCCCTGTACTAAGGGCTAGCAACATAACACATTTCTTTGTAAGTATTTCCAAAGAAATTGATTCTAAAGGGAAAATTTTTTTAAGATAACACAAAACTATTGAGGGATCCCATGTGAAACTATACTTAGGTAAGCAAGGTCTTAATCTAAAAGCTCCTTTGAACCATCTTTTAATATTATCATCTCTTCCCACATGTGGTCCTATTATTAAAGAAAGTGCTGATCGGTGACAATTAAGTGATTGATAGCTACTACCTTTATCATATAATTGAGTTAAATATGATAATATTGTTGACACAGATGGATTATATAAGTCATGATTATTAGTCGAACAATACTGCCACCATTGTTTTAGACAAGTATTGTATTGTTTCAAAGTGCCAGGAGATAATGAGGCTATCATAACATCACAAGCAGTTTCTGGTGTATGTCTTAGTTGGAAAGATGTCCTGATAATATGCAAGCACCCAGGGTAAGTTGCTTGTGTAGAGGATGTGGTGTTCTGAAAGGAGACAACAAAAGATCCTCTGATGGTTCAAAATATATAATATTAGAATCTACCATAGATTTGAGCATGGGGAACCAGGGTTGTGATGTCCACACAGGGAATATAACAATACCCCTAGCTTTCTCTTTTTTGATTTTTTGCATTGTTTTTAATAAAACAGAAAATGGAGGGAAGGCATAAAAATAATAATCTGTCCATTTTATAGTGAAAGCATCAATGTTCCATGCATTTGGGTCTCTCTGCCAAGAAACGTATTTATCACATTTAGTATTGATTCGAGATGCAAATAAATCTATATCGGGATAGCCAAACTTCAATGTTATGACAATGAAACATTTATGGGACAATTCCCACTCCGAATCAATATTTTTATATCTAGACTCCAAATCTGCATCTTTGTTTTCTTTTGATTTAACATAAGAAGCAAAGATCCATATTTCTCGTTCTTCACACCATTGCCATAGAGACCTTGACAGATTATTAAGTTTAGGATATTGAATACCCCCCATTCTGTTTATATAG
The DNA here is from genome assembly GCA_014607495.2 of Carposina sasakii. Classification (NCBI taxonomy): domain Eukaryota; kingdom Metazoa; phylum Arthropoda; class Insecta; order Lepidoptera; family Carposinidae; genus Carposina; species Carposina sasakii. The sequence goes on along the minus strand of CP053151.1, from coordinate 1,578,264 downwards.
GATATTGCAGTTGTGTTATCAATTCTCATTAATATTTCACAATTTCGCATACTACTGGCAAAACATTTTAAAGAAAAAAATGCTGCTAAGAGCTCCCTGTAGTTAATATGTTGTTTTTGGTCTTCAACAGACCAAAAACCTCTTGTAACCTCACCATCACAATGTGCTCCCCAACCAGTTCCTGAAGCGTCAGACCAAATCTCCATTTTAAAATCATATTGTTTGATTGGATTAAAAGCCAACATTATTTTATTTTTCCACCAGTACAAATCTCTTTTTATACTATCTGAGATCACTATTTCACTCTCATAGTTTCCATTTGAACTTTGTAAAGCTAAATACTTTTCCCTTTCAAATTGTTTTGTGTACACAAAACCATAAGATACTGCCATACATACTGATATTAACTTACCAAGTAAAACTGAAAAATCTCTAATAGAACACTTTTGCATCCTAAGAAACTTGTTAATAAGACTGAATAATGATTGTTTCTTACTTGATGTTGGTGTAAGTATCATTTTTTGTGTATTTATAACAAAACCTAAAAATTCTATTTTTTGTGTTGGTGTAAATATACTCTTTTGTTTGTTAATTACAAAACCTAGACACTCAAGAAGTCTTATTGTTTTGTGTAAATTTTCCTGACACTCTTTATATGAAGATCCTATACAATTCATATCATCTAAGTAAATAACATTTTTTAAACCTTGACTTCTAAGCTTTTCTATGACAGGTTTTAGAAGTTTAGTAAATGTAAAGGGTGCTGTAGAAAGACCAAAAGGTAAACAATTAAATTCATATGTAACATTATCATATATAAATCTAAGATATTTCTTATATTCCTTGTGAATACCTACCAAATAATAAGCACTTTTTAAATCTAAAGTACACATGTAATCATTTTTAGTAATTAGCTTACACAAAGTTCTTATGTCTTCCAACTTGAAATGGGGTGGTTGAATATACTTGTTCAATAATTTTAAGTTTAAAATAAACCTAAGTGAACCATCCGATTTAGGTATCAAGAAAATGTTGGATAAAAATTGGTCTGGCAAAGAAGCACATGGTGATATAGCGTGTAAGTTAACTAACTTTTTTATTTCCAGATCCATAATCTTCTTTTCCTTATAAGATAAATTGTTATTTATTGTGCAAGTGTTGCCAATAGGAGTGTTTATAAATGGAATTTTGTAACCATTAACCCAGGATAGAATAATATCATCATTGGTTAGCTTAGACCAGCAAGAATAAAAATGTCTTAATCTACCAGCAAAATAAGTTACCTCTATGGGTATCTGGCACGTTGTTGTTAGTAATTGGGTCTCTGCTGTTGGCGACGTGCTTGATATTGTTTCTGGGGACCTGTCCGCTGTGTGTAATATTGGTGATGATTGCCCCTCAACGGTTTCCTTTGAGTAACTGTATGTTGAGGGGCTCGGTAGTTTCCCGAGCGGACAGAGCTTGGATTGTTTTGTTTCGGTTTAGGAGTTACCGGCTTAGGAGCTGTTTTCTTCAACATTTGTGCAGCTGACTTTTTGATCGAGCAAGTGGTTTTAATATTTTCATTTAGATTTTCCCCATATAAAAATGTGTCCCTTTTTACAGCAGAGAGGCTTTGACCAATATCTTTGTCTAAATTAGGCCCAATAAGGCTACGCCTTATGCACGTTTTCTGGAAGTGCAGATGTGCCAAGAGGCGAGAGGCATCCGTAAGATTTTTGATAATATTTACTTTATCAAAATCCTTTTTTGTTAAATTATTTAGGCATTGTAATACCGTACCAGTTGCCATACCTAAAAGGTTTTGCCTGTCTTCTATCTTCTTATCCCTTTCTTTCACACTGTCTGATAATATTACAGACAATTCCTTATTTAATTTTGGTGCCTGCAGAGCAAGGGCATTTTCTGGTACTTGACAGTTTTTCTGTAATATGTCAAGTTGATCTGTCTTAATTCCTTCAATTAGAATATTATTGATTCTGTTAAGAATCTCTTGGTGCACTGGAGCACCAAGAATCTCTTTTTTATCATCAGGTGCACCTAGTGCCACCATGATATTCTCTTCTAAATTTTCCGGTGTATTATCAATAGACTGTATTTCCGCTGGAAATAAATACAATATTTGTAAAGCGTAGCTGTCTTGCTTATATTGTACGTCATAGTATTACTTATCATAAACCCCTATGTTTAGAGTTTAATGTCATCATGTAACCAGAGCACCCCCGGATATATGAATAACATTGACTTCACTCCCCACGGGAGAAGTCTGTATGACACTCATACATTTTCTAATAATTTACTATACCTATAACATGGTATATCATTGAATAACTAGAGCACCTCTAGTTAATTAATTGAAAGACTTCTTGTCCCCACGGGACCAGTCTAAAGATAAAACAAAGATCCCACGGATCATTTCTAAATAAACGAAATAATTGGCACTTTCCATCACATGTATACACATAGTATATCTTGCTTTAATTAAGCTTTATGAATGTAAAACGGCTGACATTGTATTTATTACCTACTTAAGTACATAGTTAGGTAAACAAATGCAGAAAAACTAACCTAAATATGACAACTTGTTTTGATACGACTGATATGATGTGATATTAAAGACTTAGGAGAAATCGGTAAGAAAACTAGAACTCACCATTTTCAAGATCTGACCTGGTAGACTCTGAATCCGAGGACTCGAGAAGCCGGCGCCTACGCCGCTTTAATTTCTTTTCGAGTCGTTTGATTTTTCTTTCTAAACGACTCTCTTTCCTTTCTGATTTTCTTTTTGGCATTTTGTTTTGGATAGATCACAAAAAACTACAAAATAACAATAAAATTTGCACAAATGACGCAGTTCGAACAAACGCGAAAGAACGAATGAGTTGCATGCACTGGGTTGCCAGTATTGTTTTTTCTTTTTCCCTACTTTAAACAGACGCGTTCTACAAGCGAGTTATGGGCGGTACTACTAAGTATCTCGGACTAAGCTAGAATATAACTGCAATTGTGCCCTTGTTCTGCAATGCCATCCCAAACAAATGTTACTCACAAAAACCCGCTATAGTTATACTCGTATTTCTCTACAGCCCGGTAACTAAAGCTATCCGAGTCTCATCAGTCAGAAATATATGCCATTGTTTATTTTAAAAACAAATAAAATGCTCCGAACTGAGTCCGGAACACAGGCAACAGATGGCGCACTTCCGCGGAATGGATTCATGCAGATAGGTATATTTGTTCTATTTTAAATCGTGGACATTTAATTTTGTATTTTCGATTTTATTGCCATCAAATAAATTCTATTTCATCTTTATAATGGCTTGTCTGAATTAATTAAATATTAGTAGTGAGAGATGTGTGTATGATTTATTCAAGGGGAGATTATAGATTAACACATTAGTATTGATAATTCACATAGGTGGCGCTGCAATCGGGTTTCAGCAAGTGATGCTGCTTAGGTTTCACTGATGCATAATTAATAAGTAAATATATACATACATAACACACAAGGCTGTGTTCCTGACATGGATTATCAGAACCGCAGGATCAAAGAGCCACGTTAATGATTAGAGGACGATAAAAAGAGATTTAAAAAAAATAAAATATATAAACATATATTTAAGTTGATATATATTTCTTGTTTTTGGCATATACCTAATGACTGATCTATAGCAAATTTTTTATAACTGAAAACTGTAAAAAGAACTACTTTAGTCACCTCTTGAAAATTCCAGTCAGTTTTCACAAATTGCTCTTGCACGCGGCGCGTTACAAAAAAGAGCAGGATGACTATTGAATTCTCTAAAAGCGAGCCGCTGTGGCAACCATGAACAAAGTACATACAAGAGGTGACTGACATAATCACGCCCATCATCCCCAAAGATTACAAAACCGAATCTTAAGTTAATGGCTCGAGCACACCGGATGCGTGTGCGTGCACGTAAGCGTAGACGTATACGTACCTCTGAGTTTAATGTGTAGAACTGTCACCGCTTGACGTCTATGCTTACGTCTACGCAAACGCATCCGGTCTGCCCGTGCCTATACATTTCCATACACTACAACTCAGAGGTACGTATACGTCTACGCTTACGTGCACGCACACGCATCCGGTGTGATAATAAAAGAAATTTGACAGAAAAAGGTATTGTCAAAATTAGACACATTTTAGCTAAATCGATGTTTTAAATTCTCTTTTATAATTATCATGGTAACTTTTCACCAGTTTGTCTAATCTAAGTGGAAAGGGATGAGACTACGCTGATTGTTGAGCTGAAATACAATTATCTAGCTACAGTTACTAAAAAGTTTTCGATATATTCTAAAAAGGTGTTATAAGCAGAGTGGGCCAGATCCACGTTATATTACGTTACCCTGACGTATACGTAATGTTTGTTCGTAAAATAGTGACTACGGCCTGCTTTATTGGGTATCTAGCCAAACAAATGTGAATGTAATAATTGTACAGTCATTGCCGGTCGTATTGCAAAGAAATTTGTAACTATCTCACCGTCAACGCATTTCTATTGCAAAATACCTACACGTAATGGCAAAATATTAGTGAGTGATTATTTTATACTGCACTAGCATATCCTGTTTGTCCTGACTTCATGGTGGCATCGTAATTTTTTATCGGTATCCCATAGGTACGTTTACTGGCTCTCGTGTGGTGCCAAAAATAGATTTGAAAATTTATTAGGGTATGTAGATAAAACCAGTTAAAATTTTTGGAAGGGAGTTATCGCAAACAGAAAAACGTGTAGGTTAGTCTTAGCAGAAATTATTGATGAAGAAATGTTAGGGTTTGGGATGTTTGGTTTTACTCGAAATAAAAAATTATATTTATTTTATCAATGTATATTTGTATTAATATTTCATGTAGCTGTGAGTAATATAGATTACATTTTTTTTGAGATTCTTCCATCTTTACTCAATCCGAGCAAACTTAAAGACTTATACGTAGGATAATTTTTGATAGTATCTTGCGTCTTGTTACTTTCCACCCACAACGTGTTACTATCGATCTGCCTACGTAGTCTAAAGTAACAACTGATTTTTTAAAACCCCCATGTTATTCATATAAAACACACCAGAATACAATAAGTACAGATACCAGCATAAGGAATATTAATATAATTTATATATTATGATCATATTTATTTATTAACAATAATTAAACTCATCAGCAATCATAGTAAAAATGATGATGATCTCCGACCGTATTTCGGTCAACGCGACCAATCTCTACAGAGATTGGCCAAGTACGCAGGAGATATTATAGTGCACAAGTGTGTGCGCAAACACAGATGCACTCTCTATTCCGTTACTCTCATAGTCCGATGGGATGGAAAGCCGACACGACCGGAGAGAGACCAGGCGCAGGACCAACGGTTTTACGTGCTTTCCGAGGCACGAGCTAATAGTGATAATTTTGCTACATTAAAATCTGTACATGAAATAAATTCATTGGTACAGGCCCGTGACTAGGATCGAACTTACGCCTCGCGCTTGGAAGGTGCACGTCTTAACCACTGGGCTATCACCGCTTTTCATATAAATCAAGACAGAAGAAGAAAATATGTCGTGTTAATTTTGCACATAATTTTATATTTTAATAATTTCTATAATTTTCCTGTAAATAAGTACATTTGAAATAAATAGTTATTGCCAAGTAATCGGGTCCGACTCATTTGGTGTTTCTCTAGAAACATTTTGTCATATAAAACACACTAGAATGCACTAAGTCCAGATACCAGCATAAAGAATATTAATATAATTTATATACTATGATCATATTTATTTTATCATAGTAAAAGTACTTTTGTACCCTATGTCAACAACTTGGAATAAAGTTACATACATACATATCCATATAATCAAGCCTTTATCCCTTACGGGATAGGCAGAGCACCACGGGCCGATAGAACCATATAGTGCCACTTCTGACTAATTTTGAGGGTATAGTTGAGATGTACAAGTTCGGTTAGTAGTGACAGGTGGTCAGCCCATCGCTTACAAAATACCATGAACCTCATTCCCTCTACTGACTTGTACAGTATGCCCGGGAAGAGAAACAGCTGTCGTATTTACGTTTTTTTAACTCCCAGAGCAGCATATAAGAAAATAAAGTTATTATGTCTATTAATTAAATCTACGCATACCGATAGTTCTAAATCACATAAAGATTATATTATAATAATATTTGTGACCTAAAATTAATTTAATAAAGAAATAAACTTGAATTACGAAGTAGCTCGATGAAATTGCTTGCTCTCCATATTAAAAACATTTAAAATTTCATCGAGTTATGGCGAAGCACTTAAATAGAGTAAATTACTGCATGTTTGCAGCTATTTTCAGAAAATAATTTAACTTCGGCATGATAGCATAATTACAACAGTGTTTATTTATATTAACTAGCAAATCCAACATTAGCAATTTTGCTTTACTTACATCCATAAGTGTTAATAAAATTTGAGACTCGAAATCACATTTTTATTCAAGATTTTGTAAACATTCCTAAATTGTTTTAGAATTTCTCTATACTATCTGGAAATTAAACATATGATATCGCGGCTCAAATTTGTAAATAGGCTCTTTGTAGTAGGCTATTCATTTAACGGTTTAATTTGATACTTATTTCATGCAATTTGTTGTAAAATAGTGATTATCGGGTGCATAGCTTAACACACTATTTTATTAATAATACCTGCCAAAAAATTTAACAAAATCTTTCTAGTCTCCATGTCGTAGCTTTGATACACTTTAGACAAAGTAAACAAAATCTGGCTACATCAATTACGAAATGGCTGACGGTAAATCGTGCGTCCCGCGAACAAGGTTTCGTATTCAACTTTAGCAATTACGTTAGTCAGGATTAAAGTTGGAAAGTTTCAAAACGGGACGGATGGTTACAACGGATACACACGGGTGTTCCGACCTGATTGTGTGTCCAGCTAACTGACGTAGTAGACTTGCCTGTATTAAGAAAGAAGTAAGAAGCTACAGCGTGTAACAACAAGGGTATATGCTCAAAACATTAATACGGCCGGAACAAGAACGAGACCCCCCTAGAGATGTCTCAACCAAGATTTCATAACGTTTTCCAGAGAATAAATATTATTTTAAATTATAAAATATTAATATTAATATGAAAGCAAGTGATTTCGAGTTTCAAATTTTGTGGATAGGTTTTCTATGGCGGGCTATCTTTTTTTCGCTTAATGTGCCCCTTCTGTTACACCCTGTAGAGACACCTACTTATGTATACGTATAGCCTGTGTGTTTTCCTGATGTACCTATATATCTATACTAATATTATAGAGAGGCGGTGATAGCCCAGTGGTTAAGACGTGCACCTTTCAAGCGGGAGGCGTTAGTTCGATCCCAGTCACAGGCCTGTAGTAATGAATTTATTTAATGTACAGATTTTAATGTCGCAAATTTGTCACTTAGCTCGTGCCTCGGAAAGCACGTAAAACCGTTAGTCCTGCGCCTGATCTCTCTCCGGTCGTGTCGACTTTCCGTCCCATCGGACTATGAGAGTGAGGGAATAGAGAGTGCATCTGTGTTTGCGCATACATTTGTGCACCATAATATCTCCTGCGTAGCTGGCCAATCTCCGTAGAGATTGGTCGCCTTGGCCGAAACACGGTCGGAGATCATCATAAAAAGGTAAACTTTGATTGTTTGTTTGTTTATTTGCAGCGAATAGGCTCCGAAATTACTGGACCAATTTCAAAAATTCTTCCACCATTAGAATCCTTATTGGACCTGGATAATTATAGGCTATAGGGTTTCGCATAATTTCCTCTGGGCTGGAATAAATATGAATTAAATACATTTTTTTTACAATTTGACGCACGGAGGTATATGTTTGACTAACAAGTCCCCAAAAGGAGTCCTCAATGACAGATGTATTCCGGGTAGTGAAGCAAAACGAGTCAAAAATCCCGCATCTTTCGCTCTTCTTACCCGCCGATTATTGCCAAATCGATAAAATATTATCAGTTTTTTAGAAACAGTAAATAGGTTGTAAAAATTTTATCTACTAAAAGTTGCTTCAAAAGTGTGCGTGATCACGGGTTCTGGGGAATTTATTATTCTGTAACGTACAGATGACATGACACAACATGACAGACTTTTTTTGTTTATCCCGAAGAAAGGGCATAAGGAATACAGCATCCATACAGCCAATACTGATAATTTCTGAATTTATGATGGATGATAATGATGATGAATGGAAACGTCGGGAAAATTCTTAAAACGAGTGTAAAATTAGTCAAAAAAGTAGACACTTTGCTGGTGTATGTGCTACTTATGTATTGTTAGTATATTTGTGTAATAGTACTGTTTGTATCTCATGAAAATAATAAAATAAAAATAAAAAAGAATTGCAAAAACAACATACCTACATGAGCCCACGAAGAAACGGACAGATATAAATAAATTTTACAAACAAGTAACATAAAATTTGGTGTGTATGTTCGTTAGAGGGTCTAAGAGAGAACTAAGAACGGATTTCCCGAAATTCACATGGGAACGGGATAGACGGGAATTCTAAATTTTCACTGTACCGGAACAAAAGCTTATTCAATAAGCATAAATATAAACCGTTTGTCGTATGTACACAGATGAAATTTGGTGTGCACGTTTAAAAAAAATGTAAAAATCAATCAAAATTTGTAAGAAAACCGCAATACCTATGAAGTTGAAATCGAAAATTGTTCATTAGGGACTGCTAGGGAGCAAAAAGAACGGATTTCCCGAAATTCCTACGGGAACGGGGCAAACGGGAATTTTAAATTTTTACGAAGACCACTTGACACAAAATAATGAAATATGGCAGGTATATTCGGTAGGGAGTGTAAGGAAGCACTGAGAACATATTTCCCGATATTCCCACGAGAACGGGACAAACGGGAATTCCAAATTTTAGAGGATATGTACCGAAGCGAAGCGAGGGCGGGTCACTAGTATCAAAATATATCTATTATATAACACGCCGTATTACAAAACGGCTAGGAATTTTGAGTAGTATGAGTTTTGGAGGGTTATACATATACATATATACATACATACATATAATCACGCCTTTATACCTCACGCGGTAGGCAGAGCACCAAGAGCTGATAGAACCACATGGTGCCACTTCTGACCAATTTTGAAGATATAGTTGAGATGTACAAGTTCGCTTAGTAGTGACAGTTGATCAACCCATCGCCTACTAAACAACAAGACCCTCTTGTCCTTCTACTGACTTGTACAGTATGCCCTGTAGTTCCTAAGCCCTTATGGCTCTTAGCTCTCACTTATCGTCAGTATGTCAGTTAGGTGCTTAGACGCAGACTCGACAATCACACTTTACAGGCTTCTAATGCAACCTTTGTTTGTGATCCTGACTATTTATGCAGGTTTTTTATTGCAGAACTTGTAAGAGGTCAGAGTGTACTTGAAGGGGGAGTTTTACCCCACTTTTTATGATATTACGTGAGGCTTTTAGGGTATTTTTAGCAGGCTCTTTTATATGTTGAAAGTATTTATAGTTTTGTGAGTGGTTTCTTTGTTGCAATTGTTAGGTGGAAGTAAAATTGTTATAAGGATTTGTGTTTATTGTACACAAATTATTTAAAGTTCTTTTCTGTTCAGTACGATCTTGACTGTACCTGTTTAGCATTAAAATTTATTTTACACCTGACCGCGTTTTAAAATATTCACGTTTTTTAAAAAGATAAAATGTTGGTATCGTTACAAGTACCTACATATCTTCACTCTTAGAAGCTCTGATGTAATTCCGTCGCCCGGCGCTTTGTTGTTTTTGAGTTGTTTAAGGGCAGTTCTAATCTCGTTCTAATCCGGGATGTTTTCAGTATAGTATCGGGTGAGCTTGGCTCTTGGGTTCTTGCCTAATCTAACAAGTTTAGCGACCGAGGTATATAGCTGTCCATAGAACCTCTCAATCTCCCTGAGCACCTCTGGTATGGTAGATGCTATACTGCCGTCCTCTGTCTTCAGCTTTGTCAACTGGCTCTGCCCAATAGATAATTCTCTTACAAATACTTTGGAGCCTTGGTTTCGCTCTATTGTCTCCTTAATGCAGCGAGTATTAAAGCTGCGGATGTCACATCGCCGAGACTTGGAGATACGTCTATTGAGCTGCCAGTATGCTTCAGCGTCATCAGAGGACTGCAGAGACATTGCGCGCCTTTCCGCCATGAGGTTGAGGGTATGATCAGTTACTTTGTCAAAGCTCATTTATTACTTACTATAAATTCAGTCATTGTCATGATAAGCCTCCCTTTTTGTAAGATTACAGAAAACTTCAAAGAGAAGCCCCTGCTAAAAGAAATTGTGCAAAATCTCGCAAGGACACGGCGCCGGTATTAAACGCAATTAAGACGCATTTCCCTCGAGACCAGATAGCCTACCTACGTCAGAAACGCTAATAACCAAAATATTGTGGTGCAAAGGAAAAGCGACTCTATGATTACATTAAAGTTACAAAGTATCGAACATAATGAGAATACACACATCTCTATTGCATATTATTTTTGCCCATAGTCACCAGGTTGATGAGAATAAAAATAACACGATACAATATTTACGCCTGTATTCCAATAGACAGGTTTAGCATAAATTAGTCAGGTTTAAAAAATTAATTAAAAGTTGCTAGCTGATCAAACGCCTCTAAGTTACTCAGTTGGATACTATAGTTTCCAGCAACGTTGACTTGACGCCACCAAAATTTAGCAGCTGTCGAACACTGGATGTAACACCAGCTGGTTAAACAATCGCTCTTGCTCATCACTTCTATCCATCACCAAGTACTCGTAAGGTAAGCTTTCCTTTGACTGCGGTCAGTCCCTTAGGGTTGAACCCTTAATGTTTTATGATAATCATCTTTTGTAATTTACAAAGGTAACTCGTAACTGACATTTGCGTATTATGTATCATAGATGCTGGAATAAATCTTCCTAAATAATCTGATCCTACTAATATTTGAATGTTTTGTGAATAGATGTTTGTCATTCTTCTAACCATAGACTATTACAATAATTATGTACAAAAAACCAATGAATAGACTTATCAGAGAGTTATCAGGAACAACTTTGATAGGGACAGGGATAGTGAATTTAAAAAAACATATATATAAATATAGTAACTGTTTTCATTTCTACACCAGACCAGGTAAATAGTAAAAAGGTCACTGGGCAACTTACTATGAAAACTATACCCACGGCCTACAGAGACAAAATTGGTATGGATGTTTAGATAAACGTCCCTAGTTTACGAATATATATGTTGCATCAATGTAGAGTATGGGAATCTGCCCAAAAATTGAAAAAAATAAATGTAAGTGATATACGGTAATGATAAGACATTTTCGACTATTTGCATTGAATTGAATGTGTGTCTTGATCACACGGTGGAGCAATTGAACTCGTCATGTTCGTCTGCTGGTTCTAACAATACAAGTCTGTAGGGCATCTAAAAGATAAAAACTTATTACTCACTGGGCAACTTACTATGAAAACTATATCCACGGCCTACATAAACAAAATTGGTATGGATGTTTAGATAAACGTCCCTAGTTTACGAATATACATATAGGTATGTCGCATCAATGTAGAGTATGGACATCTGCTCAAAAAAAAACAAATGTAAGTGATATACGGTAATATACTCTTACTATTACGATAGGTAATGAACTATTACGATAGGAATAATCTGATGCATTTTTAAATCAAACAAATGTGTGTTTAAATCAAACAGTTTTTATTCAACATAATCTATGTCAACAGGCACAATAGTGTTGTCCAAGAACATGGCTGGCGCATCTATTTGTTCTTGGTGTCTGGCCCAAGATAAAAAATACACCATGCTGGCAATATGCGCGCAGCATCCGATAGTTCGGCGGCCGTGGATACAAGAACAGTAATAGTCGTCTATGCTTGTCACAGACACAACCACATTTATTTTATTTAATAGCGCCATCTGGCGTTAACTATATTATATTATAAGAACCTTCACTAGCGCCATCTAGTCTTAACTTAGGTTAACTGTATCACTCTAGCACCCATAATGTATCGACCATACGAACTGGACCCGGAGGCTAGATGGCGCTAATAAAAATAGACAATAGATTGAATATAGAAACGCAAGAACAAGACGCTCTGAGTGATTTTATTTGCTTCACCACCTTTCCCAACTCCTGGCTGCATCAGGAACATTGGTGACCCCAGAATACTGCAACTCTTCAGTAAGAACGTGTGTGGCGATAAGAATTTCCGAAGATACTCGAAAAGAACTTGTCAAGCCTACGCGAACGACAACGTGGAAATTTCCAGAAACGGAGATTCCTTATTTTACCCAGGGAAGGTGGAAATCGAGTGGCAAACCATCGAAGAACTTTGTAGCGATATAGTTTTTTACCAATTAAGAAGAAAATAAATCAAGATTTACCCAGATTCTAGAGTTAACCTTCATCAACCTACACGTGGCATGCGCAAATTGTACCGAGAACAATAGAAAGGAAAGTCTGGCTAAGTATTTGGGTTACTGTCTACAGGTAAGTGGCTGGTTGTTTTATTGCTAGTGTATCATTGCTATTCCTAGGTATTTGCTTATATCTACATCGTATTTTATTATTATTTCAAAATGTCTAAAAGGCACGAATCAGACTCCGATTCAAGCTCTGAAATGTCTAAACATTTTGAGAGTAAAGAGTTAAAAGCTTTAATAAAAAGAAGAGGTACAGAAAAAACCAAATTAACTTTATTCAAAAAATATGTGCAAACTTTAGATCCAAAATTATTATTGGCCGAACAGATTATAGATCTTGAATTAAGATTAGAGTATATGTGTAAGGTTTTTTCGCAATTTCACGAAATTCAAGATAAAATTGAGACATTAAGTTCCGATGTAGATAAAGAGATGATAGAGAGGGAAATGTTTGAGAACACCTACTATCAATTTTTTCCAAAGGCCAAAAACTATATAAAAAGCGTTTCTGAGCCTACCTCATCCAATCCACCGAATTTAAATTCACAACAAAACCCACATTGCAATGATTCTATTAAGTTTCCAGATATTTCCTTACCCTCATTCCATGGTGATATTACTTATTGGATTGAATTTAGAGACACTTTTGATGCGCTTGTAAATCAAAGTAACTTAAAGTCGATTCAGAAGTTTAAATACCTACGCAGCTGTCTGAAGGACAGTGCTTTAGAGGTTATAAGTGCATTAGAGTACTCCGAAGAAAGCTATTCCATTGCTTGGCAGCTTCTCTGCGAACGATATAATAACCCAAGAGTGCTTGTTTACAACCATTTGAAAGCGCTATTCCATATAGATATTGTTGCCAATAATGCATCAGCTTTGCGAAGCTTAGCTGATAACATATCAAAACATATGCGAACCCTAAGGTCTTTAAATATTTCTACCGACGGTTGGGATTTATTAATTATTTTCTTTTTGTCAGCTAAACTTGATAACACATTACGCCAAAGGTGGGAGGAAAAAATAAACTCACGTGAACTTCCAACTTTGCAGGAATTTAAATCTTTCCTACGAGTTCGAGCTGATCTTCTTGAGACGCTGGACCAAGGCAGAACCAATTCGAGTGAAGGGCCTCCAATCACATCCGCGCGAAAGGTCTTGGTCACCACGTCCTCATCAACAGGTTATAAGGTACCCAAAAATTATACTTACCGTAATCAATGTCCCAATTGCAAGGAAGGTCATTTTATCAACCAATGTCCAAGGTTTTTGGCTCTGGATGTACAGTCACGCATAAAACTAATAAAAAAATTAAACTTATGCATAAACTGCTTAGGTTCTAATCACATCTTAGCTAATTGTCGCGCGTCACGCTGTAAAACTTGTAAAGGTAAACACCATACGTTTTTACATATTACGCAACAACCCAACACACAACCTACGTCTCGGCTATCAACCATGAATGACGTACAATCAACTAATCCTGAACAGGAAACTCAATCAGTAAATTTGTTTACGAATCAACAAGTTTCAAACACAACTGTAAGCCAAACTGGCGGAAATTTACCAATGCATTGCAAAACAGTTTTTTTATCTACGGCGCAAATCAATGTGTTAGATAACAACAATCGGATGCACGAGATGCGAGCGCTGTTAGACTCGGGCTCCCAGTCAAATTATATAACCGAAAGTGCATATAACAAGTTACACTTACCTAAGCAACATTTAGATATAGAGGTCATTGGCTTCAATGAAAATGTTACAAAAATTAACCAAATATGTTGCGCAACAATCTATTCAAAGGACAATAATTTTTCAACCAAATTAACTTGTTTCATTGTACCTAATATTTGTAACTTACCATCGTACCTACCAAACGCGCAAAACTTAAACATACCAAACCGCTTTTGTCTTGCTGATGATTCATTCTATAAAGGGGGCGAGATTGATATAATTATCGGCGCGGAACTATTTTTCCAACTCCTTTGTATCGGGCAGCAAAGCCTAGGCGAAGGCTTACCTATTTTACAGAGAACTCGTTTAGGATGGGTGATTTCAGGCTGCGTTTCAGGGGAAAATAAACCAATGCAAGTGAGATGCAATTTTACTACAAGTAATTTTTTTAATGATAGCGTACCAATATGTAATTTACCAAATGATGATATAACACATTGTGAGGAAACATTTGCAACTCACACAAGAAAGTCTGATGGTAACTTTATAGTGACTCTTCCGCTACGGGAGCCAGTCACTTCTCTTGGTTTATCTCGCCCAATAGCTTACAGGCGATTTAAATCATTAGAGTCTAAATTTGATAAAGATCCGATCTACAAACAAAAATATGTAGAATTCATGAGAGAATTTAAAACTGCAGGGCATATGATTGTGAAAACCACTTCTGAACCCTGCAACTACTTGCCCCATCACGCAGTCCTGAACCCACAAAAACCTACAACACCGTTACGAGTCGTCATCGATGCATCATGCAAGACAAACACGGGAAAATCATTAAATGATATACAATGTAAAGGTATAGTGAACCAGGATAGTTTGGAGAATATACTTTTGCGTTTTCGAAAATTTAAATACATAATAAGTGCAGATATTGAGAAAATGTACCGAAATATATTTGTCAACACAGAACAGCAAAATTTGCAATGCATATTATGGCGCGAAAACCCTACGGAACCATTACTTACATATAAGTTAACCACACTTAGTTTTGGTCTCAAGTGCGCTCCTTACCTAGCTACACGATGTCTACAACAGCTGGCGGATGAAAATAAGGCCGCGTTTCCTATAGCATCCTCCATAATAATATCCGACTTTTACATGGATGACTTATTGCACGGGGGGGATGATGAAGTCCAGGTATCTGAAACTGCTGTCCAAATCCACCGCATTTTGCGTGGCGCAAACTTCCACTTACGTAAGTGGAAATCCAATTCAACTACAATTCTAAACGAAATAAAAAAATCTACTAACATAACTATTGATAATACATTAACATCAATAGGAACGGACACAAATAAGGTGTTAGGCATAGGGTGGTCAAGCAAAAACGATACAATACAATACACAATACAATTAGTCTCAATACCTACAAATTTAACCAAACGTAAAGTTTTATCCATTGCCTCCTCTATTTTTGACCCATTAGGCCTTATAGGTCCAGTTATTGTCATTGCTAAATGTTTTATCCAACGTTTATGGAAATTAAAAACCAACTGGGATGAAAGGCTCCCTAACGAGTTATGCAATGAATGGACATTGATATATACCAAACTTTCTTGTCTTAATTCATTGACGATACCACGACATATCCTTATCAATAATTACGTCACTGGGGAACTCCACGGGTTCTGTGACAGCTCATTGTTGGCTTACGGTGCGGTTATCTATATACGATCTATAGATAGCAGCGGTAAAATACTCGTTCGATTATATTGTGCGAAATCTAGGGTTGCAAGTAACGAGACAATACCCAGACTAGAATTACGAGCCTGTTTGCTATTGTCAACATTATATGAGACGGTTATGAAGACTATTAAATCGGATATAAAAAAAACTTACCTATGGTCGGATTCAAACGTAGCGCTGGCTTGGATAATATCGCAGTCAAATAAACTACCTACCTTTGTTAAAAACAGAGTAGCAGATATAAGAAGGTTAACTAATACTAAGCATTGGCACTGGGTTTCTTCTAAGGATAACCCTGCTGACTTATTATCCAGAGGCTTATACGCGGATAAGTTATCTTCTTGTGACCTCTGGTGGCAGGGACCATCCTGGTTACACCTACCTACTTCAGAATGGCCCTCCCAGTCAACCATATTACAACCCTTAGAATTGTATTCTATAGAACAAATACCTGAAACATGTTGTAATGTTTCTATAAAAATAACTACTAACGAGTTTGTGACAACCCTGTTTCAGCGTTGGTCAAGCCTTAGAAAACTAAACAGATGTTTTGCATTCATGTTGAGATTCATTTACAATTGCAAAAACCAAATAATTAATTAACCCATTATCAGTGCAAGAACTAAATGAATCCTTACATAAATTAATTAGATATGCACAAATCCAGTCTTTTGCTAATGAATACTTTTTACTTAGTGATAAAAAAGAATTACCAAAATCATCGAATTTACTTTGCTTAAATCCTATCATGGAAAACGGCTTGATGAGAGTGGGAGGCAGGTTAAGTTTATCTAACTTTAAACACGACAAAAAACACCCTGTAATCTTACCACGGAATCATCCATTAACCGAATTGATAACAGTTGAACTTCATCTAAGATTATTGCACGCCGGCCCACAGCTGTTGTTATCGTCTTTGCGTGAACGGTACTGGCCCATACACGGTAAACAACTAGTAAATAAAGTTGTACACAAATGCGTGACCTGCTTCAGGGCTAACCCAAAGACAGATATACCTATTATGGGAAATTTACCTTCATCAAGAGTAAACCCTTCTCCTCCCTTCCTTGTAACAAGCGTTGATTACGCGGGACCTTTCAACCTGAGGGACAGGAGAGGACGTGGGTTCAAGAGTAGCAAATGCTACATATCTATATTTGTATGTTCATCAACAAAGGCAATTCATATTGAGCTGGTTTCGAGCCTAGAAACGGCTAGTTTTCTTTCCGCCTTTAGACGTTTTGTTTGTAGACGGGGAAAACCAAGGGAAATGCTTAGTGATAATAGTACTACATTTCATGGGGCAAATAACGAAATAATTGATCTGTATAATTTTATAAGGAATAATTCTGATGAACTCATAACCTCATTTGCTAATGAGGGAATTATTTGGAAATTTTTACCTACATACCCTCCCCATATGGGTGGACTCCATGAGGCGGCAGTAAAATCATGTAAATATCACTTAAAGAGAATATTAGGTTACTCATTGTTAACGTACGAAGAGTTTACCACTGTGCTCGTGCAGATTGAGGGAATACTCAACTCACGACCGTTATGTCCAATACCTAGTTCAAATAGCGATGATATATTTTATTTAACTCCAGCACACTTCTTGATAGGCAGGACACCTATTTCATTGCCAGACTATGAATATGTCGACGTCCCCACTAGAAGGCTAACTCATTATCAACAGTTACAGCAGTTGCAGCAAGATTTTTGGCGGCGCTGGTCCAGGGACTATATTGGACTCCTTCAAACACGAACCAAGTGGAGAAGCTGTAAAGGTCAAGGTCTCTCCGTCGGTACTATGGTACTAATAAAGGAAGAAAGATTACCTCCCTGTCAATGGAGATTAGGTCGCATTGTCAGCTGCTGCAAGGGACAAGATGACGTTATAAGAGTGGCGGAAATTCGCACGTCACGAGGTGTCATCAAGCGTGCATTCAACAACATATGTCCTTTACCTATAGATGGAGCACATTGAAGGTTACCTACAATTACTTCTATCAAGAAACAAGCCAACGACCTTCGGATCGAATCGACGGCAGCAACGCGACGGCGGCGGCGCTGCATCAGGTGGCGAGCGACGCGGCCCGGCAAGGTTCCAACAGGACTACACCAAAATTATTAATTTACCTTACTTGCTATACCTACCTATCGTTTAAAATTACCTTTTCGTCAGAGTCAATCGAGTCCATTTAATATTTAAGTGTTTAATTAAGTACCTATGAAATTCTTATTTGTAATCGTTTCAATAAACTATGTTTCCTTGTTGTTTAATTCATAACGTTAGGAAAACACCTAGCATACATGGCATATCTGAAGGCAGACACCTACCGATAATATTTAATTAAATGCTTAGTCCAAGTAATAACCATTAGACAAATAATTAGAAATAATTTACTAAGTAATTATTCGCACACAAATTGGCAATTTGGCATCTACCTATTGATATGCATATGTAATGATTGTATTCTTTGTGGTGGCAGCATGTCACAGACACAACCACATTTATTTTATTTAATAGCGCCATCTGGCGTTAACTATATTATATTATAAGAACCTTCACTAGCGCCATCTAGTCTTAACTTAGGTTAACTGTATCACTCTAGCACCCATAATGTATCGACCATACGAACTGGACCCGGAGGCTAGATGGCGCTAATAAAAATAGACAATAGATTGAATATAGAAACGCAAGAACAAGACGCTCTGAGTGATTTTATTTGCTTCACCACCTTTCCCAACTCCTGGCTGCATCAGGAACAATGCTCTCTCTGCCCTCTCTTGTAGGGTTCACCAATATGTATGTATAATACTGCTTACTCCTGACGTGTCGGGACTGAATTCTACCGCGTATCAATGATCTGTTGTTGACCAATTCGTGGTGCCGGTAGAGTTCGATGATATATAGGCCATTTGGTCGCATGTGCTCATGGACGTATGATCTTGCTATCCTGAGGTGATAGCTGCCCAGCGTAAAAATAATTAAATCTTCGTACGATAATTGTGGGAAATCAAACGCTGCATCACTGGCATCAATTGCAGTGAATGCTACCTATTAAGTAATATTTTTAAACACATTTCAATTCAATTTCAATAGTTGTATTTCAGACTATCCCCGCGTTTTTTTTTTTTAACAACACAAAATGAAATGTAGGCTAGCCCTCAATAATTTACCAATAATTTGATTTTTGTAGCAAATATTTCGAAAACCGGGTCAGATTATGCCCAATGACCTTTGTATTGTGAGCTCAATAAATGTTTACCGTTTTCAAGATAAGTATCTATAACATTTACAGCTTGTTTGATGCGCAGAGGAAAATAATTAATCCTTATACGGCAACATCCTGATAAACCAAAAATTTCTACAAATACAAAACACGACATCTATGTGTTATTTTACGAACTCCTCACTGAAACTTTCTGAAGGCTCATGGCACCACCCTGTAGAGCACTCTGTATAATAGAGCATCCTTTCCTTTTCATAGAGCTACTTTTTGTTTCTGACAGATGGCGTTATCGTTTTGATCAAATATTAAGTAGGTATCAAGTAAGTACCAACATTCTTTGAGCACAAACACAATAATCTATTGACTGATAAAAACGATAAATGTTAATATATAGTTTATAAGCTTATACCACCCAGAACCTCGACTGTACTCGTAGCATGGTGTACTGAGAGCATGGGGCCAATTCTCGAAAAGTCTCGAGTTGGAACTAAGCCGAAACGGAACCGTTGTACACGTTCAGAACAAAGCAATAATTACTTTACGGTGACATAATTAGACATATTTCAGCACGAGACAGATATTTGTTTTTATTCTGTCATACTCGCGACCGATGCGTGCTGAAATATACCTTAATACTCAAGCGGTAAGTATACATACGAGTATATTGTTTTGCACCGCGTTTCGTTAACGGTTTGTTAGTGGCTGCGCTTCGGCTCAAACAATTTGTAGCATTGCCCCCCAGGTGACGTTGATTTTAGATACTTACTACTAAGTACCTAACATAACTTATTTTATAAATCTTATTTTTTTTATCTGTTTCGGTAGTGACCAAACAGTAGAACAACGTATTACGTCGAAAATAATTTGATGGTAAATCTATTTTAGAGATATTATTAGGTTAGTTGTTTCGCGGCAGCAAAATAAATACCCTAGTGAATGTGACGTCACGTCGCGTCGTGTAATTTATGTCACCACTATTAGGTAAATAAGAATGCAAAACTACATGCCTACTCTTGACATATTTTGCCATACAAATAACTAAAAAAGAAATGGCGAGTAATTGAATAGTTCAACTGGCAGCGCTGTACGGTATCTCGATTAGACGTTAGAGATAAATGGGCGTTTTTCACTAGACGACAACGACACGACCACGGCTTTTTTGGAAGAAAAAATGTATTAAGCATAGCTTGTTTTTCAACTAGGCGACACGACCACGACACGGCTCCCCTATTAGTTGACGAAATGGAAAAGCTAGTCTAGTGAAAAAACGTACAATGTTGAGTGCTGGTGGTATTATCATCATCATCATCATCAACCTATTGCAGTCCACTGCTGGACGTAGGCCTCCCCCAGGGCACGCCACAAGACTGCCATGGGGGGTATTTGCCCATAGTCATCACGCTGGGCAGGCGGCTTGATGACCGCAGTTTGTATTTTGGACTATGTTGTCAATACGGGAGGCGCTGCTGCCCACCTCCCGGATGGTATTATACCTAGTAGATATTACGGCAAATATTAGCTGACCATAAATCCGCAATTTCGTTTTTACCTATCTACTTGTATGGACAAATGTATCGAGTTATAAATGAAAATGCGAAGCTTAAAACCCAATGGGATGGTGGCACATTATCAAAGCCCTCTGCCCCAACTACGGGACACGGGACCTTAAGTAAAGTAAGTCATTTCACAAACAAGCACATAGGCTACATAGATTTCGAAGACAAAGTCTCGGGCGGCTGCTAGTACTATAATAATAATAGTAATATATCAAAACAAAGAAAAGGGCTAAGCATTCTCTTTTATATCTAGATTTATAATTGAATACAATAGAAACATTTAATTTATGAAAGTCGCAGTTTTTTCTGACCATTGTTCGTTATAAATGTCCGCCAACGCGAGAAATGTAAAGCCGAGTATAGACTAAAAAATAAATACTAACAAAAGCGAACAAATGTGGTTTAGTAGATGAATAATTGCAATTCACTTGTTTTTGCTGGGAAAGTCGTCAGGGAAAAGATCACGATAGCTTCCTTGCAATATATTAGTGTGTTAAAGTTACTTTACTAAGAAACTCGGGAAAGTGAAGTCACCAATAAAAATCAGTTTTGGCGGCTGCCTAGACCCGAGCACACGCAAGTGGAGACGCTGCCTCATTCTGAGTTACGTCCATCAAAGGCAGCCTGAAGTCAAGCAACCTCAACTTAAAGCAAAGCCTCAGTATTGGATATGCAGCTACGCAATGGCACGATCTGCGGGAATAACGGACAAAATACAGTTGAGGCTTTGCTTCAAGTTGAGGTTTCTCGACTTCAGGTTGCCTTTAATGGAGTGGCGGCTTTAGGATGATAACAAGCTGCTTCTAATCGAGTAGTTTTAAAAGGACCACGTCCAGTATCAGCTGATGTTACTTGTACAAAGCCGACTAAATTTAAATATAAAAAAATGCAAGCGACAGCTGACATAATTACATACTGGATAACGCATGGGAGTGAGCGATGAGATGACGGATAATAGGGATGAATGGAAGAAAAATACATATTGTGCCGACCCCAAATAAATGGGACCAGGGCAGGAAGATGATGATGATGATGATTGGATAACGCATGCTATCGTGACTAAAAATAACCAAGAATCTTTTTTTTCTTGTTCTCGCTCGGTTGGTATGTTTACACCCTAATAGGATAGGAGCCGACCGGGCATGTTTACAGTTGGCTTTTCCCGTGTATGAATAATACAGTGAGATTTATAGCCGTAATTGTTTTAAAGTTTAGTTAAGTATATTCTTCAGATTGTGTGTGTTTATTTTAATTTTTCCCAAGAAAATTCTGGTCTCATTTAAGTTAAAAAATGTGATTTTTTTTCTTCATGAACATTGTTGTTAATTAAGAAAATATCTTTCTTGTAACTACAGGAGTTATCAAAGATATCTTTCGTTAATTTTCAACAGACATAGCGAGCGACCATCATTGATAGTTGATAGCCAAGAGGCTACTCAGATTAACGTTAAAGTTTGAAGTTTATTTTTTTGGTGCCTGAGGATTAATTAAATAGAATTTCACGCTGGTTTTTTACTACATATCATGTACAAACTACCAGCAATGGGATAGACAGAACTGCAGGATCATGTAAGAAATCCCACAGCTGATTTTAGCATGATGATGATCTCCGACCGTATTTCGGCCAAGGCGACCAATCTCCACGAAGATTGGCCAGGTACGCAGGAGATATTATAGTGCAGAAGTGTGTGCGCAAACACAGATTCACTCTCTATTTCCTCACTCTTATAGTCCGATGGAACGGAAAGCCGAGACGACCGGAGAGAGATCAGGCGCAGAACCAACGGTTTTACGTGCTTTCCGAGGCACGAGCTAAGTGACAATTTTGAAACATTAAAATCTGTACATGAAATAAATTCATTGGTACAGGCCCGTGACTGGGATCGAACTTACGCCTCCCGCTTGGAAGGTGCACGTCTTAACCACTGAGCTATCGCCGCTTTTAGCTTAGCACAGATGTAAATGATCATTGACAAGTTTCTAGCTCTATCGCCGGAGATAATGCCCGAGTTTCTTAGTCGAGTCTTACGAATTAATGAAAGGAGACGTAGCTGATGTATTCTAGTGAAGCCCCGTATGTGAGATTTTCTTTGCCATCTTGCAGTTTTGGCTACCCTTTTTTTTTCGGTACACAACCGTGAGTAAATGTATGCATACAATTATAGTCTATGAATTGATTTAATTCAATTTGGTATGCAAAATTATCCAAAATAATAGATATTTTTTAGCTTCAACCTTTACTTTTGACACTATCTTTAATTACGTAATACACGCATAATGGTTAAGTTTATGCTCCCACGAGGTCAGTGCACTTCTGGTGGTTTATGTCACAAGCAAGTACTTGAAAACAAATAGGGTCGTTTGTACTTGAAAGGGTCCAATTCTAACATCCGAGTGCAGACCTACCAACTTAACTGTCACGCGGCGAAAAGAGAAACTAGACCACCATTCCGAAATGTCATACGATTGCTAGGTAACTGAGAATATCAGAGATGACAGTGGTGACACCATTCTTACCCTAGATAACTTTGTACTTACGTTTCTCGGAAAGGGAATTTTGTTTCCTCTTAGATATTTAATGTGTGTTGCTTCTTAGGACCCCTTTTTGCTTGAATATGAAATATTGTGTAATATAAGAGACTTACTTTACTTGAACATGTTTTATATTTCTGTAAACGAGACGTAATATCATTACGTGTTTTTATTGACTGTCAGAATCAGCTTAAGATTAATTTAAAGTCAAATAAATTCTATAAATATGTTTTAAGAAATGATTTTTTTTCACTCGAGTACTGAGCTACCGTTAATTAAGTCGGATGACGAATTTGACCATCTCTTTTAAACTTTTACATCTATTCTTTTGAATTATTTGACGGGTTGATTTTTCCAAACGTCAGTTAGCCTTATCAGAAGAATAAAGTTGATGCTGTCTTTATTTAAATGTCGATAATAATAGAGACAGAATCAACTTTATTCTTCTAATAGGCTATCTGATGTTTTGAAAAATCGGCCCTAAATAAAATAGTAAATCAGGCCTTTAGAATGTGAATGAAATTGTATTAGTAATATTATTAGTAGTATTGGTAATGTGTTGGATTTTAGAGGTTCATAATAATTAGTGGTTTACTAATTTCTATAATCCTGAGGATGCCACGGTTGTTGGCGAAACATATGTAGATTATTTATCTAGTTTTTGATTTCGGAATGGTGCAATGTATCGTCTTGCATGCTAGGTGCTCGGGTCTGGTTTCTCATGGCGATTATAGTTAGTGCAAGTGCCTGTTGTCGCAATTATGAGTTATCAGATCCGAGGGTCAGTGGAGGGTGTAGGGCCCGGTGGTGGGCGCACCCATAGTGAATGGACTTTAGAATGTGCTTTATGATCTTTTCTTGCTATCCCATTTTGTTACCACACTGTATTTATAATTATGTAATTATTAAAAGGAGTTTTTCGAGTACGTAAGTTTGTATGTGGTATTTTTTTGGCACGCTCTGGAACCTAAATCGTTTGTCGCATTTGAGTTTGAGAGGTATCATTAGATCGTCGTCGTCGTGTTCAGCCTATTGCAGTACACTGCTGGACGTAGGCCTCCCACAGAGTACGCCACATGGCTCGATCTCCCATTTTTGCCATCCAGTCACTACCAGCCGTCCTCTTTAAGTCATCGGTCCATCTGGCCGCTTGCTAGGCTCCATTTGAGAACCCGCTTACTTCAGCTCCAATCTCGTTTCGAGATCATCCGGCAGAAGCGAGATTCCGAGCATTGACCTTTATATAGCTCTCTGAGGGAGTGCAATCGGTGAGCCAGCCCCACCGTCAGGTTCCACATCTCGGCTCCGTAAGTCATATAATTAGATATGTATCCAACAATAAGGTAGCTTGAACAGCAGGATCACGAATGACATCCCATAGACACGTTTATCATAGCGGGTTTAGATGTAAATGATGAATAAAATAGTAGGTTTATGTATAGGTATGTTAAATACAACAATTCTCAGATAATTATTCCAGTACTAGCAATACATTTAAATAATATATTAAACAGACAGCTAGATTTATGTAGGAAGTTCCTACCAACATGGCAGACATAACTTAAATTAGGTTGTACCAATCTCAAGGTAGCGTCCAAACAAATTACAAGTAGTTCCTGCTCAGTCTAATTCAATTAAAACCCAAATTGCTGTGTTCTGGCATAGTAATAACAATGAAGCAGTTCAACCCTACCTATACATACCAACATATACATACATAGTGTAACATAAGAGGTAATATTAAGCCAAATGCTATAAAAATCTTTCCATTATCAGTGACGAAGATTTTTGTCGCCCGCTCTCCTTACACTCATTACATGCATATGACGAAATCGTACCTATGACGTCATAAAGAAAAAAAATAATTGAATAAATAAATAAATATTCAAATAAATAAATATAAATATTCACACACTTCACAACACATTAACCTAGTCCCACATTAAGATCCCTAAGGTCTTGTGTCGTGGGTACTAAGTAACGGTATATAAATACATAGATAAGTATAGAAACATCCATGACTCGGAAACAAACATCGATATTCATCATATCAATGTTTGCACCTACCAGGATGCGAACCCAGGACCTATGGCGTCGCAGGCAGGGTCACTACCAACTACACCAATCGGCCGTCAAAATCTTACTAATAATTTGCTTTACCTACTATTATTAGTAGTTAGCCGTTTGGTCTAGTAGGTAGTGACCCTGCCTGCGACGCCATGGGTCCTGGGTTCGAATCCCGGTAGGTGCAAACATTGATATGATTAATATTGATATTTGTTTCCGAGTCATGGATGTTTCTATACTATCTATGTATTTATATACCATTGCATAGTACCCACGACACAAGAACGTAGGGATCTTAGCGTAGGTTAATTCAAACTATGTATTTCAATCTCTGCTAAGTTCCATCTTACTGAAGTTCAATTAAAATTTCCTTGAATCTAACTTAGTTCACAATACATGGAGCTCTGTTTAACTTGGCTAATCTAAACTACGTCACGGTCAAAGTACAGTTAATCCCGAAACCAATTTATCTTTGACACACCGTTTTATACTTCTTCGCGCTGCCTCGGGCTTTGTGGGAAGAATTAGTAACAAAATATTGGATGCGGCAGTGTTTTAAATTTTGTCGCATTTTTGTATTAAAAATGAAAAAAAATTGAAAAAAAATCGAAATAGAGTTACAATTTCATTGAGATTAAACATAGTCACGTGAATTATTTAAAGCAATCTCCTGAAAAAATGTATTTTTTACAGATTTTAGATATTTCATGCGAAAAGATATTGAATGATCGATATGATTTTTACATGTACTGATATTTAATATTATGTTCTTGCTATGCTGAACGTGTTTGTGGGTCTTCACCTTATAATCCTGCAGTTTGGGAATACCGCCGTATGTATATCAGATTCGAGGGCCAGGGGAGGGTACGATAGGTCCGTTGGTTGATGAAAACCGGTTAGAAATTATTTTGCAAACAATTGAAACTGTCTTGGGCATCCTAGTTCACAACAAGGAGCGCTCAATTTAGTTCACCGCTCCTAAACGAACTAGTTCGTTAGTTCATCAGTTCCTAGCTCGAACTAGACCGATCCGATCACATCGTTCGCTCGTTTTAATACGGTTCCTTGCGGCGACAATATTTATGGAATGCTTTTAACCTCTAAAAACTGCAAAAACTTAATTAATGAATATTCATAAAAATATATGTAATAAAATATTTCTTTACTTATATTTTTCGCCTTTTATATGTTTAGCTTTCCCGTACGTGACGATCTTAGTTCAGTCGCCACGAACTAACGAACTACGAAATGGGGAATCAAGGAACTAGTTCGCGTAGTTCACCTGTAGGAGCGCTCTTTTGACCTAGTTCGTTCACGAACTACACAAGACTACTTTAAAGGCAGGTGTTCACAGAAATAATTCGAAAGCTACGTTAGATCAGTGAAACATATCGTTTGAGATAACGCCCTCTAGTTCCTCATTCCATGATTACGACATGTGCTGAAGGAGATACAGCTAATGTATTCTAATCACCGATACAGGAAAAAAATCGTATTGTTACCGTAAAAAAACAATTTCAATGTGATTTCTATAGACACTAGTTGGTAGTTCTGCAAGCCACAAGTTCGTAATTAACTACGAATACGCACTATAGGTACATTAGAGCTACTGGAATCTAATTTAAATTCTAGTTTAAGATATAATGACAGTACCATTAAATTATAATATTTTTTTAATTGTTATCGTGTTTGAAAAGCTAGTAAAATGTTTTATAACCGACGAATAATGATAATAATAAGAGTAGCATACAGAATTTTGCAGGACGTTTTTATTTGTAAATATTTTTAGTCAATATGTTTTAATTTTATTTTTAACTAGTGGACGCCCGCGACTTCGTCCGCGTGGACTGTAGAGAAAACAAAATGTTAAAATTATCCGGGATAAAAAGTAGCCTATGTGTTAATCCAGGGTGTCAGCTAACTCCATACGAAATTTCAATAAAATTGGTCACGCCATTTTTACTTAAAAGAGTAACAAACATCCATCCATCAATCCATACATACAAACTTTGACACAATATTCGAGTACGATAATTTACTCGCAAAGAAATTTCTCAATTATTCGCAGCTCCACGTAATCGAATATACCGCAAGGCAATCACAGTAATTACAAGTTTAATTCAACGAAGCCTTACGGCCTCGTGGACTGCTCTAGTGGACTCTTGAGTTAAGGTACATTTTATATTTATACTTTTTTACAAGAATCCTAGCACTTTCCTTGCTTTAAAGAGTTTATTGCTGAAGTAAATTGGACTCTAAGGTTATTCTGATAAGTTTCTTTAATGAGTTTAGCTTTAATGGGTTAAGGGTTCTAAAAATTGTTTGGGAATTTATTAAGTTCTCTTTGCTATTTATACTGGGTTAAATAAATAAATGTTGTTTTTTAAAACCTTATATACTCAAAGAAAAACAACCGACTGCTTAAAAATTTTGACCCAGTGTCACTCTCATGACTAATAAGACGAATCACCCTGTTAAGCTCAAATGCGTTTAAGCTCTAAAGCGAGCGAAATAAATATACATTCACACAAACTTGCATACATACACTCTGAAAACATAACCCATAACATAAACATAAAAAAAGTTAAAATTTGTCTGCAACTAATGTCATTCTCTAACCAGAGAAATCTTTATAAACACAGTCGTGTAATATGTTTAATTTAACTACAAACCTATTTTACATACAAACCGAATTGCTTTGCAAAGAGTACAGTCAGTATAAAAATATGCTTTTCAGTGATTCATTCGGGAATAATGCAAACAATTCTCTCTGAGCCGATTTCTACTTGTGCTATTACCTATGTTATGCAAGCTAATCACAGTACTGCATTAGTAGGTTAATAATAGAATGTTTATCCTTTTTGTAAAATAAGGTGATACAATGGGGTTGACATGCCCCCTTGGGTAAAAACCCCCTTTTAAAAATTAGAATAAAAAAAAAAAACAATAGTATAGTGATTAGTATGGGACACAATCAATTTTCACTGCATTGTTTCATGGCATCGCCTGTACTGTTGATAAGCTTATGGAGTGCAGTTTGTTTTTATGTGCTTTATCATTTTATTCCAAAAAATGTTTTCATGCATTGTAGTACATTGAATTGTAATTGAAAGGCTACTGTAGTGTAATGAGGAAATATTATTGATTAATGTTGTACTGGCTTACGTAACTATTACTTTGTACATAATAACAATAAAACCGATGGAGGGCGCCGATGTCTCTGCTACCAGTTATATACTTCTACAGACATCGACGTTTCACTTAAGGAATGCTAAATTATCTTTTAACCAATTCTATTTTGTATTATTATAGTAAGCTTGGCATAAAAATACTCCTATCTATGTATGTGCCATTTGTAACTGCATTGTAAATATGGTCAATAAACTATTTTTCATTTTTCATTTAAAAAAAATTATATATACATCTACACACGACTGTGTTTCATAGAATAGCAAGAACTGCAGGATCATAGAGGAGATCTCACAGCTACAATTAGCAAAGCAGCGCAAGTTGACAGCTACAGTGCAGTGACAAGTTGATAGCTTATTGCCCCAGAGAGAACCCGACTTGTTTAGTCGACTCTTACAGCATGCACGGAGGGAGATGCAGCTAATCTAGTGGAGCCTCGCATCAGCATAGCTAGTACGCTGTTACTGAATATTTACTTCTATCTCCGTTATGTTGAACATGGATGTGACTGATTTATGTTCTTTATCCCCTAGATGGTGCAGAGGGCCTCCATAGATCTCCGCGATTCCGTTCTGTTCTGAAGTTTGCGGTTTAATTCGCTCCAGGTCTTCCCTGATTTCTTAGCCTTTGCAATGATCGTACGCCGCCAGGTCTGCTTAGTAGGCCACGTTTGCATTTCCTTTAAGGTATGTAGGTCTTCTCCATTCCAAGCATGTGGCCTATCCAGTTCCACTTGCGCCATTTGATCTAAACCGTGGATGCGGGTTCTCTATATGTTTTTATTTTATTTATTATTATCTATCTATACATATAATAAAAATGTAACGGATCGCTGTCTGTACATGGAAGATATATGATAGAAAATATTATAGGAAACCTTTATCAACGCAATAGTACCCAAAAGGATGATTTTTGGATTTTTTGTCTGTCGGTTCGTCTATTTGTCTGTGCGTTTGTGCACGCTAATCTCAGAAACGGCTGAACCAATTTTGATGCAGTTTTCAGGAATATATTACGACAGGTCCCACTTAACATATAGGCTACTTTTTATCCCGGGAAAATATTTTTATCCCGGATAATGTCGACATTTTGTTTTTTCTGTAGTCCACGCGGACGGAGTCGCGAGCGTCCACTAGTTATAAATACAGTGCAAAACTTATCAATAAATTGAAGTCCCAGAAAACTGAAAATAGTTATTATATTATTACTACTGAAAGTAATTATATTATTACTAATAATTTTGTATGTTTATAATAATTAGTTGTAATATGTTATATGTTGTAGCAGGATATTTTATCACCTACACCGCACTTGAGATCTTCCCCGTGGCTCCGTCAGCCATTGTCCCGGAAGGCTCTCCGTCTTATTGTTGGACTTTGATTTACGGCTCAGAACTTATGCAACGCGGATTATTGATATCGACGCCTTATTCTTGAACGCCTTACTCGATTTTCATAAATACAATTCACACGTCATTTACGTCTTGTATCGTAGGTACTAAATAACGGCATATAAATTATATATAGAAACATTTATGACTGGAGAAAAACAATGTTTGGACCTACATACACACAATGCTATGTTCCAGAAAAATGGGGTAGCCAAAACTGCATGTACGCAAGGAGATTATTGGTGTCAAATGTGACAATTGGTGTCAATGACAACAAGCTTATCGTCTCAGAAAATCCTTCTGAATTTATTTTTTTGGTCTTACGACATGCACAGGAGAAAAGGATATAACAGATTAAACCAGTGGAGCACACAAAATACGAATATGAATTTGCTCCGCATTAGATAAAAAAAGTGACCAAGTGCAAGTTGGACTCGCCCATGAAGGTTTCCGTATGAAAGGTAAATTGCAGTTTCGATTTATGACGTATTAAAAAACTACTTACGTGTCTCGTTCAAACCAATTTTCATTGGAAGTTTAGCGATTTTAGAGAATGATAAAATTCTCTTATTTTAAAAATTATAGGGGGTATACTATAAGGGTTACGTTTTATGCCATTTGGCTACGGAACCATAAAAAGTGCGAGTTTATCATTAAAGTATTACTTAAATTACGTTACGTTTTAAGAATCGTAATCGAATATTTTCTCTAGAATAAGGACGGGGCAAAATAGAACTTAAAGTCGGGGATTTAAAGTTTAAGTCGTGATAAAACCTTTTTTATTAAACTTAGCGTTATTAGTTTTCTATTGATTTCTTTAAAATGCTCCACATTTATTTTATGGGGCGAGAAAATTGAAAAGGACTTAAATGAAATTGCTCATTTTGGAACTTAAAATTTAAAGGCTAAGTAAGACTTGCTGTTGATGGAAAATGTGATATTAATCAACATCATCTTATTTTCATTCATATTTATATTGTACACACGGAAAGATAGACACAATTAAAATATATTGTACAAAGGCTAGCTTATCCATATAAAAGATCTCTTCCAGCTAACTAAAATAAATAAACAAGTCACATCACAGAAGAATTAAAGCATATGTCCACAAAAACCTGTCTATATCATCATCATCAAAAATCTTGATACGGGCATGTAAAGCGACGGGATGAAATGCATATTTTATAGAGAGCATTGTGCATGAGTCTGGATGGATATAAAGGAAGAGGTAGAGGACCAAAGAAGTGTTGGATGGACTGTGTGAGGGAGGACATGCGTGTACTGAAAGTTAGCAATGAGATGACAGATAATAGGGATAAATGGAAAAAAAGAACATATTGCGCCGACCCCAAATAAATGGGAACAGGGCAGGAAGATGATGATGATCATCATCAAAAATATCTAATTTATATCATCTCTATATTATCTTTCATTTATGTATTTATTCAAAGAAGAAATGCAGAATTTTACCTGAGCAGTTTTTGGGTGTCTTGAGATACGATTTATACGTATCTTACTCATTTATTTAATTACGTTTTTATACGAAGTTAAACATTAAAGTTACGACTGACTTAAATCTATGTA
Organism: Carposina sasakii; assembly: GCA_014607495.2. Classification (NCBI taxonomy): domain Eukaryota; kingdom Metazoa; phylum Arthropoda; class Insecta; order Lepidoptera; family Carposinidae; genus Carposina; species Carposina sasakii. The sequence continues at coordinate 1,546,789 of CP053151.1, read as the reverse complement.
CTAAGGCCTTTCACTTATTACATATAAAAGCTATGTCCTCATTGAATGACGCAATGTCACAGCATTAACTTCTGATCCTGGAGACCAGAAACTTGGTAGGTGTGTTCTGTAAAGCTTTTAAGTGAATAGGTTTATAATTTATTTATGTCTTTCAAAACAGAAAAAAAATAAGAGTTCTTAAATACATAAATAAAACGAAATGTAAATTTTAACAGAGACAAAAAAAAACACAAAATTATCACCGCAATGGCAACAAGCAATGAATATTAAGCGATTCCTTTATCGCAAATTATATATACTTTCTGAAGAAAATAATGATTATTTATTTACCAAAAAAATGATAAGCTATTGAACTCCGTGATTTAATTTTTTTTTTGGTTACATTATAAGTGAAATTGTATTAGGCGTTACAATTCGGAAGTTCAAACATTCACTATGGGTGCGCCCACCACCGGGCCCTACACCCTTCACTGATCCTCGGATCTGATAACTCATAACTGCGAAAACAGGATTATAGAAAATTAGTACTTTTATAGTGGTTTACTAATTTACTAATTTCTATAATCCTGAGGATGCCACGGTTGTTGGCGAAACATAATATGTCGATTATTAATCTAGTTTTTCGGAATAGTGCAATGTATTATCTTGCATGCTAGGTGTTCGGGTCTGGTTTCTCGTGGCGATTGTGGTTAGTGCCTCTTTTCGCAGTTATGAGTTATCAGATCCGAGAGTCAGTGGAGGGTGCAGGGCCCGGTGGTGGACGCACCCATAGTGAATACATGTATAAGGTTTAATCCAAACGAAGGATTTTTATTATATATGCAAGTAGCTATAATATTCGACGGTTATCATCACACATGCTTTCCGAAAATAATAATAGTTAAGAAAAAAAAAAATTGTTGTGTCATAACTTGAATTTAAATTCAGTGCAAGTTACTCAAAGTAGGTAAATTGAAAATCAAGCAAAATGTTGTAGCAAAGAGAAACAAGTATTCGTAGCATTTCGTAGCTGACTACGAAATTGTAGCACGAGCTACGAACTAAAGACTACGGTGATCGCTTCCATTTGATTGAATGAATAAGTTTATTACCCGACTGCGCGACGCAAAGGAGTGGTATTGTGTTTAACAGCCTATGTTTGTATGTTCCTTTGAAGCACTACACTGACCAAATGCCTCGACCGATTTTTATGATTCATACATTAATCAATTCCTCTTAGTCCGGGGAGTGTCACTAAAGATATGACGTTAGTGAAAATCCAATATGGCGACTACTGGAAAATCATCACTAGCGCTCCTCTTGATACATAAGATTACAACTTACTTGAGACGAACGCCTAGACACTATTGTATAAGCATAGTAGAATTGAAAGATAATTATAGATAAATATAGACTGCCTATGTAATCTTCGTGGGTGGGAGTGCACTGCACCAGCGCTCCTTAGGACGAGCCGCCAGTGCTTTCCGCTACATTTAGGTAAGGTAGGTTACTGTAGTACATTTTTTTTCTCTATGCTACTGGATCTTCATTTGACATACACACTTACAAAATATTATATTATTATCCTAATACGAAATTTAGAAAAATAAAGTACAGTAAGTATGGAAAAATATACTTTTTAGCTCTGCTTAACGAGGCTTGTAAATCTCCTTTATAATTGCTAGGTAGGCTAGCATTCATCACGTGACGTAACGTGTCTTTTTCAAGATTGTATGAAGATTCCTGAGTGGTTTAGGAATTTTCCATGCTATTTGGTAAAACGAACATGTAACTTCGAGTTTGAAATTTTGTGGGTATGTTCCTGTTAGTGAGCTCTTTACACAGATTTTCTCTTAACATACCCCTTTTGTTACAACCTGTATATATCCAGCCATTATGTATGTACAGTGGCGGTCAGCGCCATCTTCAATCAAGTGATGGAATCAAATTGAAAACCTCGCAATCTTTCCCGGCAGCACCTTCCAGTACAATTAGGTTCAGATTTCCAAAGCTTGCACACCCGAGCGATTGTCCACGCACCGACGAGCCTGTGTTGCCAAGCTGATGAATTTACCGCAAATTCCGGCGAAATTTGGCGAAGATGTTGATTTTAAAAGAGCAGAGGTGAAGAAGCTGTATTAAAATGAATCATTTAGATCTATAGATTCTATTTGATCTTGTATATTACAATTACGATTTCTGAAATGTTATCGAAGTATCCACAAATAATATCAATATTTTTAACACAGTAACTTTTGAGAATGTAATTACAAACTTGGAGAGCGAATTTTTCACATAAACATGCTTGTCAAAAAGTTTTCGTATAAGCTGACGAATTTTCCCAAACAAGCATAGCAACACTGCGCAAAACTCCGACACGTTAGTCAGCACGCGACCGCCTAACCGAGCGCACGTGTCGCTAATACAAATAAAATACCACGTCCATAAACAAAATTAAATATTAATTAAAATCCCTATTCCTGTGTACAAGTGTATTTAACTTTGATAGTGATAAGTGTAATTAAGTGACTATTTTAGGTATATGTGTCATGGTGTTAGGGCTTAAATGGATGTGTTAGACAGAAGGTATGTATGCTTAAAGATCTGTGTACGTTAAGATGTATGCATATCATTACGTTGGCTTATCTCGGGGACTTTGATGGAGCTTTATACGAGAGCGATTCGATGTTCTTTTCTGTTCGTTTGAGTTTATACCCGTAATAAATTATAATGAGTATTATAAATTTCTTCTATGCTGCTCTGGGAGTGCAAAAAAAACGTATAATACTACAGCTGCTTCTCTTTCCGGGCATACTGTACAAGTCAGTAGAGGGACAAGAGGGTCTTGGTGTTTTGTAGGCGATGGGCTGACCACCTGTCACTACTAACCGAACTTGTACATCTCAACTATACCCTCAAAATTTGATCAGAGGTGGCACCATGTGGTCCTATCGGCCCTTGGTGCTCTGCCTACCCTGTAAGGGATACAAGCTGATTGTGTGTATGTATTATAAAACTTTACTTGTATTTCTTGTATTCGCATTATTGTACTTTTTAACCCCCGACGCAAAAACGACGGGGTGTTATAAGTTTAATGTGTTTTAAAGTACAATAATAGATTAGTCGATGAATCGCAAACGGAATGGAGACAAACGTAACTGGGGGAAATTGTAATTGTTGTATGCAGCAAAAATGTCGTAAAAAAATAATATAAACACGATGTAAATCAATATCGCAAGATATAGATATGCTCTACGTAAAAGCTAGCTAAATTATAATTATCTTGAGCTTGAATGACATTGTACATAAACCTTAATTTAGGCTCCAATTCCTTTACCGGCTTTGGAAATGTCTTACTTTCATTTCACAGTATTTATCACTACAAGGTAAATAAAGATAAATCAATAGATTAACATTCAAACACTTAACAATACATGAACTTAGTCCCACATTAAGATACCAAAGGTCTTATGTACTAAGCAGCGGTATACAAATACATAAATAAGTATAGAAACATCCATGACTCGGAAACAAACATCGATGTTCATCATATCAATGTTTTCATCTACCGAGACTTGAACCTAGGACCTATGGCGTCGCAGGCACCTACTATACCAATCGGCCGTCAAAAGGTAACTTAAACCCTTATATCACCTGATGACACGACCCTGCGGTAATTCTGACCTATTTCAGTTGTTTTCTAGAGTTTGCTTTCATTAGTTAATTTTTATTTATACGAAGGTCCCGCGGCTTGAGCAAAAGTTGAAGCCTCCCTTTGATGTCGAGAATGAAATTGGGAATTTTAATTAAACACTTTTGCTTTTATTGATGCCATTTTTGTGATGCTAGTTCGTTTTTTTTAACTAAGGAAATTAAATGATATTTAATTTAATGAATAAGTCGTTAGGTCGACTGATCCCATTGGCCATGTTCCCTTAGGGCGAGTTGGCTAAAGAGCCATATATTTGTGATACAGAATATTATCGCAATTACCATAAACGTATTCTATTCAAATTAGGAGCGGGTGTAATTTTCTCGTGAAAATCAAAATTTATTTGTAAAATGCTTGCATGTGTCCGTAAAGTGATTTTTTTCTGGTATGTAACTTATATTTTGTTTACTTGTGATGTGAATCTAGTTCGTGTGCATCGTTTTATATGCAGGTAAGCTAATTAAAACTTTAGTCGGAATACGATCTCTTCATGGGCTCATGTAAGTTGTTTCTGCCATTCTTTTTGATCTTTACTAATTTTACACCAATTCTTGAGGATTTTCCCGACGTTCCCATTCGTCATCATTGATATCATTCATCATAAATTCAGAAATAATTTACTAAAAACCATGGCTGTATGGGCTTAGTTCCCCTTGCCTTTCCTTCGGGATAAACTAAACAAAAAAAATATTCAATTTAGAATTAGATTTATATCCTACTATTGTACTAATTGGAAATTCAACTTAATTCACGAAATGATATGCATACATAATTTATAATTATCTAAACTAATAATTTAATTATGAACTGTGAAGAACTGTAGGTACGTTTGATTAATTTCAAAGAAATATTTCACGGATTCGTGACTTTGAGTAATATATCTAAATTTATGCTTAGATATGGAATATCAAATCCAATTTACATATATACATGCATATAATCACGCCTTTATCCCTTACGGGGTAGGCAGAGCACCAAGGGCCGATAGGACCACATGGTGCCACTTCTGACCAATTTTAAGAGTATAGCTGAGATGTACAAGTTCGGTTAGTAGTGACAGATGGTCAGCCCATCGCCTATAAAACACCAAGACCCTCTTGTCCCTCTACTGACTTGTACAGTATGCCCAAATTCAATCCAATTTGTAGGCAAATATTACCAGAAATCTTTTATTTCTCCCTTGTCACTATTACAGGCATCAACCCAATGTAATGCAGGTGAAAAATTGATCGATCGATTACTCAAAAAAATATAAAAATTGCCAACTTATTAGCATTTGAAGCGTATTAGCAGCAACTATACAGGTAAATCTAAAAAAATAAATTTGTTTATTTGTTGTTATACCTTGTATCACTTTATTTACTGAACCTATCTACTTAAAATTGTACATACATATAGGTAGTTAGAAGTCCTTAGAAGGACATAGGCTATGTTCTGTAGTCTACGCGAATGCAACCGCGGGCAATACCTAGTACAATGTTGCAACCTTAGCGAATTTACTCAGAGATTTTTTCCTTGCTAACAGAGTCTTTTCCTGCAAGCTTTTGTAAAGGTATTAATTTCAAAAAAACAATAAATAAAACTTCACGTTTATCTTCCTTCACAAATCTCCACTTTCTGCTGATAACTACAAAACACATGCTGATACGTATCTCACAACAGCTCTGCAGTAACACATTTCACGGGTCTTCCTCGTTCACACCAGAAAGGCAATCTGGCAAACTGCCCATTTGATGGAAGGCTAAGATTTCTAAAGTCTTGCGTCAAAACTGTTCACACGTCGACGCCGAGATGAAGTCTGGTATCAACTTGACGCAACCAATGTGATGATTCTTTGATCGCTCCAGGCCACGCCACAAGGCTACTACCATAGAGAGATTTTCGTTCATAGTCTCCATGCTGGGCTGGCGGGTTGGTGATCACAGTGTGATATTTGGATTATGTTTTCAACACGGGAGGCGCTGCTGCCCATCTCCCGGAATAATTTATCGCCTCTTAGGATACCCACGGGCAGACATGTGATGGGGTTATTCTACTCTGCCGAGACTACATGACAAAAAATTGATGCTCCACTGCTACTAAAATAACATACATTCGGTAATGTACAGCTGTCCTAACACCTACTAGTCTAGGGTCGAAGCAATATGGTTTTTGACGTGAAACGTCTTTAAAATCGCGCCGACACATACGGGTACCAGGTTTAAAAACTGGACCGTAACGAAAAGGTCTATATCATCGTACCTTAATAATTAAAAAACTATTAGTCTTAGAAACAAAAATGTGGTGTAAATATTTCACTTATATAGTCAGCTCGCTGTTATGACATTGAGTTCGTGTCGGGGTCAAGCGGGGCGGCGGGGGAGGGATACTGCGATAACTGTGCGAAACCGGCGCTCACGCTTGTTTCTATTCAGTGTAACTCGTGACTCCGACTTTATAGCGTGGTGATTCTTTCGTGTGTTTGTCAAGTTTATTTGAACCGATTGATTTATACAAAAATAAGTGTAATTTGGACAGTATTTATATCTATACTAATATTATAAAGCTGAAGAGTTTGTTTGTTTGTTTGTTTGAACGCGCTAATCTCAGGAACTACTGGTCTGATTTAAAAAATTCTTTCAGTGTTAGATAGCCCATTTACCAAGGAAGGCTACAGTCTATACAACAACCTGCCCGGCTTCGCACGGGTACAACGCCCCCTCACGCGGACGAAGTCGTGGGCGGCTGCTATTTAAAATAACCAGAAAGTGACAATAAATATATAAACATTTGCTATGTATTTTATGTTTCTATTACGTACCTGTTCTTTTTTTATTAAAATACTTAAAACAGCGTCCATCTTGTTTTCATTTCAATCTTTTACTTTAAAAGCGATTCGCTAACATAGACGTTTCACGTTAAAACCAACGGCCGTGTGCCCCGACACAGCCCCACCCGCTTTTTTTAGTCCATGTTGCTGAAAATACACCGCTTTTACGACTATTCTGACCTTCTTTGAGAATGTCTAAGTGATAATTTTATTTTTACTAAAGTTGTGTTTCCTTACGTTCGTATTTTTAGTGGTAATCTTTATCTTTAAGGGCACTCGGCTGAGAGAGCACTAAGTTTTCTTTGATAAAATGTTACTTGCTTATTTGTAGAGTGTGAATCAGAATTGAACGCATATGTTATGTTATTCTATTTACCACTGTTTTACACCAGTCTTGTAAAATACACGCCACAGTTTTGTATGAACATGAAAAGCGGCAACTCGGTACTAAATAAATGCTTGTCAAGCTTTTGAAAAGGACTTTCTGATAAAAAAAAAGCTGTAGCGAACGTGATCAAATTACGTCATTTGTGCTGACAATATACTGTATTACCTTTTCGATATAAATTTTTATTTGATATGAACCCGCGTTCGTGCGTGCATGAGGGGCAAAAAATCTTTTTTTAAACATCCTTTTTAAGTCATTTATTCGACATACTTTATATTATATATAACTACATATTTAAGTCAGTGACGTGATTACAGATAGCAGTTCTTTTTAATTATAAAGACACGATTGAATCTTTTTAAACGTACCTTTTAACTAAGACGCGTATTATTACAAAACGACGATTAAAGTTAGACACTGTTTGAAAAGATATGCAAGTTTTACTGTGAAGAAAAATTTATGGAATCAATGTTAAGATTCTTTTGTGAACAAAAAATAAAAACAGGTAAGTAACCTGTCTATGTACCTTAATTATTTTCTTTAGTACACAAGCCATGAAGCATTAAATCATTAGTTTAAAAATATTATTAGAAATCTTCTTAAAACTTATTATGATAAAATTTTCTTAATTCAAATCTGAAATTTTCAAAGTAAAGTTACACGTGTACGATAGTATCATCAATTTAACTCTTTCACAGAGCATTAGCTTAATTGTCCAAGTTTTCCGTACGTTTTCCCGCTCATGTATTTAACATTATTAGATTACTTTTATTCCATTATTCAATTAGAAATAATTGGAATACATAAATTAGAAGAATAAGATTTATTGTTTTATAGATATTTTATTTCTTCAAATAATGGATCAATATTTAGCTTAAACAAAATTTGTACGTTTATCTAAAACTAAAAGAATAATCTAATCCAGATATATCCCCAAAGACGATTGGCAGAAGTGTGCCAATCAATATCCACTTTTCAGCAGTCAGTCTATTCAAAGTCCCACGTGATGGTAGCTGCTTTTCGAGTAAAAAACATTAGAAAAGGATTCCCATGAACTTTTCATAAAGCAGGATTGGTTACAAAGTGGAAGCGAGAAGTCGCTCTATACTACACATAGCGGCGCTTAGTCGCAAAGTTTATAAACCCTCGGATATTTCCTTTGCTGCTGGACTTCACTAGAATACACCTACATCTCTTTCCATGCATGTAGTAAGAGTTGACTAAGGAACTCAGATCGTCCTCTTAGGCTATGATCTAGCATCTCGCACCTGATTTTTTACCTATATATTGCCCCTTAACGTTGCTATAGTGTGGTCCCCCAATTTTTTTATACAGCCGTGTGTATATTAATAATATTCTTCTTCTTCTTCTTCAGCCTATTGTAGTCCACTACTGGACGTAGGTTTCCCCCAAGGCACGCCACAAGGCTACTGCCACAGGGGGGTTTTGCCCATAGTCACCACGCTGGGCAGGCGGGTTGGTAACCGCAGTGTGATTTTCAGACTATGTTGTCAGTACGGGAGGCGCTGCTGCCCACCTCCCGGAAACTCTTAATCGCCTCGTACGATACCCACGGGCAGGCAGGGGTGATACAAACTCTACTCTGCCGGCACCACGCGGCTGATTAGTAATTTATATATAGTGATATATCCTTAAATTTTCATCTGCACAACGTAATGCCAAAGCAAGTGGTTTCCTTAAGTAGCTGCCGACTCTTGTGCCATGTCAACTGTAAATGTAAACTGGCTCAAACGGCTACAAACGACTGCGTGAGCTCAAGCGGAGAGAGATACGCCATTTCCCCTAAATATACAAACTCAGATGTTTAACTGGGGAAATGAAAATTGTTAGTCAGGAGTTATAAGTGTAACATCTCAATATAAAGTACTAGCTATTGGCCGCAGCTTCGTCCGCGCGGATAACAATAATGTAGCCTACGTCTTTCTATCTTAAGTCCACTCGGGAAACAGCTAGTTTTTTATTTTTGGCGAGCTTTGACACCTTATATTCGGTTTTGCTGTGAGAAAAAAGAGTACCTACATATTCTATTTTAGCCGCGTGGTGCCGGCAGAGTAGAATTTGTACCACCCTTTCCTACCCGTGCGTATCGTATGACGCGATTAAGGGTTTCCGGGAGGTGGGCAGCGGCGCTTCCCGTACTGACTACATAGTCTGAAAATCACACTGCGGTCACCAACCCGCCTGTCCAGCGTGGTGACTATGGGCAAAACCCCCCTGTGGCAGTAGCCTTTGGCGTGCCCTGGGGGAGGCCTACGTCCAGCAGTGGACTACAATAGGCTGAAGAAGAAGAAGGAGACATTCTATTTATTCTACAAGCACAAAAGTCTATAGTAGTTTATTAATATCTATTTACTGTTATTTGTTTAATATTTTGCAAGTACAGATTTATAATGTTTTGTTTCTTTCGGTGCATATGACTTGCCCTCTATAATTGTGTTACAAATTGTGTTTTGTGTTTGCTAGAAGAAATCTTTTGAGAAAGTTAGCTGGCCGTTGTACATTCTCTTTGCAACTATTTTAAGTCACTATATTGTCCAATGTTTGTGTGTACAATAAAGAATACAAGAAAAACCGGACCATACGTAAGCTACGCCTCTTTCTTACCGGTCACTGCTAAGCGTTGTTGGCAGCTAGCTTGCTGACTGAGCAGTTATCGAAGCAATAGGAAGGATGAGACTGGTAGTTGTTTTGTATTGAATTTTGAGTTTATTATTTTAAGTTAATGTCCGTACCTACTAATATTGCAATTGTTTTTTTAGTTCCCTAGGGGGTCATCCATAAACTACGGCACACGAATTTCATGATTTTTTGCCCCTCCCCCTCCTAGTCACAGCTGGTCACTTTTGTGATACCCCGCCTCCCTAGTGTGACATCACATTTAGCTTTTTTTTCAAATTTATATTTAGAGGTTATTGAATGAAAGTGTGATGTCACGAAATTTAGGACCCCTCCCACCTCCTTGTCACACCCACCCCCTTGTCACACCCACCTCCTTGTCACACCCACCCCAATGTTACAGTTTGACGACCCCCTCCCTCCTCCTTAACCTGTGATGTAATATATGGATGGCCCCTAGGCTGATGTGGGATTTCACTAAAATTTTTAGATGCTTCTCCTTCGGTGCAAGTCGTTAGAGTCGACTAAAGTACGAGTAACTATACTCACTCAGGCAATAAGCCAGTGAATTTGAGGTGATTTCAGGCAATGAGTCAGTGATCTTTTGCATCTGACCTCGCTTTGCAAACTTAACTTTTGGATAGCCTTTATGACCTTGTAGTTCTGGCTTCCCTTCCGTTTGTTTATAATTATGTATGTAAATTTTATGTTTTTTAAAAGAAGCCCCGATTTATATGAATGAATCGCTATAATCTAATCATCCTACCCAAAGTTTTTTCAATCAAATTGCATGAAAAGAAAGCGATTGAAATAGCTTTTGAATGGTATCAAAGAAGCGACGACTGAAGTGAATAAGTTAATAATTAGGAGTCAAGTCGTGCGACAGAAGTTATTGCAGAAATGGAATGATTAAAATGGAGTATAATTTATTTTTTATAAAAAAAAAAATCTAGCCAACTGAGGCGAACGTTCTGCTTTTTATACATATATATTTTTAAACTGGTGGACGCCGCGACTCCGTCCGCGTGGACTACAGAAAAATCAAAATGTCGAAATTATCCGGGATAAAAACATTTTCCCGGGATAAAAAGTAGCCTATATGTTAAGTGTGACCTGTCATAATATATTTCTGAAAGCTGCATTGAAATCGGTTCAGCCGTTTCTGAGATTAGCGTGCACAAACGCACTGATAAACAGATAAAAATTCCAAAAATCATTCTTTTGGGTACTATTGCGTTCATAAAGTTCTCCTTTAATATTTTTTCTCATGTATCTTCCATGTACAGACAGCTATCCGTTACATTTTTATTATATGTATATAGAAGAATAGATAGAAGATATAGATAGGGGGAAGTCCCCTAGTGGCGGACACATAAGGTTTTCACGAAATAAAATTAAAACTCTTTCGAGAAATATGGATTTATTTATGAATTACTTAAATAAATTAAACATAACATCAAAATCAAATAACAAAAATACAACTTTTGTGTGAACATTATCTAGAAATGTTAATTAAGTTTTGGTAAGAAAAAATTAAGTTTTTGATATTGGCACCTAGTACCGGCCGGGTTAATCTTCAAACCCCAACCGCCGGACTTTCTAAAATAGTTATGCATCTATCACATTATGCAGGCATCTCCACAGTCTGGAACGTCTGCAGATGCTCCATGAGCCCATTCTTGGCAGCTGGAGCATTGTATCCAGCACTCATCGTGGTCTTCTAATCAACTACCCTCAAACTCATTTCATTGTACAAAATCTTGTCCATCGAAGTTTTTAAACTTTGCTGATCCCAATTTCCTTTCTTTTTCGTCTCTCCTTCTATCCTGTAAAATAACAAACAATCATCATTATAATAAGTACAAATTCCTAATAAAAAAAGCCAATCTGTAAACTGTCTGGTGGTAAGGGACACCCTTGTGTCCGAATGTAGGGGACAGGAAATGTCCTAAATGATGTACTATGTCATACTAAAACTATTTAGGTATTTGAAAAAACTTTTACAATATAATTATAACAATGAAACACTGTCGTTATTAACAAATAACAAAGACAATTAAAGATAAAACCATAGCGGTAATACTTACTTGAAAATTACGTAACGCAACGCTTTCTCGCCAAAAACAGCAATCGTCCGCTCCCACCGAGGCTGTGCGCCTCATTTTCAAATTTCATCCCGTGATCCTGTAATGCGACGTGCCCCTGCACCCCTTTTCCAGATATTTAAATAGATCGCATTGACGTTTGTCGAGATAGTACGACTGTCCGATGCTAGGTGCCATCCGGCGCTAGGGGACTTCCCCCTATATCTATATCTATATCTATACATATAATAAAATTGTAATGGATCGATGTTTGTGCACGCTAATCTCAGAAACCGCTGGACCGATTTCGATTCAGTTTTCAGGAATATGTTGTGACAGGTCCCACTTAACACATATAGGCTACTTTTTATCCCGGGAAAATGTTTTTATCCCGGATAATATCGACATGTTTTTTTTTTTTTGGTGCACGTAGACGGAATCGCGGGCGTCCACTAGTATGTTGAATATGGAAGTTTCTATTTGATATTTTTGTATTTATCTAAGTAGTATTTAATCGTAGTTGTTATTTAAAGTAACTTAACACATTGAAGTCTTAAATTTTTTAAATAATTTCTAAAAAGCATAATATCATGACAATAGTTCATTAGGATCAATTAAGTAACGTATCCTAACTGATTTATCTAAGCCGAGGCAAAACTACTGAAGCTAGATACGTGATATTTGGACTGCGGCTTCCTTTTGTGACGTATAGATTTACTTCCTTTTACCCTTCTAGAGTTTCCCGAAAATCCCATGCAATCGGGAATGATGGGAATTCCAAAATTCACACGGGCGATGTGTTAAACGCCCTGGACTTTTCAAGTCTCTTTTTTCAATACTACAAATGCTCAAATTCTCTCCGCCTCAAGTCTTTTTTAACCGACTTCAAAAAGAGAGGTTATCAATTCGTCTGTATGTTTTTTTTTTTTTTTTATGTGTGTTACCTCAGAACTCCGTCATTTATGAACCGATTTCAATTTTTTTTTATAGTTGGTCATGGTATACTTCCAGGTTGGTCCCATATTCACCACATCAGGATCTGATGATGGGATCTTGGAGAAATCGAGGGCAATCCTCGAATATTGTAGGCACATGTAGTCTGTTTTTACACTTTTACTGAGCGTTTTAGTCACCTACATATAAAACATAACATCTGATGATGGAATCTCTAAGGAATCTAGGGATATCCTCAAATATAATAGGCACGAGTAGTCCGTTTTTAGATTTTTATAGAGAATTTTGGTCAGCTACACATAATATAAAGGAAACGAGGGTCTGATGATGGAGCCGCCGAAAAACAGATAGTGGAACTATTTAGTAACAAAATCCCCTATGGCAGGGGAAGCCTACGTCCAGTAGTGGACTGCAATAGGCTTATGAAGATGAATATAATTGTTCACTATGGGTGCGCCCACCACCGGGCCCTACACCCTCCACTGACCCTCGGATCTGATAACTCATAATTGCGACAACAGGCACTTGCACTAACTACAATCGCCATGAGAAACCAGACCCGAGCACCTAGCATGCAAGCTAATTAATTAATTAATTAAAATTAAAAGCTAGCATATAATTGCGTTAAGCCGTGTCCGAAGTAAGATGGTTATAGAGGAAGAGGTAGACATGAGAATAACGAGATGACGGATAATAGGGATGACTGAAAGAAGAGTACCTACCTACATATTGCACCGACCCCAAATGATTGGGAACAGGGCGGGAAGAAGGAGTGTAATTATATGTTGCTTATATATTGTCAGACGTAAAGTTTCGAAGCCTAGTCATTTCTCTCTTTTGTCATGTGGCGTATTTTATAATTTGCTGGCATATAAATCTGACAATATTATGCCTTCTAAAGGTCATACACGGCTTAACGCAATATATATTTTCCCTTTAGTAAAATTTTAGTTTAGTAAGCTCGAGCTTTGGGAGGAAGTCGGTTTTTCGTTTTAAAAAAATTATTATTCATCATTTACTTTATCCATGACTTGGGTCCGCCAATTTTCTTCATAACTGTGCATTATAATTGCTAGTGTCCGAATCACCCAAGAGCTAAATATTAAATCAAAAGTGTCCATTCGGACAAAGTGCCCGAATAAATTGTGTCCAGTCCGTCGGTTTGCCATAAATAGGCTCGACATTATCATCCATCTGTGCTGTGCCAGATTTACACAATATTCTTGACCTAATATTCTGTGAACTAATGTATATTCTATTTAGGTTAGACGTGACTTGTTTAGTCTAGTTGTGACCTTTATAAGGCCGGACTAAATACATTTATAGATGTGGAAAAATTGCGAAGAGTCCAGCCTATTTCGGTAATGGACAGTGTTTTTGGCAAGTAATTTACTGTAATACAAGTTGATTTATTTATAAAGGCTAAAACAGATTGGATATGAAAATACTCTTACTCGATTAATTTAATAATAATACTCGTACTGGGTTAATCTCTTACCTTAGATTAGTGGGCAAATTCGTCATCCGAGTTAATTGACCCGGTAGCTCAGTTGGTTGGAGCACAGCACGGAATGCGTGAGGTCGTGGGTTCGAGTCCCAATCGGGTGAAAAAATTTTCATTTCTTAAAAATATTTCATCGTGTTATGTATAGGTGTATTTAATAAGATCTTTAACATCTAACATCTCTGTACTAAATGTGGTTGCCGTATCTATGTATGTATTTCAAACCTTACCATAGACAGTTAAGTATTGCCGCTCTTTGTATGAAATATCGGCTGTGGTTAATTGAGACGGCTAACTGGTGAAATTTTATTATATCCATTTACAAGAAGGCGGATGAAACTGAAGAGAGGCGTTGTGACATAGTATAGGGAATGTAGTAGTAGACCCGAGTCTGCTAATTGTCCATTCATTGGTATCCGTTGCATCCTATACCGGTATACGTTTAAAGTTTCGGCGGATATGACGCCGAAGTGCTGTAGAGCTGGCGTCGCAGAGTTACGGAAAATATAAACCAATCAGATGGCGTAAAATTTCCGCACATCGCCAGCGAATAGGGATTAACAGTAGGTTAAAAATTCATACGTTTTCTGACCGTGTCGTTACAAGCCAGCGCCATGAGTAAAGCAGCTGAATGAGACTTGACATAATATGTGTCAACACTCAACTTATTTGTCCATACAAAATAAAGCAACATGGCAGAAATTTTAACAGCTTTGTCATAAATCCGCCATTTTGTTTTTATATGAGTCGAGTCATTAGTATACATTATTATGTATAGTGAGGCATTGTCACTGGACACAAATTGAAATGATCTTAGTTAGACAGGCTTGCCTATAAGATTCTTGCACAGAAGAAATGCCATGTTATTGTAAAAAAAAATCAAACCGTATCCAAGCTAAACATTGCCTACATTTGTCAGATATTCTGTTTAGGGATTTAGGGGGTCGCGTCGCGTCATAGGGAAAATAGAAGTAATGTCAAAGAGAGTTACCTGGGTGTTTTCTCTACTTTCTTCTTCCGCGCGCAATTTATCCTAGGGTTTAGGTTCACAGTTCACTATAGTCCACTCTTAGGTTTAGGGGCACTCCTATGGGTAGGTCAGTTTGTCACACAAAAAATCACTTGTGGAGCGAGAGGTCGGTGCCGCGGTGGTTGAACAACGACTACTAGCGTGGCCGGGCGAAAGGACACGGGGCCCGCGTCCGGCAACGAAGAAAAGAGCCAGCAATTCAAATAAGGAGATAAAAAATTATAATTTTAACATAACCATACATTTTCTTGTCAAATGTTACTTTTAAACAGTATCTATTTAACTTTAAGTGCCGTTTTGTAATATCACCGAAGATGTTTTACTA
Source organism: Carposina sasakii (assembly GCA_014607495.2). Lineage (NCBI taxonomy): Eukaryota > Metazoa > Arthropoda > Insecta > Lepidoptera > Carposinidae > Carposina > Carposina sasakii. Next base: position 1,531,367 of record CP053151.1, on the reverse strand, counting down.
TTACACTTTCTCTATGGTTTTACGAAGAATTGACGCGATTTATTACCTTAATGGAGGTTTTAATTCAATTAAAATTTCATTTTAGTAATATCAAGCTGTGTAGCTTAATTAATATTGTTTTATATAAGGCTGATGAAAGAGATTGGCTTTATTTCTTTGACTTCGATTAAATAAATACATTTTGGTGGTTAATAAACGTTGATACTGAAGACTTAACTCTTATGTCATCATATTAAAAAAAACCACTTAATATACATACTCTTAGAGGTTAGATAAATAATTGATTAAAAAAAACAATTTAACGAAATAACAAAATCTGATACTTATTTTATTCTAAACTAATATTACAAAATTAGATTATAACAGAAAACCCGCAAATAAATGAACAAAGTCTAATGAGCGCACGCCTTGAAGATCTCGAGCCAAAAAGTCGTTCTCCAGTGTTCCGGGCGCTTATATAGGATGGCGTCCAGTGTTGCCACCGTGTGGGGAGATGTCGCTAACAATACATACATAATAGTCACACCCATTATCCCCCAAGGAGGTAGGGCAAAAGTGTGCAAATTACACACCTAATTTTCACTTTTCACTGTTATATTATACACACAACATACTTTTAAAAGAACTATAAAGCCTATCTGTCATTTTGATGTATTAGCTAAACATAGTGTACATTTTTGGATTTTCAAGCCAATTCAAATCGAATTCTTCTTGGTAAAAGTTCAAAACATTGAATATGCGAAGTTTTCATAATAAAATGTTATACCCTCGTAATATATGCGCACGTAACTTCAATTCAATTATGATGAAGTTCGAGAAACGTTGCGTCGATCCCTTCGTCATGATCAGTATTACAGGGTGTGAGTGACAGCCAGATAAATACTGAAACGCTGAACAATTATCATTGTATTGAGTTATGCGACAGTGTTCTTACTGACAGAAAATCCTTTTGTAGTAGGTATTAAAACATCAATAACCTCGCAGGACTAGATAGCTAAAATCATAAACAATAACATTTGTTCTACGAGTTTTATCATAACTCAACACATTAATTAAAAATGATTTTCCAAGCTTTTATTGTAATGTCGTGACATTTATAAGTCTATGTTCCATATAGGTATACGAAAAGGTTGACCCCTGCGATTGCGCACGCCTCAGTATTATATACTGACTTAAGAACATTCAAAGGTAATTAAATTGATATTTATTTTTGTATGAAAGTAAAATGTGACAAATTATCAAAACTCGTAGAACAAATTTTAATGTTGTTGTTTATGATGGTAGCTACCTACTCGACCTACCTACGCGAGGTTATTGATGTTTTAAAATTAACTCTGTATAGATGATCATGCAGCGGCAGACTCACTCCTTACTACGAGGGACAAGTGGAAAGGAAGAAGAGGGAAAAGTGAGTGTTTAATTTTTATACTTCTTTCAAAACTCTTCATTCTTTACTGTACATTAAACATTTATCGTAAAACACTCTGAGATTAATAGGTGCTATATGAAGGTACCTGCGAAGATCACAGTGTATTTACCTCTTGTTAATTCTAATGTAAAAAATAAACACTCTTCGCAATTCAATTAATTTTTTTACACTTAACATTATATTAACTATTATCTATGTAAGTAATTCTACACCCCAACTTACTTCCACAGCACATACTGAACCGATGTGAACTAACTTGTTGAACAAACTTGACCAACTGCTTGATCCAACTTCACCAACGTCCACCAATTCCATTAGGATGATTGGCAATCTGTCGAAGTTGGTTTGCGGTCAATTTAAATCTATAGTTAATTAAAGTCGAGTTATTGATTGTTTGACAGTTTTTTTGGAGATACGAGGGTCGAGAGCTGTTTCGAGTGAATTAGCGCTTAATTTACTATTACCAGGTTCCTTTTTATCAATATTATAATTATTACGTCTTTATAAACCTAAACGAATCCGAATTTCACACGGGAACGGGAATTCAGAAGTTTAAGCGGACGTAATCGTTGGCGGTCGCTGGTAATAGTATTAGGAGACTGATTTTCTTTTTAATTATTTTTACCTGACTGCGCCAGAAGGAGGGTATGTTTTTCGAGAGTATGTTTGTATGTATATATATTTGTATGTATATTTGTCTCAATCGTGACATCGTCTCTGAGTAAAAATTTTTCGAAATCGGATTAAAAAAATATAAAACGAGGTTATTTTATTTTGTCCCCTCTATTATCTCTTTCTTCTTGTTCTGTAACGCAATGGACTGTACAGACATTTTGTTGCGGCACTGAAAGCAGCCATGAATAAATATTTCTTCACTTTTTTCTTGTTTCAAGTTTTTCTTCGACGGTGCTGGTGTTAATTCAGTTTTATAGTGTTTTCTTGTATAGGTTGGAAAAAAATGTTTATTTGCTTTAGTTTTAGTAAAGAACTTGATAGGTATAATACTGTAGGTCAAAATAAATCATAGATTTTTTTGAAGTTTATTGTGTCGTTTAACAATAAAATAATTTCTTTGTCAGTACCTACATTTGATAGGTATACCTACGGGTGATTGTTAATTTATTTAAGAATACCTAGAATTTATGTAATGATTATATAGCCATTTCCAATTAACTTTCGTTAAATTCGGAAGTTTATACAATTGTAGTCAACTGGTGCATTATTTTATATTATAGCTTAGGTTTAAATAAAGCCAACAACATGACAACAAGATTTAATAAAATCACAGAACATTTTGGTACCATGCCAAAATCTTTTGTTTTGGATAATGGCCAATACTTAACAAAATACGAATGTTGTAAATTCTACTATTTACTGTTAGCACTAATTATCACTTGGGGGAGTGAATGGGAACTTTATTGTCGCAAACTATTTAAGAATTTTAGATATTTGCTACCTATACAGGGTGATTGATGGTCGTCAACGTTCCCGAAAACTACGGAATCTCCTCATAAATACGATCATTTTTCTCCAAGATATTAGGGTCCAAAGTTGAGTAAATAGACTACGTTTTTCTGCATAAATGCACATAGACGCGCTTAGCAAGATTTTTTCACGAGAAATAATTAATATCTGTCTATGATAAAACTAGCATAAATACTAGATACTATAAATTTCGCCCGATCAAGAAATTTAAAAAAAAAAAAACAAAAAAATTTACATTCCTTCGTTAAGGGTGGCAACGAAAAACATCCTATATAAAACGGTTTGTAATATAAAAAATCCTCGCAGTTACGTCTGGATCGATCGAGTTTTAGTTTGCAGAATTATACTGATCCGTTTTATACTTTCGACCGCGTTATGCTGTAGTTTTTTCGGGAGTACAGTTAGTAATGATCTGTAGAAAATGAAAACATCTGAAAGAATTTAATTAGAAACCGACAAACTTATTTATTTTTATTTACACAATAAACAGTTATTGTATCCATGATAAATAGATAGCTGCGCCTCCCGCGTCGACAACATAGTCTGAAAAACACACTGCGGTCAACAACCCGCCTGCTCAGCGTGGTGACTATGGATAAAAACTCCCCTATGGCAATAGCCTTGTGGCGTGTCTTGGAGTACTACAATGGGTAGCAGCAGTGGACTGCAATGGGCTGATGTGCATGAACCGGATAGTCTCCATTATCCGAGCAAGATACCGCTATAAGCAATGCAGAATTATATCTCGCTTCCACAATTAAAACCAATCCTACTTTATGAATTCACAGTAACCCTTGAGAATTCTGCATACCGACAGCGGTAACAATATCTTGCAAACTCAAAGCGTACTTAATAAAATAGGAGTAAACAGTTTGACATCGTAGTTTCATATCAGGGCCCTGATTCTCACATCCCTCTAGATAATGTCTACAATCGACAAACTTCTGATAGCAAAATGGCGAATAAATGATCAGCTAATAATTCAAGATCTAGTAGGTTCAATAACACCAGCATTGGAAATTTCTACTCTAAAGTGGTCACCACGTGAGATTCTACCAAGCTGGCAGTTGATCCCTAAGCAAAAGTGATGTCAGGTTTCCAAATTTTAATGTAGGCCATTTACATTTAAAGTAATTTAGAATGGGCAATTATGTGTTTTAATCTTTTATAATAACTTACTCTAACACTACAACTATGCTGCTCTGGTGAAAAAAAAAACGTATAATACTACAGCTGCATCTCTTCCCGGGCATACTGTACAAGTCAGTAGAGGGACAAGAGGGTCTTGGTGTTTTGTAGGCGATGGACTGACCACCTGTCACTACTAACAGAACTTGTTCATCTCAACTGTACCCTTAAAATTAGTTAGAAGTGGCACCATGTGGTTCTATCGGCCCTTGGTGCTCTGCCTACCCTATAAGGGATAAAGGCGTGATTATATGTATGTATGTACCTATGTATGTATCTAACTTAATATGCGGTCTTGTTACAACACCGAATAATGTCAACCGACATCAGAATTGCAGCCTACCTGTACATCAGAAATTCAATGACACCACACAATAAAATTGCAGAAGCAGAAATTTATTTTACGAGCAAAGATGTTTGTGACGTGAAACGGTGATTTGTGTGACGAGTAAATGTTTAAGAGTCGATCGTGAATGAGGTTTTTGTCGTAAAACAAAATTTTGTACATATCATCAAATCAATGTTTTAATACAATATCGAATATCACTTCCTATCTGAGGTGGAATATTTTTATGAAAACAATAGTATCTACAGATCTTGATGAAATACATACAGATATAACATGGGATGACAAATGGGGTATCTTAAGCGAAATACTATGAATATAGCTCACTATAGATAGTCTACGAGTATGTACAAGAGACTCGAAATGTTTATTTTTGAATATTTTATGAACAATTTTATTCAAAATTTTTAAAGAAATTCTTCTGAACGCTATTAAGAAGATTAAACATTGATTTCTAGTCTCCAATTTTGTGGATAGATTCTCTACAGGAACTACAGAAAGAAGAACAAAGGTTTAAAAGATTATTTATCTTGGATTTTAAACGATTTAAGTAATTTTGTGACCCCTAATCCACACAGAGTGAAAGCAAACCTCTATCAATTATATAAATGATACGAAAAATACACTCCACATGGTAACAGATCCAAGCAAACAAACAATGCTAACACGAAATCTAAACAAAACAACAAAAACATTGTAACTCGATACAGTAATTCACAACAATATGCTGACATGAAAACGATCAGCGGAAAACGACTCCCTGTCCACTCTCACCAAACAATACATAGTCAAAACAATCGACAATAGCAACGTCTTCATCTCCACTTTAGTTTTTTATCGGCGCGTTAGAGGAAATAGAAAAGGTTCAATGGACATCGTGTAATAAGATTTTGTCGACTTGACCCTCAGAATGGGTACAGATGCGCATCCTAATCTTGAACAGGACTTATAGACTCATCAGGAAAACTTTATCGCTGTAGTCTTATGATACAAAGTCGCTTAATTTGAGGAATTTAATAGAATGATTTGGATTTACCCAGTGTTATATAATTAGATGTTGCCTACTCATTGTAGGAAGTTAATATAGTTGTTCTTGTTTCCAGGATTTACTTGATTGGTGTACTTGTTTGTTGGATAAGAGATGTTGTTGTAGTCTATGATAGTTAACTAAACATATATGTTTGAAATGGCTACCCCAAACTACCAGATCATGAACTAGGAGGCTCTACAGCTACTAATAATCAGTGACAAAATGCTTAAACTGCTTATCGCCTGAGATATGCCCGAGTTTCTTAGTCGGCTTTTACAATATGCACTTAAATCTGAAGCTGATGTATTCTAGTGAATTCCCATATTAGCACGGGGCCAGAAATCTGAATTATCTAAAAAAATATATAAAGAAAAAAATTACGTGTCATTTCTTTTCCCAATATCAACGCATGCCCGTTACGCCACGCAGCTTTCCAACTATGCGAAATAAATTTTATTAAATCCCAAACCATACAAAATCCATCTCTAAAAATAAGCAACACGGTTCAAGATCCAAAAAATATCAGCTGATCAAAGAAGACGTTACAAGAACCTACGAGTGATGTCTCAGAAATTGAAGGGATAGTAATAGATGAGAGGTTCGAAGGGAATACGTTGTTTTTAGCGATCTCAAACAGAATTGGGGAAAATGAAATTTTAGATCTACTTGCACATTTTTCTGATGAGAACATTGAACGAAATTAATCAAGTGCCCCTAGGAACGGTCCTTGATACTATTACTTAGAGTTTACTCGCGCGTTTCGTAAAAGCCTTTTGATTACGTATTTTTAAAAGCTTAGCTTTGCTATAGCAATGCGACGCCTAAAATTGTATTGAATTTTTTGAAATTAATGACTTTTAAGTGTTCTATTGTATTATACAATTTCCGCTATTATATTGCTTTGTGATAGTGATGTGATGTTTGATACCTACGTAGGGGCCCGGTCATTAACTTATTTTTGGCTTTTATCTTCACGGCATGGCATAAATGTGATAATTAATCTTTAATTAAGAATATAGCTGATATTTAATAAAGATTATGTGCTGAGAGTCAATAATAAAGTACACGAACGGCTTTATTGTAAAGTATGGAACTGTATGAGACAGGACACACCGGATGCGTATGCGTAGTCATATGCGTAACCCTAGGCAATGCAGCTTCCAAGACACAAACAGGCGTGACTACGTGCGTATCCACGATGAGCAAAACAGCAACGTCGTATTGATGACGTTGTATTCAAAGGCGCGCCATAGTAGACGTCACACCGAACACTGCGTATGCGTGAGCGTGTGCGTAGACGTCTGGGGGCTTAAATTTTAAATATATAGTCCGGCCCTAAAGAGGCAATTATAAATATAGTACATCTCTTTAAAAAATCCTGCTTTACGAGTACGAGTTCATGAAATATTTTTATATTATAGTTTAATAAATAATATACGCTCCGTAGCGATGACGAACTTTAATAGAAAATAATGTTACTATATCTAAGGGTTCTTAATAATTTTCCATAACGCTACTCGTAAATGCAATATTTGAACGCAGGATATTTGGCTCGGTATATTTAGAGCAAAATTTTATTCCGCTATTATCTTTTCTTCAAAAGTCGTAGGTGCACAATGGCCACTAAAAACAAGAGTTGCTATCACAAAAAAAGAATAATACTGATTTTTCCTGTTAACCACTCGCTTTGTGAATTCAAAAGGATCTTCATTGGATTCGGGTAATCTCTTCCATGCCGACACTTGAAGATAACAAATGAAATTTTGAATTTTTAAGGTGCGAAGCTAAAGTTGTTTTTGTTTTTATTATTTGTATCTCCTACTACAGAATCACGGATTTTGAGAAGCGTGCATCGATCGGGTCATAGCTAAGATACAAAAGAATTTAGCATGGTGAGGGATGGTGGATACTATCACTGAGCGTACAATAATATGATATACCCGGCGATGGTCTCCGCCATATGCAAAAGTATTGAAGTGCAGAACTATGCCATGCGAAAAGAAATTAGATTATGGTGCTGAATGTTGGGTGAGATTGGGCAAACGGTCTATTGAAGAAGACTAACAGACGCACGGACACTTGACATTACAACCTAGTTCCTAAATTATTAGGTGGCAGGCGGTGGCAGACTAGCCACCCGCAAATTAAGGCTATGAGTATTATATATATATGTTTATTAGTATTATTTCATCCAATCACGATAAATGTTTATGCAGACAATGCAGATAAAGAAATATAAATGTATATTTTTCTACATAAGTCTTATGTCACCCATACATACATGGAGAACTCATATAGAAACTCACCAGAACGAGTGAAATTTTGCAAATAAAAAACATAACTTATTTGGATGGATGCCAACTTCAGCTGAAAGTGGTAATATGGATCTGCTGGCAAAAGCATTTTTGTATTAAGTACCAAATCTCGCATGCAATGGTAATCTCAGATATTATGAGCACTCCCATGAGTGGTGTTGAGATTGGCCGGTATACTATCAAACCAAAAAATAATAGGCCCGAAGTAAATTTTTGAATGGAGCGAGATCCAATTATGGCGCCTCTCCTGTTTGCTCCTTTTAATATATACCTTTATCTTTACCATTTAGGCGCCCTCTAGGATTTGGCGCCTGGAGCGACTGCTCCGTTCGCCGTATGGGCGGGCCGGCCCTGTGTACTGTATTGTAATTTTTACCCGATTGCGCCAGAACGAGGGTTATGTTTTTTGAGTTTATGTATGTATATTTATTTGGCAAGCTCTAGAGCCTAAACGGCTTGTCGCATTTAAGCTGGAGATATATCATTAGATTCGTTTGAGCCGTAAAAGTTCCACTGAGTATAAATTTTTATTCAGTCTGATTTTTTTCGTTAAGTAAATAAGGTGGACGGATGACCTGGCCAAGGTCGCGGGCGTCGGTTGGATGCAGGCTGCTTCCGACCGGTCGGAGTGGAGGTTGTTGGGTGAGGCCTATGTCCAACAGTGGACTTCTCAGGGCTGTAAATGATGAAGTAAATAAGGTTATTTAATAATGATAAACAGAGATTTTTGTTTTAAGGCTCGAGCACACCGGATGCGTGTGCGTGCACGTAAGCGTAGACGTATACGTACCTCTGAGTTGTAATGTATGGAACTGTATAGGCACGGGCAGACCGGATGCGTATGCGTAGACGTAAGCATAGACGTCAAACGGTGACAGTTCTATACATTAAACTCAGAGGTACGTGTACGTCTACGCTTACGTGCACGCTTACGCATCCGGTGTGCTCGAGCCTTAATACAATTTTTTCACTATAAGAATTTGTACATCTCAACTATACCCTCAAAATTGATCAGAAGTGGCACTATGTGGTTCTATCGGCCCTTGGTGCTCTGCCTACCCCGTAAGAGATAAAGGCGTGATTATATGTATGTATGTAGATAAATTATTTATACTTACTTGTTAATATATAACACAAACAAGCTATAAGATAACAAATCTATAATATCAATTAGCCTAGCCAGTTAGCCAAGCCATTAGCCATTAAGACAAAAGGCGAGCACGGAATGGCACATGCACGCACGTGACTTGCTTACCGGCATTAACGGCTTTCAGGAAATTACATTGACCGAGTGCTTGTAACAGATTGTTTGGTTAATCTCTTCTAGAAACTAAATGTGGTCAGTAACGATCACTTTTGTACGTCACTCTGGATGGCATCATTACTAATGGTAAAAAAAGCGGGTGGGGCTGTGTCGGGGCACACGGCCGTTGGTTTTAACGTGAAACGTCTATGTTAGCGAATCGCTTTTAAAGTAAAAGATTGAAATGAAAACAAGATGGACGCTGTTTTAAGTATTTTAATAAAAAAAGAACAGGTACGTAATAGAAACATAAAAGACATAGCAAATGTTTATATATTTATTGTCACTTTCTGGTTATTTTAAATAGCAGCCGCCCACGACTTCGTCCGCGTGAGGGGGCGTTGTACCCGTGCGAAGCCGGGCAGGTTGTTGTATAGACTGTAGCCTTCCTTGGTAAATGGGCTATCTAACACTGAAAGAATTTTTCAAATCAGACCAGTAGTTGCTGAGATTAGCGCGTTCAAACAAACAAACAAACAAACTCTTCAGCTTTATAATATTAGTATAGATATAAATACTGTCCAAATTACACTTATTTTTGTATAAATCAATCGGTTCAAATAAACTTGACAAACACACGAAAGAATCACCACGCTATAAAGTCGGAGTCACGAGTTACACTGAATAGAAACAAGCGTGAGCGCCGGTTTCGCACAGTTATCGCAGTATCCCTCCCCCGCCCCCCCGCTTGACCCCGACACGAACTCAATGTCATAACAGCGAGCTGACTATATAAGTGAAATATTTACACCACATTTTTGTTTCTAAGACCAATAGTTTTTTAATTATTAAGGTACGATGATATAGACCTTTTCGTTACGGTCCAGTTTTTAAACCTGGTACCCGTATGTGTCGGCGCGATTTTAAAGACGTTTCACGTCAAAAGTAGTCCTCAATTAAAATTTTAAAGACGATTCCTTTAAGTTTGGTAGTTTAATTTAACCTGAGGGCCAATTCTCGAAAAGTCTCGAGTTAGAACGAAGCCGAAACGGAACCGTTGTAGACGCTCTGAACAAAGCAATAATTCACTATGGGTGCGCCCACCACCGGGCCCTTCACCCTCCACTGACCCTCGGATCTGATAACTCATAACTGCGAAAACAGGCACTTGCACTAACTACAATCGCCACGAGAAACCAGACTCGAGCACCTAGCATGCAAGACAATACATTGCACTATTCCGAAATCAAAAACTAGATAAATAATCTACATATGTTTCACCAACAACCGTGGCATCCTCAGGATTATAGAAATTAGTAAATTAGTAAACCACTAATTATTATGAAACTCTAAAACCCAACACATTACTTACACAGAATTAACTACCCTCTACTAAGTATTAAAAAATATATAAATATTACCCACCATTGTTTATATTTCAAATAAATATATACTATTTGTGCACACAAACCAAATAGTATTGGGTGAATTAGTTAAATTTAAATGAAAAAATTCTAAAATTCACCAAAATATTGATAAATTAGTAAAGGAAAACAAGGATGTATGCAACAACATATTCCATTGCCAACAAAAACAAAAATTGTTGTTGACATTGACAAGCCATTACATACTAAATATTTATCAAACACTACCTATTGCAATTGAATTTAAAAGTGTCGAAGCAAACTCAACTTGTTCATTTAAAAGGTTTACACCAGAATATTTGGCCTTCAAAATCTCCAACTGTTCTAAAATAGATAGACGAATGCCCTAGACTAACAAAACTGTGGTCATCTGGAATTTTATGATTTGAAACTAACAAGTGTTTGGCAAAATGTGATTTTTCAGGGAAATTGTTACTGTAAGCTGCCAGATGTTCTCGGTATCTAATCTTGAAGTTACGACCCGTTTGACCTATATACGAGTAAATAGAATCACAGTCCGGACAGTAAACTATAAACTCCTAATTTTTTATCAATTGGTAATATTTGTTTTGTGTTAATTAATCTATTTAAAGAATTAAAAGTCTTAAAAGCCACCAATATGTTTTGTTTTTTCAATGATTTTGCAACCATCTCTGAGATATAGCCAAAATATGGTAAACTACCAGTATAAATATTATATTTGTAATCTCCTCTATTTTTGGGTACAACATTTGTTTAACTAAAATGTTTTTCTTTTTATCAATTAGGTTATAAATTAGTTGTGAACTATATCCATTTGATCTGGCTATTTGTATAATAGTATTTATTTCTTTAACATAATTAAAGTTATTAAGCGGTAACGTTACTAACCTGTGTATCATTGATTTGTATGCCGCTAGCTTATGTTGCCATGGATGGAAAGAATCAATTGGAATAGTTATCTCCGTATGTGTTGGTTTCCGGTAAACTGCAAAATCATGATAATCTCCTAATCTAGTAATAGTTACATCTAAAAAATTTATACTATTGTTTATTTCTTGTTCTATTTTAAATTTAATCTTAGGATGTTTTTTGTTAAGGACGTTAACAAAAAGATGAAACTGCCTAACTGTGCCTGTCCAACATAAGATGATGTCATAAACATATCTAAAATGGATGTGTTTTAAACACTTTTGCCTTTTTTAGGGCGTGGTTATGCGAATGCACTTTAACAGCGTTGGATGACAATTATTCAGATAAACTGATGACTTGGTATTTGGCTAAGGTTTTCTTAAATCCTCATCACGCCTCAATCACAACTTGATTCCGTAAACCGTATAGGTCAATTAGCTTAAGATAAATTTTGTTCCACATTAATGAAATCCAGGAAGTATAGGCACTAAACTTTTATATATCTAAAATGAGAAAAACCTCCTCGTCCTTAAAAAAACCTTTTCTGCCCAATCAAATTAATTCATGCACTTTGGTCAGGCGTCATAAACTTTAATCAGGCCGAATCGCGATTCCCAGAATGAGCACAGCCGAATCGCACAAATGGGAAAAACAAACGGAACTACGCATTATATAATTAAGGTTCAGACGGTAAATCCTACTGGGCTGCCTCAGTAGCGTACCACGGTTGGCAGAGCCAATGGTTGCGTCACCACCATTTTCAAATATCACAATGCATAATAATTCACAGTATATTTTAAATATTTTCAACGGTCCAGCAAGCTGAAGTGGAAATGGGCAGGGCACATAGCTCGAAGAACTGATGGCCGATGGAGTCGGAAAGTTCTAGGGTGGATACCACGTATCGGCAAGCGCAGCGTGGGAAGGCCACCCGCGAGGTGGACGGACGACCTGACCAAGGTCGCGGGCGTCGGTTGGATGCAGGCTGCTTCCGACCGGTTGGAGTAGAGGTTGTTGGGGGAGGCATATGTCCAACAATGGACTTCTCAGAGCTGTAAATGATGATGATGATGATGATGATATTTTACATACATACAATCACGCCTGTATCCCTTACGGGGTAGGCGGAGCACCAAGGGCCGATAGGACCACAGTATATTTTAATGACAAAATTACTTAGTACAACAGTAAGACCTTGGAAAATCTTGTGTTGTTAGAAATCATTGTTATACCTATCGTCGATGAAATGGGTTGAGTTGACCTGTCGCAAAGTCTTTGGTCAACTTATCCCGCTTATGATTGAAGTGGGCTTATATGACCAAAGCCTTAATTATATATATGTCGGAGATCAAGATGTCATATCCTACAGTCGGATCTCCAACGCCATCTATTTTCAATCGTTGAAGTTAGAAACGTCAAGTCGACAGCTATCACTGACTTGAGGACAGCTGTCACATGGGTAAAGACAAGACAGAGTACTGAGAGGGCGCCACTGTAGATTTACAACGACCACCGGGTCGTTTGAATTGAGCCGGAGGGTATTCTGGGCTTGGTTGTTGCGTCTGGAGCGAAGCACGGGTGCTAATCAGCCTCTGTCTTGTACTTACCACGTTTCTACGTTATCTGCTAGAATCCTAGTAATCTTGTGCGTAGATACAGTGAAAGTGTTTGTGATTCCTTATTAAGCTTGTTTACTACACGCCGCATTCTTTATTTCGGATTTTGGAAGATGTCGGACACACCTAACGGCACGCCACTCGACCCATCTACGTCATCAGGCGTGGGATGCAACCCGGATCACCCACATGAAACACGTGCTTCAAATAGTGACTCGAGCGAAGAAAAATGGCGTCTTCTCTTCGAGCAACAAAATCAAAATTTTCTGGCGTTGGTGCAAGCAATAAAACTACCTGCATCTTCGGACTCTATTCGCCTTCCTGATTTCGACCCAGAGAAAAGAGACATCGACGCCCGAGCTTGGATAACGACCGCGGACATGTGTATCACAGATCGACATCGCCATGGATCTTCTCTGATGATCGCGTTAAGCCACGCACTCAAGGGCGAAGCATCATCTTGGCTGTCTTCAATATCGTTTCCTAATATGACGTGGGCCGATTTTAAGGAGCTTTTCGTAGCAAGGTATGACTGTCCTGAAACTGCTGCTTCCTTTCTCATCAGTATGCACGATAAGAAACCGAGAGATAACGAGTGCCTGGCCTCATACGCCGCTACCCTCATAACATCCTTAATGGCAAGGTGGAATGGACTGACTACAGAACAGATAGCAATAGCCACTGTCTTAGCTCATATTTCAAAACAAGAGCCACGTGTTCAGAGGATTGCTATAACGACTGACATCAAGATGCGTAACCATTTACAAAAGGAACTGAAGGCTGTCTCGTTCCTGAAGAGAAGTTATTCATCAAGTATTTATCGTGATGGACCCGACCTAAAAAGAAACCGACCTAATGGATCTGCTGTGACCATCAAGTGCTTTAATTGTGGACAACTAGGCCACAAATCTCTTCAATGTCGCAACAAAGCCAATTCGAAGAAGCAAGATGACCGGTCCAAACACAGGTCCTTTCACGGGGACCATAACTCGACCAACCAACCTACAGGGAGAACCGATCGCATCACCTGCTTCAACTGCCGGGAACAAGGCCACTATGCATCCGACTGCCCGAAGAGGAAAATCAAGGAGGGGAACAACGGTACCGGCGGCGGCACTGGAACTGGTCCAGCTAAGGAAAAGCGAGTAGACGTGTGCATTGTGAATGCGCCTTCGGGTTCTCTGCGTCACTCTGGTGAGTCATTCCCATTTACTTACGACTCAGGTTCAGAGTGTTCCTTAGTTAAAGAATCGATTGCTTTGAAATTTAGTGGTAAGCGAATTTATGACAATGTTTCTATGACTGGTATAGGACAAACTTCTATAGCCTCGACCATGCAAATTTTAACGACAATTGACATTGACAATATTAACTTTGAGATACTCCTTCATGTTTTACCTGACCATTGTTTGCGATACAACATTATGATCGGACGTGAAATTCTAGTTATCGGTTTGACTGTACATATGTCGGTAGATAAAGTACGTTTCGAGAAAATTAACATAGTCGAATCATGTGATGTAGTTGCAAATAATGGTATAGACCTTGACTTGGTAGATACTGACGTTAGTAATGAATACAGACCTAGGTTGATTGAGATTTTAGAACGGTTCAAGCTTAGTTTCATTACCGGTACACCTACTTCTCCTGCTGACACTGAACCTATGCAGATACGGCTCGTAGACCCGCACAAGACGGTAAATCGTCGCCCATACAGGCTGACCCCAGATGAACGTCAGATTGTGAGGGGCAAGATCAACGAGCTGCTTAATGCTAAGGTAATTAGACCTATTTCTTCACCGTTCGCAAGCCCGATACTTTTGGTAAAAAAAAGACGGTTCAGATAGAATGTGTGTCGATTATAGGGAGTTGAACGATAACACCGTTGCTGACCGTTTTCCTTTACCACTCATATCTGAACAGATTGCTAGGTTGCATGGAGGACATTTTTTTTACAATTTTAGATTTAGCATCGGGATTTCACCAGATCCCTATCGAGTCGGAGTCCATAGAGCGCACAGCATTCGTGACAACTGAAGGTCAGTATGAGTACCTTACTATGCCCTTCGGTTTGAAAAATGCTCCTGCAGTGTTTCAACGTGCTCTCATACATGCTCTAGGCGATCTCGTGAACAAGTACGTTGTAGTGTACATGGATGACGTGCTAGTTGTGGCCAGTAACATCGACGAAGCTTTCGATAGACTAAAGGTAGTATTAGAAGTTCTTTCTGGGAAGGGATTTTCGTTAAATCCTAAAAAGTGCTCATTCCTGAAAGAAAAAGTAGAGTACCTAGGCTTCGAGGTGCGCCGAGGTCAAATTCGTCTGAATCCACGAAAGATAGTTGCACTTACCGCTTTACCACCGACCGGCGCTCTTAATAATCAAGGTAGATTTTATGATTTTCATTTTGATTCGGGTGCTGAGTGTTCACTAATAAAAGAAAGCGTTGCATCAAGTTTCAATGGTAAAAGAATTGCTAAAACTGTCTCTCTAACGGGAATTGGTCAAACCAGTGTATTCAGCACCCAGCAAATACTGTGTAATGTTGAAATTAATGATTATTGTTTAGAACTTTTATTACATGTTTTACCCGATGTGTATATGCGTAGTGATATTATGCTAGGTCGTGAAATATTGAGTCAAGGCTTCGTTATTAACTTGTCAACAAATAATTTTAGCATTTCAAAACAAAATAATTTGACAGTTTTAAATTGTGACGTTTTAACCGATTCTAGTATCAGTAACGACTTTAGTAATGTTGACACAGATATACCCTCTTGTAAAAAGTCAGATCTTTTAACTATTTTAGGTGAATATTCCAGTTATTTTACAACAGGTTTGCCAAAAACTCGTGTAACTACAGGTGAACTCGAAATTCGATTAATTGATCCGAAGTATAGAGGTCCTTTTAGGGTATCGGAGGTACTTGAAGGTAATCGTTATGTTCTTAAAGCCCTTAATTCCAATAGAACCTATAAGTACGCACATGACAGACTTAGGCGAATGCCTGCGAATGACATTACCAATGACATGCTGACATGTGACCGTGATGATAATCTGTGCGAACTTGACGGGGATGGACCGTCATGTTCAAATTAATGTTGAGTTGACTGATTGAGAGTGGTTTACGGATACCGGATAGAGGTATTCAAGAGTCACTGGATGGAAGTGACTAGACTGGTATACGGAAGCTGGATGGAAGTTTCTAAGAGTCACTGGATGGAAGTGACTAGACTGGTATACGGAAGCTGGATGTAAGTTTCTAAGAGTCACTGGATGGAAGTGACTAGACTGGTATACGGAAGCTGGATGGAAGTTTCCAAGAGTCACTGGATGGAAGTGACTAGACTGGTTTACGGAAGCTGGATGGAAGTTTCCAAGAGTTGCTAGATTGAGGCAACTAGACTTACTTGACTGACGTTACTCTATATGGATTGTGCATACTGTAGCCTTGTTTTGGAATTATTTACCTTGTGTGTGACGATAATAGTCGATTTCTTTGTTTAATAGTATGCAAGTAAATTTGTAACAATTTGGTATAGTAAAATGATTTTCAATTTTGATTATGATGATATTGGTTCGTTTGAAATAAAGGTTTAGTAACGTTTAAATTAAGTTTTTACTGTCCCAATGGTCAGAAAGACCGAGCGTGATACATGTTACTTTGCAAAATCCTCTTTCTTTCCAGAAACCCCACGCGAGGACGCGTGAGTTGTCAAAATGGCCGTGTCGGAGATCAAGATGTCATATCCTACAGTCGGATCTCCAACGCCATCTATTTTCAATCGTTGAAGTTAGAAACGTCAAGTCGACAGCTATCACTGACTTGAGGACAGCTGTCACTTGGGTAAAGACAAGACAGAGTAATGAGAGGGCGCCACTGTAGATTTACAACGACCACCGGGTCGTTTGAATTGAGCCGGAGGGTATTCTGGGCTTGGTTGTTGCGTCTGGAGCGAAGCACGGGTGCTAATCAGCCTCTGTCTTGTACTTACCACGTTTCTACGTTATCTGCTAGAATCCTAGTAATCTTGTGCGTAGATACAGTGAAAGTGTTTGTGATTCCTTATTAAGCTTGTTTACTACACGCCGCATTCTTTATTTCGGATTTTGGAAGATGTCGGACACACCTAACGGCACGCCACTCGACCCATTTACGTCATATATATAACTAACTAGTGGCACCCTAACATCTTCACAGATTGTATTGGGCCTTAATATGCGTTTTATCTTTCATAGTGGCCCGCCCTCGCTTCGCTTCGGTACATATCAATACATAGATACAACTTTATATGTAGGTACAGCGGTTTTCGTTTAAATTTGGAACTCCCGTTGGTCCCCTTCCCGTGGGAATTTCGGGAAATCCGTTCTTAGAGCTTCCTTGTAGCCCTAATCCGATTTCAGCTTCGTATAAATAGCTGTTTTCGTAAAAAAATTAAATTCCCGTAACTCCCCTTCCCATAGGAATTTCGGGAAATCCGTTCTTAGTGCTCCCTCGCAGTCCCTAATGAACATACAGGTCCAATTTCAAATTCATATGTATCGCAGTTGTCGTAAAAAAAATGAATTCCCGTTTGTCCCCTTCCCGTGGGAATATCGGGAAATCCGTTTGAATTCCCATTTGTCCCCTTCCCTTGGGAATTTCGGGAAATCCGTTTTTAGTCCTTCCTCGTTGTCCCCAATGAACATATATGCCCGATTTCAGCTTCATATGTATAGCGGTTCTCGTAAAAATTATGAATTCCCGTTAGTCCCCTTCCCGTGGGAATTTCGGGAAATCCGTTTTTAGTCCTTCCTCGTTGTCCCCAATGAACATATATGCCCGATTTCAGCTTCATATGTATAGCGGTTTTCGTAAAAAATATTAAATTCCCGTTGGTCGCCTTCCCGTGGGAATATCGGGAAATTCTTATAGCCTATGTTCATCCAGGTCCAATAAGGATTCTAACGGTGAAAGAATTTTTGAAATCGGTCCAGTAGTTTCGGAGCCTATTCATTACAACCAAACAAACAAAGTTTTCCTCTTTATAATATTAGTATAGATAACTACATATTTAAGTCAGTGACGTGATTACAGATAGCAATTATTTTTAAATATAAAGACACGATTTAATCTTTTTAAACGTACCTTTTAACTAAGACGCGTATTATTACAAAACGACGATTAAAGTTAGACACAGTTTGAAAAGTTATGCAAGTTTTGCTGTGGAGAAAAATTTATGGAATCAATGTTTAAATTCTTTTTTGAACAAAAAACAAAGGTTAATAAACTTAAATCTTATGAAATTTCCATTAAGCAAAGTCAAGCTTATATGAAATTATTTGAGTACTGACACTAAATTAAGTTATATTTTCACTATACGGTTTTTAAATGGTACGAGTATTTGCTGTGTATACTATGTAGTAAAGTGGCTTTATATTCAGGGTTATTATAAACAGCTAAGTAACCTATCTATGTACCTTAATTATTTTCTTTAGTACACAATCCATGAAGCATTAAATCATTAGTTTAAAAATAATATTAGAAATCTTCTTAAAACTTATTATGATAAAATTTTCTTAATTCAAATCTAAAATTTTCAAAGTAAAGTTACACGTGTACGATAGTATCATCAATTTAACTCTTTCACAGAGCATTAGCTTAATTGTCCAAGTTTTCCGTACGTTTTCCCGCTCATGTATTTAACATTATTAGATTACTTTTATTCCATTATTCAATTAGAAATAATTGGAATACATAAATTAGAAGAATAAGATTTATTCTTTTATAGATATTTTATTTCTTCAAATAATGGATCATTATTTAGCTTAAACAAAATTTGTACGTTTATCTAAAACTAAAAGAATAATCTAATCCAGATATATCCCCAAAGAAGATTGGCAGAAATGTGCCAATCAATATCCACTTTTCAGCAGTCAGTCTATTCAAAGTCCCACGTGATGGTAGCTGCTTTTCGAGTAAAAAACATTAGAAAAGGATTCCCATGAACTTTTCATAAAGCAGGATTGGTTACAAAGTGGAAGCGAGAAGTCGCTCTATACTACACATAGCGGCGCTTAGTCGCAAAGTTTATAAACCCTCGGATATTTCCTTTGCTGCTGGACTTCACTAGAATACACCTACATCTCTTTCCATGCATGTAGTAAGAGTTGACTAAGGAACTCAGAGCGTCCTCTTAGGCTATGATCCAGCATCTCGCACCTGATTTTTTACCTATATATTGCCCCTTAACGTTGCTATAGTGTGGTCACCCCAATTTTTTTAAACAGCTGTGTGTATATTAATAATATTCTTCTTCTTCTTCTTCAGCCTATTGTAGTCCACTACTGAACGTAGGCTTCCCCCAAGGCACGCCACAAGGCTACTGCCACAGGGGGGTTTTGCCCATAGTCACCACGCTGGGCAGGCGGGTTGGTAACCGCAGTGTGATTTTCAGACTACGAGTATGTTGTCAGTACGGGAGGCGCTGCTGCCCACCTCCCGGAAACTCTTAATCGCCTCGTACGATACCCACGGGCAGGCAGGGGTGATACAGACTCTACTCTGCCGGCACCACGCGGCTGATTAGTAATTTATATATAGTGATATATCCTTAAATTTTCATCTGCACAACGTAATGCCAAAGCAAGTGGTTTCCTTAAGTAGCTGCCGACTCTTGTGCCATGTCAACTGTAAATGTAAACTGGCTCAAACGGCTACAAACGACTGCGTGAGCTCAAGCGGAGAGAGATACGCCATTTCCCTAAATATACAAACTCAGATGTTTAACTGGGGAAATGAAAATTGTTAGTCAGGAGTTATAAGTGTAACATCTCAATATAAAGTACTAGCTATTGGCCGCAGCTTCGTCCGCGCGGATAACAATAATGTAGCCTACGTCTTTCTATCTTAAGTCCACTCGGGAAACAGCTAGTTTCTTATTTTTGGCGAGCTTTGACACCTTATAGTATAGTTTGTACCACCCTTGCCTACCCGTGGGTATCGTACGAGGCGATTAAGGGTATCCGGGAGGTGGGCAGCGGCGCTTCCCGTACTGACAACATAGTCCGAAAATCACACTGCGGTCACCAACCCACCTGTCCAGCGTGGTGACTATGGGCAAAACCCCTCTGTGGCAGTAGCCTTTGGCGTGCCCTGGGGGAGGCCTACGTCCAGCAGTAGACTACAATAGGCTGAAGAAGAAGAAGGAGACATATTCTATTTATTCTACAAGCACAAAAGTCTATAGTAGTTTATTAATATCTATTTACTGTTATTTGTTTAATATTTTGCAAGTACAGATTTATAATGTTTTGTTTCTTTCGGTGCACATGACTTGCCCTCTATAATTGTGTTCCAAATTGTGTTTTGTGTTTGCTGGAAGAAATCTTTTGAGAAAGTTAGCTGGCCGTTGTACATTCTCTTTGCAACTACTTTATGTCACTATATTGTCCAATGTTTGTGTGTACAATAAAGAATACAAGAAAAACCGGACCATACGTAAGCTACGCCTCTTTCTTACCGGTCACTGCTAAGCGTTGTTGGCAGCTAGCTTGCTGACTGAGCAGTTCTCGAAGCAATACGAAGGATGAGACTAGTAGTTGTTTTGTATTAAATTTTGAGTTTATTATTTTAAGTTAATGTCCGTACCTACTAATATTGCAATTGTTTTTTTAGTTTCCTAGGGGGTCATCCATAAATTACGTCACACGAATTTCATGATTTTCTGCCCTTCCCCCTTGTCATAGCTGGTCACATTTGTGATACCCCCCCTCCCTAGTGTGACATCACATTTAGCTTTTTTTTTTTCAAATTTATATTTAGAGGTTATTGAATGAAAGTGTGATGTCACGAAATTTAGGACCCCTCCCACCCCCTTGTCACACCCACCCCAATGTCACAGTTTGACGACCCCCTCCCTCCTCCTTAACCTGTGATGTAATATATGGATGGCCCCTAGGCTGATGTGGGATTTCACTAAAATTTTTAGATGCTTCTCCTTCGGTGCAAGTCGTTAGAGTCGACTAAAGTACGAGTAACTATACTCACTCAGGCAATAAGCCAGTGAATTTGAGGTGATTTCAGGCAATGAGTCAGTGATCTTTTGCATCTGACCTCGCTTTGCAAACTTAACTTTTGGATAGCCTTTATGACCTTGTAGTTCTGGCTTCCCTTCCATTTGTTTATAATTATGTATGTAAATTTTATGTTTTTTAAAAGAAGCCCCGATTTATATGAATAAATCGCTATAATCTTAATCATCCTGCCCAAAGTTTTTCAATCAAATTGCATGAAAAGAAAGCGATTGAAATCGCTTTTGAATGGTATCAAAGAAGCGACGACTGAAGTGAATAAGTTAATAATTAGGAGTCAAGTCGTGCGACAGAAGTTATTGCAGAAATGGAATGATTAAAATGGAGTATAATTTATTTTTTATAAAAAAAAAAATCTAGCCAACTGAGGCGAACGTTCTGCTTTTTATACATATATATTTTTAAACTGGTGGACGCCGCGACTCCGTCCGCGTGGACTACAGAAAAATCAAAATGTCGAAATTATCCGGGATAAAAACATTTTCCCGGGATAAAAAGTAGCCTATATGTTAAGTGTGACCTGTCATAATATATTTCTGAAAGCTGCATTGAAATCGGTTCAGCCGTTTCTGAGATTAGCGTGCACAAACGCACTGATAAACAGATAAAAATTCCAAAAATCATTCTTTTGGGTACTATTGCGTTCATAAAGTTCTCCTTTAATATTTTTTCTCATGTATCTTCCATGTACAGACAGCTATCCGTTACATTTTTATTATATGTATATAGAAGAATAGATAGAAGATATAGATAGGGGGAAGTCCCCTAGTGGCGGACACATAAGGTTTTCACGAAATAAAATTAAAACTCTTTCGAGAAATATGGATTTATTTATGAATTACTTAAATAAATTAAACATAACATCAAAATCAAATAACAAAAATACAACTTTTGTGTGAACATTATCTAGAAATGTTAATTAAGTTTTGGTAAGAAAAAATTAAGTTTTTGATATTGGCACCTAGTACCGGCCGGGTTAATCTTCAAACCCCAACCGCCGGACTTTCTAAAATAGTTATGCATCTATCACATTATGCAGGCATCTCCACAGTCTGGAACGTCTGCAGATGCTCCATGAGCCCATTCTTGGCAGCTGGAGCATTGTATCCAGCACTCATCGTGGTCTTCTAATCAACTACCCTCAAACTCATTTCATTGTACAAAATCTTGTCCATCGAAGTTTTTTTTAAACTTTGCTGATCCCAATTTCCTTTCTTTTTCGTCTCTCCTTCTATCCTGTAAAATAACAAACAATCATCATTATAATAAGTACAAATTCCTAATAAAAAAAGCCAATCTGTAAACTGTCTGGTGGTAAGGGACACCCTTGTGTCCGAATGTAGGGGACAGGAAATGTCCTAAATGATGTACTATGTCATACTAAAACTATTTAGGTATTTGAAAAAACTTTTACAATATAATTATAACAATGAAACACTGTCGTTATTAACAAATAACAAAGACAATTAAAGATAAAACCATAGCGGTAATACTTACTTGAAAATTACGTAACGCAACGCTTTCTCGCCAAAAACAGCAATCGTCCGCTCCCACCGAGGCTGTGCGCCTCATTTTCAAATTTCATCCCGTGATCCTGTAATGCGACGTGCCCCTGCACCCCTTTTCCAGATATTTAAATAGATCGCATTGACGTTTGTCGAGATAGTACGACTGTCCGATGCTAGGTGCCATCCGGCGCTAGGGGACTTCCCCCTATATCTATATCTATATCTATACATATAATAAAATTGTAATGGATCGATGTTTGTGCACGCTAATCTCAGAAACCGCTGGACCGATTTCGATTCAGTTTTCAGGAATATGTTGTGACAGGTCCCACTTAACACATATAGGCTACTTTTTATCCCGGGAAAATGTTTTTATCCCGGATAATATCGACATGTTTTTTTTTTTTTGGTGCACGTAGACGGAATCGCGGGCGTCCACTAGTATGTTGAATATGGAAGTTTCTATTTGATATTTTTGTATTTATCTAAGTAGTATTTAATCGTAGTTGTTATTTAAAGTAACTTAACACATTGAAGTCTTAAATTTTTTAAATAATTTCTAAAAAGCATAATATCATGACAATAGTTCATTAGGATCAATTAAGTAACGTATCCTAACTGATTTATCTAAGCCGAGGCAAAACTACTGAAGCTAGATACGTGATATTTGGACTGCGGCTTCCTTTTGTGACGTATAGATTTACTTCCTTTTACCCTTCTAGAGTTTCCCGAAAATCCCATGCAATCGGGAATGATGGGAATTCCAAAATTCACACGGGCGATGTGTTAAACGCCCTGGACTTTTCAAGTCTCTTTTTTCAATACTACAAATGCTCAAATTCTCTCCGCCTCAAGTCTTTTTTAACCGACTTCAAAAAGAGAGGTTATCAATTCGTCTGTATGTTTTTTTTTTTTTTTATGTGTGTTACCTCAGAACTCCGTCATTTATGAACCGATTTCAATTTTTTTTTATAGTTGGTCATGGTATACTTCCAGGTTGGTCCCATATTCACCACATCAGGATCTGATGATGGGATCTTGGAGAAATCGAGGGCAATCCTCGAATATTGTAGGCACATGTAGTCTGTTTTTACACTTTTACTGAGCGTTTTAGTCACCTACATATAAAACATAACATCTGATGATGGAATCTCTAAGGAATCTAGGGATATCCTCAAATATAATAGGCACGAGTAGTCCGTTTTTAGATTTTTATAGAGAATTTTGGTCAGCTACACATAATATAAAGGAAACGAGGGTCTGATGATGGAGCCGCCGAAAAACAGATAGTGGAACTATTTAGTAACAAAATCCCCCTATGGCAGGGGAAGCCTACGTCCAGTAGTGGACTGCAATAGGCTTATGAAGATGAATATAATTGTTCACTATGGGTGCGCCCACCACCGGGCCCTACACCCTCCACTGACCCTCGGATCTGATAACTCATAATTGCGACAACAGGCACTTGCACTAACTACAATCGCCATGAGAAACCAGACCCGAGCACCTAGCATGCAAGCTAATTAATTAATTAATTAAAATTAAAAGCTAGCATATAATTGCGTTAAGCCGTGTCCGAAGTAAGATGGTTATAGAGGAAGAGGTAGACATGAGAATAACGAGATGACGGATAATAGGGATGACTGAAAGAAGAGTACCTACCTACATATTGCACCGACCCCAAATGATTGGGAACAGGGCGGGAAGAAGGAGTGTAATTATATGTTGCTTATATATTGTCAGACGTAAAGTTTCGAAGCCTAGTCATTTCTCTCTTTTGTCATGTGGCGTATTTTATAATTTGCTGGCATATAAATCTGACAATATTATGCCTTCTAAAGGTCATACACGGCTTAACGCAATATATATTTTCCCTTTAGTAAAATTTTAGTTTAGTAAGCTCGAGCTTTGGGAGGAAGTCGGTTTTTCGTTTTAAAAAAATTATTATTCATCATTTACTTTATCCATGACTTGGGTCCGCCAATTTTCTTCATAACTGTGCATTATAATTGCTAGTGTCCGAATCACCCAAGAGCTAAATATTAAATCAAAAGTGTCCATTCGGACAAAGTGCCCGAATAAATTGTGTCCAGTCCGTCGGTTTGCCATAAATAGGCTCGACATTATCATCCATCTGTGCTGTGCCAGATTTACACAATATTCTTGACCTAATATTCTGTGAACTAATGTATATTCTATTTAGGTTAGACGTGACTTGTTTAGTCTAGTTGTGACCTTTATAAGGCCGGACTAAATACATTTATAGATGTGGAAAAATTGCGAAGAGTCCAGCCTATTTCGGTAATGGACAGTGTTTTTGGCAAGTAATTTACTGTAATACAAGTTGATTTATTTATAAAGGCTAAAACAGATTGGATATGAAAATACTCTTACTCGATTAATTTAATAATAATACTCGTACTGGGTTAATCTCTTACCTTAGATTAGTGGGCAAATTCGTCATCCGAGTTAATTGACCCGGTAGCTCAGTTGGTTGGAGCACAGCACGGAATGCGTGAGGTCGTGGGTTCGAGTCCCAATCGGGTGAAAAAATTTTCATTTCTTAAAAATATTTCATCGTGTTATGTATAGGTGTATTTAATAAGATCTTTAACATCTAACATCTCTGTACTAAATGTGGTTGCCGTATCTATGTATGTATTTCAAACCTTACCATAGACAGTTAAGTATTGCCGCTCTTTGTATGAAATATCGGCTGTGGTTAATTGAGACGGCTAACTGGTGAAATTTTATTATATCCATTTACAAGAAGGCGGATGAAACTGAAGAGAGGCGTTGTGACATAGTATAGGGAATGTAGTAGTAGACCCGAGTCTGCTAATTGTCCATTCATTGGTATCCGTTGCATCCTATACCGGTATACGTTTAAAGTTTCGGCGGATATGACGCCGAAGTGCTGTAGAGCTGGCGTCGCAGAGTTACGGAAAATATAAACCAATC
This sequence comes from Carposina sasakii, assembly GCA_014607495.2. Classification (NCBI taxonomy): domain Eukaryota; kingdom Metazoa; phylum Arthropoda; class Insecta; order Lepidoptera; family Carposinidae; genus Carposina; species Carposina sasakii. Next base: position 1,505,857 of record CP053151.1, on the reverse strand, counting down.
AGATGGCGTAAAATTTCCGCACATCGCCAGCGAATAGGGATTAACAGTAGGTTAAAAATTCATACGTTTTCTGACCGTGTCGTTACAAGCCAGCGCCATGAGTAAAGCAGCTGAATGAGACTTGACATAATATGTGTCAACACTCAACTTATTTGTCCATACAAAATAAAGCAACATGGCAGAAATTTTAACAGCTTTGTCATAAATCCGCCATTTTGTTTTTATATGAGTCGAGTCATTAGTATACATTATTATGTATAGTGAGGCATTGTCACTGGACACAAATTGAAATGATCTTAGTTAGACAGGCTTGCCTATAAGATTCTTGCACAGAAGAAATGCCATGTTATTGTAAAAAAAAATCAAACCGTATCCAAGCTAAACATTGCCTACATTTGTCAGATATTCTGTTTAGGGATTTAGGGGGTCGCGTCGCGTCATAGGGAAAATAGAAGTAATGTCAAAGAGAGTTACCTGGGTGTTTTCTCTACTTTCTTCTTCCGCGCGCAATTTATCCTAGGGTTTAGGTTCACAGTTCACTATAGTCCACTCTTAGGTTTAGGGGCACTCCTATGGGTAGGTCAGTTTGTCACACAAAAAATCACTTGTGGAGCGAGAGGTCGGTGCCGCGGTGGTTGAACAACGACTACTAGCGTGGCCGGGCGAAAGGACACGGGGCCCGCGTCCGGCAACGAAGAAAAGAGCCAGCAATTCAAATAAGGAGATAAAAAATTATAATTTTAACATAACCATACATTTTCTTGTCAAATGTTACTTTTAAACAGTATCTATTTAACTTTAAGTGCCGTTTTGTAATATCACCGAAGATGTTTTACTATTACACTTTCTCTATGGTTTTACGAAGAATTGACGCGATTTATTACCTTAATGGAGGTTTTAATTCAATTAAAATTTCATTTTAGTAATATCAAGCTGTGTAGCTTAATTAATATTGTTTTATATAAGGCTGATGAAAGAGATTGGCTTTATTTCTTTGACTTCGATTAAATAAATACATTTTGGTGGTTAATAAACGTTGATACTGAAGACTTAACTCTTATGTCATCATATTAAAAAAAACCACTTAATATACATACTCTTAGAGGTTAGATAAATAATTGATTAAAAAAAACAATTTAACGAAATAACAAAATCTGATACTTATTTTATTCTAAACTAATATTACAAAATTAGATTATAACAGAAAACCCGCAAATAAATGAACAAAGTCTAATGAGCGCACGCCTTGAAGATCTCGAGCCAAAAAGTCGTTCTCCAGTGTTCCGGGCGCTTATATAGGATGGCGTCCAGTGTTGCCACCGTGTGGGGAGATGTCGCTAACAATACATACATAATAGTCACACCCATTATCCCCCAAGGAGGTAGGGCAAAAGTGTGCAAATTACACACCTAATTTTCACTTTTCACTGTTATATTATACACACAACATACTTTTAAAAGAACTATAAAGCCTATCTGTCATTTTGATGTATTAGCTAAACATAGTGTACATTTTTGGATTTTCAAGCCAATTCAAATCGAATTCTTCTTGGTAAAAGTTCAAAACATTGAATATGCGAAGTTTTCATAATAAAATGTTATACCCTCGTAATATATGCGCACGTAACTTCAATTCAATTATGATGAAGTTCGAGAAACGTTGCGTCGATCCCTTCGTCATGATCAGTATTACAGGGTGTGAGTGACAGCCAGATAAATACTGAAACGCTGAACAATTATCATTGTATTGAGTTATGCGACAGTGTTCTTACTGACAGAAAATCCTTTTTTTAGGTTGATTACCTATCTGCAATGTTTATGATTAGTTAAATGGGCTTATTGGTTATTGTGTGATATATTGCTGTTTTTGGATAACTTGTAACTCTCCATTTAAACTCTCCTCGCTATGCAAGTTTTATTGAAAAATCACTCACACCCTGTGTAACTCTAGTATGTTCTCGAAGAATTTTTGCGCCGCCGAAATTTTTGTTTTAAACTTTTCTCGCGCAAATCTGCAAATAATACAGCGCCATCTGGTTTCTTTCATTGAATATATTAAAAGGTGGCACATTCCGCCTAAAACATTCGAGGACGTGTGACGGCCCTTATTTCTTTCCACCTTCGTGTGCCAGCTGTGACTAGACCTTTGTTTTGGTTCAAACTTTAAGCGTAGGCGATGTTTTATATTTTCAACATAGTTTCTTTAAAAAAATATTATTGTGTACACATGTGATGATCTAACATAAGATTAACTTATATTTAAAAATGTTTATTTTTTTCCTTTCCTTTTGTCTGAATAACATCTAGGTAGTTAGATCCAAAGCAAGTAGAAACAAAGGCACACAAAAGAAAAAATAAACACATTATATACGTTGAATAAAGTAAAAATATATTTTTTTCCTGCCCTGTACCCTGTATTCACTTGGAATCGATACAATATCTACTTTCCTTCTATTCGTCCCTATTATTTGTCATCTCATCACTTACTCCCAATGCACGCATACCTATCCTTTCTTACACGTTCATCCAATACTTCTTAGGCCTTTACCTCTCTCCCTAAATCCACAAAATGGAAATAAGCACCCCCTAAGCTAAGTAATTAACATAAGCTATGCTTAACATAAGCGATACCAATCACTCGCTTCACCTTTCAGCTTAAATCGAACCCACTCTCTATCAACAATTCGAAACTCGACGAAGAGGGGTCTCGGCTGAAATGAAAGCCAAGGCAAATTGGTATCTACCTACACTCATATGGCTTAAACTAATTAAAATTTTCAAAGGTGAGTGAGGTGGAGCTCTATAAATAGATCAAAGACATACGACGGCCGATTGGTCTAGTAGGTAGTGACCCTACCTGCGACGCCATAGATCCTGGGTTCGAATCCCGGTAGGTGCATACATTGATATGATGAATATGAATGTGTTGTGAACATTGAACATTGTGTAGTGTGTGAATATTTATTTATTACGAGTATTATTTATATTCTAAAAAGTAAATATTAATTTCATTGAATGATTTAAAATATACAGGATGTTTTTTCGTTGCCACCCTTAACGAAGGGTACGTACTCTATACATCAAATAAAGTAAGTTTATGCCAAAAATTATACTGGGAAACAATGCAATTTTTTTTGAAAATTATAGTGTCCAGTGTTTATGCAAGTTTTTTCATAGACAGATATTAATTAATTCTCGTGAAAAAATCTTGCTACGCACGTCAATATGTATTTATGCAGAAAAACGCAGTCTATTTTCTCAACTTTGGACCCTAATATCTTGGGAACCAGACACTTCCCAGGTATGCTTCCATAGATAATAGACGAAATGTCGTGATGATAATAGACGAAATGTCGTGATGATAATAGACGAAATGTCGTGGGTATATCGTTGGCGCGTCGTCTTGCGGAAAAACGCCCATTATGACAACGCATATTGCAAGTTATTTGTCGAAAGGATCCAAGATTATTACTCGTGAATGCCTGTCATCACTTCCCTGGCGTATCCTCATTATTCCGGGTCGGCGCAATTTGATCTTTGAACTATATTATTACAGGTCGTATTTGGGTCTGTTTCGTTTTTACAAAGGGTTTTTGTTTTTCTCTCTTTAAATTGGGTTTATTGATGATATTAATTTAGGCTGGTCGGTTAGTTTAATTCTTTTCAAAATATTTAGTTAGTTGGAATTTTTAAAAAGGTTTTGGAGGCGTATTAGGTGTAATAGTTTAAGTGAATCCCTTTTTGAGTAAATCTTATATTTGTTCTATTTGAACTTTTACATTTGATGCTATACTCAACGTGATTATAGGATCTAGTTCGCGGTCCTGTAGTTTTTCTACTCCATTTTTGGGAAAACAGTCGTGTGTATATTTATCTTTTAAGCCTCTTTACAATTTTTTACCCGGCATTACATTCCCTTATATTTCAACTTCCTACATCAAATATACCTCTCCTTGATTTACAATCATATATTCTTACTTAGCTATCATCATATCCGTCTCAAAATCGAGAATATTTCTCTATGAAATATTTCGAACAATCTAAATCGCATTCAAATTATTCCAAATTTCAAAAGCAATTCCGTATTTTCACATTACAATTTGTTGGATTCTGATTACAAATTATGTTTCCGTGTTATTCCGCGCTCGCTAAGCAAACACTCCGTGCATAATAGCTGGAGGGTATGATGTGTCAAGTGGCGCCACCTGCGTCTCTTCACGTCATCCATTACCGTCAAGCTTTGCCAGGATTACGCTCATTTCATATTTATAGGGATCCGCAATAAATTCTGTACTTTTCCTGATTTCAATTATGTTTAAGAATGAGATGTGCGCGTGGTTGGGTTTTCATTTCGATTGATACATTGTCGAGTAGGTAACCTGTGGTAAATACTTGTTCATGTTATTCCAAATATCATTAAAGTTTTACTAAAACTTTGTGTTACGTGTCGAAGAAAATAGAGTAGATTATCTTTCGAGTGTTCTCAAGGGAAAGTTACCACTTAGCATATTAGCGTTGTTGATGTTAAACTATAGGTTAATAAATACAGGTGATTTTTGGTAGTCAACGTTCGTAAAATTTTTGTTTTTTTTTAATTACTTCATCGGGCGAAATTTATAGTGTCTAGTGGTCTAGTGTTTATGTTAGTTTTTTTATAGACAGATATTAATTATTTCTCGTGAAAAAATCTTGCTACGCGCGTCTATGTGCACAAAAATCATCCTGTATACATATACATACTCGTACTGCTTTGTTCCCCAATAAAATGGTGTAGCCAGAAATGTAAGATCACGAAGGAGATCTATCACATTGAGCATAGTGGGATTAGATATGTATAGATTTATTTTAGTAAAATAAATATATAATAAAATTGTAACGGATCGATGTTTGTGCACGCTAATCTCAGAAACGGCTGAACCGATTTCGATACAGTTTTCAGGAATATATTGTGACAGGTCCCACTTAATTCAGAGTGATTTTTGGTCGTCAACGTTCCCGAAAACTACGAAATCTCCTCATTATCACGATCATTTTTCTCACTGGAAGCATACCTGGGAAGTGTCTGGTTTCCAAAATATTACGGTCCAAAGTTGAGTAAATAGATTGCGTTTTTCTGCATAAATGCACATTGAAGCGTGTAGCAAGATTCTTTAACGAAAAATAATTGATATCTGTCTATGAAAAAACTAGCATAAACACTGGAAACTATAAATTTCGCGCGATCAAGTAATTTAAAAAAAAATCTAAAAGTTTACATCATTTCCCAGCATTTTTTTTGACATAAACTTACTTTATTTCATGTATAGAGTACGTACCCTTTGTTAGAGTTGGCAACGAAAAAACATCCTGTATAGTTAAAAAATAAATAAATAATTCAGTATATTGTAAGTACGTCATGCTTTTCCATGAATATTATTCTATATTTTGTGTCCGTTAATTATGTACAATGAAAATTCGAAATCAAGCATTGAGTTTTCTAGCAAAAATTACGGAATATTCATGCGAATAGTGTATGTATGCTACAGCTGGACTATAATGTAATAATTTTACTTCTTGTATCAATCTGGGATAGGAGAATTCCTCACTACATCCTCTAGAGCCGAAGTTCGAACGAGGCTCTAGTGAAAAATCCACCAACCTGTACTGGTGGTTGATGCATAGTTCATTCTGCCTATGATAGTACCTAAGGTGTGATTTAAAGGTGGGGAGGCCTTTGCCCAACAGTGGGAAAGATTATTAAGGCTAATTATAAATAGAATAAAATATGTTAAATATCAAGATACCGAGATATTGGCTAAGTATACAAAAAAGCCGTATATTGTCGGCAGAGTAGAATATTATTACCCCATGTCTGCTCGTGGGTATCGTAGGAGACGTTTAAGGGGGAGGCGGGCCGCAGTGTCTCCCATATTGATAACGTAGTCCGAAAAACACATTGTGGTCACCAACCCGCCTGTCCAGCGTGGTGACTATGGGCAAAAACCCTCCTATATAATAGTCTATAGGAGTCTAGCATTGGACTGTAATAGGCTGGTGTGAATTTCAATGCGTTGCCAACATAAATGTTGCATAAACTAATACGCATTAATCACAAAGCTTACGGAACCCTGGAACAAGTATTTGCTTTACCTATTTTCTGATACCCAGGTGCCATCTAAGGATTTCTGTCAACACAGTTATGATTTTTATTTTAGCAGATGATGAATGCTGAGCTATTTGAGGATTTGGAGTTTAATATCTGTGACATTATGTCAGGTTGCGATGGAAAATAATGTCAGAATGAGGGTTATTTTTTGTTCGCCTTTCAGTTTATAAAGCAGTTGCATGTTTTAATAGCTATGGGTATGGAAATATGGATAGAAGCTTACTGTATCTATTTAAAAAAAAACCACTATAATATAATATAATTATTTGCTCTGTAGTGTTCAAAATTAGCTAAGTATATAGGTATATATCCGAACTTAGTGACTATGAAATCCTTCTTGCAAGGCTCTTTCCCACTCACGTGTCTATACCACTCATGTAGGTACTATATGTTATAATGAAATGGAAAGCAAAGTTGTGAACCAAATTGATATATATATACTTAAATAGCATCGTAACAAAAAAGTATTTCGAAATGTGAATCAGGCCATGATTCTTAAAATAATAAATGTCAATGGAATTTTCATGAATGTTACTTTTTTAGTCTTATATATGTCGGAGATCAAGATGTCATATCCTACAGTCGGATCTCCAACGCCATCTATTTTCAATCGTTGAAGTTAGAAACGTCAAGTCGACAGCTATCACTGACTTGAGGACAGCTGTCACTTGGGTAAAGACAAGACAGAGTACTGAGAGGGCGCCACTGTAGATTTACAACGACCACCGGGTCGTTTGAATTGAGCCGGAGGGTATTCTGTTCTTTTTGTTGCGTCTCGAGCGAAGCACGGGTGCTAATCAGTCTCTGTCTTGTACTTACCACGTTTCTACGTTATCCGCTAGAATCCTAATAATCTTGTGCGTAGATACAGTGAAAGTGTTTGTGATTCCTAATTAAGCTTGTTTACTACACGCCGCATTCTTTATTTCGGATTTTGGAAGATGTCGGACACACCTAACGGCACGCCACTCGACCCATCTACGTCATCAGGCGTGGGATGCAACCCGGATCACCCACATGAAACACGTGCTTCAAATAGTGACTCGAGCGAAGAAAAATGGCGTCTTCTCTTCGAGCAACAAAATCAAAATTTTCTGGCGTTGGTGCAAGCAATAAAACTACCTGCATCTTCGGACTATTCGCCTTCCTGATTTCGACCCAGAGAAAAGAGACATCGACGCCCGAGCTTGGATAACGACCACGGACATGTGTATCACAGATCGACATCGCCATGGATCTTCTCTGATGATCGCGTTAAGCCACGCACTCAAGGGCGAAGCATCATCTTGGCTGTCTTCAATATCGTTTCCTAATATGACGTGGGCCGATTTTAAGGAGCTTTTCGTAGCAAGGTATGACTGTCCTGAAACTGCTGCTTCCTTTCTCATCAGTATGCACGACAAGAAACCGAGAGATAACGAGCGCCTGGCCTCATACGCCGCTACCCTCATAACATCCTTAATGGCAAGGTGGAATGGACTGACTACAGAACAGATAGCAATAGCCACTGTCTTAGCTCATATTTCAAAACAAGAGCCACGTGTTCAGAGGATTGCTATAACGACTGACATCAAGACGCGTAACCATTTACAAAAGGAACTGAAGGCTGTATCGTTCCTGAAGAGAAGTTATTCATCAAGTATTTATCGTGATGGACCCGACCTAAAAAGAAACCGACCTAATGGATCTGCTGTGACCATCAAGTGCTTTAATTGTGGACAACTAGGCCACAAATCTCTTCAATGTCGCAACAAAGCCAATTCGAAGAAGCAAGATGACCGGTCCAAACACAGGTCCTTTCACGGGGACCATAACTCGACCAACCAACCTACAGGGAGAACCGATCGCATCACCTGCTTCAACTGCCGGGAACAAGGCCACTATGCATCCGACTGCCCGAAGAGGAAAATCAAGGAGGGGAACAAAGGTACCGGCGGCGGCACTGGAACTGGTCCAGCTAAGGAAAAGCGAGTAGACGTGTGCATTGTGAATGCGCCTTCGGGTTCTCTGCGTCACTCTGGTGAGTCATTCCCATTTACTTACGACTCAGGTTCAGAGTGTTCCTTAGTTAAAGAATCGATTGCTTTGAAATTTAGTAGTAAGCGAATTTATGACAATGTTTCTATGACTGGTATAGGACAAACTTCTATAGCCTCGTACATGCTCTAGGCGATCTCGTGAACAAGTACGTTGTAGTGTACATGGATGACGTGCTAGTTGTGGCCAGTAACATCGACGAAGCTTTCGATAGACTAAAGGTAGTATTAGAAGTTCTTTCTGGGAAGGGATTTTCGTTAAATCCTAAAAAGTGCTCATTCCTGAAAGAAAAAGTAGAGTACCTAGGCTTCGAGGTGCGCCGAGGTCAAATTCGTCTGAATCCACGAAAGATAGTTGCACTTACCGCTTTACCACCGACCGGCGCTCTTAATAATCAAGGTAGATTTTATGATTTTCATTTTGATTCGGGTGCTGAGTGTTCACTAATAAAAGAAAGCGTTGCATCAAGTTTCAATGGTAAAAGAATTGCTAAAACTGTCTCTCTAACGGGAATTGGTCAAACCAGTGTATTCAGCACCCAGCAAATACTGTGTAATGTTGAAATTAATGATTATTGTTTAGAACTTTTATTACATGTTTTACCCGATGTGTATATGCGTAGTGATATTATGCTAGGTCGTGAAATATTGAGTCAAGGCTTCGTTATTAACTTGTCAACAAATAATTTTAGCATTTCAAAACAAAATAATTTGACAGTTTTAAATTGTGACGTTTTAACCGATTCTAGTATCAGTAACGACTTTAGTAATGTTGACACAGATATACCCTCTTGTAAAAAGTCAGATCTTTTAACTATTTTAGGTGAATATTCCAGTTATTTTACAACAGGTTTGCCAAAAACTCGTGTAACTTCAGGTGAACTCGAAATTCGATTAATTGATCCGAAGTATAGAGGTCCTTTTAGGGTATCGGAGGTACTTGAAGGTAATCGTTATGTTCTTAAAGCCCTTAATTCCAATAGAACCTATAAGTACGCACATGACAGACTTAGGCGAATGCCTGCGAATGACATTACCAATGACACGCTGACATGTGACCGTGATGATAATCTGTGCGAACTTGACGGGGATGGACCATCATGTTCTAATTAATGTTGAGTTGACTGATTGAGAGTGGTTTACGGATACCGGATAGAGGTATTCAAGAGTCACTGGATGGAAGTGACTAGACTGGTATACGGAAGCTGGATGGAAGTTTCCAAGAGTCACTGGATGGAAGTGACTAGACTGGTATACGGAAGCTGGATGGAAGTTTCCAAGAGTCACTGGATGGAAGTGACTAGACTGGTTTACGGAAGCTGGATGGAAGTTTCCAAGAGTTGCTAGATTGAGGCAACTAGACTTACTTGACTGACGTTACTCTATATGGATTGTGTATACTGTAGCCTTGTTTTGGAATTATTTACCTTGTGTGTGACGATTATAGTCGATTTCTTTGTTTAATAGTATGCAAGTAAATTTGTAACAATTTGGTATAGTAAAATGATTTTCAATTTTGATTATGATGATATTGGTTCGTTTGAAATAAAGGTTTAGTAACGTTTAAATTAAGTTTTTACTGTCCCAATGGTCAGAAAGACCGAGCGTGATACATGTTACTTTGCAAAATCCTCTTTCTTTCCAGAAACCCCACGCGAGGACGCGTGAGTTGTCAAAATGGCCGTGTCGGAGATCAAGATGTCATATCCTACAGTCGGATCTCCAACGCCATCTATTTTCAATCGTTGAAGTTAGAAACGTCAAGTCGACAGCTATCACTGACTTGAGGACAGCTGTCACTTGGGTAAAGACAAGACAGAGTACTGAGAGGGCGCCACTGTAGATTTACAACGACCACCGGGTCGTTTGAATTGAGCCGGAGGGTATTCTGTTCTTTTTGTTGCGTCTCGAGCGAAGCACGGGTGCTAATCAGCCTCTGTCTTGTACTTACCACGTTTCTACGTTATCCGCTAGAATCCTAATAATCTTGTGCGTAGATACAGTGAAAGTGTTTGTGATTCCTAATTAAGCTTGTTTACTACACGCCGCATTCTTTATTTCGGATTTTGGAAGATGTCGGACACACCTAACGGCACGCCACTCGACCCATCTACGTCATATATATATCTTATAGATACCGTATCATAAGATCAAACAAAAACGGCAAAAAAGCCAACAGGAAAAAAGTTACTTTACATCGGTTCCAGTAACGAACTCGCTCATTTTTTTATTAAAACATATTAAATTAACAAAACAGTATATAAATCACGAAGACACTAGCGCTATTTCAAAGGTCTTTATAGCTGGAATGCAGGATTAAAATGGAGCAAGGTCTAAATTTCCTGTTGATGCTCCTTTTCATATCCGCTTAAGTTAAAACGGGTGTAAAAATAACAAAGGATACTTTATTTTTATAATTAACGCCCACTTACAGCAAATGCGTAAATCTATATTTAATTTAGCCTTACTTCCCACCAGATACCAAAAAATAATAACGCAAACGGAATAGTGTGGAAACAAAAGTATCAATACGACTTCGGCGTTTTGCTATTTGGCTGAGGAACTGTAATACTATATGTATAATAATATTATTTCTCTAGTATATACATACATACATAAAATCACGCCTTTGTCCCTTACGGGGTAGACAGAGCACCAAGGGCCGATAGAACCGTTATGAAAAATCTGTTATGTCCCCAGAATTGGATAGCCGGAACTGCAAAATCATAAAGGAGATCTGACAGTCACTTTTAGCATGTTATGCGTAAGTAAGGTCATATGCAAATGATCAGTGGCAAGTTTCTAGCTTATTAAATCAGGCTGGTTGGCGATGGTTAGCAACAATGCAGCCATATTTACTACTAGTAGGTACTCGACGCTCGTATGTAAGCCCATGAAATTAATCCGTTTGGCAGACTTCCCGGCAGAAGTAAATGAGAACTGAAGTGAAACAAAACAAAAAATACGGCCAAGAGCGTATCGGGAGCGTAGTTCCGTAAAATTATATAAAAAATTCCATATTTACCACAGGAGAGGCTTAAAGTACCTATTGTTAACTCTGTTACTGACTGCCAATACTTGTTCAAGAGAAATCAAAATTTATGTCCTACTTTTCTAAACACACACGGCTCTGTTTCCAAAATATCCCATTTTGGCAGAACTTCAGAATCAGCAGGAGTACGTCTATAGCCGCGGTTAGCGGAGCGGGACCAGTTGTAAAAGACCTGTGAGAAGTGACATTTCATAGATCAGGTGTGAAAAAAAAAATAATGTACTACGAACATAATGGCTCTATGATGGATACCTGTGATAAGAGTACACTGAGAGTACTGAAGCCTGAAAATAAAGATACTAATAGAAAAATCCGCATCCATACATTATACGATTAAAACCCGACACTAAAAGCAGTATGGTGAAAATTTCACAAAAGAATTTTCTAATATCCCAGATTACATTATAAAGACCTCGCAGGGAATTTTAAACTTAATAGCCAGCGGCAATGGGGTGGCAATCCCACTTAAGCCTTTTCCACACTATCACCGCCGACAAATCATTTCAGCGTTATTGAATTTGAAGATATGTTGTGGCAAAACTGTTTGTACAGAAAGAGCAGGTGAAAATTAGGTCGTGGAAATTGGTAGAATAGTTTTATAATATTTTTATGATAATCAATTTTATACTTAATTCAAATTTGTATATCGTCCATTGTTTTCATACAAAATTTTAAATTGTACATTAAAAAATCAGAGATTCATATTAATATCCAGTATTAAAATTAACCATAAATCATTATCTGTGTTTGTATTGTGAGTTATATACTCACTCTCTGTTTTAATATTAGTAAAAATAAGATATACTTACAGATTATTCTAAAACATCTTATACTACTCTGGAAGTGAAAAAAACGTATAATATTACAGCTGCTTCTCTTTCCGGGCATACTGTACAAGTCAGTAGAGGGACAAGAGGGTCTTGGTGTTTTGTATGCGATGGGCTGACCACCTGTCACTACTACTATACTACCGAACTTATACATCTCAACTCTATACCCTCAAAATTGGTCAGAAGTGGCACTATGTGGTTCTATCGGCCCTTGGTGCTCTGCCTACCCCGTAAGGGATAAACGCGCGATTATATATTCTAAAACAAAGAATATTGACAATCTTAACATTTTAGCATCTAGACTAGATATATAGCTAAGGTTTGCCGTAAAATAACGTAGTAAAGTAGGCCTATAACCAGCAGTGAATGATGAAGGTTATGTTACAAATAAAGTTGAATAAATTAATATAACAACAACCACGACAAAACGACTACTACTTATACCGAATTTTCTGTACTGATGTAGCTGTCACTGTATGAACAGAGAGAGAGAGCAAAAATCTTTTCCGTGTCGCGCTCGACTTGGTTTAGTAAGGTGATATCATATTTTATGGAATAAGATTTATTTATTACGACACGCCTATCCAATGATAAAAACGGCACTGAAATAATTCAAAACAAGTTTGTGCATTGGCACAACTTTTGATGCATCTTTTTTACTGAGGCATGATTTAAGATAAATAAACATGCTTTGTTTTTAACCGACTCTAAGAATGATGTTCGAGGTTTTAATAAAAGTAGATTAGTATAGTGATAGATAGTAGAAATATCCGTTGCATTATATAACATTTACCTAAATTCTTAAAAGATTCCTAGTAACTTTTCATACGATTATTGAATACCATATACAGGTGTTGTGACAGCCAGGAAAATATTGATATGGTGACTTCAGACCATGATTCTGAGATGAAAACCAGTACAAAATTTCGCAGGAAAGTTCAAAAATTTTCCGACATTTTTCTCATTTTTTCAGGTAATAAATAGTATGGTTCGTTTAAGTAGGCTTAAAATAAGGACTAAAAAACTAAAAGTTTAACCAATGGATGGTTTTTTATTACAAAGTTGCTCTCAAAAAAGTTCAATTAACTGATCAACTCCAAAGGAGTCACAAGTGATCCAAAAAACAGCAATGTATCACATGATAAGTAATAAGGCCATTTAACTAGTCACAGGATCGTCCGATACAATTGGCGCGGAAAGCAAACATTGCGTATAATCAAATCTAAAATTTATGTCCTGCTAACACTGTCGTATAAATCAAAACAATAGTACCTACTAGTCACTCACACCCTGTATATTAGGAAATGTAAAAAAAAAATAACGTGTTATTGAAATATAAATATTTTTTAAAGTGCTGACTAATGAGTTTGTTATATTTGTATGAAACACTAGTATAAATGGGTAAATTCAATTATATAAATAGTTTAGTGTGTATTGTTAATAAATATTTTATACCATGAAACATGTCACATGTTGTTGTTATTTAAAAAAGTCTAAGTATTTAAAATTATCTAACTAAGTTCATACGTCCGCCCGCCGCCAATGCAACTTTTAAAATAAAAACTCATATTAGTTTTGCAGTAAGATAATTTAAATATTCCTACAAAGTACTAAATTAAAAATCTTAACAAAAGGAAATACGACCTTTATTTAAAAAGGGCAGTTCATTAAGTCCAATTAAACAAAGCAATAACACAAACGAAAACAATTACACCTGCCATTTGAGCATTCTCAAACGTCCAATAATTTCCTAATTTCCTGCAAAAACAAACTGGCAAAAATAGCTGGCAATATAATCAGTGAAATCAAGCTATTATATGTAATTTTTATGTTTGTTGAGAAATATACTAAAACAAATTGATTTACTGATTTTATAAACGAAACTGTTTTGTTATCCGGGCTATCTAGTAGCAATGCGACATATTCATTCAGATATCATTAGGTATCTATCATTTTGGATTTATTAATCTTATGTCTTTCGAGTTATTTTTTTGTTCTAAGTGAGTATACTATTACTTGACTTTTGATTTTCAACTCCTATGATGCCAGTATGACCCTATTGGTACTATAGCAATACATTGCCGGAAAATAATAGCTCGTTTAGACATATATATTATAAAGGACTACATAAATTACCTCGCCCTATTTCTTTTACCTTTCTCTTATCAAGTGAAACATTAAACATTTACTAAAGGGATGAAGGGATAGGCTTTGTGAGGGTCGAATGACACGGACCCATTACAAAAGGTATGTTTATCTAATTGAGATAAGTTTTCAGATGTACTAATTCAGTCACCAACTCGTGTAGGTACATAAAGTTGTTGAAAATAGATACATACATAAAGGCCCAGTCGTGATCATAAAAGGAATCCCACAGCCACGTTTACCTTAGCGTGGTCAGATGTGAGAGATCAACAATAAGTTGCTCTCATCGCCTGAGAGTACGCCCCCAACTGTAATTACTGTTTTGTAATTATAGCAAATTATGTTGTTAGTATTAGTAGTTAGTCTAGCTTATATTATTTATTTGGGAATGTCATAAAAAACTTCTTATAAGCTGCTCTGGGAGTGAAAAGAAAAACGTATAATACTACAGCTGCTTCTCTTCCCGGGCATACTGTACAAGTCAGTAAAGGGACAAGAGGGTCTTGGTGTTTTGTAGGTGATGGCCCGACCACCTGTCACTACTAACCGAACTTGTACATCTCAACTAAGACCTCAAAATTGGTTAGAAGTGGCACCATGTGGTTCTATCGGCCCTTGGTGCTCTGCCTACCCCGTAAGGGATAAAGGCGTGATTGTATGTATGTATGTATATCCCAAAAAATATTCATCTTTAAAGTAAGATCTGATCAGGTAAGTCCAACTTACTCGTCATAAGATAATATTAATATCTAACATAGTCCATTCCAGTATAAAATAACAATGTAGAAAATGGCATTCAATAGCAATAAACCCAGGCAGTACATCGAATTAACTGCTACATTTCTCTGGGGGCCATCTTGTGAATTGCCCGCGATCTCTGAACCCAAGGGGAAGAGTCTCATTGAGATACCAGTGTTGATGCAGCAGGGTTACCAACTTTTGGATACCATTGACGACCAATCTAGTGACGGTATTGGTGTAGCTGCCTAATTTGTGGAAGGTTCTAACTCAAATTTAGTATCTGTGTTCGAAAAGCGGTGGTCTCAGGCTTACTGGTGAAAAGTGGATGTATAATTTGCATACCTCTGCTGTAACTCTTTGGGGCTACTGGGCATAATTACAGGTATAGGTACTTAACGAATGATTCTACTGCTTATGAAAGATAAAACGCATAATAAGGCCCAATACAATCTGTTCAACTCAACCCATTTCATCGACGATAGGTATAACAATGATTTCTAACAACACAAGATCTTCCTAGGTCTTGCTGTTGTGCTAAGTAATTTTGTCATTGATGATTTTTTTTTTGATTTTGAAATTCATTTATTCACAAGATATATAAACAAGTAGTACATAGCAAGACACAGTCAAGGGTATACAATATGAAATATAACATACCTTCCAGGCTGTCACACCTATCAAGGAAGACTTATAGCACTGTTTTTATCACTATTTACAACATATTTTCAATTTTTAAAGACAAATTATAAGCTTGTTGTATGTACACTTTGGATAGTAGCACATATATAATTTCCTTAACTTATTAAGAAAATCTAAGTAACAAAATTTTGTCATTAAAATATACTGTGGTCCTATCGGCCCTTGGTGCTCCGCCTACCCCGTAAGGGATACAGGTGTGATTGTATGTATGTAAAATATCATCATCATCATCATTATCATTTACAGCCCTGAGAAGTCCATTGTTGGACATATGCCTCCCCCAACAACCTCCACTCCAACCGGTCGGAAGCAGCCTGCATCCAACCGACGCCCGCGACCTTGGCCAGGTCGTCCGTCCACCTCGCGGGTGGCCTTCCCACGCTGCGCTTGCCGATACGTGGTATCCACTCTAGAACTTTCCGACTCCATCGGCTATCAGTTCTTCGAGCTAAGTGCCCTGCCCATTTCCACTTCAGCTTGCTGGACCGTTGAAAATATTTAAAATATACTGTGAATTATTATGCATTGTGATATTTGAAAATGGTGGTGACGCAACCATTGGCTCTGCCAACCGTGGTACGCTACTGAGGCAGCCCAGTAGGATTTACCGTCTGAACCTTAATTATATAATGCGTAGTTCCGTTTGTTTTTCCCATTTGTGCGATTCGGCTGTGCTCATTCTGGGAATCGCGATTCGGCCTGATTAAAGTTTATGACGCCTGACCAAAGTGCATGAATTAATTTGATTGGGCAGAAAAGGTTTTTTTAAGGACGAGGAGGTTTTTCTCGTTTTAGATATATAAAATTTTAGTGCCTATACTTCCTGGATTTCATTAATGTGGAACAAAATTTATCTTAAGCTAATTGACCTATACGGTTTACGGAATCAAGTTGTGGTTGAGGCGTGATGAGGATTTAAGAAAACCTTAGCCAAATACCAAGTCATCAGTTTATCTGAATAATTGTCATCCAACGCTGTTAAAGTGCATTCGCATAACCACGCCCTAAAACAGGCAAAAGTGTACAAAACACACCCACTTTGAAGAAGTCAAAACGAAAACAAATTTCAATGCAACCAGGGGAGCAATTCTTCAAAATGTTTGAGCCGAAACGCAACCACTAAGAACCGTTAATGAAACGCGGTGCGAAGCAATATACAGGGTGTAACAAAAGGGGTATGTTAAGCGAAAAGCTATACAAACAACCCACTTAAAGGAACCTACCTACGAAAATTCAGACTCGAAATCACATATTTATTTTTCTAAATAGTATGGAGAATTCCTAAACAACTCATGAATGTTCATAGAATCTTGAAAAATAAACATGTGATTTCGAGTCTCAAATTTTGGAAATAGGTTCTCAATAGTGAGCTATTTACATAGCTTTTCGCTTAACATACCCTTTCTGTTACATCCTGTATAATTACCGCTTTAGTAATAAGGTATATTTTAGCATTCATCGGTTGTGTGTATGACAGAATAAATGTCTCGTGCTGAAATGTGTCTAATTACGTCACCGTAAAGTAATTATTGCTTTGTTCAGAGCGTCTACAACGGTTCCGTCTCGGCTTCGTTCTAACTCGAGACTTTTCGAGAATTGGCCCTCAGGTTAAATTAAACTACCAAACTTAAAGGAATCGACTTTAAAATTTTAATTGAGGACTACTTTTTGACCATTAGGAATGATGCCATAGTTTTACCTCCAGAGTGACGTACAAAAGTGATCGTCACTGACCACATTTAGTTTCTAGAAGAGATTAACCAAACAATCTGTTACAAGCACTCGGTCAATGTAATTTCCTGAAAGCCGTTAATGCCGGTAAGCAAGTCACGTGCGTGCATGTGCCATTCCGTGCTCGCCTTTTGTCTTAATGGCTAATGGCTTCGCTAACTGGCTAGGCTAATTGATATTATAGTTTTGTTATCTTATAGCTTGTTTGTGTTATATATTAACAAGTAAGTATTAATAATTTATCTACCTACATACATATATAGGTAATCACGCCTTTATCTCTTACGGGGTAGGCAGAGCACCAAGGGCCGATAGAACCATATGGTACCACTTCTGATAAATTTTGAAGGTATAGTTGAGATGTAAAAATTCTTATAGTGAATAAATTGTATTAAGGCTCGAGCACACCGGATGCGTATGCGTGCACGTAAGCGTAGACGTACACGTACCTCTGAGTTTAATGTATAGAACTGTCACCGTTTGACGTCTATGCTTACGTCTACGCATACGCATCCGGTCTGCCCGTGCCTATACAGTTCCATACATTACAACTCAGAGGTACGTATACGTTTACGCTTACGTGCACGCACACGCATCCGGTGTGCTCGAGCCTTAAAACAAAAATCTCTGTTTATCATTATTAAATAACCTTATTTACTTCATCATTTACAGCCCTGAGAAGTCCACTGTTGGACATAGGCCTCACCCAACAACCTCCACTCCGACCGGTCGGAAGCAGCCTGCATCCAACCGACGCCCGCGACCTTGGCCAGGTCATCCGTCCACCTTATTTACTTAAAGAAAAAAATCAGACTGAATAAAAATTTATACTCAGTGGAACTTTTACGGGTCAAACGAATCTAATGATATCGATGGCCCCAACGAAGAAACGTGCAAGAGCTCTTACCCAAAATTTTTTTTTTTTCATATTTTTCGTTTATATGGTCTATGATACACCTATATAATTTTTTTGAATATTTTAAGACTTAAAATAAGGCTTTTATAGCACAATATTCGTTTATTTTACGGAAAAAAATATTTTCATATCACATGAATAACAAAACATGCGCCTATTGCATATTATTTGTTTCTTTGAGTACACCAGAATAAACGTGTTAAATCTATCTGCCGCTCGTGTCTATCCTCTCCTTTGGGTAATAACTCTTACACGATTATTCGTGTAAAAATGGAAGCAACTTTTATTAGTAATGCTTCATTGCAGACGGCAAAACTTTGAATATAATAATTACATCTATTCCATTATCTTTCACTAATTTCTCTTGTTCTTTCTAATTTTGTAAAGGTTTAAGCACTAATATTCTTCGTTCATGAATTTTATGTTATTGGTAGTAACCGTTTAATAAACGGATACTTTTCCAATAGTGTCTATTGCAATCGCTCGTTAGTATAGACAAGGGGTGAAGCGGGGGCGGGGTATGTAAGATGCGCGTGACATCGCTAGACCCCGGAAGGTCAGTCCGGATGTGAATTTACTGGAGTTATTACATAATTTCGTTTGTTTACTGGGCACACGCATCGTTCTTAATATTCATATTAAATCATTAATGAGCGATAAGTATAATTATGAATAGACACAAAGGTGCTTCAAGTCGTTGCAGAAAGATATTAGAATTAGCGAACTATAGAAGATACGAAGGTAAGTACCTACATACTGATTAACCACTTGTGTAAGTAAGGGGATATACACTTTAATTAATGGAAATTGGATTTTTATTATTTCTTCCCTTGACACTATAACAGGTGGTACATATTATGTCGACTCGGAATCTGTTTTACTCCGACAGACAAACCTTTTTAGTTCATTGTAATAAGAACGAAAATCACCTGACACAGGCACCGCGCGGCGGTTGCCTATTATTTAACTAATTTGTATCTACCTACCTATTATGTAACTATGCTCTTTAGAAGGATTATTGTTTTTACAAGATCAGCTGATGTTGTATAGAGTATATATTTTTTAAGTTCTTCTCTGTAAAACGATAAAATGGGGTCGTAGCATGTTACACTATTTTTTTTTCAGAGAATATTAATGAAGATGACAGTAGTATTGTATTTGAAGAACAAAATGAAATTGAAAAGCAGGCAGGTTTTTCTTCATCAGGTAAGAATTAAATATTTTAACAAAGTATGATTTTCAATGAAAAATAATTGCCTACAGTACCTATTTCAAGGTAAAGAACCAGCATCGATTTTTTTTTAATAAATCGCTTTTTTGACATTTTCTTAGCAATTTCGTTGGTATTATTTATTTGCAATTAAGATGAAATTAGAAGACGAGGCTTTTAAAACTAAATTACGTTTTTAAAATAATTTTTGTACATAATGTTTTACTTGTTTCCGATGTTCATTGTTTACCTTAAAGCACGTACCTAATACTCACTGATAAAAGAAGGCTAAGGCCTACTATCCACAGACGCGTCAAATGACGAATGTATGCAACCTACAAATAAAGTTATGCGTATTCCGTGCATATGACATGCACGCTTTACGTGCGGTTAACTCACGTAAGCTGCACGTAAAGCATGGGTGTCATACATAGACCCTAAGTTATCCAGGGTACGGAATGAGGAAACTTTTCTCATCCATAAAACAAAAAGTAGTTTAATACCAACTTATACTAGGAGGTACGACTTATACCTACATAATGGCTAGGTTTTTTAGAAGGAGAATAGTTAGCTTGATTGGGATTTCCTTTTCTTACACCTCCAGTGGTCCCAATTCTTGAACAGTGTGTGGTATGAAGAAGGGGTGGTGTGTTGATTAATACTCTTTGTAGATATAAGTAAATAGTTATTGAAAGCATAGTAATGTAGTAATTTGAGTAATTTGTTTCAGAAACTTTCACATATCTTTCGCGAAGTTCTTTCCCTATTGATGGCATATCAGACCTCAATGAAGTCAACTCAGAATCTGATGATTTTATTTCGCCGGCCCCATTAATAGTAGCAAGTGTATCGCCACACGATAATAATATATCACCACCAAATGTACCAACAAGTGAAATTTTAGATATTTCTCATAATGTTATTGAACCATTACTACCTGAGATGGAATACCCTGCGCCATCGCAATCTATGAATAATAATGATGATTTACAGACTACTGATTCAATAATAATGACTCCATCAACCCAACAAAAAATAGATTTTATAGCCACGCCGACTGTTTTATACATTAATAAGGATTACGATCTAAGAAGTATTTCCGATCTAGATGATGTTTTACATAGTATTGAAACACAAAATATATCACAGGATATTGTAACTACAGAATCGGAGGAAAGACTCGTAGCTCCTATTGAACAGCTTACGAAAAAGAGAAAAATAGATCCTAGTTTATGGAAAGATCACAAAAATAAAACTCTTAAAAATTCTGGTAAAAGTTATGAAAGTGTTAGAACTAAAAAACAAAACGTAGAAAAATCTATTGGACCACCATGCAACTGCAAATTAAAATGTTACGAAAAGATACATCAAAATATGAGAAGTAAAATTTTTCAGAATTTTTGGGCTATCGGGGACCATGAAAGACAGTGGGATTTTATAAATCGCCATGTAAAGAAAAATAACGTCAAAAAAATTACAGTTGAACGTAAAAATAATCGTACACAAACATTAACATATCAACTACTCGATTATACTAATTCCATGATTAAAGTTTGTAAGATTATGTTTTTAAATACCTTGTCCATTACACAGCAAGTAGTATACACAGCTATTGATAAATTGGGAGATGACAATTATTTAAAAGACTACAGAGGAACTCATAAGAATAGGCCAAGAAGAATGTCAGAACAGACTGAGAAAAGTATAATCGACCACATAAATCTATTTGAAAGAGTTGAGTCACACTATACTCGTAAAGATAGCCAAAAGCAATATCTGTGTGAAACTTTGAATGTCTCTAAAATGCACCGACTATATTTAGAATGGATAGACACAAACAACCAGTACAATCAAACATGCAAAGCAACTAAACGCCAATATGAAATAATATTTAATACAAAGTTTAACCTATCCTTCCACAAACCTAAAAAAGATTTATGTGAAATATGTTCAATTTACCAAACTTCTGATGATGTTAGAAAAGAACAATTAAAAGCTGATTATGAAAAGCACTTGAAAGAAAAGCAACTGGTAAGGCAATTAAAGGAACAAGAAAAAGAAAATTTTTGTTCAGATGATAGTGTTGTAGCATGTTTTGATCTGGAAAAAGTGTTGAATATTCCCCAAAGTGAAGTAGGCATATTTCATTATAAACGGAAGTATCCTGTATACAATTTCACAATTTATAATATCATAGAGAAGAAAGGTTATTGCTACGTCTGGCATTGTCAGATTGCGAAAAGGGGTGCGATAGAAATAGCAAGTTGTCTTTGGTCATTTATCCAGGTACACGTTGAATTAGGAATAAAAAATATATCCTTTTATTCTGATTCATGTACAGGGCAAAATCGTAATCGTTTCGTATTCGCCATGTTTTCTTTAGCGGTAAAGAAATTTAGCATAAAAATAACTCATAGGTTTTTGGAGAAAGGTCATAGCCAATCGGAGGGTGATTCTATGCATGCTGCTATTGAGCGTTCCAAGAAAAAGCATACTATTTACACACCTGATCAAATGTATTCCTTGATAGAGAATGCCAAAGTTACCGGGCACAAGTATCAAGTAAAACAAATGACACAAGCTGATTTCATAGATTTTAAAGAGTTAATAAAAGGAAAGAATTGGTTAAAAGATACAGATGGCGATAAAATTTACTGGAGCAAAATAAAAGAAGTAGTTTTCTCTTATAATCATCCTGATACAATTTACTTTAGATACAGTTTTGAAGACGAATTACAAGAGATGCAAACTATCACGAGGACTAATTCAAGAAGACGACGAGGAGAACCTATAGAAGACGCTGAAGACCTAAAACTCGCATACACTGGAATGTTACCCATACCTCTTCCTTTATATAGGGATTTAATAAGTCTGTGCGACTCAGGAGCCATACCAAACCATTACCAGTGTTTTTATAGAAATCTAGTGCCATTAGAACCCACCTCGGTTACCAACGATAGTGGCGAGGAGGATTAGTACCCACCTACCTACTTATTTTGTTATTTTCTGTTAGATTTTTCACGTTTTTTTTAAAGTATTACAGTAAAATACAAGTAAGTAATACCTGATAGGGACCTACTTCATTCTAAATTGAATAAATAATAATTATTCTTATTAACAATCTTTTCTTTTATTGACCCTTTAACAAAAATTATTAACTAACTTACATTGTTATAACATGCACTAATGTATTACATAAATAATGAATCGATCTTGTTAACACTAATATACGGGCCTTTATCTTTACAAACATTAAAAAGCAACAAAATATACAAGAATAAGTGTGTAGATGGCCAGAGCACGGCTCAGGAAAAAAAATATTTACGTAGAATAAGCGTGCAACATTTCGCTACACTTGTTTATGCTTCATTTATGACACGAATAAACATGCAGTAATACAATACCGTTAACAAGTCACATATAATTCACTATAATAATAAAATAATACGTTTTTTCTTGAATATGGAGAAAACTGATAATATTTTTTTATAATAAATAATATGAGCTGAAAGATATTTTTTTTACTTTTAATTTGATTACACATTATATTTATCTATTTATTATGTAATTAAAGTTATATGATTTCAAACGTTTTTATATTTTCCTGAAAACTTGTCGTTTTTCGTTTGCACGTTTATTCGTTGGGGCCATCGATATATCTCCAGCTTAAATGCGACAAGCCGTTTAGGCTCTAGAGCTTGCCAAATAAATAAACATACATACTCTCAAAAAACATAACCCTCGTTCTGGCGCAATCGGGTAAAAATTACAATACAGTACACAGGGCCGGCGCGCCCATACGGCGAACGGAGCAGTCGCTCCAGGCGCCAAATCCTAGAGGGCGCCTAAATGGTAAAGATAAAGGTATATATTAAAAGGAGCAAACAGGAGAGGCGCCATAATTGGATCTCGCTCCATTCTAAAATCTACTTCGGGCCGGCGCTGACGGTACATTAGCAAGCGTGTATTTTTTGGTTTGATAGTATACCGGCCAATCTCAACACCACTCATGGGAGTGCTCATAATATCTGAGATTACCATTGCATGCGAGATTTGGTACTTAATACAAAAATGCTTTTGCCAGCAGATCCATATTACCACTTTCAGCTGAAGTTGGCATCCATCCAAATAAGTTATGTTTTTTATTTGCAAAATTTCACTCGTTCTGGTGAGTTTCTATATGAGTTCTCCATGTATGTATGGGTGACATAAGACTTATGTAGAAAAATATACATTTATATTTCTTTATCTGCATTGTCTGCATAAACATTTATCGTGATTGGATGAAATAATACTAATAAACACAACCTCATAGCCTTAATTTGCGGGTGGCAAGTCTGCCACCGCCTGCCACCTAATAATTTAGGAACTAGGTTGTAATGTCAAGTGTCCGTGCATTTGTTAGTCTTCTTCAATAGACCGTTTGCCCAATCTCACCCAATATTCAGCACCATAACCTAATTTTTTTTCGCATGGCATAGTTCTGCACTTCAATACTTTTGCATATGGCGGAGACCGTCGCCGGGTATATCATATTATTGTACGCTCAGTGATAGTATCCACCATCCCTCACCATGCTAAATTCTTTTGTATCTTAGCTATGACCCGATCGATGCACGCTTCTCAAAATCCGTGATTCTGTAGTAGGAGATACAAATAATAAAAACAACAACAACTTTAGCTTCGCACCTTAAAAATTCAAAATTTCATTTGTTATCTTCAAGTGTCGGCATGGAAGAGATTACCCGAATCCAATGAAGATCCTTTTGAATTCACAAAGCGAGTGGTTAACAGGAAAAATCAGTATTATTCTTTTTTTGTGATAGCAACTCTTGTTTTAAGTGGCCATTGTGTACCTACGACTTTTGAAGAAAAAATAATAGCGGAATTAAATTTTGCTCTAAATATACCGAGCCAAATGTCTTGCGTTTAAATATTGCATGTAGCGCTATGGAAAATTGTTAAGAACCCTTAGATATAGTAACATTATTTTCTATTAAAGTTCGTCATCGCTACGGAGCGTATATTATTTACTTAACTATAATATAAAAATATTTCATGAACTCGTACTCGTAAAGCAGGATTTTTGAAAGAGATGTACTATATTTATAATTGCCTCTTTAGGGCCGGACTGTATATTTAAAATTTAAGCCCCCAGACGTCTACGCACACGCTCACGCATACGCAGTGTTCGGTGTGACGTCTACTATGGCGCGCCTTTGAATACAACGTCATCAATACGACGTTGCTGTTTTGCTCATCGTGGATACGCACGTAGTCACGCCTGTTTGTGTCTTGGAAGCTGCATTGCCTAGGGTTACGCATATGACTACGCATACGCATCCGGTGTGTCCTGTCTCATACAGTTTCATACTTTACAATAAAGCCGTTCGTGTACTTTATTATTGACTCTCAGCACATAATCTTTATCAAATATCAGCTATATTCTTAATTAATTATCAGATTTATGCCATGCCGTGAAGATAAAAGCCAAAAATAAGTTAATGACCGGGCCCCGTATTACGTAGGTATCAAACATCACATCACTATCACAAAGCAATGTGATAGCGGAAATTGTACAATACAATAGAACTCTTAAAGGTCATTAATTTCAAAAGATTCAATACAATTTTAGGCGTCGCTTTGCTACAGCTTTGTTTTTAAAAATACGTAATCAAAAGATAAGGCTTTTACGAAACGCGCGAGTAAACTCCAAGTAATAGTATCAAGGACCGTTCCTAGGGGCACTTGATTAATTTCGTTCAATGTTCTCATCAGAAAAATGTGCAAGTAGATCTAAAATTTCGTTTTCCCCAATTCTGTTTGAGATCGCTAAAAACAACGTATTCCCTTCGAACCTCTCATCTATTACTATCCCTTCAATTTCTGAGACATCACTCGTAGGTTCTTATAACGTCTTCTTTGATCAGCTGATATTTTTTGGATCTTGAACCGTGTTGCTTATTTTTAGAGATGGATTTTGTATGGTTTGGGATTTAATAAAATTTATTTCGCATAGCTGGAAGGCTGCGTGGCGTAACGGACATGCGTTGATTTTGGGAAAAGGAATGACGCGTAATTTTTTTCTTTATATTTTTTTTAGATAATTCAGATTTCTGGCCCCGTGCTAATATGGGAATTCACTAGAATACATCAGCTTCAGCTTTAAGTGCATATTGTAAAAGCAGACTAAGAAACTCGGGCATATCTCAAGCGATAAGCAGTTTAAGCATTTTGTCACTGATTATTAACATCTGACCACGCCCACATTTTCAAGACGTAGCTGTAGAGCCTCCTAGTTCATGATCTGGTAGTTTGGGGTAGCCATTTCAAACATACAGGATGATTTTTGGTCGTCAACGTTCCCGAAAACTACGGAATCTCCTCGTCATCACGATCATTTTTCTCCATGGAAGCATACATGGGAAGTGTCTGGTTTCCAAAATATTAGGGTCCAAAGTTGAGTAAATAGACTGCGTTTTTCTGCATAAATGCACATAGACGCGCGTAGCAGGATTTTTTCACGAAAAATAATTAATATCTGTCTATAAAAAAACTAACATAAACACTAGACACTATAAATTTCGCACGATCAAGGAATTTAAAAATTTTTTTCAAAAAAAAATTTTTTTTTCCCAGCATTTTTTTTGGCATAAACTTACTTTATTTCATGTATAGAATACGTACCCTTCGTTAAAGGTGGCCACAAAAAAACATCCTGTATATGTTTAGTTAACTATCATAGACTACAACAACATCTCTTATCCAACAAACAAGTACACCAATCAAGTAAATCCTGGAAACAAGAACAACTATATTAACTTCCTACAATGAGTAGGCAACATCTAATTATATAACACTGGGTAAATCCAAATCATTCTATTAAATTCCTCAAATTAAGCGACTTTGTATCATAAGACTACAGCGATAAAGTTTTCCTGATGAGTCTATAAGTCCTGTTCAAGATTAGGATGCGCATCTGTACCCATTCTGAGGGTCAAGTCGACAAAATCTTATTACACGATGTCCATTGAACCTTTTCTATTTCCTCTAACGCGCCGATAGAAAACTAAAGTGGAGATGAAGACGTTGCTATTGTCGATTGTTTTGACTATGTATTGTTTGGTGAGAGTGGACAGGGAGTCGTTTTCCGCTGATCGTTTTCATGTCAGCATATTGTTGTGAATTACTGTATCGAGTTACAATGTTTTTGTTGTTTTGATTAGATTTCGTGTTAGCATTGTTTGTTTGCTTGGATCTGTTACCATGTAGAGTGTATTTTTCGTATCATTTATATAATTGATAGATGTTTGCTTTCACTCTGTGTGGATAAGGGGTCATAAAATTACTTAGATCGTTTAAAATCCAAGATAAATAACCTTTTAAACCTTTGTTCTTCTTTCTGTAGTTCCTGTAGAGAATCTATCCACAAAATTGGAGACTAGAAATCAATGTTTAATTTTCTAAATAGCGTTCAGAAGAATTTCTTTAAAAATTTGGAATAAAATTGTTCATAAAATATTTAAAAATAAACATTTCGAGTCTCTTGTACATGGACTATCTATAGTGAGCTATATTCACAGTATTTCGCTTAAGATACCCTATTTGTCATCCCATGTTATATCTGTATGTATTTCATCAAGATCTGTAGATCTGTTTTCATAAAAAAATATTCCTCCTCAGATAGGAAGTGATATTCGATATTGTATTAAAACATTGATTTGATGATATGTATAAAATTTTGTTTTACGACAAAAACCTCATTCACGATCGACTCTTAAACATTTACTCGTCACACAAATCACCGTTTCACGTCACAAACATCTTTGCTCGTAAAATAAATTTCTGCTTCTGCAATTTTATTGTGTGGTGTCATTGAATTTCTGATGTACAGGTAGGCTGCAATTCTGATGTCGGTTGACATTATTCGGTGTTGTAACAAGACCGCATATTAAGTTAGATACATACATAGGTACATACATACATATAAACACGCCTTTATCCCTTACGAGGTAGGCAGAGCACCAAGGGCCGATAGAACCACATGGTGCCACTTCTAACTAATTTTAAGGGTACAGTTGAGATGAACAAGTTCTGTTAGTAGTGACAGGTGGTCAGTCCATCGCCTACAAAACACCAAGACCCTCTTGTCCCTCTACTGACTTGTACAGTATGCCCGGGAAGAGAAGCAGCTGTAGTATTATACTTTTTTTTTCACTCCCAGAGCAGCATAGTTGAAGTATTAGAGTGAGTTATTATAAAAGATTAAAACACATAATTGTCCATTCTAAATTACTTTAAATGTAAATGGCCCACATTAAAATTTAGAAAGCTGACATCACTTTTGCTTAGGGATCAACTGCCAGCGTGGAATCTCACGTAGTGACGACTTTAGAGTAGAAATTTCCAATGCTGGTGTTATTGAACCTACTTGATCTTGAATTATCAGCTGATCATGAATTTGCCATTTTGCTATCAGAAGTTTGTCGAGTGTAGACATTATGTAGAGGGACGTGAGAATCATGGCCCTGATATGAAACTACGATGTCAAACTGTTTACTCCTATTTTATTAAGTACGCTTTGAGTTTGCAAGATATTGTTACCGCTGTCGGGATGCAGAATTCTCTAAGCCGTTCTCTCAAGGGTTACTGTGAATTCATAAAGTAGGATTGGTTTTAATTGTGGAAGCGAGATATAATTCTGCATTGCTTATAGCGGTATCTTGCTCGGATAATGGAGACTATCCGGTTCATGCACATCAGCCCATTGCAGTCCACTGCTGCTACCCATTGAAGTACTCAAAGACACGCCACAAGGCTATTGCCATAGGGGAGTTTTTATCCATAGTGTTGGTGACCGCAGTGTGCTTTTCAGATTATGTTGTCTACGCTGGAGGGGCGGCTATCACCTATCTATTTATCATGGATACAATAACTGTTTATTGTGCAAATAAAAATAGATAAGTTCGTTAGTTTCTAATTAAATTGTTTCAGGTGTTTTCATTTTCAACCGATCATTATAAACTGTATTTCCAAAAAACTACAGCATAACGCGGCCGAAAGTATAAAACGGATCAGTATAATTCTGCAAACTAAAACTCGATCGATCCAGACGTAACTGCGAGGATTTTTTATATTACAAACCGTTTTATATGGGGTGTTTTTTTCGTTTCCACCCTTAACGAAGGGTACGTACTCTATACATCAAATAAAGTAAGTTTATGCCAAAAACGAAGGAAACGATGTAATTTTTTTTTTCATTTCTTGATCGGGCGAAATTTATAGTATCTAGTATATATGCTAGTTTTATCATAGACAGATATTAATTATTTGTCGTGAAAAAATCTTGCTAAGCGCGTCTATGTGCATTTATGCAGAAAAATGCAATCTATTTACTCAGCTTTGGACCCTAATATCTTGGAACCTAGACACTTCCCAGGTATGCTTCCATGGAGAAAAATGATCGTGTTTATGAGGAAATTCTGTAGTTTTCGGGAACGTTGACGACCATCAATCACCCTGTATAGGTAGCAAATATCTAAAATTCTTAAATAGTTTGCGATAATAAAGTTCCCATTCACTCCCCCAAGTGATAATTAGTGCTAACAGTAAATAGTAGAATTTACAACATTCGTATTTTGTTAAGTATTGGCCATTATCCAAAACAAAAGATTTTGGCATGGTACCAAAATGTTCTGTGATTTTATTAAATCTTGTTGTCATGTTGTTGGCTTTATTTAA
The DNA here is from genome assembly GCA_014607495.2 of Carposina sasakii. Classification (NCBI taxonomy): domain Eukaryota; kingdom Metazoa; phylum Arthropoda; class Insecta; order Lepidoptera; family Carposinidae; genus Carposina; species Carposina sasakii. Next base: position 1,476,611 of record CP053151.1, on the reverse strand, counting down.
ACCTAAGCTATAATTTAAAATAATGCACCAGTTGACAACAGTTGTATAAACTTCCGAATTTAACGAAAGTTAATTTGAAATGGCTATATAATCATTACATAAATTCTAGGTATTCTTAAATAAATTAATAATCACCCGTAGTATCAAATCAAATGTAGGTACTGACAAAAAAATTATTTTATTGTTAAACGACACAATAAATTTCAAAAAATCTATGATTTATTTTGACCTACAGTATTATACCTATCAAGTTCTTTACTAAAACTAAAGCAAATAAACATTTTTTTCTAACCTATACAAGAAAACACTATAAAACTGAATTAACACCAGCACCGTCAAAGAAAAACTTGAAACAAGAAAAAAGTGAAGAAATATTTATTCATGGCTGCTTTCAGTGCCGCAACAAAATGTCTGTACAGTCCATTGCGTTACAGAACAAGAAGAAAGAGATAATAGAGGGGACAAAATAAAATAACCTCGTTTTATATTTTTTTAATCCGACTTCGAAAAAATTTCACTCAGAGACGATGTCACGATTGAGACAAATATAAGGATATCTCTCTCGCATTTGCGACTAGCCGAAGAAATATACATACAAACATACTCTCGAAAACATACCTTCCTTCTGGCGCAGTCAGGTAAAAATAATTAAAAAGAAAATCAGTCTCCTAATACTATTACCAGCGACAGCCAACGATTACGTCCGCTTAAACTTCTGAATTCCCGTTCCCGTATGAAATTCGGATTCGTTTAGGTTTATAAAGACGTAATAATTATAATATTATAAAATTATTAATAAAGAAATGGAAAAAATTCCTCACCCGGGTGGGAATCGAACCCACGACCTCTGCATTCCGTGCCAGAATTATAATATTGGTAAAAAGGAACCTGGTAATAGTAAATTAAGCGCTAATTCACTCGAAACAGCTCTAGACCCTCGTATCTCCAAAAAAAACTGTGAAACAATCAATAACTCAACTTTAATTAACTATAGATTCAAATTGACCACAAACCAACTTCGACAGATTGCCAATCATCCTAATGGAATTGGTGGACGTTGGTGAAGTTGGATCAAGCAGTTGGTCAAGTTTGTTCAACAAGTTAGTTCACATCGGTTCAGTATGTGCTGTGGAAGTAAGTTGGGGTGTAGAATTACTTACATAGATAATAGTTAATATAATGTTAAGTGTAAAAAAATTAATTGAATTGCGAAGAGTGTTTATTTTTTACTTATTAACATTAACAAGAGGTAAATACACTGTGATCTTCGCAGGTACCTTCATATAGCACCTATTACATTAATCTCAGAGTGTTTTACGATAAATGTTTAATGTACAGTAAAGAATGAAGAGTTTTGAAAGCCGTATAAAAATTAAACACTCACTTTTCTCTCTTCTTCCTTTCCACTTGTCCCTCGTAGTACGGAGTGAGTCTGCCGCTGCATGATCATCTATACAGAGTTAATTTTAAAACATCAATAACCTCGCGTAGGTAGGTCGAGTAGGTAGCTACCATCATAAACAACAATATTAAAATTTGTTCTACGAGTTTTGATAATTTGTCACATTTTACTTTCATACAAAAATAAATATCAATTTAATTACCTTTGAATGTTCTTAAGTCAGTATATAATACTAAGGCGCGCGCAATCGCAGGGGTCAACCTTTTCGTATACCTACGAGTATATGGAACATAGACTTATAAATGTCACGACATTACAATAAAAGCTTGGAAAATCATTTTTAATTAATATGTTGAGTTATGATAAAAGTCGTAGAACAAATGTTATTGTTTATGATTTTAGCTATCTAGTCCTGCGAGGTGATTGATGTTTTAATACCTACTACAAAAAAAAACTGTAAAGCATACCTAAACCTACTACTACTAAGTGAAGTAAAAGTTATGAAAAGAAAACTTTTAATACTAAAAGCAAGTCGGCGCACTTATAGCCTAACATTCTATTTCTAGTCCAACTTTTAACACGCCGAAACTTTCTAAAGTCATGAACGAGCAACTTTTGTCAACGTCTTATCTTTCGTCCAAAGTTGTTTGCCCTAAATGTTGACTTCTGTATTGAGATACCGTGTATAAATATTTTCGTCCCAGCAATCCCCGATTTCTTATTCAAACTTTGCTAACGACGAATAATAGGTATTCATCAATTTTATTGTGCTACAGAAAAAAATTGTAGATGATTTTTGATGATGAATTCGTAGATTGACTATCCATTTATCAAATCATTTTCTTTAACGAGAGTTTAAAATATTCTGTTAAATTTAATTTCTCTAACCAACCCGCCTGCCCAGCGTGGTGACTATGGGCAAATACCTCACATGGCAGTCTTGTGGCGTGCCATGGGGGAGACCTGCGTCCAGCAGTGGACTGCAATAGGCTGATGATGATGATGATGATGAATTTCTCTAAAAACGACTAGGATTAGGGGAATTTTATATTTACTTATTTTACGTAATAAACGTGTCTACGATGCTCTTTTCACTCAGGTAGTATTATCAATTATCTTCACTTTTACCACATCTCAACTAACTCAAGTTCCAAGTTTTAATTTGTTTTATTGGTGCGGTTGATATACAGGGTGTAACAAAAAGGGTATGTTAAGCGAAAAGCTACGTAATTAGCCCACTGTAGAGAACCTATCCAAAAAATTTGAGACTCGAAATCACATGTTTACTTTTCAAGATTGTATGATAATTCCTGAGATATTTAAAAATTCTCCATACTATCGGGAAAAATAAACATGTGATTTCGAATCTCAAATTTTGTGGATAGGTTCTCTACAGTGGGCTATTTACGTAGCTTTTCGCTTAACATACCCTTTTTGTTACACCCTGAATATGGATACAACTATTTGTCTTTATAACCTCAACTCTGCTTGAGTAGATATAATCCAAAATGTTGGTTAAATTCCTTATGGCTTTCGATATCACAATATTAATATCTATCCAGTGCCTTTATCTCTTGGGTACGACCCATGGGTAAAAAATAAACATTTATTATGCAAACTGAGCAGTTAAAAATAATGTGGCTATAAAGGGTATATGGAAAAAGTGCCAGCAATTTTATTCCTAACATACATAAACCTAACATAAACATAAATAAATAAATAAACCAGTGGACGCCTACGACTTCGTCCGCGTGAACTTTATAGCCGACGTCCTTCTGCGTATTTCCTTTTTTTTCCAACTAGGTATATGTTTGCAAAATTTCAAGTAGAATTGTTGAGTATATAAGCGTGAAGGGGTATGATAACGTCACCAGACGTCCCGTTTTGATCGGGGCAGCCCCGTTTTATAGTTAACTGTCCCGGTGTCCCCGACATGGACGCAAAATTTACTAGTTTTTAGAGACCGCGCAGAAATTTGAGCAGCAGATGGCCGGCCACCACCCTGGCTGCCGCCGTCGCGATATGACGCCCGCAGAACCGCTGCTATACGTAAAACCGGGGCACTTTTTATGTCACGGGAAATCTGATTAACTCGATAACATGGAATGTAAAAAGAAAGTAAAAAATTTGGTGCGCCGAATAAAGGCGCCCCGCTCCGCGCATCCTGCTCTATGTATCAGGGACGTAGCTGCGCCGCCTTAGCCGTAACTAACAATTATATGGGGCTCCTGGTCTAAAATGTGTAAGCAAGAATAATGATTCTTACATAAATATTAATAGTAAAAATTATATTTTTTTAAATGGAATAATCGAAGATAATTTCGACATTTTGTTTTTTCTGTAGTCCACGCGGACGGAGTCGCGGGCGTCCACTAGTTTATAATATTTGTTGCGATTACATTAATTTTTCTTATACTAAAAAAAATTAAGCTTGATAAAGCTTCATAATAATAACTGTAATATTATTTGAAGTGTCACTTGCTTTTAATGGTATGTTACCAAAAATAGCTCTGGATACTATAAATTTCGCTCGTCTAGTACATAATTTTTATTAAAAAAAAAATTCCCAGCATTATTTTTGGCATAAACATACTTTATTTGATGTATAGAGTACGTACCTTTCGTTAAGGGTGGCAACGAAAGTACACCCTAAAAATACTTACAGTTAAATCATTATTGCAGGGCCGATTTTTCCAATAGTCAGATAGCGTTTCCAAGGGAAAAAGTTGATGCTCTCTCTATCTTGATCAAGCTTTAGAGAAAGACAAAATTAATCCCCCAGATAGGCTAACTGGCCGCTCAAAAAATTTACTCTAAATATAAGTGCATAACTAATCACCAGGATTTGTAAAGCGAGCAATCATAATACTTTAGAAACAACAAAAAATACGTCGCATTTCTGCGACAAAAAAAAAAACAAAAAACAAAGATAAACTGAACACACGAGTTAAGCCAAAGTTCCGTCGGGTTACATTGGGCCGAGAAAGTTTCCGGGATAACATGGATTCCGAGAAAGTTCCCCACTGGTCAGCACTAAGTTATATGAAGTGCGCTGCACACAAAGTTTTAGATTTTAATGAGCCTTGTTATATTTGTCTGGGAATGACAATGCTTTTAGCAAAAGGACAACTTTGCTGGCAGATTGTGCAAAGTTTTGTAACGGCATTAGTGAAATTGCTTGTATTATAAAGTTATTGTTTATGGCTTTCAATGAGGATTACAAAGTGCTTGCAACAATTTCTATTAAGGTTACTTAATCTACAGTTAAAAGTTTATAGTGTCGAATCAACTAGCGTTTCAAATTAAAAGTTCAAACTCACAGACGAAGTAGGTATCTAGGCAAATATTAAGTATATATATTTTGGGTTGAAAAGATGCAATTTCAAGGGCTATCTAGGTAATTTAAATCAGTCAGCTCTTGAACGTCCTTGAGGCATCGAATTTGCGGTAAGAAGTACTTTGTACTATTTTCTACATGCGAAGTACTACTTAGTCAAGGCGGAGAGATCATATCATAAAATTGTAGTAAGCGCTGTATGTAGTAGGTACAGACAACAATGTATCATGACATGACCTACGAAAACAAAGTAAACAATATCGTTTCGAATTTTTATCTCGTCTGCAGCCACAAAATAAAATCGCGTTGATTACTGAAGCTACATGAACCTCGCTATCAGACCGAGTTCATTTTACCCATTTTCATATTGAAAATGGTTAAACAAAACCCGAAATTAACATATAACCGCGAACAGAGTGCGGTCTTTTAAAGAGCTTTCATAGTGTATTATTTTTCCTGAATTCCGACTCACGATAATATTGGTTTGGAAATACTGAAATATTCAAACAATGGAAGTGAACGATCTGTTTATTTTTGATAGGTTTCAGTGGTTGGATTTGGACTTTTTTATGCAAATACTCTTTTATGTAATGATTTGTATTGTTTATGTCCAGTATTAGGAGATAAGGTGTTTAACTAACATTTATAGGTGTTTAATAAAAAAGAAAGGGTTTATCGTTAGTCGTGTCGCGTTGTGAAAAATGGCTTGAGGATGTCAAGCTATTCCACTACGAGCAAAGGCTAGATATAAGATCTAAGTTATTCAAAGTACCTACCTAATTGAAACTATAGGAGGTAAATAACTTAAGAAACAATTAATTTACCAAGATTTATTAAAAATATTAAAGATAAAAACAATGTGGGTAATTAAATAATTAAAATTGGGCGCCGTTAAAAGATGATAAAAAAACTAAATTGAGCACGAGAAAATTATATCAGGGCCGTGGGAAGCGAGCCTACACATTGGTCAGTTTCTGCGGACGTATGTTCAGATTGCTGCGGACATGTACTGCCCTGTCCGGTGATGCGGTGGCGTCGGTCACTGCCAGGTCTGGAAATGGTCATCGTCTCCAGATGTTAGGGTAGATGTGGACGTCCATTCAAGTGAGCCAGGTAGTGCGGCATTGTTGTAGGGGTGAAGTGGCTCCTGGAAATCCAGAAGGAATGTGAGATGCCATTCCAGCCTGGTTTCGTGCATCGCCACAAAGCCGGAAGCAAAGCAAGTACACGCTTGTGTGTGTGGCGGTGCAAGAAACCAGTAGCGGATTTACACAAATAACAAGAACCTAAATATAGAAAATATAAAGTAACTAAGCAAGAAGTGCAAAGTACATTTTTATAATTTCAATTGAAGGTAGGTAATAAATATTACGCAACGGCTCACAAAAGGCTAGCCGTGCAGTAATTAATGGGAAAAAGAATTTAGAAGTAATAAATTGAAATCAATGATTGTATTAACAAAAACAGCAAAATAAAATACCTATAGGCTAAGCTATGGTGTAATAATAAAATCTAAAAGGGACGTAGATTACCTACAAGTTAAAGTAAATATTTCGTTCACACTTACCCAATAATTTGGGAGCCACTGCACTGAATATATAAATGTATTACATATAAATATGTAAAATAATAAAAATATAATAAAAATGACTACGGGCCGACGTGTCGCAGAGGGTCACGGGCGCACGGCGTTTGCGCGTGCGCCTTCTCCGAGCTCGGATCCCGCAGTGGGGAAGGGAGGGAAGCAGCGCAGCGAGCGACCGACTCGGTGCCGTGAAGGTCGTTCGCAATGCGAGGAATGTTGCCAAAAAAAGGGAATATAATTACTATATATTACGTAGATATTGAATATTATTAACTACATAAATAAATACAACAGGAACGTTGGCTTTTAAAAAGCACAACGTTACATATCCCCCCTCGAACGGCAGGATTTTGCTTACCTAAATAAGCAAAATCCAGCTTACTGTACATCTCCAGAGCTACAGAGACTTGTTGATTTTCTAACGACACGTACCATTTATTCATCAAATCTAGCAATACTTTCAAAAACCCTTTCATTATCCTCATTCTATGTTCGTACTCTTTCATTACATCATCTGCATATGTACACGCCGATAGAAATCTACAGACCTACGCTGTAAAGACAGAAGAGTTACCCGGTATATAGTGACCTGGTGACTCGTCATAGGTATGTCTATAGGTGGAGGAAACAGCCTGGTTAACGAGAGGTATAAATATCATACTAGTAAATATTGTATCGTAGCAAAGCTAGAAATCCACTATCGATAAGGGCTTATTTTACGAGTTATCAACCGCTCGTAGCGTAAGGCTTATCTTAAGAGTCGCTAACCGCCGCTCTAACGAAGGCTTATTTTTGAAACTGGAGTCGTTACCCGCTCCTTAATGGATACTAAGGCCAGACCAATAGATACCAGAAATAAAATAAATAGATAAAATAATGTGCAAAATATGAGGGTAGGTACATATTTAATATACACATTACATAAACGTAAAAACTAACCGTAGAAGACGGTAGGATAATAAAATAAATAATATCTATAATGCCGTGGTGACGGTAGATACTAAAAAATTAAAACTCAAAAGACGTGCAAGACGGTGAGTAGAGAAAAAAAAATAATAATAATAATTTAAATAAGAAAAGTGGTTGGGTAAATGAGAACGAAATAACCTAATCCGCTCTGTTACAAAAAAACAAACTAAAAGAGAAATGTTTTTGCAAGTACTTTAAAAGTAAAAACATTAATGAAGTTAAGTTAAAACAAAAGCTGAACAAAAAACAAAAGAAACTAATTTAAAACAACTGATGTGCAATGTGCGTAATAAAAATGAAAAAATGACAATATGAAATTTATCAAAAAAAATAAATATAACAATTAACACACTACACCTCAGCTGCTAATAAAAACAAAACTGTACAAAAACGCTCACACAACACTAAGTCACTAAGTCACAACAATCCGAAAATACACAGAAACTGACCAAAAAAAACCAAGTTGAGGCGCCAATGTCGCGGTGTGAAAAAATGGCTTGAGGATGTCAAGCTATTCCACTACGAGCAAAGGCTAGATATAAGATCTAAGTTATTCAAAGTACCTACCTAATTGAAACTATAGGAGGTAAATAACTTAAGAAACAATTAATTTACCAAGATTTATTAAAAATATTAAAGATAAAAACAATGTGGGTAATTAAATAATTAAAATTGGGCGCCGTTAAAAGATGATAAAAAAACTAAATTGAGCACGAGAAAATTATATCAGGGCCGTGGGAAGCGAGCCTACACATTGGTCAGTTTCTGCGGACGTATGTTCAGATTGCTGCGGACATGTACTGCCCTGTCCGGTGATGCGGTGGCGTCGGTCACTGCCAGGTCTGGAAATGGTCATCGTCTCCAGATGTTAGGGTAGATGTGGACGTCCATTCAAGTGAGCCAGGTAGTGCGGCATTGTTGTAGGGGTGAAGTGGCTCCTGGAAATCCAGAAGGAATGTGAGATGCCATTCCAGCCTGGTTTCGTGCATCGCCACAAAGCCGGAAGCAAAGCAAGTACACGCTTGTGTGTGTGGCGGTGCAAGAAACCAGTAGCGGATTTACACAAATAACAAGAACCTAAATATAGAAAATATAAAGTAACTAAGCAAGAAGTGCAAAGTACATTTTTATAATTTCAATTGAAGGTAGGTAATAAATATTACGCAACGGCTCACAAAAGGCTAGCCGTGCAGTAATTAATGGGAAAAAGAATTTAGAAGTAATAAATTGAAATCAATGATTGTATTAACAAAACAGCAAAATAAAATACCTATAGGCTAAGCTATGGTGTAATAATAAAATCTAAAAGGGACGTAGATTACCTACAAGTTAAAGTAAATATTTCGTTCACACTTACCCAATAATTTGGGAGCCACTGCACTGAATATATAAATGTATTACATATAAATATGTAAAATAATAAAAATATAATAAAAATGACTACGGGCCGACGTGTCGCAGAGGGTCACGGGCGCACGGCGTTTGCGCGTGCGCCTTCTCCGAGCTCGGATCCCGCAGTGGGGAAGGGAGGGAAGCAGCGCAGCGAGCGACCGACTCGGTGCCGTGAAGGTCGTTCGCAATGCGAGGAATGTTGCCAAAAAAAGGGAATATAATTACTATATATTACGTAGATATTGAATATTATTAACTACATAAATAAATACAACAGGAACGTTGGCTTTTAAAAAGCACAACGTTACAGTCGGTGCCAACAAAAAGCGCAATGCAATGTCTTTGACGGCAACTGAGTATAAGAACTTTCAAAAGACATAAAATTCCGCCGATTCCATAGTGATGGAATAAGGGCATGTAATGATGATCCCTACATAATTTCAGAAGTAAACTACCTAATAGCAGGTGTTTTCTATTTACACATTTTAAATAAACTTTTAATTTGTTTCAGATGCAGATGAAAATGTACAGCTGACCGAATAGGCAAAAACAAAACAAAAATGCTAACATGACGAAACATGCCTCAAAACGGACACAGCCGATTCGAGCGCGCAATAGAACCGAGCATGTGTCACAATGTACGCAAACACAACAATTTCAGAAACAAATATTCCTCGAAAAGACTAAAAACTTTCAATTTATACTTTTTTCTAACAACAGTTTTCGTTTCACTTCACGCTGTTAATTCTAATACTACAAACATGAATCGGCACTACAGTGATACAATTAGTAAACTAAATCATAATACAGATAAGGCACATCATGATGAAGCAGGCGATGATAACTATGATGAACATGACCATGCAAATGAAAATGGAGAATACACAAAAGTCAATTTTGAAAATCCATACGAGGGTTTTATACACAAGTTTTACAATACAGAAAATAGTGCTTACAGTAACTACGAGGACTATAAGAAATATTACTTGAACCCTTCTAATCCAATACCAAAATCGAGTGTTAAATTTAAAATAAGCAGTAGGATAGTGCAAACAAAATATGGAAAATTACAGGGCATAGTTCTGGCGATGGACGAGCACAGATACTTGAGTCCGCTAGAAGTTTTTTTAGGCGTGCCCTATGCCACTCCGCCAGTTGGATCGAATAGGTAAGTTTAACTTCATTATTTGTAAGGCATGAATTTTAAGTAGTTTTAAGAAGTTTTCATACAATACAAAAAATACAATTTAAGTTGAAATATATGTTGAACTTTTCCTGGGATTTTTAACATAAAATGTCTTGAAAATATTTTAAGCTCTAATTCTCATTATTAAAAAAAAATACAGCTAACCTGAATAGTTGGTCCATTTAAATTCTCTGAGAATAAAATGTTTTAACCTCTACCAACATTATAAATACAAAAATAGGTCACATCAATGTGTATTTCTACCTAAATACTTATATTTTCTTTTATTTTAATTTGCCTATATTTATTATTATTATATTACTGGAATTATTACTTGCTTTCGGCGAAATTTATTAAAATGTAGCGTAATTAAAAGCTATTGTAAAATTTCTTAACGAAATAATCTCGCTGAGAGCTAATTTATACATAAATTCTATATATAGGTATACAATTCTCGCTTCAAACAAAGCTTTGTAAAGTAAAGCAAATAAAATTATAAATAGGCCTATTAGAAATGTAAATTGAGTCAAGATTCAAAAATATCCGTAGTGATTTTCGAAGTGTAAATTATTTGGGATTAGGGATCAATATCTCAGAGATAGAGGAATTTACTGTCATTATAAGGATGGCTTGTTCTTAAGACCAGATAAAGGCTATCTGAAGAATAAATATTTTGTCTTTCTCTAGACCTTAATCAAGAAAGAGATGGCATCAACTTCATCCTTTAGATAGACTATCTGACTATTGGAAAAATGAGCCCTAAGTGATATTAAATACCTAACAACAAAAGTCGCAATACTAGAACATTATATTCAAATCAAACCCTATACAAATATGCAGAGAGATCCATTAAAAATGACAAATTCATAACAAATTTATAATTGCCTGTCATGATTTTGACCAGTCCCAAATGAAAAGTTACTTATTCAAAGGCAACCGGAGAAAGTAATAATAAGACTTGAAACTTGCAAGCCTAGAAGACAGGGCTGACAATGAAGCTATTATCAACTTTGTCATTACAAGTTACTTGCCACGCCTACAGGCAGTTTATATAAATCTTTAGGAACTATTAATGAAACAGCTTTTAAAGAATATTGATTAGCATTGATTTTAATCATAACATTGCACTTTTCCTTTTTTTTTCCTTTGTGGTGATTTGTGCCTCGTTTTGTAATTCAGAATACTTCGGTACACAAAATATGACAGGTGTGGTAGGCTTATTACATAACTTTCGATAGCTAAGCCTTTTACTGGGCCCTACACCCACTGCTAACCTTCGACTCTGATAACTCATAATCGCGAAAATTGTGAATGTGTGACGACCTCGTACTTACAATTTTCGTGATTGCATCGGACAGCGGAATTGGTTTCTGAATTCCACTTTTTGTCTATGATAGTGATTATGAGTTATCAGATTCGCAGATTAGCGATGGGTGTAGGGCCTAATAGTAGGCGATCAGATCATCAGTTATTAATTTAAACCTCCAAATATTAACGCCTGATACAATTCAATATATTAACAAGGTTGACTTTGACTCCGTCTTCCTATCAACCCTTGACAGCAACGTTATTTTATGTAACAAACGTTGTTAGAACACAATATTATGTATGTATTATGCTGCATAGTGTATTGTAAATGTACATTTTATGTACATATCTTACCACTATTGTCTTATATCCTTGACATGTTGTTGACATGTCAGGCCAGTCATAAATATTGTGCACTACAGTTTAGAATGGCTTGGTTCTTGAGTAATATTGTAGCAGTATCTAATTTTTCTTACTGGAATGTGCTTCGATTCTATGTAGGTTCTACTTACTCGTACATAGCTATCGGGTTATTGCATGGAAATTATAATTCTGATAAGTAATGTAATGAGAAGCAATGATAAGAATGAAGTGTTATTGCGAAATAATTAAAACATTGCTTAAGGTAAACAGCTTACATTTGACAGAAATATTTTAATATCATTTATTATCATTTTTAAACAGTTTTTAACTTAGTTGCGGGTCTGTAATAACAACATTAATTTCTGGGCCGAAAGGTCCCGAGTTTCATATCTGGTTAAGACAGACAATTATTGAGTTATTGTTGTCTTATCTTATTATGGTCTTAGCTTATTCCTTTTCTCTAATATCCACAGTAATAGCAATCTTAGATTGACACCAAAATATTTTAATCTTATTTCAAAATTTGTAACCATCAACTTACAACTGCTGTCAGATAATACCCTGTGATAACCCAGCATTATTCATTCAGGTTCAGCCCAACTCGGACGCCATCGCCCTGGGATGGAGTGAGAGTCTCGGACAGACCAGGTCCAGCCTGTCCTCAAAAGCTTCCTGATCTAGATGATGAACGGACCCTGCTGGAAACCATGCCAAAAGGAAGACTAGAGTATTTGAAAAGACTGATGCCTTACCTTAAGTATCAAAGTGAAGATTGCCTGTATTTAAACGTCTTCGCGCCATTGCAAAGTAAGTGTATTTTATATTATTTTGAACTATTCAGTAAAGCGCCATGCGCAGAACTAAAGTTACCAAACGAGCATGTAAGTCAGAAATTTTTCTAGAATTCAGTTTTTTTATAATTTACTAATTTTATGAAAAGTGATAGCTATTTTATACCTTTAATAATACCTACATACCCAGTCATTATAATAATATATTTTTATCTATAAGTGGAATTAAATGCAAACATAAGTATTAACATAGAAGCATTAACAGAGGGGTAAGCACGAACCTCTCGATAGTCCGTAACGCTAGCGTTAAACTGTCATTTTCCATATATTTTGCTAGCGAGTCGCTAGCGTTACGCCGCGTAAAAAGGTTCGTCCTTACCCCACTGAACATGTTATATTCGGATTGTATAAATGTGTCAGCTGATAGCTGCTGTCGGAAACGAGGAAATTAATACATCAAAAGATATTTCAGTGATATGTATGTTATGCAATAATGTTGCATTAAAGCTTTGGTTTCCTAGAATAGCGGTGCCGATAAATAGCGGTCTTGAGAGTTCACTGTACATGACGGCAATGGCGCTATGAAACTAAAAGTTTCTGTTTTATAGCAGAATTACGGTGTCGTGTTTCCAATGATCAGATTTCAATGACAAAGTTCATGCTAGCATCTTTAATTTTAGAGCAAGACTGCATAAATTTTTCATCAGTTCGTAATCAGATAATAATCTGTTCCAAAAATGCCCCAAGCGGTATATTAATTTTTAATAATTATATAAATTAAGTTTCTATTTCAGTGGACGAAACAAAGCTAGCACTACCCGTGATAGTTTACATTCACGGAGAGAGCTATTCGTGGAGCTCCAGCAACCCGTACGACGGTGCTGTACTCTCCAGCTACACCGACTCTATTGTTGTCACGTTGAATTTCCGACTAGGAGTGTTGGGTGAGTAAATTAGCGAGATCTATTTATAGCTGCCGGTTGGATGCCATTTTGGAAAATTTATGGTTATTATAACAGATTTTATGGTTATATATAAGGGTCTATTTTCCAATGGTCAGATTTACTATCTGAAGGATAAAGTTTATGCTATCTGTTGTATCTTGATCATTAGATACAGAAAGACAGCATCATCTTTCATGTCTATCTGACGATTGGAAAATCGGCTCTTATATGCTAGAGATAAGGGATGTAATATTTTACAAGTGACAGTGACGTTTGCAAATTCAACTAGAAAAATTCCCTCAATAGGAAGCCTGCATTTAGCTTGTTCGTTAAAATGACGTGATAAAATCTAACCACTATTGTTGGAAATGTTTCGATAACTTTGCGAACTTCGATGTCGGTCGTAAAATTTTTACATTGTCATGTGAAAGTCGTCAGACTTGGTCTAAGGGAACTTACGTCTTTTGTATAACCTAAATATCGGAGAGTAAGACAGCATCAAATATAACAGCTAGTACTAATAAAAAAAACTACCCTTAATATCACAAAACCATGCTAAAATCGCTCAAATCAAAACTGTTACAACCATTACAAGCGCAAAGTTTAAAGTGCCTCGTAGTTTTGTAAAAACGTACAAACTTTACGTAACTGAAAACAAAAATTGCAAAATCGGTACATACAGTAAATTTTAGTTTTTAAAAACAGTAAGAAAACTGAGCACAATCCGGGTAGAATGTGAACAAAAAAGACTTTTCACGGTTTGAAATTATACAAATCTGCACTGAGGCGCAGTTTTTTTTGCATCCGGGCGGCCATTTGTAATGAATACAAACCCCTGGTTTCTTTGTACTTGTTTTGTAAAGGAACAGTGAAAGTGATTATGAGTATTTTTATATTTTTTTGAGGATTGTATTTCCGAGCAAAAAAAAATGCCGAGCGTCCGAAATGTATGTAGGTTTTCATGTCGGTTATTAATTATTTTAAATAAAATAATGATTGTTTACGATTTCGTTTCAATAATTATCTATACGATGTCTAAACAGGTAGAGTACTAAGTAGATCAGAACTGGCAACAAATTAATCTCCAAAGGGACATGATTGCTACTGTAATTGACATTTTTATGATAAAACTTTTACGCAAGTACTTCATGCAAAACTGCTTTGCGTTTGCACTACTGATACAGAACGAACATCTAGTCCTCTCACTAATGCTTATGTTTCAAAATAGCTTATTAATAACTCTTATTTAAAAGCAAAATAAGATAAAATATATAATTTTTGGAGCTATATTTAAACTACACAAACCCTATATTAAATATGAAAGAGGAGTGTTTGATGAGTGTCTTTACCAAGTTCGTTAGTAACGGTAAATACAGCATTCCCATACCGGGATCCCAGAAACACGGCGGATATTTTGTTTCGTTTCAATTCGCTTGAATGGAATGCACTCTTTTAAACATCCAGCGAATGGTCGAGACACTTTTATTACACGGCGAAACCAGGAGAAAACCTCTGTGGGAATATCGGTTTTAATGTTTTAATAGTCGAGATTCGGGTTTCATTCATTGATTGTATTTGACACTTCACTCAAATAGTGTAGTAATAGTAGAATCATACGGTCTATCAAACATTATGTTGGTTTTGACATAAAGGAGAATCGAATTAGACATTTCTCCTAGATTACCTTTAGGCGATCATAACCATTAGCTTCACGTTAGTGTCCCGAAATGCCAATTTATGCTTGACAGGCAGTGACAAATATAGAAAGTAACATTTAAAGATGACAATTGACAAATAAGTTGTTTTTATGCTATCATGTTGATTAAATGATTTAAGTTGAATTGATTGAGTTGATTTCTATTAAAATAATGAGCGTTTTGTAGAAGCAAGCGAAGCGAGCATATCTTTGAATCGATGAGATAAGTACAGAAAAGTTTCCATAAGAGGAATAGTGTTTATTTAGTCTGTGCTGTGTGTAAATATTTCGTATGAATATTTTCATTATTATATTGCATACTATAAAATTATACAAATAATTATATAATATATACATACATACATACATGCATACATACATATAATCACGCCTTTATCGCTTACGGGGTAGGCAGATTACCAAGGGCCGATAGAATCACATGGCGCCACTTCTGACCAATTTTGAGGGTATAGTTGAGATGTACATAATAACAATAACCTATGATTAAATTCCCAGAATAAAATGTTTACAACAATCAATGTAGCTTTACGTTTCCGGAATCTCATTTTAATATTATAAGTACTTAGCTAACGTTAAAATACTTTATAAACCTGTAAACAAACTAAAATAGGGAATGTTTCTAAGAAACTTGCTATCTTCAAAGCGACTGCGGATCTTCTAAAAATGTTATTTAAAGTCGTTCCCCGAACTAAACGAACTTGGCTAGGCTTGTGACATTGAGATACTGACGGGATAGCCAAGTTTTACGCAAATTGAATCAGCTTTCAGTTCATTGGACGTGTTCTTTGAGATCCTTTAGATTTATAGAGGGCCAAGTTTATCTCAGCCAGTTTTGCCTTGTAGTATACAGGTTGTAATTGACAGCTAGAATAATACTGAAATATTAAAAAGTACCATTGTGTTGAGGTGTACGATAATGTTATTACTCGGAGGAATTAATTTGATAATCGTCAATGTTTGCTCTCCGCGCCAATTGTATCGGGCGATCCAGTGACTAGTTAAATGGGCTTTTTGATTATTTTGTGAACAATATACTGTTTTTTGGACCCTCCATTAGGGCCAGGATACGTTATCGTAACTATTTGAGCGATACTTTTTTTTGAGCTGGTTAAAATTTTTGTTTATAAGCCATTATGTAAGGCATAATTAAATGAACTGCTACTACTATTTTAGTTTTTGAAAAAAAAAGTAAAAAAATATTTGAATTTTCCTGCCAACTTTTCAATACTATTCGCCTAAAAATTGTGGTCTGAAGTGCTTTAGATATGCTTAATATTTGCCTGGCTGTAACTTACACCCTGTATATGCTGAAGTATGTGGTGTGTGTAAAACGCTATTGTAGTTGACGATATGAAAGTTTTCAGTAACTTGCTATCAATGTAACATCGTTTGACCCCGACTCGTTCGTTGTCGCCATACTTCCAGCAATAGCGGCTATGTTTCATCACGTGACGTCACGAACGCGTGAAAATGAACCCTTCCTAGTAAAGAAAACATGTCAATTATATTGACAAATAATATTACTTTTCTAGGCTCCGGCGTGTTATAAAGTTTAGCTGAATTTTATTTCCCTTAATAATATCAGAATACCCAAATTTCTTTAATACGTTACTTAAAAAAAAACATTGTTTTAAAAACAAATCTCAACTTTGATTGCAACAAATTTACAAATAAATTGAACTTCAAAAACATGTACTATAGAATCCCCGTCTTCGCAAACTAACTTTCGAATTTACACCGGGTAGTTAAAACAGAACTTCACAAATTACCTTTATTATTCACCACGGTACACCAACGAAAGTAATTTTATCAATAAAGTTTGAACGAACACGGTCCTAAGTCAGTGTTAACAAAGGCCCTACCATAAGGAAGACCAAAGAAGAGGTGAGGTGAACTTACATGGTGGTTAAGACCTCGACATTATTGTATAATTTTGGCAGATATCACACTAACATTATAAAGGCGAAAGGTTGTGTGTGTCTGAGTATGAATGTCTAGACGGATGGAGCGATTTTAATAAAATTTGGCATGGAGTTAGCTGACACATAGGCTACTTTTTATCCCGATAAAATATTTTTATCATGGATAATTTCGACATTTTATTTTTTCTGCAGTCCACGCGGATGGAGTCGCGGGCAACAGCTAGTACCATACATTTTGCTGTCAAATGCAATTTTTAAATAGTGTCTAACTTTAGATACGCTTTTTTAATAATTAATCTTGTAATTAATAAGTCCTTTACAATTTTACGAGCGAAAGTTCGTAAAGTTATCGATCCATTTCCGCCAAAAGCGCTTAGACATCAGACATTGCAAATGTCACTAGGGATCCACCCCGGCTTTGCACGGGTCTAATGCCCTTTCACGTGGACAAAGTCATGGGCGGCCGCTATAGATAAGTCTTGTTTTTACACACTTTTAGGCAATTAAAAAAAATTCTCTCCGTTAGAACCATCCTCGTACTTCAAGGAATATTCTAAAAAATAATTTGCGCTTAGCAACACATTCAGCGATTTATTTTTAATATTAAGGCATGATTAAGTATAGAAAATTACGTGGTTGTTAGGTGGAAGACTAAGCTATGTTGTAATGCAAATGATAACCAGTGATTGGCTCATACTACGCTGCAAGAAAGGCTTTCACACCTCCTATCTGTTTTTATTTAATGGTCCAACCCTGGCCAGTCATAAACATAACGCGGAAAATGTAACCAATTCAAACAAAACATGGCGGTGAAACCACAATAAAAACAAACGGTCTACTGCCGCTTTTTGTATATTTTTGGTATCGTTTATTTTCTTCTGTCATAAATATACCAGTGCGGTCTTTTCGTGTGTATTTGGTACATTGTGGTTGTTGCACCAATGGTTTATTATATTGTATCGCAAAGTGTACCTAGTCTCACATTCAATAAATGTTTCATTTCATTTCAATCCATGGCTCGCCGGCTATTTACAAAAATCTAAATTGTAATCACAAAACTAGCAATGGATCATTGATTGAGCTTATGTAAATCTTCTCCATTTAGGATTCAGTACAGTTGTTCAAAATATTGGGCATTTTAAAACATTAAAAACAATCGTACAATACTACAAAAACAATTTTCAATGTGGTCAGCCCATCGCCTACAAAATACCAAGATCCTCTTGTCCCTAATTTAACTAACTATATCTAAGTCATTTTTTAAGAAAAGCAAATAATAACTGAAGTCCTAGTACATCATTTACCTTGTTTATGCAATTCCGGTATATATAAAAGGTTTCTTCCACAGGTTTCCTAAACGCGAATCCGACGCCGCATCAGAAGGCTCGAGTAGCGAACTACGGCCTGATGGACCAAATAGCAGCACTGCACTGGGTCCAACAGAACATAGCGCTCTTCGGTGGAGACCCAACGAACATTACGCTTATGGGACATGGGTCTGGGGCAGCGTGTATAAACTTCCTCATGATTTCACCCACTGTGATGCCAGGTAAATTACGTTTTGTAGTGGTTTCTATATTTGAACGTAATGGATAGACTTAAAGTTCAAGCAAAAAAAATATTTGCTTCTCATAATACAACAAAACAACTTAGAAGACAATGTAGGCAGTAAAATGTTGTCAGGTGGTTCATTAAGTTTCTGCCGCGCTCTGAGGTATTGAAAAACTCGGGCATTCTCTCAGGCTATATAGGTAAGCTAGCAACTTGCAACTGTGGGGTAAGCACGAACCTCTCGATAGTCCGTAACGCTATCGTCAAACTGTCAAATCACATAGATTTTGCTTGCGAGTTGCTGGCGTTACGCCGCGCAAAAAGGTTCGTGCTTACCCCACTGATCATTTCGTCTGTCACCGCTTACGCTTAGCGCGGCTATAGGATTTCCTTTATTATCCTGCAGTTCTGGCTACCCCACTTCGGGAACACAGCCTTGTGCATATATCTGAGGTATTATTGCAATTGCGGAAACCGCCGCTATAACCAATGTTCAACGATACCTCGCGTATACGAGAACAATCTTAATTTAAGAGTTCATGGTAAACCAGTTGAACAAACGCGAGTGTAAATTAATTAATCTCTGTCTTTTCACATTTTTACGATAAAACAACCTGCCTTACTGCGATGAATGATAAATTCGTCCAAAGACATCAAACTACTTACCATAATTATCATGTTTTACACAGAATATCTTTGTTTCAGGCTTATTCCATCGAGCAATCCTTTTATCAGGCTCAGCATTAAGCTCATGGGCGTTAGTAGACGACCCGGTCTACTACTCATTGAAATTGGCGAAGCACATGAACTGCAATATACCAGAAGACATGGCTAAAGATCATGAAGTCATCGTAGACTGTTTGCGAGATGCGAGCATAGAAGAACTCCTCTCCCTGGATATTTCTCCACCAAATTTTTTAACAGCGTTCGGACCTTCCGTCGACGGTGTGGTCATAAAGACGGACTTTTCAAAAGACTTCCTAACAATGTATTCTACGGGAGACTTTCCCAGTTTTGGACCATTAAATAATATGAATGTGAATTACAATGTTCATTTTAAAAGAAGTGATAGTGGTAGACGATTGTTTCAGAACAAGTATGACTTGTTGTTTGGTGTAGTGACTAGTGAGGCGTTATGGAAGTTTTCGGCTCAGGATGTTCAGAATGGGATTGAGCCGGACAAAAGGGACAGAATGTTGAGGTGAGTTTAAGTTTTTTGAGTATAAATAACATTTTTATATAAAACACACGTAATAAATAAATAAAATAACCTTTATTGATGTTTCTTATCTTACAATTTAATACTACTTGCCTAATTACTAAAAACTTAATACCTATTCTAATTTTCGTTATTTAAATGATCGGCAACCGGGTGTTTATGTGAAACAGCTTGTCTTTCTCTCTAGAGATTTCCTCCTCCAAAGATTTCCACGTAAACCTGTCTCTTGCTGAACGGGTCCAGATCCGACAAACACACGTATGTTTTCCTAAAAATGGAGTTGCCGGAACTGCAGGATTGAGGTCGCAAATTCGCGAATGAAGGCCTAGTGAGAGTTCACTTTAAACTCAATCGCCTCATACTTTTATTACATAGCGTCATCATGCCATTATGAGATTGGTTGGCTGCTTACGTTCGAAGTGAAAAATAAAAGAGTTGCTACACATCTAATTACTAACACTTGAGCAAGTGAAAGGAATTGATCTGATAGCCTTGTGTTGTACCTACCTATATTGATTTATATTGTTTGTTTTTAATTTGATTTGTATTATGTGATTTGGTTTATTAATAATTTCATTCATTTAATCATGTGCCGTGTGGTGTCAGCACAGTAGAATAGCACCACTCCATGTTTGCCAGTGGGTATCGTAAAAGACGATGAAGGGATTCCGGGAGGAGGGCTGCAGTGCTGCCTCTGGGTTGATCACATAATATGAAAATCACATTGCGATCACCAACTCAGCGTGGTGACTATGAGTATGGGCAAAAACCCCCACATGGCAATTACCCTTATGGCGTTCCACGGAGGAGGCCTACGTCCAGCAGAAGACTGCAATAGGCTGATGGGATCTGAGTTATTTGTAAATTGAGATAAATAAATAAATATAGGGTCAACAAAAAAAATAGCATCTTAACACATGCCACTCAGCAACATTGAATTCCAGTCCACTATGCATGATCAAATATCAATGCGCATATTAAGTCTAGTGTCCGTGTGTAATCATCTTTAATCAGATTTTCCGATAACCACTCGTACCAGCCCGATAATGCGTTTGAATTCCGATGCTCGGAAACGATATTTCACTGCATAGGATCAGCTGTATTGTTTAAATTTGTTGTCGATAAAACTGCACACATTAGTCCATTGTTGTGTTAACATCGATTATTTACTATATAACTAGGGGCCCGTCCTCGCTACGCTTCGGTACATAGTAGAACATAGCTACAACCTTCCACATAAACTTCCATTCCCCATTTTAGGAAAGTGGGGCGTCAAAAAGAGACAAAAAGTAGCCCATGTCACTCTCCATACCTTCAACTATCTACACTTAAAAAATCACGTCAATTCGTCCTTGCGTTTTGCTGTGAAAGACGCACACACAGACTTTCCCATTTATAATATTAGTATGGATAATTTGAAGCCCCACACTAGCGTCTTCTGAGCGTCTTTTGAGCGTCGGCGTCGGGCTACTTAAGTATGTGAGTTGGGACTTATTTTTGCGACACACACTTTCACACTCACCTACTGCTGCTTATACATAGGCAAGTGACTGGCAGTTCAACGATGTATAGGTATAAACAGTAACTATTCTAACTATGTATGATTTTGGGAAAACCTCTCTTTCACTATAATACTCAGCACATGGTACATGCCGCGTGGTACCGGCAGAGGGAGGTGGGCAGCAGCGCCTCCCGTACTGACAACATAGTCCGAAAATCACACTGCGGTCACCAACCCGCCTGCCCAGCGTGGTAACTATGAGCAACACCCCCCCCCCTGTGGCAGTAGCCTTGTGGCGTGCCCTGGGGGAGGCCTATGTCCAGCAGTGGACTGCAATAGTCTGAAGAAGAAGAAGAAATAGTACACAAAGTTTGTCGTTATTCTAAGAAAGTATGAATATTTAAATAAAGGCTTTGTGTTCTTATCAGAACTTACTAATATTAGTAACTAGGCCTTTTATCATGATTCCTTCAGGTGTTTTTCCGTACATTAATTAAGTTACAAATCAAAGACTCTTGTTTCCATGGTTTCGTACTTCAGCCAATGTCATTCAATACGGCAACAAAGCCAGAATTTTGGGCACGCTACTAGAGAATAGAAATTGTTTGACCCTACTTTAGCTCACCCGAACCCCTTTCCTCTCTCTTGCTGAGTAGCAATAGGTAAGAAGCTTAATTTGTATGTTCTTTAAAATAATAGGGATGTTTACTATGGTCGAATTTTAATGACATTTTATGCTTATCAGAATAAATCATCAAAGTCATAACTATCTGTAATATTACAATTTGAGTAAGTGTCCAAATGAGGTAGTAATAAGCCTTCAAAGTTAAGTGGGAAGTCAATTTTTCAAATGTGAGATTAATTGAAAATTACAACATCACATAACCACCTGCATCATTTACAACAACTTTTGTTTTGTGACCATATTTATAAACGCAACATTTAATTTAGCTGTAGAACAAAAGTTCTTTTACGCGCGTATAAGTCACTGATAGAGTAACGTTTTTTGGCAAGTCTAAAATTGTGATTTTGAAATCGTTATATCCCGGAAAGTTTTCACGCTAGCGAAGTTTTTCTTTCGCAAATGATTCTTTTATTTTATGCTCTTTCGATATAAATACAGATAAAAAAACCGTATACATCCCTATTATTATAACATATACATAAAGCTGTGTGCCCTAAAAGGGGTAGCCAGATCTGCTGGATTGTGAAGGCAATCTTTATTATATAAAAGGATAAGTTCCTTTTTATTAATAGGTTCCTCACAAAACAAAACATACATACATACATATAATAACGCTTTTATCCTTTACGGGGTAGGCAGAACACTTAGGGCCGATAGAACAAAACCACGATAATAATATACTTACATTGACGTTAAACCTTCATGTTAAATTTATTTTATTCCACTTCAATAAACGAAACTTGATATTAATAATATTGTATTGACTTTATAAAATTTATTATATTTCCCGGGTAAACATTATACAGATATTCAATTTGAAAACATTTACATACCTTACAATACATTAACCTAGTCCCCTAGTAAGATTATTAAGGTCTTGTATCATGAGCACTAATAATTACAGAAACATCAATGACTCAGAATCTGAAACAAATATCGATATTCATCATATCAATGTTTGCACGTACCGGGGATACCCGGAACCTATTCAATATGTTGACTAGCAATGTTTGTACCAATTATTTTTAGCTCGAGCACTATCCGACATTGTGATTGATGGGTATCGTAGAGAAGGAAATAATACCAAGTTCGCAGGTGTGCCACTAGGGAAATGTGTTATGGGTGTTTTGTTCAGCCTTTTATTACAACTAACTTTTGATAATTAACCTATGATTTTGTTCACACAAGAAAAGTAATATATTTTGTAGGTAATTTTCTGAGTTAAGTTTGTTAAATTAGATAAAAGTTATTAATGTACTAACTGTTGCCCTCAATTTCGCTTATGTACTTCAAATTATATGTATTGATTGAATAAATAAAGTATGAGGAGGTAACAAATAAACAAACTTACTTTCAATTTTTTTATTGGGATTCTAAAGAATAAATAAAAATGAAAATAAAAAAGTTTAAAAGAGATGGTCAAATTCGTCATCCGTGTTAATTGACTTGGTAGCTCAGTTGGTAAGAGCAAAGCACGGTATGCGAGAGGTCGTGAGTTCAAGTCTCACTCGGGTGAAAAAAATTCATTTCATGATAATATTTAAAATAAATAATATTTTACGAAATACTTTTGTAAAATCACGACCACTTAATAAACTTAAATTATCTATCCATCTATCTTGGTACGGGCATGAAAGAATGGAAGGCATATTTTACAGAGAGCGTTGTGCATGAGTGTGAATGGATATAGAGGAAGAGGTAGACCAAAGAAGTGTTGGATGGACTGTTTGAGGGAGGATATGCGTGTGCTGGGAGTGAGCAATGAGATGACGGATAATAGGGAAGAATGGAAGAAAAGAACATATTGCGCCAACCCCAAATAAATGGAAACAGGGCAGGAAGATGATGATGATGATGATGACTTAACAAACTTAAATATTCACTATGGGTGCGCCCACCACCGGGCCCTACACCCTCTACTGACCCTCGGATCTGATAACTCATAACTGCGAAAACAAGCACCTAGCATGCAAGATAATACATCGCACCATTTCAGAAATCAAAAACTAGATTAATAATCTACATATGTTTCACCAACAACCGTGGCATCCTCAGGATTATAGAGAGAGAACACCCCTAAATCGACTTGTACGGAAAGAGATCGTCGTCGTCGTCAGCCTATTGCAGTTCACTGCTGGACGTAGGCCTCCCCCAGTGTACGCCACATGGCTCGATCTCCCGTTTTTGCCAGCCGTCCTCTTTAAGTCATCGGTCCATCTGGCCGGAGAGATGTAGCTGATATATTATAATGAAGCCTCACATGAGCACAGAAACAAAGCACCTGTATTAACACGTTACAAATTAGTAATTTACAACAAGAAACTAATATTAGGACTGAGTAATGTGGTTTTAACGGATATTCTAGTAGGGCGGAGGCTTAAATATCATATTCAGTCCCTTAAACTTTATTAAAGGTGTCCCTGAACTACATAATATTTAGGATGGGAGTTGCGAGTTCATATTCACCCCTCAGGTCTAAAAGACAGACCTGTGGGGTATATATGAACTCTTTCCAATGTGGAAGCGTAATGGCGCTCTGCAATTCGTCTCATTTTTACAATATGTTCATATTTACCCTCAGTTACTTCATAAGGTAAATTTGAATATATTTTAATAGAAAATGATAATTATGTTATATGCCATTGCGGGAAGCAAATAATGTGGATAATTAAATTAAAAATGCATTACGTGCAAGTAAAAACACTGACGTCAATCTTACAATAATCGTACACATCGCAAACTATCACAAACAATCGTGCAACACTACAAAAACAATCATCAAGTAGCTATTTAGTCTTGAA
The DNA here is from genome assembly GCA_014607495.2 of Carposina sasakii. Taxonomy (NCBI): domain Eukaryota; kingdom Metazoa; phylum Arthropoda; class Insecta; order Lepidoptera; family Carposinidae; genus Carposina; species Carposina sasakii. The sequence continues at coordinate 1,451,938 of CP053151.1, read as the reverse complement.
ACACTCTTGAATTTCAACTTTATCATAAACAAATAATATCGAATGTTATTTCTAAGAAAAGCAAATAAGTACCTACCCATATACAGGGTGTAACAAAAGGGGTATGTTAAGCGAAACGCTATGTAAATAGCCCACTAAAAGGAACCTATCCACAAAATTGCAGACTCGAAATCACATGTTTAATTTTCCAGATAGTATGGAGAATTCCTAAACAACTCAGGAATGTTCATATAATTTTGAAAAATAAACATGTGATATCGAGTCTCCAATTTTGGAAATAGGTTCTCTATAGTGGTCTATTGACATAGCTTTTCGCTTAACATACCCCTTTTGTTACACCCTGTATAAGTAAGTCCATGCCCGTTATTTAGCTTATTCAGGTGTTCGGTACTTGCCTAGCTATCACCCTAAAAAGAAATCGCATGTAGCAATCGCGAGCATAATTTTGTCTAGAGGGCAAAAGTACCGTTATGTTATTTTATTTCAAAACATCCAATTTAAAATAATTCGTCTGGTGCGATGAATTAATTATATTTCACTTTTCAACCAAACCTCTCTTGATGTTATTATGATTTAATATTTATTTTGAATTATTTAAAGTGGCTTTTAACAAATTTTGAGTTATTTTAGATTTTCTTTTGTAAATTTGTTAATGGATAAATGGTAAGGGTTATTAAAAGGTTCTACAGAGAGGTTATTGGCAATTTTTAAAATTAAACTACTTGATTTGCTTGGCAATATCTTTACTTCAGTAGTTTATGCGTAAAAGTTTAACAAACACTCAGAAATTCATTCTTATATACTCTTATATTTATAAATATTAGAAGGATAGACCCCGAACATTTTCATATTTACATACCTATACATATACATATAATCACGCCTTTATCCCTTACGGGGTAGGCAGAGCACTAAGGGCCGATAGATCTACATGGTGCCACTTCTGACCAATTTTGAGGGTATAGTTGAGATGTACAAGTTCGGTTAGTAGGTAGTGACTTTCATATTTCATTTTCAATATCCACTTTTATTGCATACCTACAAACCGAATATGGTCTCTGTCTGAAATAAATAGTTTTTATTTTTATGTTTTATTTAATTTATTTTGTCCCGATAGGTTTTTTTTCTAAAGTCTACTTTCAGAAACTTTACTATTTTAACATTTACTTTTTTATAAAATTATTTATAAAGAAATGGAAAAAATTCCTCACCCGGGTGGGAATCGAACCCACGACCTCTGCATTCCGCGTGTCAGCGCTCTCACCACTGAGCCACCGGGTCAATTACTCGGATGACGAATTTTACCATCTCTTTTTGAAATTACATTATTGGAAACGTTATTTTTTCATCCCGATAGCTATACATACGCCAAATCTCGGCAAACAAAGCTGAATCCCTCAGCACAATGTTTTAATGATGAAACGATCAACCATATCCTAACGGATTATATTATGGAGAAGTGTTTTTATCTTATTTACTTTTTTCCCTTCTCATATGTCTTCTTTTTCTACAGGACGTACGTGAGGAACTCGTACACATACCACCTGAGCGAGATATTCTACACAATAGTCAACGAGTACACCGATTGGGAAAGAACGGTAGAGGTTTGTTTTTATTTGATGGAGTCATGTCTAAGTTTGGTTCCGTAGGAATTCTAGTAGCTATAGAAAAACTTTTTAACGCAGACATTTATCAAGGAAAAATTGCAAGCAAATATAAGTAGTCTAGTCAATGAGCTTGTATGTGTTTTCGTTATTAGGCCATTAAAAAATTCTCAGAAGATCACCAGCACCGGTATAATGAATTTAGTGAGAGCGAGATATCTCACTTTTAAACGTCAAATTCACATAGCTATTAATAAATAGATAAACTAAGTGTATGTGCTTTACATGTAAAAAATAGACTTGGAAATTAGAATAGACACTCCTTCTCGAGCCAGGACTGAATTAATTAGGGCTGACAGAAGTGGTTTGCAATCCATTTTTACACACCAAGTAGAAACACTCGCCTCGTCTAGTTATTACTTAGCTCTTTGGATTTGTCGCGAAAATGTGAGACATCTCGCTCTCACCAAAGTCATGTTACGGGTGCTGAGATCAGAGAGAGTTCTTCACTGACAAAAGATATAGACAAAGAATTCTACCATATAATGTTAGGATGTTTTATTTTACTCAATTTCTTTAAAACGATGCTAGTATAGATAATTGAACATTATTCTGTTAGAGCGTTATCAAACTTGGAATACCATTAATTTAACTTAATGTCAATTAAAATGCATTACAAGATCTAATTTTTGGATTTAAGCGAATTTGGAAATGCGCTTATTTTGATTCCAATACCCTTCTAAGAAGAACGTAGTATTTTTCAATTTTTAAGACCAATTCACAATATCTAAAGTGCGTTAAAGTACTAAAAATCTCATTGACCTCAATCATTCAGGGTCACAGCATAAATAAGTAATCCCGAATATCCGCAGAGCTCTAAATCGTCACTTTGTTCAAGAATACCCCTATACAGAGAGAACTCGACAATTGGAGTGCAACAATAGGCTATGGTAATGTATGGTAATGGAGCCTGACAATATGTCGCTGCTTATTAAGCCGGGGATTTCCCCAATACTGCTTCGGGCCCGGAGATTTTTGCTGAGCAAAATTGGGATTTTAGGCATTTACATAATTGTGTGGACATGGAACTGTGGCACCACGTGGTTCTGTCGGCCCTTGGTGCTCTGCCTACCCCGTAAGGGATAAAGGCGTGATTATATGTATGTATGTATGTATGTACATAGGACAGTACCTAGGAGTAGGATGTTCGCCAGATGAATTAAGGATACCTACAGTCATATTAGAGTTCATAGCGAACCATAAAGTCTTTTTTCAATTCATTTAATTTTTAAAATTGCATGCAATGTAGTAATAAATTTGTCGGTCTACAAATTAAGTTTTTTTTGCCGTCTATGTATTGTTGCATCCAATATTTTTTTAATTACCCATTGTTCCTTTTGACGGGACAAGGCCTGTGGGGACAACAAGAATAGAGACACTAAAGCTACATGTTTTGTGGCATATAAAATGTCACAAATCAGCCTATTGCACTACTGCTGGACGTAGGCCTCCCGCAGGGCACGCCACAAATCTCGATCTCCCATTTTCGCCATACAGTTACTACCAGCCGCCCTCTTCAAGTCATCGGTCCATCTGACAGGAGGGTATTCAACGTTACGTTTAAGGCATATAGGTCAAATATGATATATTTATCAAAAAATAATAATTTTCCAACAGAACCCAATAAATACAAGAGACGCGACGATAGCCGCCCTATCAGACGCACAGTACGTGGCACCCCTAATGCAGAGTGGGGACCTTCTTAGTGGGGGCCCTAAGCCTGTACCTAACGATGAGGATGGGCCTAGAAGACCTACGAAGACTTTTTTCTATGTGTTTGATTATCAGACTAAAGATGGATTTTATCCTCAGGTAAGTTGCTTGACAATGAGTGGTATACTCGTACTTAACACATTATTTCTTTCAAACGTACCGCTCAAATAACTGATCGACTCTAATGGAGAGACAAGTAATATAAATAATAGCAATGTATAACACAGTAGCCGATAAGCTCATTTAGAGAGTCACAGGATCGCCCGATACAATTGGCGCGGTAGAAAACATTGAGTAGGCTACGGATGCATATCCTGTGCGTAAAGACATTGTCATATAACTTAACATAATGGTACCTGTTTAGTCACACTCTGTATGCATACAGGGTGATTTTTGATCGTCAACGTTCCCGAAAACTACGGAATCTCCTCATCATCACGATCATTTTTCTCCATGGAAGCATACCTGGTTTCGAAAATATTAGGGTCCAAAGTTGAGTAAATAGACTGCGTTTTTCTGCATAAATGCACATAGACGCGCGTAGCAGGATTTTTTCACGAAAAATAATTAATATCTGTCTATAAAAAAACTAACATAAACACTAGACACTATAAATTTCGCACGATCAAGGAATTTAAAATAAAAAAAAATAAAAAAAAACCCAGCATTTTTTTTTTGGCATAAACTTACTTTATTTCATGTATAGAATACGTACCCTTCGTTAAAGGTGGCCACAAAAAAACACCCTGCATAATTATTTTAAATCAGCATGTACATATAATTACCATTGTAACGCAATACCTTTCAAATATTACAAACTATGTATGCTAAATTGCAGGAATTTAAAATTACATGTATCGCATAAATTGCTCCATTATAGTAACGTTAAACAAGTGCGAGTAGTTATTTTTTTATGTAAGCGTTAATTATTTTTGATTGCATTTTAATAGCCAATGAACATAATGTGCTGTGCTGATGCGCGGCTTCACTAAAATACATTAGCTGCGTCTCCTTCCATCCAAGTCATAAGAGTGAACTGAGGAAATCAGAGGCGTTCTCTCGACAGGCTAGTAACTTGTTACAGATTTTTAATCTGTGCCTCATCTGTCGTGGTGGTTATTGACTTGTTATCCTGCACTGCTGGCAAAGCAATTTGGGAATACAGCCATATGATTATGTTTGCATAGGTATGTGTTTAAACATAATCTATTATAGTATACAAAGATAAACTACGTGTTTATTTAAACCACGTCAGAAATTTCCGTGTTTAACTCCATAATTGAGATTGATAAAGCATACAGTTGTGGCGCGCTGTTAATTGATATTAATGTTTTGAATGACAACATGAGCGGTAAATCAGGAAGGCACAGAATTACATTCTGAATAAATTACTAGCTACTCGTACTTCTAATTATGGAGAATTGCGTGCTAATTTGTAATGGGAATTACAATAGCTTTTTTATTATCTTTATTATAATATTGAAATTATATTAAAATATTGTACAAAGGCGAGCTTATCTCTATAAGAGATCTGTTCCAGCTAACCAATACAAATAAAAGAGACACATCACAGAAGTGGTAATCATATACTGTTTGACTAATTGCTTCCTTACAAGTATATTAGATCGAAACAACAGCAAACATCCATTCTTACAAACATCATGTTTATTATCCTACTAGTGAATCCCCGCGACTTCGTCCGCGTGGACTGCAGAAAAAACAAAATATCGATACTATCCGGATATTTTCCCTGGATAAAAAGTAGCCTATGTGTTAATCCAGGGTCTCAGCTAACTCAATACCAAATTTTATTAAAATCGCCCCAGCCGTTTTTACGTGAAAGAGTAACAAATATCCATCCGTCCGTACTTACACACTTTCCGCGTTTATAATATTAGCAGGATGTGGGACGAAGGAGCAGCTAACATCCGTTCTTATAACATTATTGATATCGCAAACTTTAGAATTTCCGATGGGCCTCTCAGGCCTAGCAGCTTGTCACTGTTTTTTTACATCTGCTTCTGCTAATCCTAAACGTGGCTATAGTATCTCCTTCGAGATCCTGTTGTTCTGTTAACACCATTTTAGGAACATAGCCATGTATGTAATTGCACTTTGCCATAGAACAAGGGTACAATTGCTTTTTGCAATTTTTGAAAATTGAGCCTTTTTTCTGCCGAAGGTGTGGTTATAATATACTAGTGGACGCCCGCGACTCCGTCTGCGTGGACTACAGAAAAAACAAAATGTCGAAATTATCCGGGATAAAAATACTTCGGGATAATGAATTGTAGACTATGTGTTATTCTATGTGACGGCCGACTTGTCTAGTAGGTAGTGACCCTGCCTGCGACACCATAGGTCCTGGGTTCGAATCCCGGTAGGTGCAAACATTGATATGATGAATATCAATGTTTGTTTCCGAGTCATGGAGGTTTCTATACTTATTTATGTATTTATATACCGTTCCTACCCACGACACAAGACCTTATGGATCTTACTGTGGGACTAGGTTAATGTGTTGTGTAGTGTGTGAATATTTATATATTTTTTTAAATATATATATTCTGATATGAAAGCTATGTTATTGTAAAGTTTCATCAAAATCCATTTAGTCATTTTTGCATGAAAGACCATTAAACATACTTACATTACATACTCACAAATTTTTGCGTTAATAATATTAGCAGGATTTGTCAAAAAACCAAAATTTTGATTTAGAGAATGGGAGTAGTTCACGGTGAAGAGTTGCCATACATATTCGGAGCACCTCTAGTGAATGGCTTCGCGCACTTCCCACAGAACTACACCAAGTCAGAAGTCGCGCTGTCGGAGTCAATGATGATTTTTGTCGCCAACTTCGCGAGAAGCGGGGTAAGTTTGATCATAATTTTATACTTACACGGCCATCCTGCACTTGTTTTTGCACACGATCTTATAAATTGCATAGAACAAAATACATGGAAATCTGTACTACGTTTTTCATAATGTCTGATTTTTCTTATGACATGATAACAAATTATAATTATATTACACGGAAAATGAGACCATGACTAAAATCTTATTTAACACATCTTGCCATCGTGAAAATATTCTGTTTAACTAAATAAACAACATAATTAATTAAAACCAAAATAACGTAAGTACATACATGAGTTATGTTTACGAAAAAAAATATTTTATTGGATATGCGAAAAGTAAATAATTTCAATATTAACTCGCACCTATTTCGGTGATATTTTAGAGCATAAGCATGATAATTAATCAAGGCGATATTAATTAAGCTCAACTATGTAGTACATTTGCCTGTACCTTCTTACTGTTATAATCTCATTGTTGTGTTATATTCTCTTTTATTTTTATTTTTTTCTTAATTTGTGTTGTCTGTATATGCGTACATACCAAAAGCCAAATAAACGATCTATCTGTCTATCTATCTATCTATCTATCTACATATATTTATCTATAAAGCCAGGCACGCATTACTAAGCGTACGGCTTGTTATAGTTATTCTATTATGTATAAAACTCTATGTATAAAACTCTAACGCTAATATAATAAGCCGTATGGGTGGCAGAATAGTACCACCTCATATTTGCCCGTGGGTATCGTAAGAGGCGATTAAGGATTACCGCTGGGTGGATAACAGCGCTTCCCGAGTTGGTAGTCTGAAAATCGCGCTCCGGTCATCAACCTGTCCGTCCAGTGTAGTGTCTATGAGCAAAACCCCCTCCATGGCAGTAGCTTTGTGGGATGCCCTGGGGAAGTCCTACGTCCAGCAGTGGACTGTAATGGGCTGAAGTGTATGTGATGTGGAAGTATGTAATACTATGTTATAGTATATTAATTACCACGCACCATATTAAACATATTTTACATTTTTTTCTTTAGTTATGAATAAATATTTAAATAGTTAAAAATGACTTTGTTAAAGTATTAGGTATTAAGTTGTAAATATTTAAATAATTTGAGATATTTAATATGTAATAAGTAGATAAATTAGTTACGTTATTTATCGCTTTTTAGTTAAAGTTTGAAGTCGATTTTTTTTTTTTAAGTCAGTTTATTTCTCGATTTTTAGTTGTGTTAATGCGTTGTGGACTTAAATAGATGCTATTTTATACATGGTTATTTTTGGTCGTCAACGTTCCCGAAAACTACGTAATCTCCTCATCATCACGATCATTTTTCTCCTTGGAAGCATACCTTGGAAGTGTCTGGTTTTCAAAATATTTGGGTCCAAAGTTGAGTAAATAGACTGCGTTTTTCTGCACGAATACGAGAAATAATTAATATAAGTCTATGAAAAAAATAGCATAAACACTGGACACTATACATTTCGCCGATCAAGTACCTAATAAAAAAATTGTTTCAAAAAAATTTACATCGTTTCTCAGCATTTTTTTTTTGCATAAATTTACTTTATTTGATGTATAGAGTACGTACCCTTAGTTAAGGGTGGCAATGAAAAAACACTCTGTATACTTAAGGATTTCATCGTTACCATCTCAGGAGTAGTACCTACCCGTATAAGTATCACATTAGCCCTACATATATTTTATATACATATAGTTTCCATAGTTTCCATCGACCAATTGCAGTACTGTCCCCTAACTCCTAACCGTTAAGGAGTTCTGTAGCTTCATCATCAGCACAGCAGCATCAGATGTTGATTCAAGTAACACGTTAGCCCTACATACTACTAAATAGTTTCCATCGACTGATTGCAGTACTGTCTCCCAACTCCTAACCGTTAAGGAGTTCTTTAGCTTCATCATCAGCACAGCAGCATCAGCTGTTGATTCAAGTAACACGTTTGCCCTACATACTAATAAATAGTTTCCATCGACCAATTGCAGTACTGTGGAGTTCTGTAGCTTCATCATCAGCACAGCAGCATCAGATGTTGATTCAAGTAACACGCTAGCCCTACATACTACTAAATAGTTTTCATCGACCAATTGCAGTACTGTCTCCCAACTCCTAACCGTTAAGGAGTTCTGTAGCTTCATCATCAGCACAGCAGCATTAGATGTTGACACCCTGAAGCATATACCTGAGTAAGACATGATTACGTAACAAAAGCACCATACGAGAATACAATTTTCGGTGGTTGCCCTAGATTTCTCCTGGATCCCATCATCAGATCCTGACCTGGTGAAAATGGGACCACCTCAGAAGTGAACTCTATCCAACCAAAAAAAAAATTTTGAAATCCCTCTATAATTGACGGAAATATCGGTGAACATACATTAAAAAAAAATATTATACACACAGGCGAATTGAGAACCTCCTCCTTTTTTGAAGTCGGTTAAAAATTACATTCAATTACATACATACATTCGGAACAAAAATCGATGAGTATTATTTTTTAATTATTATTTTTATCTCTTTTGAAATTCTCGTGACTACAGAGTCCCGGTCCTTTGAGAGGCGTGCATCGGGCCGTAGTCAAGATGTAGAGGCGCTTTTAAGAGAACTTTAATATGGTTTTGGATACACATGGCGGATACCATCGCCGAACGCACAATATGATACACCCAGTGATGATCTTTTATTATTATAATCACCGACATAGCTCAACGGTCCAGCAAGCTGAAGTGGTAATGGGCAGGGCACATAGCTCGAAGAACTGATGGCCGATGGAGTCGGAAAGTTCTCGAGTGGATACCACGTATCGGCAAACGTAGCGTGGGAAGGCCATCCGCGAGGTGGAATGACGACCTGGCCAAGGTCGCGGGCATCGGTTGGATGTAGGCTGCTTCCGACCGGTCGGAATTGAGGTTTTTGGGCAAGGCCTATGTCCAACAGTGGACTTCTCAGGGCTGTAAATGATGATGATTAATTTTTATCTGTTTTATTACGTTCCTGGCTTGTTAAACTTATCGAGTATAAAATTGATGAGTTTAAAAAAGTCAAATATTTTACGGTATAAAGCAAACAAGAGATTTATATCATTTCCGAAACCGCAGAGAATAATACACTAATTCTGATTAATTAAACTCAAAATTTTGTTCAGAACAATCAAATTTTATAGCTTTGCCAACTTGTATCTTTACGATATTGGAATAAGGTTTAGTTTGGCATCCCATATTCATGTTTGTTAATAGCTGAGGATGAAGCTATAGAAGTGCTTGTAATTACTTCTCTTTCCCTGTTGATTTAGAGTTCAATATTATTAGTGTGTTTGAGAACAAAATATAACCTTTTGGCTTTGAAATGTTCAGAGATAATTTATTTTTTGAGCAGATTAAAAAAGTTTTTGGGAAATTTATATAAATAACATTGATAGATATTTACTTTTGGCTACCAACGCAGAAAGAGCGTAGTTAAACTAACCACCTCCAATTATTTTCCAAGTAGCACTTACCTTTGTATATCTGCAGCTGATGTATCAGCACAGGACAGTATATTCTAGGTGAAATTGAGTAATATTATTTCATATTAATTAATTAGTTTATGTTGAAAAAAAGTTCAAAAATTGTACATGCCACTACAAAAAAAATTTGTTTAAGCTTAACATTATCAAATTTGACAAACGGAAATTTTAAACAGATTTTAGACGCAGTTATGAGTACCACCGTTAGTTTACTTCACGAGCTATTCGTAGCATAAGCTACGGACTACGAAACTGCTACGAAACGTGTGCTACGGTAAAAGCGTATCAGAAGCATAAAATTAATATTTTCGTTGTAAAATTTATTTATTTATCGCCATACAATATTCTTGATAAATTGTTGATACATTTATTTTCTAAAATTATTATGATATTTAAATTGAAATAAAATTTTTGTTAAATTCTACTTAAAATAAGTAAGTTTGATTTATTTATTTAAAAATATGATCGTATTTATCACAAAATTTTATTGGGTGACTCATTTATTAGTTATTAAATTATCTGATAGTTGATTTTTATTATTGTTATACAATCTTTAATTAGTAATACAAACAATGCAAAATATAATTATATGAAATAAAATAATTTTCTCTTCAAGTTTTCAGACCACTCTCTTTGAAAGTATTTTGATCAAAGAAATTATTATGCAAATAAAAACAATGGCATTAAAAATCTTTTGCATTAATTGTTAATTTATTAACTGCACTGGAATTTAATTTCGAAATTGCAGTAATTTTTGAAATAAAATAAATTTGAAACTTACAGGTGGTCATTTTAGGATTTTAAAAACGAAAACAGGAACCATTATAGTTATATGAATACTATCTTTCTATTTGTATATCGTAGTCAATTTACTTCGACAGTAGACAAAATCTGGTAAAATATGATAGAATAGTACAATCACATGACCCAGTATGAGCTTTTTTTTAAATTTTGATAACGGGGAACATGTAAGTAATTTTTAATCTATTAATGGAACTTTATTTATAATTTACATTTTTGGGTGGATAATATTAATACAAAATAAAAAGCTTAAATCTAGGACACATTTACTGGAATTTTTTTAAAAGGTTTTGAGAACAGAAAGGTAAGCACGAACCTCTCGATAGACCGTAACGCTATCGTCCAACTGTCAAATCACATATATTTTGCTAGCGAGTCGCTAGCGTTACGCCGCGTAAAAAGGTTCGTGCTTACCCCACTGAACCTATACTGTGTCATTGTATCAAATTACAAGAAATACATCATTATGAGGATTTAAAATTGTATATTTTTATCGTTTATTTAATTAATTAACCTGCCTCTCAATTAAATATCTGATCTCCAAAATACGAAAAAAAAAATGTTATTCAACTGTATACCTGTAGATTACAGGAAAGCCTATAAGATTTCTTGATATTGTGTAGAACCTTCTCCGTACAAACTTAACTCGCACTTGGCCGGTTTTCGCAAGTAGGCTTGAAAAAGGTCGCTAAAGTACTAAAACGTATTTGAGTACTTATGCCTTTTACTGCTAAAATATGTTGCCTCGTAAGAAATACTGTAAAACTACAAAATATTATATATCGGGCCTTTGTATTTGATTTATGCTGTAATAATTTGTGATACTCTTTTTGGTATATACTTGAAATATTACTTTTATTATAAACTAGTGGACGCCCGCGACTTCGTCCGCGTGAACTGCAGAAAAAACAAAATGTCGAAATTATCCGGGTTAAAAATGTTTTGTCATGATAAAAAGTCCTATATGTTGATCCGGGGTGTCAGCTAACTCCATACCAAAATCGAAATTTTATTAAAATCGCCTTAGCCGATTTTACGTGAAAGAGTAACAAACATCCATCCATCCATACTTACAAACTTTCGCCTTTATAATAGTAGTAGGATTGAAAAGTATGATCCAATTGATGTAGAAGGGTTTAAAATTTAACAACACAGCCATGTAATGTATCAAAAGGTGTATGTTCAGCGAAATGTTATGCAAAAAAATCCACTATATACGTAGAACTTTACAAATTTTACACTATACAGGATGATTTTTGGTCGTCAACGTTTCCGAAAACTACGGAATCTCCTCATCATCACGATCATTTTTCTCCATGGAAGCATACCTGGGAAGTGTCTGGTTTCCAAAATATTAGGGTCCAAAATTGAGTAAATAGACTGCGTTTTTCTGCATAAATGCACATAGACGCACGTAGCAGGATTTTTTCACGAAAAATAATTAATATCTGTCTATAAAAAAAACTAACATAAACACTAGACACTATAAATTTCGCACGATCAAGGTAATTTAAAAATTTTTTTCAAATTTGAAAAAAAAATAATAAAAAATTCCCAGCATTTTTTTTGGCATAAACTTACTTTATTTCATGTATAGAGTACGTACCCTTCGTTAAAGGTGGCCACAAAAAAACATCCTGTATAAGTCCACAAAATTTTACACTCGATATATACAGAATGTTTTTTTGTGGCCACCTTTAACGAAGGGTACGTATTCTATACATGAAATAAAGTAAGTTTATGCCAAAAAAAATGCTGGGAATTTTTTTTTTTTATTTAAATTCCTTGATCGTGCGAAATTTATAGTGTCTAGTGTTTATGTTAAAAGACAGATATTAATTATTTTTCGTGAAAAAATCCTGCTACGCGCGTCTATGTGCATTTATGCAGAAAAACGCAGTCTATTTACTCAACTTTGGACCCTAATATTTTGGAAACCAGACACTTCCCAGGTATGCTTCCATGGAGAAAAATGATCGTGATGATAAGGAGATTCCGTAGTTTTCGGGAACGTTGACGACCAAAAATCACCCTGTATAATATATTAAATATTTTTTTAATATACTTAAACATTTCTGAGTTGTTTAAAATTTTCCATAGGCAACGCTTTTATGTAGCCAAAAAGCGAAATATTCTCATAAAGATTACACTCGAAGCTCAGCCTATGAAATATGTATAAACGTCGCTAATATGCGACAACAGCGCTAGTGTATGAAGACATTAGCGTCTAAATAGACGTGATTTGCATGATGGCGGCCTTTTAGCCGCTAATGAGCATTCGAGGGTGATAACGTGAAGGTAGGACATATAGGAGGTGGCATAATAACGTTTTTACATAGATAAGACGCGTGTTTAAAATAAAGAGAGTACTGTAGTCGTCAATGATCTTGGCCGTACAAGTCGGGATTGACCTTGGCCTTTTTAACGCTCGAAATTGATGTTCTTTGATATCTATTACATAAAAATGAATAAGTTGAACCTTTTTCGCTATTTTTTTCCAGAATATTGCTTGAAGTAAGTCTTACGGAGAGAAATTTTTTAAAAAATACCTGAAAATATCTATAAATAACACCCGTGCAAAGCCGGGCGGATCCCTAGTTTTTAAATAAAATTTCGATACATTTACAAGTACTTTGTAACGTTTGAGTAATAAGGAAAGAATTTTGAATACCTCCTAAAAGGACAACACTTAAAAAAGGTGGAAGAAATTCGAGATTTAGGCATCATTCACGATTCTAAACTGACATACGAAAATCACATTAATTACATAGTTAAAAAATCCAGTAAAGCCTTAGGTTTCTTCTTGCTCTCAGTTCAACAATATTAAACTCTTCAAAATTTTATTCTGTGCCTTGGTACGTAGCTCCCTAGAGTATTGCTCTCAGGTTTGGAACCCACGGTACAATATCTACATAGATAGGCTTGAGTCAATACAAATAAAATTTCTGAAATATATTCAATTTAAATCGAAATGCTTTGATTCAAGTTATATTGCAATGTGTCGTAGGCATCATATCCTTCCTCTTTATATTAGACGACAAATCGCTGATGTAACCGTACTAGTTAAAATAGCTCAAAACTCAATGGATACCCCTAATTTACTGGCAAAACTTTTTCTTAAAGTACCGAATAGATCTGTAAGAATACCTTCGATCCTTGCTGTCTCTCGCAGTTTAAGCAACTATAGGCAAAATTCATTCTTTATTAGATCGGCACATGATTTTAACAGGCTGGCTATCTACTCGGAACTCGACTTGTTCAACTCAAACCCCAAATATTGCAGAACTACAATTGCTAGGTTGTGGTTTAATGGTTCTCAATCTGTCTAACTAGTTTTATGTAACAGACAAGCATTTTTGCTACAGTCATGTGAAAACATGTAAATGGTGTTTAGTTTTATTCATAGTTGTATATTAAGATAAACTGACTGTTTGTTTTCCGAATAAAATAAAATAAAATAAATAAAATAAAGTAGAGTCTCCTTGCGACCCTACCTACCGAACGGCCATAAATTCCTCAGTCGACTTACGATATGCACGGAAGGAGATGCAGCTGATATATTCTAGTGAAGCACCGTATTAGCACGTAGCTTTTGTTAAGTTCTATTAAAGTATTTGATATTTATAAATTCGCTTCTCCTCTCGTGTTCTTCCTTTATGTGGTATATTTATATCGTCTGGACACTTGATTAACATAATTATTTCAGTAATTGTATGCTTGAGTAGTTTTGCAAACTATTTTATGAAAAAAGTTTACCTACATATTTATAAGTGTTCTATCTTCCTCTTGTTTGTTTTTTAAATAAAGATCACAAAGTTAAACTCACCCAAAATATCCAAAAAAGTTACGCCCACATTTCACCAGTTAACCCAGTAAGTCCCAGTATGGTCCCATGTGAGCCTCCCGCCGCTTTTCGGCCTATTATATTATTGTAACTAAATTGATATTGTGGTCAATATGTTTAAGGATGGACACAATATCGCCTATTTATTAATCATCTTATTAAAAATATCAGAGTTGAATTTCAAGAGGTCAACCATCCCTTCTAGGTCTTGTCACTTCACAATCATAACCAGTACATTTTGTCGACAGGAACCCAAACGACAACAGTCGACAAGAAGTCCTGCTGCCCGCGTCGAGAGAGCGAAATAAATTCCGGGGGGTTATCTGGGACGAGTACGACTCGACGCACCAAAAGTATTTGGAAATAGGTCAGTATGCGCAGAGTATTTGGTATTTTCAGTGGTACAACTTGAGTGGATCATAATACTTTTTTAAAAATACAATCCATTGCTTTGTTAAGAAGAAAAGAAAACATGAACGTATGGGAGTGAGTAAGGATATAATGGATGAATGGAAACTTTTATATCTGTTAATTAACTATTTTCAATTTAACATGCCGTAAATATACTTTGTTAAAATACAATTATTCTGTGGGATACTTTCATGGTGAATAAATAATTTCTTGGGAAACCCCTTAAGGACCATACAATCCGTTGCTTAACTCAAAAAATGAGCATCAATTCAGCTCTAACTTGCTTTATGATGATCTCCGACCGTATTTCGGTCAAGGCGATACTTTGTTTTATAACTAACCACCGAATACTATTTTTTTTTATTATTCTGGTTTTAGTTTATTCCACCCTTAAAACAAACCAATTACAGGCAATTTATTGGTCTACCATAACAATAACTTCACGAATAGTGCTCGACTAAACGCACACTGCCCAATACCAAGTTGATATACTGTGTTCAAACATGCTATGCCATTAAGTATGATATACGATTGTAACGAATGTAGCTAGGCTATGATATACAGGGAAGTAAATAAATGGCTGTGGCACATTTTTTATGGCTTTAGAGTGTCTTTGTGGTATGGCTGTCCATACTAATGCGAGCTGTAGTGGCGATATTGCAAGCGAATTATTTAGTTAGCCATTATTGTATTAGCGTTACAATAGTTCAAACATTCACTAGTGCCCTACACCCTCCGTTTTACTAGACCCTCGGATACTGAGTAACTCCATAATTGCCTGATTTCAGGACTTGCACTAACATTTTTTAATCGCAGTGACACAGAGAGCAAATGTGGTCATACACATAGATAAATAATCTACTAGTTTCGCCATCATCCAGGATTATAGAAATTAATAAAAGTAAACCACTAATTATTATGAACTTAACGGTCATTAACGTAATTTATTAATTTCTATAATCTGAGGATCATTACATATGTAGATTATTTATCTAGTTTTTGATTTCGGAATGGTGCAATGTATCGTCTTGCATGCTAGGTGCTCGGGTCTGGTTTCTCATGGCGATTGTAGTTAGTGCAAGTTTTGGCAATATGTTATCAGAACAGTGGAGGGTGTAGGGCCCGGTGGTGGGCGCACCCATAGTGAATTATACAGTGTAGTGTCCGTTTTATAATAACATGTACTAACATTTTTTATATGCAGTGACACAGAAAATGTGGTATACACATATTTGAGCGCCATCATCCAAATAAACGTAATATTGATTGATTGATTGATTGAAAAAAAAATCATCAAACCACTGCTTTTTTTGCTAGACCGTTGATTTTAGCAGGTTAGGTAATGCGGAAGAAATGCAAAAATGTTCTGCAAAAGTAATACGCTACAACCTTCTTAGGTTAAGTAAATAATTAAAATAACATATATAAATATCTGCCAAGTTTCGAGATATTTAATTCAATTATCGATAGATTAGGTATATCACTAGATCACAATTATAGTCTCTAGTACCATAAAATATATATTTTTTTTGAAAATTATTGTTTACGTCTAATTTACATTTTGTCTTAATATTATAATTTAATTTATTTAATACATAATAATGTAATGTAACCCATATTATTACAAATCATTATAAAATACAATATGTGAAAAATTGCGTTACTTTGATCACGATTTAAAATTCGCTACGTAAACCAGCTCTGACCAATCACGTATTGCCTTGAATGTAATATCATTCCCAATCGTCCATTAACATCACATGTACAGAAAGCTCGAACGTGACTGGTCAGTCGGGACATTTGCTGAATTATAAATAGTATGTAGGCAGGTGTAAACTGGTATAAAAAAAACCATTGTGCACTATGTATATTTTTTACACGTTTACATAATATAGAGTAGCCAAAACTGCAGGATTATGAAGGAGATCTTACAGACACGTTTGGTATACCCGAGTCAGATATCAAATACCAGTGACAAATTATTTTTTACAACATTGCCAATAACTAAACAAAGTATATTTATAATTACACATGTTATAAATTATAGTAATATTTAGAAACTAGGCAAACATAAACACAAAATTTACAAAATGTCTACGTAGCTACGCAAGATCGGAGACATAAACAATTTTATTATTAGCTTTATCCTTGCG
Organism: Carposina sasakii; assembly: GCA_014607495.2. NCBI lineage: Eukaryota > Metazoa > Arthropoda > Insecta > Lepidoptera > Carposinidae > Carposina > Carposina sasakii. The sequence goes on along the minus strand of CP053151.1, from coordinate 1,434,973 downwards.
ATCCAAACACCTATTAATTTAGTTATGTGAATTTAAAACAAGTATTTATGCACTAATAAAATTATGTAAAAAGGTAAAACTAAAAAAGTTACTTAAATGGGTAAATTTGAACTAAAACACACAATTAAAACTATTTCTTTATACCCCCTAAACTAGTGGATACGGATCTTAAAAGGCAAATAGCTTTACCTTCCCTTACATAACCGTAACGATGGTGAATGCCTTCCAAAGTAGTCATCAGAGGATTACCATCGGACATGCAGGAAGAACTTGCCGATGAATTGACTTCCTTGGGATTCACGCCTATAAAGATTACGGCGCTTAAATCAGCAAAATCTGACACTAAGGTTTGCCCACCATTTCTAGTACATCTTGCTCCTGGCTCTGATATTAACAAGTTTAAAAAGATTAAATATCTTTGTGACTGTGTTATCAGTATGAGCAAATTTAAACCAAACAACTCTCAAGCGACTCAATGTTTTAGATGTCAAGGCTTCGGACATTCCTCTAAAAATTGCAATCTGCCTGCACGGTGCGTTAAATGTACTGAACCCCATGCTATCGGTGAATGCAAAAAATCTAGTCGTGTGGAACCAGCTTGTTGCGTCAACTGTCATGAAAGTCATCCAGCAAATTATCGCCAATGCAGTGCTCGCTTAGCGTATTTGAAACGTATTGAACAGCACCAGAAGAAAAGAAATGATCTGAAAGTAAAAACGCCAAAGGTTTTTAGAACAATTGATAAAAGTCGTTCTTGGGCACAAGTGACAGCTGGGGAAAATAAGTCCTTGCCAGCTACGATGCCAGAAATCAAATCCACTCCTCTAGATGCTATAACTGAGGAAATGTTGAATATACTGAAAATCATCAAAAACTTGAAAACTGAATTCTCTTCATGTACCTCAATGGTAGATAAAGTGTTATTGATAATGACTCATCTCGGTCAACATGTCTGATCAAACTAAGCTAAAAGTTTTATCATGGAACGCAGATGGTCTGCGAAAGAAACTTCACGAGCTGATGGATTTGGCGGTGGATTCCTTGCATGCTGACGTAATACTTGTTTGTGAAACTAGACTATCTCAACATGCAAAATACACTTTCCAGGTTTTAATTGTTATAGACAGGACAAACATTTAAGTGGACTTGGTCAAGGTGTAGCTATACTCATTAAAAATAACATTGAACATGTCCTTGTTTCAGTCCCTCCGACCAAGCACATGGAAGCCGTAGCTATTAAGTTATATATTGACGGTTCTGAACATATTCTTGTATCGATCTACCAATCTCCTAATCTTACCTTGCTTGAACAGGATTTAAAATCATTATTTGAACTGGGTCCCCGAGTCCTCTTGATTGGTGACTTCAATGCAAATCATGATCTTTGGATGGGAAACATTACCAATACCCATGGTAAAAAATTGTTTAACCATATGATGGATAACGATTACATGATTTGTGCATCCAGCACCCCAACTCTAATCCATTATCGATCTGGTCACATGCCTACTAATCCAGATCTTGTTCTGTCTCATAATGTTGTGAGAGTTAGTAGTGTCTCGGCCATACCCTCTCTGTCATCAAATCATCTCCCAATTTTCTTTTCTATCAAGGGCTCTCCTACTGTTATACCGCAGCAAAGTCGTTTTATTTATTCTAAAACGAACTGGGAAGATTATCGATCCTTCCTGGATGAGAACATAAATCTATGTAGTCGGGTGTATAGGTCTACGGCTGAGATTGATAATGCAATCTCACATCTCAATACTTGTATATTAAAAGCGCGTGATTTGTATGTTCCTTGTGCTAGGATGAATTGTTTGCAGACACCTAAACTACCACGAAAGATTAAGAAACTCATTACATTTCGGAACTGCCTTAGACGAGGGATATTCGACTAATATATCTCGAGAGGAATGTGATTCGTTCCCAAATTAACTTTATAAAAATATTGTGATGTTATGCATTCGAAATACATGCGGCATCTATTATTGACAAACACTAAATATATTTGGAAATTTAGCTAGTGGTCGATATCCTATCTGATATATATTGATAAAATCAAAGTAAGTCCCACAGTGATTCCTCCTCTTCGGTGCCCTGATGGTAGTTTCACATCCTCAATTTTCGAGCAAACTGAATTGCTAGCTGATGCCTTTCACAGCAACATGTGTCTTACATCAAATTTTAAAGATGACGAAGTCCTTGCAGAAGTACAAAGATCTCTTTCAAAGGTTGAGGAGCCTTTCGAATTCAAACTCAGTAACCCTACAAGACCGAAAGAGATTTGGAAGTCACTGCGTAAATTAAAAAATCGCAAATCCCCGGGTTTTGATAACATGCATAATATTTTACTAAAAAGATTATCACATAAGGCGGTCGTATTCCTAACCAAAATTCTAAATGGTTGTCTTTATTTAAATTATTTCCCAGCTACATGGAAGTACGCTAAAGTGATAGCTTTAAAAAAGCCAGGTAAAGATGCCACTGACCCCAATGGTTATCGTCCAATTAGTCTCCTACCTGCTTTGGGTAAGCTCTTTGAGACCATAATAAGCAATCGCCTTAAGGCCGCTACCAAACATATACTTAAACATGAACAGTTTGGCTTCAGAAGCTGCCACTCTACTACACAACAATTAGTTAGAGTAACCGAGCATATAGCACATCATTTAAATCTTAAGCAGTCTACAGGCATGGTCTTGCTTGACATTGAGAAAGCCTTTGATTCAGTGTGGCATGAAGGCCTCATTCACAAGCTTATTTCATATGATGTTCCTTTAGACTTGGTAAGGCTCATTCAATCTTATCTTAAAAATCGAATATTCTCGGTATTTATAGGCGATTCACACAACTCATTACCTAGGTCAACTCCTGCAGGTGTCCCGCAAGGATCCATTCTTGGGCCTTATCTTTTCTTACTTTATGTAAATGACATTCCTATTCAGCCCCGTACCGACCTAGCCTGTTTCGCAGACGATACAGCTTCATATACTTCTTCTCAAGATATTGACCTTATAGTAAAACGTCTCCAACTTTCTTTAGAAAATCTCCATTCCTTTTTTACGAAATGGAAATTAAAGTTAAACGAAACAAAAACTGAAGCAATTCTATTCTCACGTCAAAGAAGAGAACCAGATACGGCTTTAAAAATATCTGGTCATAAAATCCCGTGGAGTAGTTCTGTTCGTTACTTGGGTGTCACTTTGGATAAGAAAGTAAATTGGTCCAAACACTGTTCTTTGATAAGAAATAAAGGAATAAAGGCGTTAAATTCACTGCTGCCCATTTTGAATCGTCGTAGCAACCTAAGTTCGACAACTAAATTGCGTATTTATTCTACGCTAGTACGTCCTTGTCTCACATACGCGGCCCCGGTGTGGAGTAGCACTTGCAGTAGTAACTACGATCTTCTACAGATAGTTCAAAATAAAGCACTTAAAATATCTTTTAATACAACCTTTTACACAAACTTGAAAAAGCTACATGCATCAGAAAATTTCCCTACATTACGACAGTTTATATTAAAACTATCCAGTAGGTTCTATTATAAAAGTAAAAAGCATTCCAACTTACTAATTTCCAACATCGGTAAAGTTAAAATAGCCGATCTACCTTATATCGACACATACGGAACTTACCGATTGCCCCATCACTACATTGAATTAGCTGACTAGCACAGTGTATGTGCTGTTGAGTGATGCAACTGCCTACTTGTAGAATATTGTTTTGTTAATTGTTAATATGTATTAATTCTATGTCTAAATTCTATTTTTAAATAATGAAAGACTAAATATGTAAATATAATAATAACGTTCACATTCCTTGAAGTATTTGGCCACTTTTAGTACATATGGGAGTTAGCTACTTAATTAGTATCCTGCCATTTATACATTTACTATGCATTTTACATATTCGTTAAAGAACTAATTAAAAATAACAAAAAATTATATATATTCGGGATGTCAAGGAAATATTCTAATAAAGATTGATATGTAAGTTGAGTTACTTTTAAGTCTGCACTGTGTTGTGTGGTTAAGCCGGTGCCTAATGTGTGATCCTACCTTCTTTTTATGGCTACACACAAAAAATAAACTAAACAAACACATTAATATTAAGAATTAACGCAATTATGTACATATATTCTGTGTTAATTAGCTTAATGTGTTAGAAACTTTGTGCTATTGATAATTGTGATGTGTTGTAATTGTCTAAGTAGCTCCAATAGTCTGTGGACTGAACAGTGTAAACAATTTGGAATTCTCAGCTTTATCCTAGTGAGATCCAAACCCTATGTAAGTTTAATTATGTAATGTTTGTTAAAAAAGTATCCTTTATGCAGTTAAGTAAAATATATGTAAAAGGGTACTAAAAAAGTTACTCATAAATACCTATTGGTATTGTTAATTTAAACTTTTAAAAGGCGTACCAGCCTAGAAAGTGTTAGTAATACCCACTACTAAAGTAAATTACTAGTGGATACGGATATTATAAATTGTACATTAGTTCTAAGTCTGATTTTAATAATAAAGAAACTTCGAAATCGAAAAAAAAATCGGTGAATGCCTTACCCCAATGAACCGTGTGGCTTTGTGTATATTAGGGAAACGTTACGGCCTGCGACCCGATTCTCGCCTCACTCGACACATCTCTAAACTCGACTTATATGCATATCATTAATCGAGACGAACTTAATTCACACTCAACTGTTATTATGCAAGAAAACTAGTTAATAAGCGACCAAGAATATCTAAATGTAAAAGGAAAACAAATGTTAGATTTTTTGGTTAACACTTTTATCGTATTCACAATGGATGCGCCCACCACCGGGCCCTACACCCTTCACTGACCCTCGGATCTGATAACTCATATCTGCGAAAACAAGCACTTGCACTACCTACAATCGCCATGAGAAACCAGACCCGAGCACCTAGCATGCAGCATCGCACTATTTCCGAAATCAAAAACTAGATTAATAATCTACATTATGTTTCGCCAACAACCGTGGCATCCTCAGGATTATTGAAATTAGTAAACCACTAATTATTATGAAACTCTAAAACCCAATACATTACCTACACAAAATTAAATACTCTCTCCTTTACTTTTATCGTAATGTGCAGAGGATACAGGCTTGCCATCGTTCGACATTGTCTCTAATTCTCTTGCTCTTTCATTCTAGGTATTCTTTTTATTATGATAATTAATGTCTGGTTTGAAAGTTAATACGCTACGCACCATTGCTCGTTATTTCATCTGATATATATTATGACCAAATACTTATGATAAGTTTATAACTAACTTATGTCGTGTGACGCAAGAATCGGATCCTCGTAAATGTGCCTCGGTCCGCATAAACCGATCCGTTGGTATTTGATGTACAATAATTTAGGTATGTTTATAGAGTAAATAGTAGTATATAGGTATTTGAAGGACCTACAATATAGGTACATTATAACGCCTCATTGTTGTGCTAGGATTTGAAGTCTATCTTGCCATGGATAATGTAGAATTAAGTTTTTTTTTTCATATAAAAACTTCAATCCAAATATATAATTTTCAATACATCCACCTTTAAAGTTTATGTTTAAATTTTACCTAATTATTGGTGACAATAATTAATAAGATTTTATGTGCACTTGCTTAGGTATCATCATTATCAACCTTGAGAAGTCCACTTCTGTACATACGAGTACATAGGCCTCCCCCTATACTAACTTCGCCATTTTAATCATTACCACTAAATAGATTAAAACCACTTATGTTTTGCTATAAATCGAATCAACTGCTAGGAAAGTGTAGTAACTGATTTTGAATTATCATATTCCATTACAGGTATGAAACCACGTCTCAAAAATCACTTCCGAGCACATCAGCTATCGGTTTGGCTGCGCCTAGTCCCCGAGCTTCACCGAGCTGGCATGGAAGACGTCGCAGCCCGCCATAACCTGTTCAAGAACCATAACGAACAAGACCTCTATGAGGGCATCGTAAGACCCGACCCCTTGGCTCGCAACATCAACGATAATGACCAGATCCGGCGGCCAAATGGCTCTGTATATGGAGACACAGCGATAACCACAGTCGATACAATATTAGCCACTTGCGTAACTATCATCCCGCCCGGAAGAGATCTGCAAACATTAAACGCTACCGACAACACTCTGGCCAATTTGGAGGCGGCGGGATACGCTGCCTACTCGACCGCACTTAGCGTCACAATTGCGATCGGATGCTCGCTGCTAATACTGAACGTGCTAATCTTCGCCGGCGTCTACTATCAACGTGACAAGTCTAGGAACCGCGGCAAGAATCAGCGTTTTAACGAAAAACATTTCGAGACGATATCGGGCAAACATTCGCATTATCATATCGATCCGACACATGCGCCCAGTTTGGTCGTCGACGTGGAAAGGCAAAACCGTAAGAAGCAGATGATGAGCGACTCGATCGGCAGTTTAAACTTCAAAGGGCCGTTAGACGCACCCAAATCCCCGCCGAGTCCAAGCATTGAGCATCGAAAACATGATGCTCCCAAGCAAGTTGGGGAGTCGGAACAGTAGTTTTCGATTGCCGAACGTGAGCTATCCGCAAATGGGTGGGTATGCGACTATGCCCAAGAATTTGAGCCAGTTTAATAAGTCGCCGCCCTTACAGGAGTTGAGGCAACAGAAATTCCAGGCGCCAAATGGCTTGGCAGCGCAAGGTTCGCCTGCTAGAGAGGGGGAGAGGGTGGCACACGCAACCCTTAGGAGGGGGAAGGCCCTCCATTCCAACCTCCCGCAGGCAGCTATCGACGAAATGAGAGTGTGACAACTAATACTATCTGAATGTACATTACGGGAGTAAAGAGTTTCAGATGTTGAGTGTTGGTTTGTAAATAGGTATCGGACGTTTTTTAGGAGGCAAGAATGTTATCGATTTTCTCGGTCAGTGAATATTATTGATTAAAATGAAGTTGTATCATATTTGTTTTCGTTTTATTTGTGGTATTCCATTTTAATTAATGTGAGAACTCAATAATTATTTTATTCTTATTTGCCAACGAACTTGGAACAGACATCAATAATTCCGTGTCTCTTGGGATTGAAGGTTTTGTTCTCCTATTTACGCGTTTATACACTTTAGATGCAACTGGCAAAAACAACATTTCATCACGATCTATTAATACTTTTATTTCCTCGCAGGGTCAACGACCTATATAAAACCAAAGATAATATTTATATTTACTGGATTCTATATCTATACAGGGTGTAACAAAAAGGGTATGTTAAGCGAAAAGCTATGTAAATAGCCCACTATAGAGAACCTATCTACAAAATTTAAGACTCGAAATCTCATTTTTATTTTTCAAGATTTTATGAAAATTCCTGAGATATTTAAAAATTCTCCATACTATCCGGAAAAATAAACATGTGATTTCGGGTCTCAAATTTTGTGGATAGGTTCTCCACAGTGGGCTGTTCATATAGCTTTTCGCTTAACATACCCTTTTTGTTACACTCTGTATATTAGAGGTTTAAAGTTTTTACTACTATCAAAGGGGTTAACCTTATGAGTACTGGATATTGGATACATTTGAGGTGGCCGGAGTTGACGCCTTCACTTCCCAGGGTATTGTAAGTAGATAAGTAAGTGCGTAAGTATTTATAGTAATACGAGTACAAGATTACGAAAAAGTGCTGTGTCGCTCAATGGTTACGACGTGTGCCTTTCAGTCGTAGAGTCCACTGACGGACCTGTGCCCGACAATCCGTTTAAACTCAAGCTAGAGTGTGCGAAAAAAATATATACAGGGTGTGTGTGACAGCCGGGCAAATACTGACATACTGAACAAGCACGCACCAATTATATCGGATGATCCTGTGACTAGTTAAATGGGCTTATTGGTTATTATGTGATACAATGCTTTGAACTTTTTTGATCCCAACTTTTTTTTTAATGTCATCAGTAGGTCAAAATTTTGTTTTTACGTCATTATCTAAGGCCTACTTAAACGACCCACGCTATTTTTCTTATAAAAATAAATAAATTGAAAAAAATATATTTTTTCTTTTTTTTCTGAAAATAAGTCAGAAATGTTGAAATTTTCTTTAAAAAATTTTCAATGGTTTTCATCTAAGAATCATGATCTGAAGTCGGCGTATCAAGATTTGCCTGGTTGTCACTTTCACCCTGTACCTACCTATATATGTACACTCAAAAAACATTACCCTCCTTCTGACGACTCCTGAAAAATAAGGTGAAATCAAATTCAATTTCATTTAAGACAACAATTTACAACATCAGCCTTGTGACTCGTACAAAACTTGAGTCTTTGATGTGTGAATCTATTGTCCTTATGTTTCAAAGAGTCGTTTGTAGGTACGTTTTGTGAAAGCAATATAAATTAATAGCTGCAAGAGGTCCTTTGTCCAAAAGAATTTGAAACAAAAACAGAAATTATCTTTTACTTTAAGACTGTCGTTTGAAACATTGAAAAAGTTCATAATTCGTAAATAAAAATCGGTAGCTATTAACATACATAGTATATTTTACACATAGGGCTTTGTTTCCGAAACGGAGGAGCCCTTATCTGCAAGGTCATAAAGGATAGAAAATAGTTTTAATTTCATCATAATGGTCCATATGAATTCAAGATTGGAATAACTAGTTTAATAGCAACTTAAATATAAATTCCAATCAAAATCCTACCCAAAAACCGTCTGTGATTCATTAATTTATTTTACTTTACAGTAGCTACGTCTGTAATGACTTTAACGGTGCCAAATACTACTGAAATAATTGCCACTTAAAAACTCGATATAATTACATAAAGATCACTTAAAAATAACTAATTGCGTATTAATGTTACAAGTATATTGCCAAGATTTGTTTGTCCAAATCTACATTAATTTTCAATAAAGATTTTTATTCTTCCTTACATAAATCTAGATAAAATAGACGATATTTTCTAATGAACTGCATACGGGGAATTTCAATACTAGAGATCAAGATAAATCTCAGATTGTTTGATTACAGATTTGTAATTTTGTATATAAAGAAATGAAGATAAAATCTGCGAGATGCAAAAATATCTTAAGGTCGGTTATTGCAATTGATTTTAGACTATCGAAGACCGCCTATAAGACAAAGGCACAAACAATAATAAACAATACAAATAAAAGCAAACCGAACATCGGTCAAATCAAGCACAAAACCAAATAAATCATCCACATTAACACGACCCCTACACATCAGGCATACACATACATAATACACAGGATAATCAACCCGCAAATGGGAAGGCATGTCCTCAAGAACTAATTTATTACGAGGAAGCCCTTAAGTCGTCACTCAATCCTGAACTGAAGCTTTCCTACCAGATATGAAGATGAGGCAATACATTTGAAGTAGTAAGGATGGGCGTAATAATGGTATCGATAAAAGTTAGCAAGCAATATTCTGGTCCTGGGTTCGAATCCCGGTAGGTGCAAACATCGATATGATGAATACCTATCGATGTTTGTTTCAGAGTCATAGCTGTTTCTTTCTATACATATCTATGTACCTATATTTATAAACCGTTGCTTAGTACCCACGACACAATACCTTAGGGATCTTAATATGGGACTAGGTCAATGTGTTGTGAAGTATGTGAATATTTATTTATTTCATATTGTTGCTACATATATATCTTTTACCGCATTAGCTATATACTTAGTATTTATTTAGCTACTTAATATTTGTAATGAAGAAATAGTTTGTAGCTTCTTTGCAGGCTCTGTCAACTATCATCGATCCTCAGATAGATAGCAAATTACATAATATATACATAAGGTCAGAAAGTACCTATATTTGATATGGAGACTGTTAAAATTTAGCCATGCACTTGCCTATTATAAATAAACTGCAGTATAATCTCACAATTATTTTTAAATTACATTTACAATACGGCATGCCAATGCTCATGAGTTAGGGAGTACACCGCCAAAAGAACACAATAATTTATCAACATCGACAAACTTTATCGATGCATCTACTCCATCACTATTCTCTTATTAGGTATGCTGCCCGGAAAACTGAACAAAGACCTTTTATGTGCTTGTTTATCGCCCACCACAAACATTCCGAACAAAATGCACGTTTAAGCCGGCAGAGCCTCTTTTATAAGGTCCAGAAATTGTTTGAAATGCTGGACGTTAGTCTGGGCTTTTATGGATCTTTGTTGATTTATAATCTACTGGCCAATGACCGCAGTGAGTGAACTACTGTAGAATAAAGTATACACAATGTAAAAAACGTTATATGTTAAGTGAAATTTCTGGGATTATAGCCCTCCACAGCGAACCTGGCTACATAATTTGAGACTCAAAATAACATGGTGATGATGAGCATGACTATATAAATGTACATGTATTAGCCCTCAAAGAGGTCGGGCAAAAGTGTTTAAATTACGCGCCTACTTTTCATCAGTAATGGTCGCTTTCTTGGCATAAATATAACAAACTAAATTGAATTAAATGATGCAGGGTGCACAACGTTTAGGTGAGGTTGACTTTGGGTAAGATCTAAGGTATTAGTCGAACCCATCATCATCATCATATTGCAGTCCACTGCTGGACGTAGGCCTCCTCCGGGACATGCCACACTATACGTATATTACGATGCAATTAAAATAATGAGTAGGGACCACGTTTTTGTTTCCATTGGAAAGTGAGATGACGCTCTATACCGCTTATAACTGCGTCTCTCTTTGCTGGAAACGATCCTATTTTATGTTCCTAATACTCCTGATTTATGAGATCGGACAGATTTGTGAAGCTGTTGTCATTTTATAATAGCTTGCAGGAGGGTGTCTTAATAAAGGTGAGAGTACAATAGATGGCCAGATGAAAGGAAAGTTCAGTTTGAATAGCTAGACTACAGACATTTTGTAATAAGTTTTGTGTCCTATAGGTGTTTAGACATTACCTATATCAACTTGTTATATACTGATATATAACGTACAAAATGTAGCTCATCTCAATACTAGCGACCGTCCAAGACTTCGTCCGCATAACAGAGCATTACACCCGTGCGAACCCGGGGCGGGTCCCTAGTAATACATTATAAACCTCTATCACTAAAAACTTAAAATAAACCGCATCAAAACCCGTTGCGTAGTTCTAGGATCTAAGGATACATAGGGACAGACAGCGGCGACTTTGTTTTATAATAATGTACACAGTGAAGATATACATACATACATATAATCACGCCTTTATCCCTTATGGGGTAGGCAGAGCACCAAGGGCCGATAGAACCACATGGTGCCACTTCTAACCAATTTTGAGGGTATAGTTGAGATGTACAAGTTCGGTTAGTAGTGACAGGTGGTCAGTCCATCGCCTACAAAACACCAAGACCCTCTTGTCCCTCTACTGACTTGTACAGTATGCCCGGAAAGAGAAGCAGCTGTAGTATTATCGTTTTTTCTTCACTCCCAGAGCAGCATAGAAGAAACACTAACACAATGAAGATATAATAATGTTTAAACCAATTTTAACGAAATATCTAGAAAAGGTATATTAAGGCCCTGTTTCTTACTTTCTTAATGTGCCATGCAACCAAATGAGAATTCCATAATAACTTAAACAGCACACTTTTCAGATTTATATGATGTGGATTATGAGACAATACAAAAAAAATACCTTTTGCTACAATGAGAAAAAAAATTGCAATCCACTGTTAGAAACGTTGAAAGTATTTTACGCACAGTTGCAACATAACTCATTTCACAGAACAAATAGAGGCTTCCCTGTCACAAACTATAAATAAACACCAATCCACCGCGTTATTTACGTTCGCGCCAAGTTGAAACTCACCCCAGAAAACAACATAAACTTGGCCCCAAAACAACAGTGCAACTAAAAATAGCGCTGTCACAAAAACGTTTCAAACACTTTGACAGGATGTTGTTTAGGCAATTTCGATCATACGCCTTGGCGGTGTGGCTCAAAATTCTGTGGATATTAGTCTGTCTGGCAGTTTGACTCCACATCCGTTTCCGGGGCCAATAAAAAGGTTCTAAGGCTGTCTGTTTTACGATTTCATTTGTCTGGTTGTCCTTCATCAAAAAACTATTTTCCAAATGAGTGCAGGGATGTACAGGAAGGGATACGGGGGAGTTGGGAAAACCGGTGTAATTTAACGGTATTGTAGAAATAGTTCGCATGTGTCGGTGAAATTATAGTTGTTTTCATGATGAAAGTAAATGTAGAGTCATGTTGGTTGTATTAGTTTTATAAAACAAAGTAACACCCGCTGCCAGGCTGAGTCTAGGTATGCTTAGGATCGGCTACTTAGTTTCGAATGCCGCTGATCATTCGAGTCCACGAGCTTTCGAACCTACAAGGCAGTGGAAAAGAAGTTCGCAACAGCGTGTATCGCAATATCGGCTTTCTAAACGAATTAGCGAACCCGTATGCTTAGATCTTTGAAAATACGCAACGGATTTTGATGCGATTATTTTTAATAGATAGAGTGATTCAAATGGAAGGAATGTATAGTATAACTAACGACACTAGTTTCTAATAAACAAGGGAACCTATGCCAACATTATCCTGCCAGTTTAAATTATGTATGCCCTATTGCTGTAACAATTTTTACAATGAAAGAAAAACATTGGTTTTATAATAATAAGATTTCCTTTCAATTTTTATTTAAAAGTAAATATTTGCATTTAAATTGTAATAAAATGAGCTGTTTCTAAAAAAATGTAAGCCAAGGTCTATTTATTTTATGAATGAGATGGCACGTTATGTGACGGATAGCGGAATTGTGATAAAGCTATCGTTTTAGAGGATAGCGGTGCCGTTATGTAGCGGTCGTATGAACACAAAAGACAGCCTAAAGTGCAGCCATGTAAAAAGTCTATGTACGATATTGTATAATAACAAGAACGGTATATGCAAATTGAAAAACGTGATGGAAATATGAAGTTTCAAAAATATATGCCTTTAAATTCCTTAGTCGACTCTTACGATATGCACGCAAGGAGATGCAACTGATGTATTTTAATAAAGGCCCTCATCAGGACGTAATTATCTAATCAATACCTATAGGACATGGTTAGATAAACTGTATTTAAAATACTCCACCTCCGAAAATTATCCCACCTTCGGCTTATAAAGCTCTTTGTACTCGTACAAATAATTCTGGGAGTATTTTACCCGAAATCCAATTTAGTATTTATGAAAAGGATCGTATTTAAGGGTACGAGGTGGGAAAACGTGTTCTATTGTATTCAAAGGTTCTTCTTTCAAAGAGAATAGATTATTTTTTAACATCCACGTGCAAAAGAGGTTTTTTGTGTTCAACCTATGTCCTACGTTACGGATATTGGATATCTTTTTGAAAAAAAAAATTAGATTCACTGAAAATGAGGGATTTTCAGACAACCATCGGTGTGTGGTATTTTACAAAAACGTAATTACAACAAAGTATCAGTTTCACTAGATAATATAATCCAGTAATGAAAATTTGGAGATTGATAATAGCCGGTTTTTATTTTAGTAAAAAAAATCCGTTTATTTATCTAACCACTCATATATCAAATCTTCACGGAATTGGACATTATCTAAAAAAATATTCCTAATTGTTTGGAAGATCAGCTTGTAGCCGTCTTCGGTTAAAAGAAATAAAAATATCTAAATTTGCACAATAAAAAATTGTATTATTATTTTTACCCACAAAACCATTTAAGTATTCCATTTTTTAGAAACCCCTTTCTTGCATAAATTATAAAGCACCTAATAAATTTAATAATAAAATCGGCTTCTTGTATCCTTTTGAAACGATAGTAAAAAAGGCAAAAATATTCTCCAATCTCTCGATCATTTTGCATAACATTTATTAATTTTAGGAGATCTTTTTGTCTTATATATTAACGAATTCCAATATTTCATTTTGTGTATTTACATTATTTTGTAAAGAAAATACGCTTTTTGTAAGCTGGAAGATTTTTAATTTCCTTCCATTCTATGGCATAAACATAACGAATTCGGTGACTTTTACTAGATTATTGTTTGAAAATTTTTATCAACATAATCGAATAAAGTGATATGCTTTCTTTTTTCTTGAGATAAATAAAAATAGAGACACTGGAGGTGATAAATCTAATATATGAAAAGCAACGGTTTTGTAGACATGATTTCCTAACATCCACGTTGTTCAGAAGGTATGATAAACCTTATTTCCCTATGAAATCATACCCTACCAACTATCAGTCCAACCTATCCGACTATCTATACAAAATATGTTTTGTAGAGTGCGTTTTACCGTATAGTTCCGTTGGATGATGGCGCTAGGTGCTATGTGTATCACCACATTTTATGATTCACCGCATACAATAAACGTTAGTTCCGAAATGAGGCATAGGAAATACTATGAAACGGAGTATACCGCATCCCTTACAATCGGCCTCCCGATAAAAATCACTTACAACGTTCAGGGAGATACTTTGATACACTTAGGGTGAATCTCACCCTTTTTTACTGAATTACCTTCTGATGGGGCTATGATATTGCCGAAAGAATCACTTGTCTGAGTTCTATTGATGTTAACCCTTTATATTATTTTGATGGTAAATTACACACTAGGATGTTTAAAAAAAAATAACGGTTTTTGACGGTCGTGCTTGAAGCATCAGTATATATATTTTTTTTTTTCAATAACTTAGCTACATAATGGTATAACTATTAATACGCTAAAATAAACATTAGAAAAAGAAAATAAATCATTCTTTTGTATCTCGTTCTATCAGCGAATTCCGTGATATTCTCCATCCCTTTCTGATTCAGCAACAAATTCTCTTAGGACCTCGAGTTATGCCATTTACGACTAGGTGGAGTAAATATTACGAAATTCGAGCGATTTATTACAAATTATTCTCAGTATAGCAAAGAGAAATATAGAGATATAATGCATATTTTAATTTATAAAACTAAGTTAAGAATAATACTAACAACTTAAATATAATAGGTGTGCTAAATTTTTTGTCTGTAAAAAGTAATTTTGTTTAATTTTTTTTTAAATTATAGTATGATTAATAATGTAAATATGTACTTGATAAAATGTACTAAATAATTAAAAATAGGGCAAATATATAAATTAAACCGGACTTAGAAGTCCAGTTGTAAGAACAGAAAATAGTCGGTTGTATGCTTCGGTTATAGTATAGGTTAAGGAAAGAAATATATATATATATATATATATATATATATATATATTATATATATATATATATATATATATATATATATATATATATATATATATGGCAGGCATGAATGATAATGCTCAGGGGATCACCTAGACGTGACTACGTCGACCAAATTGATTATGTGCTAAAGAAATATCCAGCAAGAGTACCCAAAACCGACGGGCATGTATGAAGTGTGGACGAGGCGAAAAAGGTATGTTAGGAACGTGCTAAATGAAGATCTGTACGTAGTCTCTATCTGCTTCTATGGGACAAAACTCGTATGCATTATTATGACTTAAATCGTCACATCAATTTATTGCAGTCCACTTCTGGACGTAGACACCCCCAGGGTACGCCGAAAGGCTACTGTCATAGGGGTTTTTTTACGTACTCTTATATAGGTAGAAGAAATCTCTTTAGCTTATATCTTGCATCCTAATCGTTCCTTCAAATAAACCACACAAAATGTCTTACTACGTGTGAGGGCGTCATAAATTATTTTCGCAGGACACGTAAAGACCGGCAAACTTACATCTGCGGCCATTGCAAATAGAAAGCAATCTCTTTTGTGCCCTGCGACTGTGTTTTGCGAGATGAAAAACGTAATTTTGTTAGCTGGCAAAGGGGTAAGAGATTTCAAAGCATCAAACTGGAATAATTCGAGTAAAAATGATGCAGACGTCCTTTGATATAGTGAAGACGGTTGCCAGGTTAAAAGTATGTGGAAATGTGTTCATCTGTTATGATGATGATGATGATCTCCGACCGTATTTCGGCCATGGCGACCAATCTCTACATAGATTGGCCAGGTACGCAGGAGATATTATAGTACACAAGTGTGTGCGCAAACACAGATGCACTCTATTTCGTTACTCTTATAGTCCGATGGGACGGAAAGCCGATACGACCGGAGAGAGATCAGGCGCAGGACGAACGGTTTTACGTGCTTTCCGAGGCACGAGCTAAGTGACAATTTTGCAACATTAAAATCTGTACATGAAATAAATTCATTGGTACAGGCCCGTCACTAGGATCGAACTTACGCCTCCCGCTTAGAAGGTGCACGTCTTAACCACTGGGCTATCAACCACCGCTTTATCATCTGTTATATTAGTTGCCATGAACATATAAGTTAGTTGCATGATGCGACAAAATTATTAACAGTCCTGACAAGAATTTAAACATAGTTTAGCATTTTCTCTGATATTAATTGTTACTTTAGTTCTGGCTACCCTATTTTCGGGAACACATCTGTATGTATATGTATGCATTTATTATATAATTCAATTTAGGAAATACTTAGTTCATAAGGACGGACCCAGTCTACATTTAATAGTCTCTATTGAGGGATCTATCGGCAAGCGCAGCGTGGGAAGGCCACCCGCGAGGTGGACGGATGACCTGGTCAAGGTTGCGGGCGTCGTCGGTTGGATGCAGGCTGCTTCCGACCGGTCGGAGTGGAGGTTATTGGGGGAGGCCTATGTCCAACAGTGGACTTCTCAGGGCTGTAAATGAAAAATGATTGAGGGATCGCCCGCCACCGGGCCCTATACCCTCCGCTGACCCTCGGATCTGCCTACTCATCATCATCATCATGGCGGGCGATCCCTCAATAGAGATTTGAACTTCCGAATAGTAACGCCTTATACAATTCAATACATTTAATAGGTACTGGTCAATTGAGTATCAATTGAGTAGTTATTAAAATTGTTCACGTTTGTATAAAACATTTTTGAAGTGCAATAAAAACATTGCATGACGGCATACTCGTATATTCTATGGCATAACCATGGAGAAGAAATAAAAGTATATTTTCATACAAAAATAGTGTGCCGCTGAGCGGGTGTGAAGTATGGGACGAGGGGAGCATCCTAACACTGTAGCCCTGCCCATTTACATAGAAACCACCCTGTAGTGACTAGCTAAACTACTTGCATGAGCTTGTGGTTACATGATGTCATGGCCTCACGATTGCCACACGACTCAGTTCATAGTCCCACCTCCTCTTTTATTTATCTTGTCTCCACCTTCTCCATGGGCATAACGATGTCATGTCCATTATGTTGCCGAGTCTTTTGATGACAACATTGGTGGAAAACAATGCAATGCATTTATGACAACCTATCCGCTAATCAATAAACAAAGCACGCGAGTGATTGCCAATCAATGACACAGCTGAAATTAGCTCATTTAGCAAAATAGTAATAGGTATTGCCGTCATGGCTATTACCATCTGAAATAATAGCTATGATGTCTATGGCTATTTTTATCTGTATGTCATGTATATTTAAAGCAATTTTATATACCTATGCTTGGTCCCGGCAGAGTAGAATTCGTACCACCCCATATCTGCCCGTGGGTATCGTACGAGGCGATTAAGGGTTTCCGGGAGGTGGGCAGTAGCGCCTCCCGTATCTATATAACTGCGGTCACAAACCCGCCTGCCCAGCGTGGTGACTATGGGCAAATACCACCCACAGCAGTCTTGTGGCGTGCCCTGGGGGAGGCCTACGTCCAGCAGTGGACTGCAATAGGCTGATGATGATGCTTGGTCCAATAAATTCGATATCGATATATCATCACGCGTCCGATCAAAACACCTTATCTAATACCTGCATTACAAACTTCTAGCATCTGAGATAATATTATACATTTCCAATATCGTAACATCTGCAACTGTTTCATTGTCCTATCGGTCACTTGAGACGAGACTATGTTAAGTGGTTCTTAACAGGACAAACTGACCGTATAATGGATATTATCTGTTACAATCCAAGATAATAGAGCATTTAGTATACACGCGTGTAATAGTACATGACTAAGGTTTCATTCATATTCAGCGCATGTAGTTATTTGTGATCTTCTCGGAAAACAAATTATTTCATAGATGGTGCAGAACTAAGGCGTCATTTAGAGACTCGCATATTCTGCGCGTGTAATTATTTGTAATCTTCTTGGAAAATAAATATTTGTTTACATTTCGTTCTTTCTTACATAGCTCCTTTATGTTGTTACTAGGAACTGAATCTATGCTTTTAACGTCCAGGGTTGTTTTGTTTTTGTTTGCAAGTATTTAAGTCACCAAATGCTTTATATTTGTTTGTACACGTGTTATCTTTGTTCTTTGGTATGCTGGAAGAAATCTTAAAATAAAATCCTCTGTATATATGCCTTTTGTAAACTCCTCTGCAATTAACGTATTGTGTGGTTCCAGCCAGATAGACTGATGACTTGCAGAGGGCGTCAGGTAGTGACTAAATGGCAAAAACGGAAATCAAGCTTTGTGGCGTGCTCTGGGGGAGGCCTACGTCTAGCAGTGGACTGCAGTAAGCTGATGAATGAATGAACAATTTGTGTGATGGGCAGGGCTATATTATCATGTATGTATGGTGTGTATGGCAGCTTGCGTCATCACAGCATATAAAGAACACAGAGACGAAACAAAATAAACCATCATCAGCCTATTGCAGTCGACTGCTGGACGTAACGCCTTCCCCAAAGCTCGTCGATTTCCAGCTTTCGCTTTCCAGTTACTACCCAGCCTCTTCAAGTCATGCGGTCCATCTGACCGGAAAATATATGTGAGAATGAGAACATTTCGGGTAATGTAACAGCATTACAGTTTAATGTATACCGCGCGATACACTAGTCGTACATGAGCTACTAATGTGAGGTCGCGGGACTGGCCGCACGCCAGCAGCGTACGTGTGATGTAAGGGACACAGTGAGAGAGATTTACTTTATGTGATTTGTTATATACTATATATGAACTATAAACAAGTAATCCTATTAATATTA
Organism: Carposina sasakii; assembly: GCA_014607495.2. Taxonomy (NCBI): domain Eukaryota; kingdom Metazoa; phylum Arthropoda; class Insecta; order Lepidoptera; family Carposinidae; genus Carposina; species Carposina sasakii. The sequence goes on along the minus strand of CP053151.1, from coordinate 1,415,949 downwards.
TAAACGCGAGTATTTGTGTCGATGTATGTTTCACGCAAAAACAACTGAATGGATTTTGATGAAACTTCACAATAATGTAGCTTACATATCAGAATTACAAATAGGCTACAATTTATCCAGGAAATATTTTTATCCCGGATAATTTCGACATTTTATTTTTTATGCAGTCCACGCGGACGAATGCGCCTTCCAGTTAGAAAGCGGTTCTAACTCAGATACGGGCTGAATACTACATTTCATTTCATGTACAGAATTTGATGTTTTAAAACTGTCACAAGTGATCATTGTCAAAATTGGTTGCGTAACTTACGTTCTATTAAATTCAGGGATGATTGGATTTTAGTTGCCTGAATCGGAACAGATATCTATGACGATTGAGGAATTGTTTATCGTGTTGATACTCGTAACCACAGAATAATTTAGTAAAATTCGTAATTATAAATGCAATTCCAACATAAAAATATTTCTCCCAGTGTGCCCTCATCTTAAAACCAACAAATTGATGCCTCGGCTCCGTTTAGGCGTGTTTCTTTTTACCAAACAGCACATCACCTCACTTTGTACAACACTAGGCATTGCATCAGCCTATGCAGTCGACTGCTAGACCTAGGCCTCCCTCAGGGCACGCCACAAAGCTACTGCCATAAAAGGGTTTTGTCCATATTCACCACGCTGGGCAGGCAGTGTGATTTTCGGAGTATATTGTCAACACGGGAGACGCTGCTGCCGACCTCCCGGAAACCCTTAATCGCCTCTTACGATACCTACGGGCAGACATGGGGCGGTGTTATTCTACTTTGCCAATACTAGGTATTGGCCGCGTGGTGCCGGCAGAGTAGAATTATATATATATATGTGTGTGTGTGTGTACACAATGATAAAATAAACATACATACCAAAAACTTACAATAACACTTAATATAAAATAAATAATAAAAAGGACATACTGACAGATGACAATTATAATGCAATGGTTTTCCCCAAATTGGTAATTTTAAGTATCCGTTCCATTGCCCTTAGTTTTTGACATACAACTATGTATCACGATCATATTCGTCAGCTGTGTACCAGGAATAGAGCAGCCAAAACGACAAGATCATAATGGAGATCCTACAGCTATGTTTAGAGATGCGAAGATAGATATAAATTATCAGTGACGGGTTGCTAGCTTGTCGCCTAAGAAAATACCCGAGTTCTTTAGTCTCTTACACGAATTTTTATCGCTGCAATAAAACGATTGTAAAAAAATACCCGCAGACTCAGCGCAAACAGCGCTTCAGGGGATACTTAGCTAGAGACAGACCAAATTAAACAAGTCTGAGACCGATGCTGGCAAACTCTGTTTTGGGAGGTTTAAGTTAAAAGATTTTTTGAAGGTGTACAGCCAAATATATTTACCAAAACATGCTTTAGGCGTAACACGTTTTCGGACTGAATGTTTGACTGAACTATCCGATAATTATTTTTGAACACTTAAGTGAACCTGCTAAGATTTCATTCATTGAATTCTTTATTGTACACAGAAAAGAAACATACAAGATACAATATTTTAGAAGACAATATACAAAGGCGAGTTTATCTCTAACAGAGACTTGATAGTCATACCACTCATACCCATTATCTTTTATTTCATTCTGGTGCAATTATTTTGGGTAACAGCCTATGAATACATTAGGAGAATGAACTTTAATCTTGCGGTCTTCAAGTCGAGAGCGAATCGGTTTCTTTTAGGCAAGCGCGCTCCATTTTAGACTGCAACGGTGCTGGGTATTGGGGCGTTTCGGTCTGCTCGTGTTTCGTCCCGCGGGACGAATCACCCCATATTTTTATTATTATTGGGCGATTCGTCCCGATATGAATACCTGTTTTGAAAGATTTAAGTACAGTTAAAAAAAATATATATCGGAACGAATCGCCCAATAATAATAAATATATGGTGTGATTCGTCCCGCGGGACGAATAGACCCATTGAGATGGCATTGTTAGGCGTTTCGGTCCGCGGACCAAAACACGAGCGGACCGAAATGCCCCAAAATCCACGGTGCGGGTATTACCATCAGGCGTGTTGTAGTCAAGCGTAAGCCTATTTACTATAAAAAAAAGCTAAACATGGTTAAGGGCTGACTACGAGTATTATCCTATGCAAAAGCTCACAATATGATAATATTCATATACCAGGATTATCCCCGAAGGGGTTGGGCAAATGACATTTGCACTAACCATCGGTTAATCTATTGAGTCATGATGTGATATGCGGTGAACCTGATGCCGCCTTTCACATATAAATATTAACCGATCAATTTTTTTTTTATGTGATAATGGTCTCATTGCTTTATTGCTGGATAAAGGCATTCCCCTTTAAAGTCCATTCGTTACGGTTTTGTGTTTACTCCATCCACCCTGGCAGAAACTTCAAATCTATCTATACATATAATAAAAATGTAACGGATCGCTGTCTGTACATGGAAGATATACGAGAAAAAATATTATAGGAGACCTTTATCAACGCAATAGAACCCAAAACTATGATTTTTGGAATTTTTGTCTGTTTGTCGGTTTGTCTGTGCGTTTGTGCACGCTAATCTCAGAAACGGCTGAACCGATTTCGATGCAGTTTTCAGGAATAGGATATATTGTGACAGGTCCCACTTAACATATAGGCTACTTTTTATCCCGGGAAAATGTTTTTATCCCGGATAATTTCGACATTTTGTTTTTTCTGTAGTCCACGCGGACGGAGTCGCGGGCGTCCACTAGTATTTAATTAAATTTAATGATTCCAAAACTATGGGATTAATATAAGTACGTGGGTAACTGGAACCTTCTTCGTATACTGTAAATCCTGTAGTTCAGGAGGTCTACTCTGAAGTGACGATAAACGAAGTATCGGCCGAATATCGAGGTGTTTCCTACTACGAACTTCCTTCGATCGGATCAGTCGCGCCGTTTTTTCATTCGGTCCGATCGAACTCTATTTGACAGGTATAAGGGCTAGATAATAGAAAGCTTACAATATTAGTCAATGTGAATTATTCTCTATGGTTACGAATGAGTTGTGAACTCAGATGAATGAATCCGAAGCAATTTCGTAGTAGGGTCAAAGGCTGTCAAAGGCTTCGATTCGGTCGGGCTTCGGTCGGACCGAAAGATTCGAAAGCGGCATTTCAGAGTAGACCCCCTGGCTACTCGGGAATACAGCCGTGCTTATAATATATAATCAACATCATCAGCCTATTGCAGTCCCCTGCTGGAAGTTGGCCTATCCCAGAGTACGCCACGAGACTGCCATAGGGGTATTTGCCCATAGTCACCACGCTGGGCAGGCGGGTTAGGTGACCGCAGTTTGTATTTTGGACTATGTTGTCAACACGGCAGGCGCTGCTGCCCACCTCCAGGAAACCCTTAATCGGCTCGTACGATACCTACGGGCAGACATAGGGTGGTACGAATTCTACTCTGCCGGCACCAGACGGTCATAATATATAATGTATGTAAGATATTTTATAACTATGTTGTAGACTTTTGGATACTAAAGTTTCTCGCTATATCCTATAACCTGCACCGCGTGGGCCACTCAGGTCAGGAGGCTCTATTGTTGTTGCAGACTTGCAGCTGCTTACAGCCTAACTACAGCCTGAAGAGCACTGGAGGGGTAACGTTATAGTGCCTTCTCTGTCCCGCTAGCTAGTTCCTTGCAGTTTTTGTTTTTGTAGTCATTTGTCATAAAAAATCGGGAGAAATAATTATTACCACAAAACAAGACCTTAGAGATCTTAATGAGGGGTGTGTTGTGTTTGTAAATATTTAAATATTATTTATTAACATTTTTATGTTTTTTGTTTTTATTTCCGTTCGTACACACTATTCTTTACATGTTTATATCCAGATTGCATTAGAGAGGATAGTGTACTCGTAAATATCTGTATGGACTTTGCTATCCGCTTCAATAGGATTGTGCGATATATTTTTTAATGGAATCAACTTATGTATAGAGTAAAATTGAGTAATTTTTCTAGATTATTTACCTGGTTAAATACCATACTGATTTAAACCATCTACAATACTTTGGTGGTATACTTCAATGCAATACAGTCCGTTTTCTAGTTTTATAAGATGCTTAATGTAATATGATTACAAAAATTCCATTGGTTGAGCTATAGTTTATATCATCTTTGACAATACCTAGCCACAAATGTTAAGTGTTACTATCTGATATCTTATCCAATGTAAGATTCTTTTGTTAATATGTTACTTAGTTTTGACTGTGTCGCTGGGAGTTTTCTTGCTATTTCTTCTTCCAAGCAGTGACACTTCACTGAGATAGTGTAACAGTAATAGTAGAATCATGCGGTGTGTCAGACCTAATGTTGGTTTTGCCATAAAGGAGAACTGTGTAGCAGCTCTTCTGGATTTCGTCTTTAGGCGACCTTAACTCTTATTCTCCACGTTGGTGGCTATTAAGCCCCGAATCGCTAACTTATGCCTGACAGACCGTAACAAATCGCACCTTGGGGTGGTGACCGTTGCCAAAGCAAAAGCTTTGCAATTTATTTATTTTTGGGTTGTTTCTTTTTTGTTTGGTAGCGGTTTCATTTTTGGGGTGCGAACATAGAAAGTAACATATAATTAGACAATCGACAAACAAGTGTTAATGCTTTCATATTCACATTTGGACAAAGTCGCGATAGTAACCTCTGTAGACCTCAGGAAGAGCTATCTAAAAATATTGCTACATGTAGCTATTGATTACAGTAACCAGGATTTGCATTATCTTTTAGTAAATGTACAATTTAACGAAGGTTTAGAATCAGAATGACATAATCAATTTTAGGAAAATTTTGATTATATTAGAGACGAAAAAAGTTATCTTAAATTTTCTATGTAGGTACATTTATAAGCTTCTCCATTGATCACAAAGTTTCCATTTTAATATTTCCATACATCGTATTCCGAACAACATACATTATAGTAATGTCCTCTTGTTTTTCTATGAAAAGCCACAGACTTAGAGATACTGCAATATTTATATTTTTGGACGTCGCTCTTTCAGTTCATTTTTGGCTGGCAGTATAATACCGCATAACGTATTGCCCAAGAGAGATCTGAGGAATGTAGTGTCGAATATATGAATAAATTTGATTATCGGGTCCGCAGAAACTTTAAATATACTCGAAGATATCTTGCATTGTTCTGTAGCTGTATTTTAAGCAATAAAAAGGCAGCAGTAGAGACAAATTGCGAACATGTAATTCTTTAAACTTTTAAATCATTCGTTCACAATATAGTTGAACTGATGGGTCTGTATTAACAATAATTTTATTGCAATGTATCAATAGGCATAATTATTTATGGATACAATAAGATGTATCGTTGAAATAATTTATCCAAAGATTGGCTTCGATGCTGTTGACAGTCAATTTGACTAATATTTTACTATAGTAAATCTATAACAATGTTCCCATTATAAATATGTTTTAAGAAATGAAAAGAATTTTCACCCGAGTGGGTCTCGAACCCACGGCATCTCGCATTCCATGCAGTGCTCTCACCAACTGAGTTACCGGTTTCTTAATGTTCTTATTGACATGGTTTGAGAAAACGGCCATAAGATCTTATTCAAGTGGTGTAAAGGTACAAATTAGCCTAATCACAGTAATCACACATTAGCCAGCACAGTGGCTTGAAACTATAATGAGCGTGTAAAGCCGCTAGTGTTCACTAGTAAATAAATAACACTGTAGACACAGTAAAGTACCTAATGAATGGTCATTTGCATTGAGTTATTTACAGAGGCAGTCAACGTAATATCCTATCTGCTTTACCTTCTACTCTCGTAAATACCGTCATTAATAAAACTTGAGCTTTGTTACTTCATCTGAATTGAATAAAATGTAGATATTTTAAGATTTGTTTGCTTTTAGGAGTAATGTGTCTAGAAATATTTAAGCACTATTTATGATGTACATTACCGTCCTTTCTTGTTACGACATTAAAGTTATTTTGTTAGATCTAAAGAGCTTAACTGTATTCTATATAATAGCATGGAATTTCGAAGATGACGACTAGTTAACTATTTAAGGTGCAATCATGAAATATATACAATCATGAATATCTTATAACTTTGGGATCTCCGATCTTTTCTATATGTATATAGTTCGATCCCAGTCACGGGCCTTGATGGACCAATGAATTTATTTCATGTACAGATTTTAATGTCACTTAGCTCGTGCCTCGGCAAGCACGTAAAACTGTTGGTTCTGCGCCTAATCTCTCTCCGGTCGTTTCGGCTTTCCGTCCCATCGGACTATGAGAGTGAGGGAATCGAGAGTGCATCTGTGTGTGCGTACACGCCCTATAATATCTCCTGCGTACCTGGCTAATCTCCGTAGAGATTGGTCGCCTTGGTCGAAAATATGGTCGGAATATCTTATTATACTATATGTATAGATAGAGAGATAAAATTCTTCAATGTAATAGATATTTTCAAACAAGGTGGAACTTATGACGTCGAATATATATACCCAATACTTGTTTATACTTAGCTGTATTTTTATTCAGCTGTGCAATATGTACAAGAGCTGTAAACTTACATACCTAAATAAAGGAAATAAACTAAAAATGTAGCGATCCGCATTATACACTCTTATGTCCGTGTTTGTAAAAAAAAAATATGTCAAAAATGTTTACACTAGAATGTGAGCTAGCCTGGAGCTAGATTACATAACGGTTTATATCAAGAAATATATTATAGCTAGAGCGATAGGTGAGTATGCATTTTGGAACCATAAAGAATCCAAACTACGAGCTACCATCTTCCTTATATCCATTAAACCTTATTCAGACCCACAATTCAGCAGACAGAAAACCTAAAAACCTCTGCAACGTATCCATTCTTTAGCATTTCACTCCAAACTCTTAACGGTCGATTCTGAAACCGCCATTTCATTTCAAATATTTTCTAAGAGCCACTCGCCGGCTGAATGCAGGCAACGAAAGGTCGAATCCGCACTATTTCACTGAGAAAATATTGTAATGGAATACCCAGTCGTATAGGAGAGTTATTGGCGGCTTGCTACCGCGATAAAAGAATGACTTGCAAGGTTTTAGCTTTGAGATTTTGTTATTGTCTTTGGCTTTTATTTGTAATGGTTGTGGCTGATTTATCTAGAAGCCACTTTTTATTGATCCTTTGGCGATACAGAGATTTAATATTGTGCAGTCATCAGCTTGAGTATGATCAAATTATAGGGGCTTGATTTTATGGTTGTGGCCCGGATATAACTTGAACAAAATGATATACGAATTAGTACTATATTTGCCACGGGATGTTTGCTATTTAAATACTCTTTCTAGATTGGCACAATTTAGGAGTTTGATATGAACGGGTGGCTGCTCTTTTATCATGCCTCTTTACTTAAGTTTTAAGCACGTGAGGTAGTGAAAAACTTAAAGGAATTGATGTCATCCCATTAATTTTGTCTGGGCCTAAACCATCGCATCTGTAAAGCAGTCGTGTCTTTATGTATCAATTTACATATGTCCACAGATCATAGCGACACTATCAGCTATTCCAATAAGTTGGTAGTTTATGCAAATGAAGACATGTTTACAGCCCTGGCATCCCTGGACAGGATTACAGAGCACTTTATAATAATATGTAAATTAGGCTCAAGCAGTCCCGAGATACAAAAGTTAAAATCAACCCACTCGACCCTTGGATATTTATGTTGCCTAAATTAATAAAACAAAGCAAATGCTTCACGTAATACAAACAAAAATCCGGCTGAGTGGTGTCTCCATGCAGGAGACGTGAGGATTAAGGCGTAATAACATGTAAATCAGACCTGGCCTTAAACTGTGTTTTGAAATGGAGAAGATAGCGGATCCATTGACTTGATTTTCTATTCGTGCTCGGTCTCCACACTTAAGCTTTACTATTAAATGTAATTTTTTCCTACTACATAGGGCTACAGTTCACATAACTGCTACTAAATGTGGGCACCATGTACCCCTTCTTCTTACTAAACTACGCCAGCCTACTCTCATAATTTCTTGCCAGCAATGCTGGTTAACTGAAAGAGAATGTTATGTAGCATTACGTTCGCCTCTGTAAAACATTAAGAGTGCAATTAAGAATTTTCATTAAAATTTGTTATCACTGTTATCAGCCAGTTGTATTACTGTGAACTCTTATCTTAACGATACCCCTGATATAAGAGTGATATATGACTGATTCAGTTATAACAGAAAATTAATTGTAAACATAATGTAAGCGGTGATTTCTGTTTCTTTTCCATTAAATAGTGAAGATGTGCATAATATTTATTTCTTCATTTTGGTTCATTCGTAGATTGTCAAATCATCAATGGAACAGTTACGAATGAAGGTAGATTTCGCTTGTCACTTACAACTTGTTTCCTATCTATGCCTTTTTAAATAATTTATGTATCACAAGTTTTAGGAGCAAATAATGTTGAAGTGATCTGGAAACCCGGATTAGTATTGATTTTGTATTGAACTGATCAGGAAGTAATTTATTGTTTAATTGCCTATGCTGATGTAAGAATTCAGATGATGCAGATAGTCTCTTGCCACTGACCTACTCATCATCTGGCCCCCCTATGCTTAAAGTAAACGTAGGAGCTCTTTCATGATCCTGCAGTTCTTAATTAATATGAATATAACATCTTCCTCTTTATTACTTTATTCTTCAAGACTAGCGGCCGCCCACGATTTCTTCCTCTGATACCTTAAAATTTACGTCATTTCCCGTTCCCGCGGGAAATTTGGGAAATCCTTTCTTATCGGATGCCTACGTCACACGCGTCACACATATAACACACCCTCCAAGCTTCAAGTCTGTAAAATCAGCAATCTAGGCGGAGCATCCAGCAGACATTTCGGACAAAGCATTTTATCTATACATAGTATAAAATGAAGTTGCGAAGCGCGCCCAAAATGTGTTTGTTACCTAGGATCTCAAAAACTACTATATCAATAGCTATGCGGTTTTCAATAATGGAAAGAAGACATTCCAGGGATTCTATAGGTGTATAATTTAGGTGTACCTACTTAAGAAATTATTAGAGGAATCGTAACAGTTATCAGACGGACGGAAGAAAAACGAGCTTTTTGGAGGCTTGCATTGCGTGCGCTGCTGAAATAACTCAAAATACAGAATAACAATGTATGGGGGAATTATTCTTCTCAAAAAGTTCTATAAAAAAGTCTGCGATAGCATATGTCTATCCTTTAAGGTTTAGCCACAATAACGATTTTAGTGGTGTTCAAGTTTAATTTACGAAATATCTTATTTTTCAATTACTCGATGTTCCTACCGACATAGACCAATAAACATAAAACAAAATGCATATCAAATTAAAGCTGATGAAATGAGGATTCCGAATATATACATATCATAACACTTTTATGTTAATATTAATACACAAGATGCATTTACAATGCCGAGGGCAGAGATGGCGGCGGCAGCGGCTGCGTTCCGTCGTTGTGTCAGTCGGTCGGTCCGCATAGCACGACAGTGGCGGCGAGTGGCGGCGCGCGGCGGCGGCGACGGCGGTGGTGGGGGTGGGCTCATGTTGAGGTGCGCGACCCGAACGGGCAGACCAAAGAGTAGGCAGACAACGTTGATGGTTGTGTCGAATTATAAACTACAGCTGTAAAAGTCGAATATCCGAGCGAAGCCGGAACCGCGGGCTGCTAGTATATTATTATATAGATACATTAGATACGGGTGTTAGAGTTCTAATGCGCATGATTGTCGATAATCGAATTTCCATTGTGACTTCCAGTTTAAGGATATTTTTTCAATTACTCAGAAGGACACGTAAGGTCTCGACGTCAACCGTCGTCACAAATATTGAATCCTCGGCATAGAATACTTAATATTCTGATCATTTTTCCATTTTTAAGGATCTTCCAAAATGGAAATTTCGCTGTAAATAGATTTCTGTTGATCGCCTCTTTGGGATAGTTAGTAAGAGGTTTTATAACATTGGAATAAAGACGTATGCCTATAAAAAGATTGTAAATACAGCAGCATTTTTAGCCAAAAAATTAAGCCTAGTTTATTTTACGTATTCTATAGATAAAAGAAAAAAATATCCCATTTTTAAAAACAAAATATATGTTTACCATGAATCCTACACTAGGATTATCTATAATGTATTATTCTTCAGATAAATTTAAAGTTTTTCCTGGCAGTTGACAAAAAACGAAGCTGTGGAGAAAATTCCATAAGCTACAGTGAACCGCGGACCCATAGTCCAACCAGAAGGAGTAGTCAGGTCTTTGCCCAGCTGTAGGAAACATAACAAGCTAATAAAAAACAAGTTTTTAATATTATTATTATTTTGTATCTCTTCCGAAAGTCTTGTAGGCGATGGGCTGACCACCTGTCACTACTTACTAACCGAACTTGTACATCTTAACTATACCCTCAAAATTGGTCAGAAGTGGCATCATGTGGTTCTATCGGCCCTTGGTGCTCTACCTACCCCGTAAAGGATAAAGGCGTGATTATATGTACCTATGTATGTAGTCGCTATTATTATTATCACTGGATTTAGTAACTATAGATAGTTCCAGGATTGTGTTAACCATACATTAATTTATTACAACGCCTTACGTATCTGCCTATCTTGACAGCATCCTGGATACTGATCAGATCTCTTATTTAAATAGGAATCCTAGATATGTGTGATAAGCGAAGAATGAGCTAATAAATCAATTCAGACATAATATAAAGCTAATCGCTGTTAAGGCGCAGACACATCTGGGGGCTTAGTCGAAGATACTCGTAAATCGATCGAATCTATAAAGGTTCGTGTTCGAAACATTTATCCAATAGGTTCTATATGCATTGACATCCTTTATTTATGCGCTTACTTAAAAGTAAACTTTTCAATTTAATTACTTGGAAGAAATCACTGATCTTTATTACATTTGGGCCCAATATTTTGACTAACTACCTCTGTCCAAAAATACAGTGTTATTTCTGTACAATTGTTTCGCCACGAAATTATTTCGTGGTGTTACCAGTTGTTTGCTCACAGATTGATATCCCAAATAATTTTGTAAATTATTTTATTCTATTTATTTCAACAGAGTATTATTGTACATTCAAAATTCGAATTCTCTTCCCGAGCATACAGTACAAGTCAGTAGAGGGACAAGAGAGTCTTGGTGTTTTGTAGGCGATGAGCTGACCACCTGTCACTACTAACCGAACTTGTACATCTCAACTATACACTCAAAATTGGTCAGAAATGGCACCATGTGGTTCTATCGGCCCTTGGTGCTCTGCCTACCCCGTAGAGGCGTGATTATATCTATGTATATATGTAAAATTCGAATTCTGAGAATCCTTAAATGCTAAAGTAAGTTTGTTTGTCACCTCTTCTGGCTTTATTTACTCAACCAATCTTGTTGATTTTTTTCATGCAGATCTATACATGGTGTTTATGAGAGCCAGGCTAATATTGATACCATAACTTCGGACTATGATTCTGAAGCGGAAAGCACTGAAAATTTTCGCAGGAAAATTCCAAATTTTTTCGACTTTTTTTTTATTTTCAGGAAAAAATAGTTTAGTTTGTTTTATTTGACCTTATTTAAGAGTTAAAAATATAATTTTAACCAAAAAAGGATTTTAAAAAAAATTGCCCCTAAAATGTTCAAATAACTGATTTTTGCCTGGCTGTCACCCACACCCTGCATGTATAGTTGGGAGTATGGAGAAGGACATAGCATAGACTACATTTTATAGGAACTCGTAGTCCACGTAAGGGAAGTCTCGGCCAACGGCTAGTCTACTATATATAACTGGCCAGAATTTCCACCAATTCGAAAGTAGTGCACAACAGCTCTAATATTTATTGTCATAAATGGAGGAAATAAGGAAAAATAATAACTCAGCAAATATGTCTCCGCGTGTCAAATTTCCGGACTTGACCGTACTCCACCAATTGGGAATGAAATAACTTGTGTGATTCGATTAGAGGGACATTATGTACTCGTGTTTTCTGCTAATATTTTCTGATAATATAATGTTCACACACTTGACAACACACTACGAGTAACTTAGTCCCACACTAAGGTTTCTAAGGTCCTGTGTCGTAGGCAATGAAGTAACAGTATACATATAAATAGATAACTCTAGAAATATTAATGACTCAAAAAAAAAACATAACATTCATTATATCAATGTTTGCACCTACCGGAATTCGAACCCAAGAGGTACGAGTATCACAGGCGGGGTCACTACCAATTAGACCAATCGGCCGTCCAAATATTATTTAGCCGCGTGGTGCCGGCAGAGTAAGAGTTTGTACCACCCCTGTCGGCCCGTGGGTATCATGCGGGGCGATTAAGGGTTTCCGGTAGGTGGGCAGCAGCGCCTCCCGTACTGACTATATAGTCCGAAAATCACACTGTCACCAACCAGCCTGCCCAGCGTGGTGCCTATGGGCAAAAACCCCTGTGGCAGTAGCCTTGTGGCGTGCCCAGGGGGAGGCCTTTATCCAGCAGTGGACTGCAATAGGCTGATGATGATGATGATGATGCTAAACGTGGCTATAGGATCTCATTCGCAATCCTGAAGTTCTGGCTTCCTCATGTTTAGAAACCATATGCACATCTATTATGATTTAACAAATATAAATCTACATATCAGATTTACGAGTGTACATAATTTTGTATTATCTACTTTGCAGTTTCAAATCAATATTTCATCTTTATCAATATTCATGAACATTATGAACTCAATCTTTATGAACAATTTGTTTGTAATTTTGGATAAAAAAACAAATATGATATCTCTTGTCATTCTCTACAAAATGCGTAAATATGACTAAAAGTAAACTAAAGTAAACTAAAAGCACTGATCAATCAATTTGGCCTAAATGAAATATGAACCATGGAACTAAATAAAATAGTCAAACGGTTACAAAGACACTAGCGCTTATGTATGACGACATCATTACTAAAACGATGTACCAATTATTATTACTGGAACCGAGCATAACCATTAATTTTGGAGTTAGGCTATGAATGTAACTATCTGTCTTAGTGATATAGTAAGAATTGGGAGGAGTTGGCCTAACAACGTTTAAGTATAGGTACATACATAAGTATATTATGTACGAGTAGTATGTACAGTTTAGTTTATTGATTATTTAAGGTAAATCTTACTTTTATTCGTTGCAATTATTAGTTGGGTACTTGTAAGTTGTTTGTGCACATTTGTTACGTACCCTATACTCTTTCATTATTCTGTTTTCCTCACTCTTGCTTGCTTGTTTGCTGGAAGAGATAAGCACGAAATTGTACATTTTTCCTGTGTTTTAAGACTACTTATAATATATCTTTATGTTTGTGTACAATCCTATTTCCCACTAATGTTATAACTGCGAAAGTTTGTAAGTATGGATGGATGGATGTTGTTACTCTTTCACATAAAAACGGCTGGAGCGATTTGAATAAAATTTGGTTTGAAATTAGCTGATACCCTGGATTAACACCTAGACTACTTTTATTCCGGATAATTTCGATTTTTTATTTTTTCTGCAGTCCACACGGATGAATTCGCGGGCGTCCACTAATAAAGAATAAGACTAAGAATACACACGGCCAGAGGCGGCTCGTCCTAAAGAGCGCTGGTGCAGTGCACTTCCACCCCACCCATGAAGATTACATAGGCAGACTTTATTTTTTTTATACACATATCTATTTTTCTATATACTTATTCAAAACTAGTGAACGCCCGCGACTCCGTACGCGTGGACTGTAGAAAATCAAAATGTCGAAATTATCCGGGATAAAATAAATTCCCGGGATAAAATGTAGCCTATATGTTAATCCGGAGTATCAGCTAATTCCATACCAAATTTTATTAAAGTTGCTGCCGGTTTTACGTGAAAGAGTAACAAACACCCATCCATCCATCTATCCATACTTACAAACTTCGCCTACATGTTAAGCTATATGTTAAGTGGGATCTGTCACAATATATTCCTAAAAACTGCATCGAAATCACTTCAACCGTTTCTGAAATTAGAGTGCACAAACATCGATCCATTACAATTTTACTATATGTATAGATTTTATTTCTTTTCTAATTTACCTATAGGTACAAACAAAACTCTAACAAATACCTTCCTATTCCTGCTACGAAAAAATATCATGAGCCGTCTCTGCACACGGCTGTACAGTTCCCAAAGTGAGGTAGCCAAGACTGCTACCTCACATTGGGAGGATGGATTATAAAGGAGTTCACACATCAATAACATGCATAGCGATGCAAAATGTAAAATATCAGTAACATTGGGAGCTCATCGTCTAAGCAAACGCCATTGAGATCCTTAGTCGACTCTAACGACATACCAATGCGGAAGGATGCAGCTGATGTATTCTAATTTATACTTTATAATAATTACCATAACTTATAAATTGAGCGTACTGTATCTCAACTGCACCACAATAAGTGTACCTACCTGCTGTTGCGAAATTGTTGACAATCTATTATGAATCGGGATGAGTGGTGAGGTGTGTGGACCGGTTTACGGTATACTATTGATATAAATGTATACGAGTATGTAGGTACCTATAACGGGCGCGCGGTAAAATAAGTGATTGTTTTTGACGCGCCTGACGTGAATTTACATGTATGTTTTATCGAAATAAATGCTTTTTATTATTATATTATTATTATAAATTCAGATTAGTAGCCTATGTTTTTTTTATGTCCAAGCAATTTTTATGTACAACTGTAGAATTTCATCAAAATCCGCTACAAAGCTTTTGTTTAAAAAAAGTATACAAACATATCTTTGCAACGAACTTTCTTATGTGTACTACAAGAATTATATTACATAGGATAGTGTGACTATTGCACTAGTGTTGGACTAGGGCTAAAGTTAGTGAACGGTGCACACTGCGCTGCGTAGGCTATACGTACAGGCAGTTGCAAGGCTATCATCATTTACAGCCCTGAGAAGTTCACTGTTGGACATAGGCCTCCCCCAACAACCTCCACTCCGACCGGTCGGAAGCAGCCTGCATCCAACCGACGCCCGCAACCTTGGCCAGGTCATCCGTCCACCTCGCGGGTGACTTTCCCACGCTGCGCTTGCCGATACGTGGTATCCACTCTAGAACTTTCCGACTCCATCGGCCATCAGTTCTTCGAGCTATGTGCCCTGCCCATTACCACTTCAGCTTGCTGGACCGTTCAGCTATGTCGGTGATCTTTGTACGTCTGCGGATCTCCTCATTTCTGATTCGATCACGCAAGGCTATATAAATAAATAAATAATTACAAACATCACAACAGATTGATCTAGTCCCACACTAAGATTGACAAACCAGTATTGATTTTCGAATCTCCTCTTCATTCTCCATTCGTGGTCTTATCGATGATCAGCCGTCACTATGCATTAATTTGAGTTTCGGTGTCCATTAGTTTACATATACCTAATTATAAATTGATATATAATGTACTAAGTTTAAAAAGGATTGTATCTGTTTATGGGGTACAGGAAGGACTGAAATTGTGACAAAAAAATTGCGGAACTAATAAGCCGAAATTAACTCTGTTTCTATCCGACTTTCACGCCAAAATACTAATTTAAATGAAACAGTTATAATCTAGGGCTACTCTACAGCTGCTTCTCTTCCCGGGCATACTGTACAACTCAGTAGAGGAACAACAGGGTCTTGGTGTTTTATAGGCGATGGGCTGACCACCTGTCACTACTAACCGAACCTTGTACATCTTAACTATACCCTCGAAATTGGTCAGAAGTGGCACCATGTGGTTCTATCGGCCCTTGGTGCTCTGCCTACCCCGTAAGTGATAAAGAGGTGATTAAATGTATGTATATATGAATAATCTAGGGCCTGAGGACGGACAGTACAGTTGTGCTACCAAAATGGAATAGCCAAAACTGCAGGATCGTAATGGAGATCCTGCTGCCACACTTAGAATAGCAAAGACAGGTGTAAATGATGACATGTTGCTAGCTTATCGCCTAAGAGAATGCCCGAGTTCCTTAATCGTCTCTTACGTCATGAACGAGAGGAGATGCAGCTGATGTATTCGATTAACAGTATATACGTAGAATTCGTACCACCCCATGTCTGCCCGTGGGTATCGTACGAGGCGATTAAGGGTTCCCGGGAGGAGAGCAGCAGCGCCTGCCGTGCTGACAACATAGTCCAAAATACAAACTGCAGTCACCAACCCGCCTGCCCAGCTATGGGCAAAAATCCCCCATAGCAGTTTTATGGCGTGCCCCGGGGAGGCCTACGTCCAGCAGTGGACTGCAATAGGTGATGATAAAACAACTATGTCTACATCACCTCCCTACAAAAAAATTACTTTTCCAGAAGGAAATGCTTCGCAAATTCGAGACATTTCGCGCTAATTGTCTCCATTACGTGAGTGTACCCTAATAAAGGTGAGAGATATCAGTCCCGGAAGTTATGTCCACATAATCCGATTACACGCGCAACTTCGCGCCAGATGGGGCAGTCGACTTAGATGGTACGATACGAGTATACCTAAATAAGTAATAGAATTGTTAGACGAAAATTGTATCAATTTTTTTGCCGCGTGGTGCCGGCAGAGTAAAGTTTGTACCACCCCTGCCTGCCCGTGGGTATCGTACGAGGCGGGCAGCAGCGCCTTCCGTATTGACAACATAGTCTTAAAAATCAAACTGCGGTCACCCACCCGCCTGCCTAGCGTGGTGACTATGGGCAAAACCCCCCTGTGGCAGTAGCCTTATGGCGTGCCCTGGGGGAAGCCTACGTCCAGCAGTGGACTGTAATAAGCTGACGAAGAAGACGATTTCTTACCCTCTTTGGGAATAGCTAAGTTATTATCCGTACATGAAAATAGGTTCAGTGGTCACATCGCAACATTTGACTGCAAGTTGCAAATCAAAACTGATGTTAGATTTGGATATGAAGCAACAGATTAGGTGGACCACAGCGGTAATTGATGAGATGTCGTAATTGGGATGAGGAATATCCCCAGGTGGATTACAGTAACTTATTGATTTGTTAAACTAATTCCGACTTACAGAAGCAAATGAGTAATATTCCCAGCCTAGGGAAACAAAGTAAACACTAATTCTCGGCTTGAGCACTTCCCCTAGGACCTGACCGTAATTACTGACTAACGTTACGGTAACCGTAATCCGTACACGTACGCAGAGTAAAAATTCTATTTGTACATCCTACATAAATAATTACACACACACTTTCAATCTTTCTAAATACATAAAGCGCAAGGCTAATAACTGACGATATATTGCTGCAAACTACTGACTGATTGGTATTGTTATAACCCTTGACTTTGATTTCATAGGGGTTGTCATGTGGCCCTCATATTCACTCGGTTAAAAAGGTGAAATTAGTAAAAAATAACTATTGGTTTAATAAAAATATCGTTAACATTATGTTTTTTTTTCTAGGACTACACTTACAGAGATCCAAGCCGAAGTATTAAATATTACTATATGTAATAAAATATTTTTCCCTTATACAAAATTCACAAAATCCCTTCATAGTATACTTATACGTCATAAAAGGAAACCACAGTCCAAATATCACGTTTCTGGCTTCAGTAGTTTTGCCTCAGCGTTGATGAATCAGTCGGGATATGTTAAATCAATATGACGACCAGTGTCCAAGATTCTATATCCCATTTGTGTCCTATCTGACTATTGAGAAATAATCCTTAACGTAAAGCACGAGTTACAATAAAACAAGGTTGTACTGCTGATGCTAATATCCGCTCAGATTCTGATTTTATTCCGTCTACAACGTACGTTGAAAGGAAACCGACATATTCACGAAATCGAGAACATGCTTCTCCGGATACCCTCTGAAGCAAGTATTGTAAAATGCTCAATTTCCTTTATACGTGAACAGTACGAATGTAAAAGATTTCTATTTATAATATCGAGGGGTGGAAGGCTATTTGGGATAAGCTAAATAATAATAATATATAATATAATATATATATTGTTATTGACTATACAGGATATGTGTGTTATACGACAGTGTTATTACGAGTACTCGCAGGAAATGTATTTTTAATTTGACAATCCGTAATGTTTGCTTTCCGCGCCAATTGTATTGGGCGATCCCGTGACTAGTTAAATGGGCTAATTGGTTATTATGTGATACATTAATGATCTTCGTACCACTTGTGACTCTCCATTGGGGTTGATCATAATTTTAAACTTTTTTAGAACCACCTTTTTTTTTTCAATCATCCATAGGTTAAAATTTTGTTTTTAAGTCATTAACAAAGGCCTATTTAAACGAACAATACAATTTTTTTCCTGAAATTAAAAAAAAACTGAAAATTTTGGAATTTTCCTGCGAAAATTTTCAGTGGTTTTCGCCTCAGAATCATGGTCTGAATTCGCTATATCAATATTTGCCTGGCTGTCACTTCCATCTTGTATAGACTACAGAATGACTATATTATAATGTGAAATTAAATAAATTTGAAAAAAAATAAAAAAAAGATTTGACGGCCGATTGGTCTAGTAGGTAGTGACCCTGCCTGCGACGCTATATGTCCTAGGTTCGAATCCCGGTAGGTGCAAACATTGATATGATGACTATCGATGTTTGTTTCCGAGTCATGTATGTTTCTATACTTATCTATGTATTTATATACCGTTGCTTAGTACCCACAACACAAGACCTTAGAGATCTTAATGTGGGACTACACATTAATGTTGTGAAGTGTGTGAATATTTATTTATTTAAAAAAAAAACGTAAAAAGATAACAAAAACAAACTTTTATATTTGCGATATCTGGGATTATAGGGGTAGTTGGGATATCTTTACTCTCATAATAACAATATTATTATGTATATTGTATAGAGGTAAATATTATCATTATATCATATTAGGTACATCTCTTGGGTCGATTAGACTATGTACCAATTTTCCCAGTGAAAGCAATATTGGAAAATTTATTAGAACATTTACTCCAATGGGAAGTCTGCGCGTTTGTTAATTGATCTTTTTCAGACGATAAGCAAGCAACTTGTCACGTGACTGTAGGTTCTCTTAAACGATTCGGCTGTTCTGAAAACACAGGCGTATGTATATTTAACATATATATATATATATATTTTTATGAAATAAACTAGTGACACGCCCGGCTTCGCACGCGTGCAATTCTGATACTATACATAATATATTTAATTATAACTTTCCCAAATGGTTTGCTGGAAGAAATCTATTTCAGAGATAAGCACACCTTTGTACATTTTCTTTCATAATTTCTGTCTGTATATAATTCTATGTGTACAATAAAGAATAAGAATATAAACCTTCCTCGTAAATTTACTCTATCTATTTTAAAAAAACCGCACCATAATTCGTTGCGTACTTTACAAGATCAAGCATACATAGGGTCAGACAGACAGCGGGAATCAACTTTGTTTTATAATATGTCGTGATAATAATTGGCAAATCCTTACCAAGTTAACCCACTACTCACTAGACTGGAGCAGGCACGTGTAAACGTAACGAGTTGCGTAAATTTACAAACGTAACTGGCAGTAAAGCGCGTTACAGCGAGGGAGATCGATTACACTGATAGCATATACATTACCAGGTTTAAAGCGTGAATTTAAGGTTTAATTTCAGTTTTTACATTATACGTTTAAAATAAACGGGTAATATGTTTAAAGCTGTGGTTTAAGAAATACAGTGCCGGCGCATCGTTTTCTCGAAATTGCATTATTATTGTATTCTATACGTCAGGGTGTTTGTGACAGCCAGGGAAATATTTATATGCTGCAATTTTTTTATATTTTCAGGTAAAAATAGTGCAGTTCGTTTTATTAGGTCTTAGATAATGGCTGAAAAACAAAATTTTAGTTAATTTTCCAATAGTTGATTTTCAAAAAAGTTACACTCAAATAAGTTCAAAAAAACTAATCAAACCAAACAGCGTCACAAGTGACCCAAAAAACAGAAATGTATCACACAATAACCGATACGCTCATTTAACTAGTCACAGGTTCGCATGATACAATTAGCGCAGAAATCAAACATTACGGATAATCAATTTAAAAATAATAAGTAGGTAATAACACTAATTGTACTGTAATGGTCATAACTATAACTGGTACTTGGTACTTGTTCAGCACTTGAGTATTTTCCTAGTTATCACACACACCCTGTATAGTTTTCTTATTATAATTTTGTAAGCACTGATCTAAAGCATAACTTTTAAATCAGGATTATTTCCATTATGGAAGCGAGAAGTTCTTATTCATTTTTGGAACAATAATATTCATACTTCAACTTTTACACTAAACGGTTAGGTAGCGCTGTCTAAGTACAGCCAGGAAAAGCGCAATTCGATGATCCGAAAATCACGGCACCGACCCGCCTGCCCAGCGTGGTGACTATGGGCAAAAACATTCCTATGGCAGTAGCCTTGTGGCATGCCCTGGGGCTGACCTACGTCCAGCAGTACGTCCAATAGGCTGATACGTGTTAATGCAATTAAAGATATTACGGCTGCCCAATCTACTATCTAAAACCAAATGATTGTATAAAGTAAATAGTACAATAATAAAAGAAACAATTATAGGTATATTATGGCTTCGGCGGAGAAAACTAATTTACTTTAAAAAGCTTCGAGAAAACCAAACGAATGCCTATCGGACTAATGTAGAAATGCAGTTTTATAACAGTATTTACTATCTAATTCTGTTACTATTTTCATTGATCGAGTACATAATATGTACAGAAAATACGAAAAAATACTCGTATTTGTACTTCAGCCCCTAGCTTACAGCTCGATCAATAAAAATAATAACAGAAGTACATAGTAAATACTGTTATAAATCTCCATTTCTACATTGTTTCCAAAATAGGATAGTTGTAGATCCAATTAGCCATGTTTAACAAAGTGGGGCCGGATATATACGATCAACGCCTAAAATAATTTAATTGGAAGAAGCCCCGCATCTGCACAGGAAATCTTATAACTCTTTCGATATTTTCTGAATCTGATAAAATATCAGAGAGTCATGTGATCACACGCGACGACTGGTTGTATGGGGCAGGTGAATGAAATCAATGATGTAATAGGTCAATCTGGATGAGGGACTTAAGATATTATTCATGTTTTACACCTAGCCCCGCTTCGTTAAATGTGGCTGTTGGATCTCGTTCGTGATCTTGCAGTTCTGGCTACTCAGTTTTGGATACACCGCCATATGTAATTGTATATGTAATGACTTCTTATGGTTAGGTATGCACATAAATAAAGGCGCTATGCAAGATCTATAGATATACACTCTTTGTATACTTATGTTCATTTTCATTATAGGCTGACCACCTGTCACTACTAACTGAACTTTTACATCTCAACTATACCCCCAAAATTGGTCAGAAGTGGCACGATGTGGTTCTATCGGCCCTTGGTGCTCTGCCTACCCCATTAAGGCGTGATTATACTCGTATGTATGTTCATTTTCATTCTGCACGTCTCTTATTTCACGCTAGTGCAAATACCACCTAATAGTAACAAATTAAGATAATTTCGTACAAAGACGTTAAACCTAGTGTAATACAGAAATATTGAGGAAAAAATTGTGAAACTCGGAACTTCCTATTATTGGTATGGAATTAACACGTCATGCCAGAAGAAATATTGCTAGTAACGATTAAGAAAACGGTTGTGCACGAAATGTATTACGCGATTGTATTTCGTTTTGTGGTTCAAATGCAATATAATAGCTGTAAAGGGATTAATGCCGACTAAGAAAATCGGGCATTTCCAAAAATTACGACATTGTAAATGTAGTCCACGCGAGCGAATTCGCGGGATATCGCCAGTAACACAATAATGCAAAGTCGCAAATAGCGTTAATATTTTTCTCCATTAATCCAACGTTGACCAAAACGACACGACGCGCGCCGATCAACGTATCAATTATACGATCTGCTGAATATCCTATATTATGACCACATAAAATTTATAGCGGTTGGACCTATAAAAACGGAGAATTATCAAACTGTGGCTGAATCACCCAATAAATTATTACGATTTGGGGAAAGTAGGCTACGGGGAATCGAAGGTGGGTACGTTCACTACAACACTATTTTACATAATTAATATGGTCGATTCTAACCGTCACACTTACACCTAAATTTAAGATTAGTCCTATTTGTCCCTTTCTGTTGCAGCCATTTATTAATTAGAATAGATATGTTAAGTAAAACAAGTTAAGAATAGATAGGGACAGGCCTGTATAATTTTTAGCTTTCGTTTAAGTGTGACGCTCAGATTTGACCGTAATGTTACGTAAGGGATTATGACACTGCTTATAAATATAAATATATCACTACACATTATTAAATAAATCAAATTATCTGTCCCTATGAATACTTAGATCTTAAAAACTACGCAACGAATTTTGATGCGGTTTTTAAATAGATGTAGTGATTCAAGTTTACTATCCACAACAAATGACCATCAACAAGAACAAGAGACCATCCTTTGAGGTCTAATACAGCTTCCTTACTAAAAACTCCTCGTCACAATTCAGTTGCTTTTAACTTCTCTTTCACTGTCTATGCGGTAAAGCTATGGAACTCACTGCCTCACTCTGTGAGAGACTGTCCATCAGTTGATGTTTTTAGGAAAAGATTGAAGGTCCATTATTTATCTCTCCCATCTTCTTGATTAATAGTGTCTGATTATTGGTTTCTTACTATTGTATACCAATATACTTACATTTAATGTTATTTTTATCCTTTAGTTTGTATACTATTTATCTATGCTTATCTATGTTTATGTGTTTTATTTAGGTGTTTATGTTTATGTAGTCTATTTAGATATTTTTGTTTATTTTAGGTTTATGTCTTTTCTTTTATTTAATTATTTAGTTTATTGTCTTTTGTGTGGTCGTGTGTGCACACATACCTACCTCTTATGTTAATTTCTCTTTCACGGTTGGTTTGCTGGAAGAAATCTCTTTTAGAGATAAGCACGCCTTTGTACATTTTCTTCGTCATAAACTTTATTTGTGAAAACTTTACTGTGTACAATAAAGCATAATAATAATAATAAATGACATGTCGGTATGCATCGTCGCAGGGCTGCGATGCTGATACGAAATTGGAAGTTTTTCCACTGGACATTTCGTCATCTAGTATGTCGTGTCGTCTAGTGGAAAAACGAGCCATGCTATCTAATATATTTTTGGTTCTATAAAAGCCGTGATCGTGTCCTTATCGTGGTCGTGTCGTGGCCGTGTCGTCTAGTGGAAAACGCCCATTCCCCTTTACGAGTACAATGACGTCTAGTCTAGGTTTAGTTTTCTCGATATGTTAAACCCTGACATTGGCAGAATCGTCGGTCAATCGACGGAGCCATACGACCAAAATTTAATTGAATTGAATAGTACAAGTAGTATCTCAATATTAATATACTGAGTATTATAAATTAAAGAGCGAAACCAAGGCTCCAAAGTGTTCGCAAGAGAATTATCTATTGGGCAGAGCCAGTTGACGAAGCTGAAGACAGAGGACGGCAGTGTAGCGTCTACCATACCAGAGGTGCTAAGGGAGATCGAGAGGTTCTATGGACAGCTATATACCTCGGTCGCTAAACCTGTTAGATTAGACAAAGACCCAAGAGCCAAGCTCACCCGACACTATACTGAAGACATCCCGGATATCAGCCTGTACGAGATTAGGACTGCCCTTAAACAACTCAAAAACAACAAAGCGCCGGGTGACGATGGAATTACATCAGAGCTTCTAAGAGCGGGTGGAACTCCGGTACTGAAGGTCCTCCAAAGACTCTTCAATTCCGTCCTGCTCGAAGGCGTAACGCCGGAAGCATGGAACAGAAGTGTGGTGGTGCTGTTCTTTAAAAAAGGCGATAAAGCCTTGCTGAAGAACTATAGACCCATTTCGCTTCTGAGCCATGTCTACAAGTTGTTTTCAAGGGTAATCACGAATCGTCTTGCTCGCAGGTTTGATGACTTCCAGCCTCCCGAACAAGCCGGTTTCCGAAAAGGGTTTAGTACCATAGATCATATCCACACGCTACGGCAGGTTATACGAGTACAGGAGCGGACCACTGAGCCGATTTCTTTGCAGAGGGGAGTGAGACAAGGAGATGTTATCTCTCCGAAGCTCTTCACCAATGCAGTGGAAGACGCCTTTAAGCTTCTCGAATGGAAAGGACTCGGCATCAATATCAATGGCGAATACATCACTCACCTTCGGTTCGCAGACGACATCGTGGTCATGGCAGAATCGCTGAAGGATCTAAGCACAATGCTCGATGGCCTCAATCGAGTCTCCCAACAGGTGGGCCTGAAGATGAACATGGACAAGACGAAGATCATGTCGAACGTCCATGTGCCGCCCACTCCTGTACTGGTTGGGAGCTCGATGCTTGAAGTTGTTGATGAGTATGTTTACCTGGGACAGACGGTCAAACTAGGTAAGTCCAACTTTGAGAAGGGAGGTAACTCAGCGAATCCAACTCGGCTGAGCAGCGTTCGGGAAACTACGAAGCTTATTTGTGTCCAAGATACCCCAGTCCTTAAAGACGAAGGTATTCAACCAGTGCGTGCTGCCGGTAATGACCTACGATGCCGAGACGTGGTCTCTAACTATTTGCCTCATAAAAAAGCTCAGGATCGCACAGCGAGCGATGGAGAGAGCTATGCTTGGGATCTCTCTGCGTGATCGAATCAGAAATGAGGATGTAGCGATCTCACGATCACCCGTTTTGTCACGGACTTAATTTTATATTGTTATTGTGTATTGTCCAAATTATTATTTACAAAATTATTTATTTTCTATTTACAATTATTTTATTTACAATGTTAATTTACAAAATATATACATACAATTTATGGACTGATCAATCAACTAGTCATTAGTTTTAAGCATGGTTCTGTATACAGTATCTGTACCTACTTATAGCTAATTAAATAAATTAAGATTGTGTGACAGTAATTAATATTGTAAGTAGCATAAGAAAATATAATAAATATTTCGAGGGACAAACAGACAGCGTCAAACTATGTCGCGCATTAGATAAGCTGCGGCATGACGCAACCGGCGTCTATTGTGCACAGGCTACCTCAGCACCGCGCACCCCGTGCATTCCCAAGGCC
The DNA here is from genome assembly GCA_014607495.2 of Carposina sasakii. NCBI lineage: Eukaryota > Metazoa > Arthropoda > Insecta > Lepidoptera > Carposinidae > Carposina > Carposina sasakii. Next base: position 1,390,737 of record CP053151.1, on the reverse strand, counting down.
TGCGCTAGCCTGCGCATCCGACGACCGGCCGCAAGCGCCGCCTCCCGGCAGTCTGCCTGTAACTCTGACGCGGAACGTATGTCTGTTGGCTCCCCGACGACTTGCTTAAATACGACGTTCTCATTTACAATATCCCATTGCTTTCCTATCTCGCTTGACTGTGCAGCGCCTTCTATTCCTTTCTTAAGCTTAGCCTTCCTAACGCTTTAGTGGTGACCCCGAATAGGACACAATGTTGCAGTCAGACAGCGAACGGAAGACAGAAGAGGCCGTTATTTTGAACAGGGTGAGCGTACGGGTACCTCCTTTTTACCCGTCCAAACCAAAACTGTGGTTTGCCTCTTTGGAGAGCCAGTTCGTGCTTTCTGGTGTGACGTCGGATACCACGAAGTACCACTACGCCGTGTCCCACCTAGAGCCTCAGTACGTGGAGATCGTGGAGGACATCGTAGAGGGACCCGTCACCGCCAACAAGTACGAGACGTTGAAGACGGAGCTCGTGAAGAGGTTGTCCGCATCACGGGAGAAGCAGGTGCAGCAGCTTCTTCATCACGAAGAGTTGGGAGACCGCAAGCCGTCCCAGTTCCTGCGGCGGTTACGGAGCCTGGCCGGTTCTGAGGTGCCAGACGACCTACTCAGGACCCTATGGGCCAGTCGCCTACCCAGTAGTGTGCAGCCTATCATCGCATCCCAGGCTAAGATGCAGCTGGACGAGGTCGCGGAGCTCGCCGACCAAGTGCTGGATGCCGTGTCGCCGAATTTGCAGGTGGCAGCCGTTTCTGCAAGTTCCAGCAGATCGAGTGAGATCGCAGCGTTGACCCGGCAAGTTGAAGCGTTGGCCGCGAAGCTCGACCGTATGTCGCGGTCGAAGTCGCGACACCGGTCATCTTCACATCGCCGAGGTCGATCGTCGTCAACGAGATCTCACTCCAACTATCGGAAGTTCCCGGTATGCAGGTACCACCACAAGTTCGGTGACCAGGCGAGACGGTGTGCGAAGCCCTGTGACTACGCGGGAAATGCGACAGGCAGTCGGTGATGGCGGCCGACGACTGCCCAAGTGCTGGTCGCCTATTTGTGACGGACATACGGACAAAAGTGCAGTTTTTAGTGGATACCGGGAGTGATTTGTGCGTGTTCCCCCGTAAATATCTGAAAGAATTTCGCTCGAAAACTAACTATGATTTGTGTGCCGCTAATGGGTCAGCCATACATACCTATGGTTTCTATCACTGCGTGTTAAACCTAGGTTTACGCCGTGACTTTGCTTGGCGTTTTATTGTAGCGGATGTAACAAAGGCGATAATAGGCGTGGATTTCTTGTCTCACTATAATTTAATCGTTGACGTAAAAAACCAACGCCTCATCGACGGAAACACTACGCTCGAGACCGCGGCTTTGCTTGCGCGCGGTAATGAAAACATTTATTCGGTGAAAGTGGTATCTGGTAACTCCGTGTATCATAACATACTAGCGGAATACCCCGACGTTACTCGTCCACATGGACTACACCGCACACTACACCACAACACTGTACACCACATCCGCACTACACCTGGGCCACCAGTATCTTGTACACCACGCAGACTCGCACCTGACAAACTTAAAATTGCAAAGTCTGAGTTTGAGTCGATGTTGCAGAATGGTACCTGTCGGCCTTCGGAATCAGCGTGGGCTTCACCCCTTCACCTCGCGCCTAAGAAGGACAATGGGTGGCGTCCTTGTGGGGATTACCGCATGCTGAATGCCCGAACGATTCCCGACAGATACCCTATCAAGCACATCCACGACTTCGCTCATTTTTTGTCAGGTTGCACAATTTTTTCTACCATAGATCTTGTCAAGGCCTACAACCAGATCCCGGTGTATCCTGATGACATCGCGAAGACCGCTATCACAACGCCGTTCGGCCTTTACGAATTCCCGTTCATGACGTTCGGACTTCGTAATGCCGGACAGACGTTTCAGCGCTTCGTCGATGAAATGCTCCGAGGTCTGGACTTCACGTACGCCTACCTGGATGACTTTCTTGTTTTTTCCAAGGACCAGAAGACGCACGAAGACCATCTTCGTCAACTTTTCGCCCGTCTGAAGCAGTACGGCATGGTCGTTAACACGGCCAAATGCGTGTTTGGCGTTCCCGAGGTGACATTTTTGGGTTATCTCATTTCAGGAAAAGGTACCACACCCCTACCAGCGAAGGTTGAAGCCATCAAAAGCTTCCCAGTCCCGAAGACGGTAAAAGAGCTGCGCCGATTCCTCGGCATGGTCAACTTTTACCGCAGGTTCATCCTAGGTGCAGCTGATCAGCATGCGCCTCTCAACTCGCTGCTTACCGGATCGGTAAAGGGTTCACACCCGGTCCATATCACCGGTAAGTTACTGGAGGCTTTTGAAGCCTGCAAAGAAGGTCTCTGTCAGGCCGCCTTGCTGGCTCATCCCAACTGTGAGGCTAGGTTAGCGCTTGTCACAGACGCCTCCGATCGGGCTATTGGCTCGGTGTTGCAGCAGCGTAGTAGCAGTGGTGAGTCCTGGGAGCCTCTGGCGTTCTTCTCTCGTGGGCTGAGTCCTACACAGCAGAAGTACTCACCCTACGATCGAGAACTACTCGCCATCTACGAGAGTATCAAGTACTTTCGCCATATGCTCGAGGCCCGAGACTTCACCGTCTACACCGACCACAAGCCCCTGACCTTCGCCTTCCATAATCGGAAGGAAAACTGCTCGCCAAGACAGTTCCGGCATCTGGACCTGATCGCGCAGTTTACCACCGACATCCGACATATTTCTGGTAAGGACAACGTGGTAGCCGATACCCTCTCACGTATCGAGGAGATTGCCCAGCCTGTTGATCCAGAACAGCTAGCAGCCGCTCAGCATTCTGATTCAGAGCTTAGGCAACTCCTAGATGGTGCGACGTCGTTGCGCCTTAAACCGATCAGGATCCCAGGCAGCAACATGGAACTGTTTTGCGACGTGAGCACGAACGTGGTAAGGCCGTTCATCCCCAGGATGATGCGCAAAAGAGTGTTCGAGAGTCTACATTCTCTCAGCCACCCTGGTGCTAATGCTACAGCCAAGCTGGTCTCTGAGCGGTACGTCTGGCCTGAGGTACGAAAGGACTGCAGAAACTGGGTCAGAGCATGCTTAGCGTGTCAGCAGTCCAAAGTGACACGCCACACAAGCGCTCCCCTCGGCAGCTTTAAACTCCCTGCAGCCCGTTTCAAGTTCGTCCACATCGACTTGATCGGACCATTACCTTCGTCCCAAGGCTATAGATATTGCCTCACCGCCATCGATCGCTTTACGCGTTGGCCTGAGGCAATACCACTACAGGACATAACAGCTGAGGCTGTAGCAAAAGCCTTACTCAGTGGCTGGATTTCCCGGTTCGGTTGCCCTGCCGACATCGTGACAGATCGTGGCAGGCAGTTTGAGTCAGCCTTATTTAAAAATCTTTCACAGATTGCTGGATTCCACCACCGCCGAACCACCGCCTATCATCCAGCCTGCAATGGTCTCGTGGAAAGATTCCATCGGCAGCTGAAGTCTGCCATAATCTGCCACGGTGATGGGAATTGGGTAGACTCTCTTCCTCTTGTGTTGCTCGTGTTCGCAGTGCCTTCAAGGACGATCTGCAGACCACTTCAGCTGAGTTGGTATATGGGGAACCTTTGCGCCTGCCAGGTGAATTTTTTGATTCAGATGCCGACTATACCCTAGACTTGACGGAGTTCACGTCAAGACTACGGAGTATAGTTCAGAGCCTGAATCCGTCACCTGCCTCTCGTCATCACGGGAAACGTCCAACGTTTGTTTTCAAGGAGTTAGCCACTTGCACTCACGTGTTCCTACGTGACTGCACTGTTGGTGGATCCTTAAAACCGGCGTATTCTGGACCGTACGAGGTGCTTCAGAGGGACGATAAAGTTTTCACTCTCCTTGTCCATGGTAAGAAAGTCACAGTCTCCATAGATCGCATCAAACCTGCGTACATACTGCGTGACCCAGATACCACACACACACATCACTCAACACAAACACATAGTCATACATCCAATCCCACAGACACTGCACAAAAACAACATCACGACAAACACAACATAAAAACACATGTGACACACGGAAATCAGAAACCACCAGATCGCGATGATAATGTTTTCAGAACCCGATCAGGACGTAAGGTTAGATTTCCCGACTATTATCGCCCTTGACGGTCTCAAGGGGGGGCTGATGTAGCGATCTCACGATCACCCGTTTTGTCACGGACTTAATTTTATATTGTTATTGTGTATTGTCCAAATTATTATTTACAAAATTATTTATTTTCTATTTACAATTATTTTATTTACAATGTTAATTTACAAAATATATACATACAATTTATGGACTGATCAATCAACTAGTCATTAGTTTTAAGCATGGTTCTGTATACAGTATCTGTACCTACTTATAGCTAATTAAATAAATTAAGATTGTGTGACAGTAATTAATATTGTAAGTAGCATAAGAAAATATAATAAATATTTCGAGGGACAAACAGACAGCGTCAAACTATGTCGCGCATTAGATAAGCTGCGGCATGACGCAACCGGCGTCTATTGTGCACAGGCTACCTCAGCACCGCGCACCCCGTGCATTCCCAAGGCCTGCGCTAGCCTGCGCATCCGACGACCGGCCGCAAGCGCCGCCTCCCGGCAGTCTGCCTGTAACTCTGACGCGGAACGTATGTCTGTTGGCTCCCCGACGACTTGCTTAAATACGACGTTCTCATTTACAATATCCCATTGCTTTCCTATCTCGCTTGACTGTGCAGCGCCTTCTATTCCTTTCTTAAGCTTAGCCTTCCTAACGCTTTAAGGAGATCCGCAGACGTACAAAGATCACCGACATAGCTGAATGGTCCAGCAAGCTGAAGTGGCAATGGGCAGGGCACATAGCTCGAAGAACTGATGGCCGATGGAGTTGGAAAGTTCTAGAGTGGATACCACGTATCGGCAAGCGCAGCGTGGGAAGGCCACCCGCGAGGTGGACGGATGACCTGGTCAAGGTTGCGGGCGTCGGTTGGATGCAGGCTGCTTCCGACCGGTCGGAGTGGAGGTTGTTGGGGGAGGCCTATGTCCAACAGTGGACTTCTCAGGGCTGTAAATGATGATGATGATGATAAATTAAAGTCACGACAATTGACCTAAAATATAACGATATCAAACTCTCTTACTTTCCAATTTAAAAAGTTCATAACAATGTACAACTTTTAACAACGTTGAGAGCATCTTACATCACTGAACTTTATCCTTTTATATAGGTATAAAGCAGAATAATATAGTTAGTGCAGACGATTTTATATTAAACAGTGTAATCTCTCCGATTCGATGTATTAGTAAGGTGTCTAGTCTCAATTGCGCTAGAAAGAGCATTATAAATAAATAAATAATATATAAATACCTAGTCCCACACTAAGATCCCTAAGGTCTTGTGTCGTGGGTTCTAAGCAACGGTATATAAATATAGAGATAAGTATAGAAACATCCATGACCCGGAACCTATGGCGTCGCAGGCAGGGTTACTACCTACTAGACTAATCGGCCGTCGATTACTCATATGTTTTTGTGTAAGCATGCATGTATTATATTTATATTTCTCTAGTATGCTCTAGATCCTAAGCAACTTGTCGCATTGTCGCTTTTTCTCTTCCCAAATTAGTTTTTTATACGCAAAGTACTTACATAGAAACAAATGACAAAAATTCTGTAGTTATTGAAAAAGCACTAAAGATTTTTTTTTGCGTTTAAATGAGAATTATCTCAAATATATAAAATTCACGTGTCACTGTGCTTATTACCAAACTTCTCCAATAAGGCTCGACAGTTTTTTTTTTCACGTTGAAATATAAATTGTCTCTAATATATAAAATTCTCGTGTCGCGGTGTTTGTTACCAAACTCCTACTAAACGGCTTGACCGATCTCTAACACACCTCATGAATCCTACTCGTGTAGATTTCTATGCCCAAAGGGTTTCACGTAAAATGTAAACAATTGTCAACATTACATAAACGAATTCGTACCTGCTATAACAGAAGCACCTAACCGTGAAAAACAATGTAATGTTCCCGAGGCCTAAAATTGTGCGTTGAAGTGAGTGAACTAACCCACCTTCATTGCTATGCTTGAACGCGTCAAGTTTACACCTTTTTAGCTTTTAAGGCTACTTTCCCGCTGTGTTTCCGTCCATATTGTTTTATTGTTTATAACCGAATTAGGTTAAGGAGGATAATATCGAATAGGGTGAACGAGTCATGTAGAGTCACCAACCGATTTGTATTATCAGTTTGGCGTATGTCAAGATAGGAAATATTAATTTTCCGTTTTTTAGCTAAAATTACTATTTATAGTACACTACAACATAATATTACTATTAGAATTTATTTAATCAACTTTATTTTTTTTCATACTAGTTGTTAAGTGGGTAGACACGTCAATGAAACAAGACGATCCGGTATTGACTGACGTGTATTTAATAGACAAAATGCACCATACATAACACTTTTCCCCCCTAATTGTTTACTAACATATGTACCTATATATTTTTACAAAAATCATTAAACAATTTTATTAGCCTACTTAAATAAACAAAAACACAAGGTGGATAGGTAAGTTACGTTGCGTTGGCAAGGTCACACAAAAACTCGCTTATCTCTAATGACTTAAATCTATCATTTAGTTATTGAGACTCAATGTGAAGGTACACCATACAAAAAGAAAACTAGCTTCTAAAGGTTAGGCTTGTAGGTACATGATACATATAATTATTATAGGTACGCATGAGTCACGCCATCTGCTATTATAGATAAAAGATAAAGAATTAAAGGTACTTATAATTATTATATGTGGTTAACTCGAAGATATTTGTGTTTTTACCTATATGACTGTAAGTATAATAACTTTTGTAGATTATCTATTTCTAGTTAATAACATTCCATAGCTTCACTATAACTAGGTACAAAACAAGGTATATATTGGAGTAAAGACCGTTACGTATTAAATTAGGCCATGCGCATTCGTTCTATACATTTTAATGCAGCCTTCCTTCGCAACCGTGGACTACGGTCCGGTGAAGGCAATGGCTTGAGAGGGGAAGCCGACGGAGTAGAAGGCTCCACCACTTGGCCCGCCACGCTGTCATAAAACTCATCTACATCATCCGTGCCATTTGCACCCGTCGCCGGCGGCGGCAGCTCGGGGAAAGACTGTGACTCATCAAGTACCTTACTGAGGGAATGACGCGATTTCCTTTTATTGATACTTTTGCTTGTTAATATTTGGTCAACATGTCGCCTATGCGTGCGACCATCAGTAGTTTTAACCTCATATAACACAGGGCTTGACCTTTTTGTCACTACCCCCTCCTCCCACTTGTGGCCCGGTTTGGAATAGTCCCTCGAGAGTACTCGATCGCCGGGTTGTGCCACACGCAGCGCGCCCTCGCGGCGCAGCTCGTGCGCCAGCTGACAGCTGCGGCGTCGGGACGCAACAAGTCGAGTCGTCCGCGCAGGCGCCGGCCCAGCATCAACACTGCTGGCTCGCTCCCCGTTGTAGACTGCTCCGTGTTCCTATACGTAAAGAGAAACCTACCTAGGGCAATGTGTGCGTCTTCGTTATCAATTTCCGCTTTTTTTAGGACCCGTTTAACTGATCGCACCGCATTTTCAGCGGCCCCATTACTAGCCGGATGATATGGAGCTATTAGCGTGTGCTTAATACCATTTTGCAGCAAGTAGGATGCGAACTCAGACGACGAAAACGGAGGTCCATTGTCGCTAACTATTCTTCGCGGCAAGCCGAAACGAGCAAACATTGTCCGTAAATGTCCGATTACCACGGACGCGGAAGTAGTTCTTACCTTTTCTGCTTCTATCCACTTCGAGTGCGCATCGATAACAATTAAATAATATTCATTACGATATGGACCGAGAAAATCCACATGTAGCCTAGACCACACCTGAGCGGGCCAGGACCACGAGTGCAGCGGAGCTATCGGGGGGAGGGGCCTTTGTGAGCGACACGCCAGGCATTCGTTAACCACGCGCTCGATGTCCGCGTCTAAGTTTTCCCACCATACATAATTACGAGATATTTGCTTCATTTTTACAATATCTGGGTGTCCGTCGTGTAACTCTTTTAGTATATTTTCGCGCAATGATTTTGGGATGACAATCCTGTAACCCCAAACTAGACACCCTTGATCAATATGCAAACTATCTTTTCGACGAAAATAATGATTTTCAATCTCGCTTAGGCCACTAGGCGGCCAGCCGTACATTACGTACCCATATATTTTACAAAGTAAAGAGTCTTTACTTGTTTCAGTTTTCACATTTTTAAAACTGAGCGGAAAGTTCTCTTCTATAAAATGGAGATAACTACTCTCTTCCCAAGACTTCGTTCTAGATTGATCTCCTATCGATCCTAGAGGAAGTCGAGAAAGCGCATCGGCGAAACAATTTTGAGCGGACCTTACAAACTGTATTTCAAAATCATAAGCGGCTAATTTGACAGCGTAGCGTTGCAGACGACTAGCGGCCGTCACCGGTATCCCTTTATGTTTACCAAATATGTAACTTAACGGGTGATGGTCGCTTCGCAATATGAAGTGCCTCCCGTATAGGTAGTGGTGGTGCCTACTCACTCCGAACACGATGGCGAGCGCCTCCTTATCTAGCTGCGAGTAGTTGCGCTCCGCGGCGCCGAGCGTGCGCGACGCGCAGCACACGACGCGCTCGGCGCCGTCGGGTCCGCGCTGCGTCAGCACCGCGCCCAACCCGTACGAGCTGCTGTCTACGGATAGGATCAACGGCCTCTCGCGATCATAGTGCGCCAATACGGGAGCGCTGCTCAAAACCTGCTTAATTTTAACAAATGCCCTATCGCAGTCATTACTCCATTTCCATTCGGTATTTTTCTTTAACAAATTATACAAAGGATTTAATATGTCACTCAAGTTCCGGCAAAACTTAGAATAAAAGTTAACGAGTCCCATAAAACTTCTTAATTGTGTTACATTTGTTGGGGCGGGCGCTGCTACAATAGCATCTATTTTCTTTTTATCAGTATGTAAACCGAATTTATCTATTTTATATCCAAGATATGTGTCACTATTTTGAAAGAACTCGCATTTATTGAAATTTATTCGCAGTCCGTTAGTTTTGAGTCTTTGTAACACCGCCCTCAAATTAGTTAGATGAGTAGATCTATCTTTACCCGTCACACATATGTCATCTGCAAAAACAGCAGTCGATGGCAAACCACTTAATGTCTCTTCCATTATCTTCTGGAAATTTTCTGGAATACATTTAATACCGAACGGTACTCGATTATAAACAAAGGTACCAATGTGAGTAGTTATAGCTGTCATCGGCTGCGAATCTTTATGCAATAGACATTGTTGAAACGCATTAGATAAATCCAATTTAGTGAACTGTTCGCCACCACCCAGGGCGGTAAATAGGTCCTCGATTCGCGGCAGCGGATAGTGATAATCTTTCAACAAAGGGTTTATAGTGATTTTATAATCACCACACAATCGAATGCTACCATTCGTTTTAACCACCGGTACGATTGGAGTACCGTAGTCAGATCTTTCAACTTTAATTATTACCCCTTCTCGCTGCAGGCGATCGAGCTCGCGTTCTACAGGCTCGCGTAATGCGATCGGTAGTATGCGTGCTTTTACAAACACCGGCGTTGTGTCATTTAAATACAAGCGGAGTTTAGATTTGAATGTACCTAATCCATCTGCGAACACCTCTGGGAACTCGTTTCTAAGGGATCCCGCCATTGAATCGTCATCCACCAAGTTGTGGCAATCAAAAATTAAATTAATTTTTTTTATCCAAGTTCGACCCATCAGTGGCGGTCCCCCGTTTTCAATTACAAACAAATTAAGAATTGCCGACGTATCAGCACAGGTCACCTTGACTATTATGTACCCTAATGTTTTTATGACGTCCCCCGTATATGATCTAAGCGTTAATTGTTTGTTTTGAAGCGACAAATGCGAAAAATATTTATCATAAAAGTGTTTTGATATGGCCGATATCTTACTGCCAGTGTCTACTTCAAAATTACAAGTAACCTTTTCGACCTTTAAGGACGCGTAATACGGACCGTCACCATCACTGTTAACTATCATATTATAAAATGGACAATCGTCATTGCTGTCACTGTCATCGGGCTTATTAAAATGTAGCTGACCTTTCGTTTTCTTTCTGCTCACTATAACCTCACTTTTCACTTTGCACATCACCTTTAAGTGACCTTTTTGCCCACAATTATCACACGTATACTGTTTGAACCGACACTTGCCCTCGACGTGGCCGATCTTACCGCAGCGGCCACATGCGCGCTGCCGGGCGTAGGCGCGCGCGCTAGCGTCGCCGGAGCCCGAGCCCGCGCCGAATCGATGCAAGCCGTCGTCGGCGCCCTGCGCCTGCGCCGGCTGGCGCGCCGCACCCGCAGCGCCGGGCGCGCACGCCGTCGCCGTGTGCCGCTCCGCCGCCTCCAGGGCCAGCGCCAGCTCCACGGCGCGCTTGTAGTCAATACTCTGTCCCGCGAAGATTCTAGATCTCATGTCTTCATTGAAGAGCCCTGACACGAACTGGTCACGAAGATTTACTTCTAAGCAGCTATTAAAGTTGCACGTTTTAGCTAAATGTTTTAAAGCTTGAAGGTAGTCTCGGACACTTTCACCTTGTCGCTGTGTTCTTTGTCGAAATACATGTCTTTCGGCTATTTCAGACCTTTGTGGCTCCAGGTGTTCCTTGACAAGTCTTACGAGCTCTGTGAACGTTTTAGTTTCTGGGTTGGCCGGTGCACATAAATCACACATCAACTCGTAACATTCCGGGCCCACTACCGTCACTAAAGTTGCTACTTTTAAGTCGTCACTAATTGAGTTTACTTTAATGTACTGTTCAAGTCTTACATAAGCAGCCCAATTGTCACTAGTGATATTAAAACACTCAATGTGTCCAAAAGGCATTGTCGCAGTAGAAATATGCACGCGCAGATTAAATAAAAACTCGTCGCCAGTGTAAAGTGGGTAGACACGTCAATGAAACAAGACGATCCGGTATTGACTGACGTGTATTTAATAGACAAAATGCACCATACATAACACTAGTGACCTACCATAGTAAACATACTGTAGATAAATGAAATTGTATTAGGCGTTACAATTCGGAAGTTCAAACATTCACTATGGGTGCGCCCACCACCGGGCCCTACACCCTCCACTGACCCTCGGATCTGATAACTCATAATTGCGACAACAGGCACTTGCACTAACTACAATCGCCATGAGAAACCAGACCCGAGCACCTAGCATGCAAGACGATACATTGCACCATTCCGAAATCAAAAACTAGATAAATAATCTACATATGTTTCGCCAACAACCGTGGCATCCTCAGGATTATAGAAATTAGTAAATTAGTAAACCACTAATTACTATGAACCTCTAAAACCCAACACATTACTTACACAGAATTAACTACCCTCTACTAAGTATTAAAAAATATATAAATAATTACCCACCATTATTTATATTTCAAATAAATATATACTGTTTGTGCACACAAACCAAATAGTATTGGGTGAATTAGTTAAATTTAAATGAAAAAATTCAAAAATTCACCAAAATATTGATAAATTAGTAAAGAAAACAAGGATGTATGGAACAACATATTCCATTGCCCACAAAAACAAAAATTGTTATTGACATTGACAAGCCACTACATTCTAAGGTTACTGTTTATTTATTTATTCTAGCCAATGAGTTCAATAGCGGAGACGAAAATTCAACCTGTTCATTTAAAAGGTTTACACCAGAATATTTGGCTTTCAAAATCTCCAACTGTTCCAAAATAGATAGACGAATGCCCTTTTCACACGTATGCAGACTAACAAAACTGTGGTCATCTGGAATTTTATGATTTGAAACTAACAAGTGTTTGGCAAAATGTGATTTTTCAGGGAAATTGTTCCTATAAGCTGCCAAATGTTCTTGGTATCTAATCTTGAAGTTACGACCCGTTTGACCTATATAAACAGAATTACAGTCAGGACAGTGCAAGCTATAAACTCCTGATTTTTTATCAATTGGTAATATTTGTTTTGTGTTAATTAATCTATTTAAAGAATTAAAAGTCTTAAAAGCCACCAAGATGTTTTGTTTTTTCAATGATTTTGCAATCATCTCTGAGATATAGCCAAAATATGGTAAACTACCAGTGTAAATATTTGTAATCTCCTCTATTTTTGGGTACAACATTTGTTTAACTAAAATGTTTTTCTTTTTATCAATTAGGTTATAAATTAGTTGTGAACTATATCCATTTGATCTGGCTATTTGTATAATAGTATTTATTTCTTTAACATAATTAAAGTTATTAAGCGGTAACGTTACTAACCTGTGTATCATTGATTTGTATGCCGCAAGCTTATGTTGCCATGGATGGAAAGAATCAATTGGAATAGTTACATCTGTATGTGTTGGTTTCCGGTAAACTGAAAAATCATGATAATCTCCCAATCTAGTAATAGTTACATCTAAAAAATTTATACTATTGTTTATTTCTTGTTCTATTTTAAATTTAATCTTAGGATGTTTTGTGTTAAGGACGTTAACAAAAAGATGAAACTGCCTAACTGTGCCTGTCCAACATAAGATGATATCATCAACATATCTAAAATAATATTTTATATGATTATTACTATTAACAATATATTCATTTTCAAACCAATCCATAAATATATCGGCTAAAAGAGGTGAAAGCGGAGAACCCATAGTAAGACCATCCTTTTGTATGTAATATGTATTATTATAGCAGAAATAATTCTGGCTCATACAAAGTCTAGTTAAGGTAATAAGATTATCTGCCTCCATTGGATTTAGTTTAACTTTTTCACACCAAGTTTTAATAATATTTAAACATTCCTTGTAAGGAACATTTGTAAACAAACTCTCAACATCTAAAGAAAATAATTTGGAATTTGTTGATAATTTAATATTTTTAATTTTATCTATTAAATTTAGACTATTATTGACACTATATTTGGGTGTAAATTGAATTTTTTCCTTTATAATGTCATTCAGAAATTTTGCTAATTTATAAGCTGGAGCTCCAATATATGAAACGACTGGCCTTAATGGTATATTATCTTTATGAATTTTTGGTAAACCATATAACAATGGTGTTACCGGGTTCATTGGAATATAACGTTCCTTTAAATAAGCAGAATTTTTTGGAAAAATATATTCAGCAGAAGTAATACATTGCTTTAATTGTTGATGAAGGGATTGAAATTTTGCCCACCAAAAGACATTTCCAACAAATCTTTTGAACGTTTGGCAGTGGACACTGAAATAACATTAGTAAGAAATAAAGTGGATACCATTGGCAAAAGTGTCTTGGCCGGCGAGATGAGGTCTTTACAAAATAATACATTGAATAATTTTAGTAATTATAATCATCCTACACACTTTTCTAAAATATATAAATCTATACAACTAAAAATAAATCATAATAATCTTTTAATTAGTAAAGCGGACAAGGGTAATACTTTGGTAATAATGAAGCATGAGGTGTATCATGGTAAGATAATGGAGATCCTCAATACAGATGAATTTCAAATTTTACCATTTGATCCAACTAAGAAATTCCATGCACAATTAAAGCAATGTATTACTTCTGCTGAATATATTTTTCCAAAAAATTCTGCTTATTTAAAGGAACGTTATATTCCAATGAACCCGGTAACACCATTGTTATATGGTTTACCAAAAATTCATAAAGATAATATACCATTAAGGCCAGTCGTTTCATATATTGGAGCTCCAGCTTATAAATTAGCAAAATTTCTGAATGACATTATAAAGGAAAAACAATTTACACCCAAATATAGTGTCAATAATAGTCTAAATTTAATAGATAAAATTAAAAAATTAAATTATCAACAAATTCCAAATTATTTTCTTTAGATGTTGAGAGTTTGTTTACAAATGTTCCTTACAAGGAATGTTTAAATATTATTAAAACTTGGTGTGAAAAAGTTAAACTAAATCCAATGGAGGCAGATAATCTTATTACCTTAACTAGACTTTGTATGAGCCAGAATTATTTCTGCTATAATAATACATATTACATACAAAAGGATGGTCTTACTATGGGTTCTCCGCTTTCACCTCTTTTAGCCGATATATTTATGGATTGGTTTGAAAATGAATATATTGTAATAATAGTAATAATCATATAAAATATTATTTTAGATATGTTGATGATATCATCTTATGTTGGACAGGCACAGTTAGGCAGTTTCATCTTTTTGTTAACGTCCTTAACACAAAACATCCTAAGATTAAATTTAAAATAGAACAAGAAATAAACAATAGTATAAATTTTTAGATGTAACTATTACTAGATTGGGAGATTATCATGATTTTCAGTTTACCGGAAACCAACACATACAGATGTAACTATTCCAATTGATTCTTTCCATCCATGGCAACATAAGCTTGCGGCATACAAATCAATGATACACAGGTTAGTAACGTTACCGCTTAATAACTTTAATTATGTTAAAGAAATAAATACTATTATACAAATAGCCAGATCAAATGGATATAGTTCACAACTAATTTATAACCTAATTGATAAAAAGAAAAACATTTTAGTTAAACAAATGTTGTACCCAAAAATAGAGGAGATTACAAATATTTACACTGGTAGTTTACCATATTTTGGCTATATCTCAGAGATGATTGCAAAATCATTGAAAAAACAAAACATCTTGGTGGCTTTTAAGACTTTTAATTCTTTAAATAGATTAATTAACACAAAACAAATATTACCAATTGATAAAAAATCAGGAGTTTATAGCTTGCACTGTCCTGACTGTAATTCTTTTTATATAGGTCAAACGGGTCGTAACTTCAAGATTAGATACCAAGAACATTTGGCAGCTTATAGGAACAATTTCCCTGAAAAATCACATTTTGCCAAACACTTGTTAGTTTCAAATCATAAAATTCCAGATGACCACAGTTTTGTTAGTCTGCATACGTGTGAAAAGGGCATTCGTCTATCTATTTTGGAACAGTTGGAGATTTTGAAAGCCAAATATTCTGGTGTAAACCTTTTAAATGAACAGGTTGAATTTTCGTCTCCGCTATTGAACTCATTGGCTAGAATAAATAAATAAACAGTAACCTTAGAATGTAGTGGCTTGTCAATGTCAATAACAATTTTTGTTTTTGTGGGCAATGGAATATGTTGTTCCATACATCCTTGTTTTCTTTACTAATTTATCAATATTTTGGTGAATTTTTGAATTTTTTCATTTAAATTTAACTAATTCACCCAATACTATTTGGTTTGTGTGCACAAATAGTATATATTTATTTGAAATATAAATAATGGTGGGTAATTATTTATATATTTTTTAATACTTAGTAGAGGGTAGTTAATTCTGTGTAAGTAATGTGTTGGGTTTTAGAGGTTCATAGTAATTAGTGGTTTACTAATTTACTAATTTCTATAATCCTGAGGATGCCACGGTTGTTGGCGAAACATATGTAGATTATTTATCTAGTTTTTGATTTCGGAATGGTGCAATGTATCGTCTTGCATGCTAGGTGCTCGGGTCTGGTTTCTCATGGCGATTGTAGTTAGTGCAAGTGCCTGTTGTCGCAATTATGAGTTATCAGATCCGAGGGTCAGTGGAGGGTGTAGGGCCCGGTGGTGGGCGCACCCATAGTGAATACTGTAGATAACCTCTAATGTGAATAAAGTTGCAGTTAGTATATTTGCCTGTGCTGATGCGGATTTTCCCTAGAATACAATTGCATTTGCTTCTGTGCATGTCGTAAGAGTCGACTAAGAAATTTAGAAGCGTTCTCTTGGGCGATAAGCTAAGCAAGTTGTCTATCTAACCCCGCTATACCATAACTATAGTGCTATATG
This sequence comes from Carposina sasakii, assembly GCA_014607495.2. Classification (NCBI taxonomy): domain Eukaryota; kingdom Metazoa; phylum Arthropoda; class Insecta; order Lepidoptera; family Carposinidae; genus Carposina; species Carposina sasakii. The sequence continues at coordinate 1,374,717 of CP053151.1, read as the reverse complement.
TGACTCTCTCTCTATTCCGTCACGACATGACCGGAGAGAGATCAGACGCAGGACCAACAGTTTTACGTGCTTTCCGAGGCACGAGCTAAGTGACAATTTTACAACATTAAAATCTGTACATGAAATAAATTCATTGGTACAGGCCCGTATTGTCTGTGTGTTTGCGCACACACTTGTGCACTATAATATCTCCTGCGTACCTGACTAATCTCCGTAGAGATTGGTCGCCTTGGCCGAAATACGGTCGGGAGATTTTTTTTTTCATGTGACTATAGGATCTCCATTACGATCCTGCAGTTCTGACTACCCCTTTTAGAAACACAACCTTGTATATATGTATGCATGTTCTATATTTGCCTAGCTGCATTTCACCGTGTATGTTAACAACTAGTTTATAGCTCATACTCGATTATCCTAGCGTTTTAAATTCAATCTTCAATGTTATTTTCAGAACATTGTTTCTATGTTATCGCACGTGAACATTGCGTTTTGCTACAATGTGCTACTATTACCTTTAGCGTTGAATAGGACAGGTTGTTGGGAAAGAATGTTCCCACTAGTCCTACTACTCGGCATTACTAGCCCTGCCCATTTACATAGAAACCACCTCGTAGTGACTAGTCAAACTACTTGCTCATTATCAATATGGTTCAAGATTGTTTTACTAGTGCAATTACTCATCACTAGATGGCAATATTATACTACGTTTTAGTAAAAAAAAGTACCCTGATGAAAGCGCTAGTATCTTTGTAATTTTAATACGGTTACATTTCGGAGCACAAGCGTGTGGTTACAGCTACTGCGTTACACTGGCGCTGAAGCTCCGCCCCTATCATGACGTCATGCCCTCACGATTGCCACACGACTCAGTTCATAGTCCCACCTCCTCTTTTATACCTTCTTCATGGGTATTACATTTAAAAGTAGAACTAGCGGAAAAAAGTCCCAAGTGTTGGCGTCAGGCAGGCAACCGGCCGTAAAGAGAAGGTCAAATCCATGGTAATAATCCTTGATTCTCCTTCCTAAATCCTTTATTTAGAAGAAACCATAAATAATGGAATAAGGGAGGAAGATGATGGTGATACAGAGAGAGTGGGATAGATGACATCTCCCAGCGTGCTAATGCCTACGATGTACCTACTATCATCATTTACAGCCCTGAGAAGTCCACTGTTGGACATAGGCCTCCCCCAACAACCTCCACTCCGACCGGTCGGAAGCAGCCTGCATCCAACAGACGCCCGCGACTTGGCCAGGTTGTCCGTCCACCTCGCGGGTGGCCTTATTTATTTATTTATTTATTTATTTAGGATAAATAAATAAATAAATAAGGTGGATAGGCTTGTGGATAGGCTATACCCGAAGAGTTTCCAAAGAAACCATATTGCGCCGACCCGTAAATGGGATAAGGGCAGGTGATGATGTTCTCTATATAGTGGGCTACTTTAATAGGATTTCGCTTATCATACCCCTTTTGTTACATCCTGTACAACTGGAGGAAGCAAGATCGCTAGTGAAGCTTAAACTTCAATAATTACAAGTTTATAAGACTATTATAACTAAGACCTGCTATATTGTATAAGCATACAATGTTCTTGGAATTAAGTTTGCTAAGTCCGATTTGCTATGAAACTAAGGGCTTTATGTTACAGGGTATGGCAACTAGTTGCGGGATCATGGTGTCCGTAAGCTACTAAAATTGACACCACGGACATACCACATCATGCATTGCATCACCATACAGCGCCATAGTAATTATTAGCGGTGGAAGTGGCTGCCTTGGTTGGTCGATCAAACGACCCTATCCGCTCGATCAAACGACCCTGCCCGCCACGCCATAGGTCCCGAGTTCTAATGTCCAGCCCCCCTAGCATGATCACGCATCGTGGATATCGTATCGTACGATATCGTATCGTCTCTATACAAAATTCAACATTGGGGCTATATTTATCGTATTCGACAGGCTAAATGTCGAGGTGCAAACAGTGATATCGTGAATATCGATTAGCGTTATTTACTACTCACGATATAAGACTTTGGGGATCTTAGTGTTACAACCATTAACCTAGTTCAGGTTAATGTCTTGTGTGAATGTTTATACTGTTCTCTATAAGATCTGTATACGCTTTAGATATATTGTTAAGATACGAAAAAATTTTCACCCTAGCGGGATTCGAACCCACGACCTCACGCATTCGGTGTTGTGCTCTAACTAACTGTGTTACCGGGTCAATTATAAACTTTTATAAATTTTGTTAATGCCGGCGAGTGGTCGCGCTGCCATGTTGTCCCGAGAATATGTTAGTATCATTTGCACTATCGTTGGTTTCAGTGATGAAGTCCCCTTATGTCTATACACTGATATCCCGTACCGATGCATCGCTTGACTAAAATACATCAGCTTCCGTATTTGTCGTAAGAGTCGGGTAAAAAACTAGCGACTTGTCACTGGTCTTTTATACCTGGCCCCGTCATACATGGCTGTCGCATCTTCTTTCTGATCATGGCTATCCTATTTTAGAAACATCGCCATGTGTGTGTATATATGTAATTTACGATATCTAAATATTATTACGATATAGAATATATACAGGATGATTTTTGGTCGTCAACGTTCCCAACGGAGTTTCCTCATCATCACGATCATTTTTCTCTATGGAAGTATACCTGGGAAGTGTCTGGTTTACAAAATATTAGAGTTCAAAGTTGAGTAAATAGACTGCTTTTTCTGCATAAATGCATATAGACGCGCGAAGCAAGATTTTATCACGAGAAATAATTAATATCTGTCTATAAAAAAAAAACTAAGATAGACATTTTAAACGCCCGATCAAGTAAAAAAAAAATTTTTTTTTCATAAAAATTTAAATTTTTTCCCAGCATTTTTTTTGGCATAAACTTACTTTATTTTTGATGTATAGAGTACATACCCTTCGTTAAGGGTAGCCACGAAAAAACATCCTGCCTAAATCTTCATCTACGTAACATTTTTTGGGGATAATGGGCTTGATTGTACCATTATGTACTATGTTTGCAGAGGAAGTTAACTGTTCAGCATTCCCTTAAGCAACTGACGTAAACTGACCTAAGTTCCCACAGCCTCAGTTGACCTATAAAGCCAGGCTGATTGTGTCAGAACTTGCATAACACATCTATCGGTACTCGAGGCACGTGCGTGTATCGACGCGCTGCACTGAATATCTGCACTATTCAGGGGTCTGATTCTTTGAGAATGATGGGTTTATCTTAGTTGCTTGATTTGGCGTATTATTTAGGTGGTTTAGGGTATTATTAATTAAATCATTAATGAGCTGTATCAGGTGGTTCTATTCGGAAGTTTAACTGAGTGGAACGCTCTTCACTGGACTGTACTTTGTTGTAATATATATGTATATCACTTTCATAAGGCGCTTGGTCCTTAGGCTCACTACGGCTGTTGCAATACGGGTTGGCGGGATTCTATAATTACTAATTAATATATTGCTTTCGGGTAATGAAAAATCATCATCATCATCAGCCTATTGCAACCTACTGGATGTAGGCCTCCCCCAAGGCACGCCACAAATCTGCCATGGGGGGTATTTGCCCATAGTCACTACACTGGGCAGGCGGGTTGGAGACCGCGGTTTGTATTTTGGACTATGTTGTCAACACGGTAGGCACTGCTGCCCATCTCCCGGAAACCCTTAATCGCCTCGTACGATACCCACGGGCAGACATGGGGTGGTACGAATTCTACTCTGCCGACACCGCGCGGCCAAGGCTAGTGAAAAATGTCTGCTACTATTGACAACTATTTAGTAATGGGATGTTATTTGTGAAATAGAAAGAAAGGAAACTCGGGAATTCTCTCGGGCGATAAGCAACTTGGCACCGATTATTTCTGTACCTGCTATGCTAAAAGTCGCAGTGGGATTTCTTTTATGAACCAGCAGTTCTGGCTACCCCCTTTCAGGAACACAGCTATGTGTATATTATGTATGCATGTACAACGATCTGAAGGAGCTTTATATCGAAATAGCTTTTAAGATGTGTATACAATATACTGGGGGTAACATAAAATACCCTTACTCCTACACCAGTTGTGTATAACATTGTATTCTCATTACGGTAAGTAAGCATACCTATAGAGTTGAGTGGTTTCGATTTTAGTAAACATTGTTGGCAACACAATCGAATTATAAAATTAAGGCTATGACGGGGAAACCTTAGCAGGAGCGTCTGCGAAGCTAGACCGTTCGTCCATAACGTGAGAATTCTTCGAAATAATAATGCAGGCGTGTAGACCAATGTGGGTTCACGAGTGTTCCGTTTTTAACCATAAAAACAGATAATAATACTAAGAGGAGCGTGATAGCGTCGGATTATAATGACTACCCCGCTTTCGCCAAAAAACGAATTCCCGTCCAAAAACAAAGAAGAACCTCACTGACATCCGGCCATAAACTAAAATTGCATTTTTTTTGCGTACCAACTATCACGCCGTCTTTACATTCAGGTGGGAACTAAATAAAAAAATAAATAAATAAAAAAATCGAACTGTCATTTTCATCACGATAGACGTTCTCCGACAGGCTATATGTATGTATGATGTGAGTTGGTAATACCAATTACTGTAACTTTAGAATAAAAAGGTCTCCATGTAGGTCATACATGTATTTTAATTTTCTAACAAGAGTTCCAAGTCTTCCACACTTGAACAGCACTCTGATAAGTCTCGTCTCGTCAGCCTATTGCTATCCACTGCTGGATGTAGGCCTCTCCCAAAGCACGCCGCCAGCCGCCCTCTTTAAGGTCATCATTTATAAAACAAAAGGTTCTATGAAGATCTTTTTTTTCGTTATAATGAGACAAAATCCTACTTTTAGTAAACGCTTACATAAACGCAATACAAAAAGTAATTATTGGGTATACAATGTATTGCGTCAAATTTAAATAAATACGCATAAAAGGAAGATTTTTTAATTATAGCATATTCATGCCAAGAGAAATTCGGTTTACTGCAAAAAAAATAAGAAAGCCAATTCTATAAATTTCAAACTGAACAAAAGACTTCATAAATGCAACTAATCCTTTCACAAGAGTTCGAACTAGTTACAGAGTTGCAACGTCGTCGTTATAAAGTTGCATTGAATTCATATTCATCGCGCGTCGTGCCTATCGATGAAGCGCTGACATGAAACCATTTCACGCGTGACTCGGTATTCTATTACGTTGGATATGTAATATCATGCTAAACAGTGGTATTCTTATAATGTACAATAGTGAATTGGATCCGGCGTCACTATTCTGGGACACCATTTTAAAAATATCGGTCCTATCGGCCCTTGGTGCTCTGCCTACCCCGTAAGGGATAAAGGCGTGATTATATGTATGTTCGTATTTTAAAAATAGTACACACAATAAAGCCGAGAAAATAATAATTACTTATTGCAGATACCATTTCAGGAGTAATAATCATCAAAATCATCAGATCAGATAATCTGATTCATGACTTATCAAAGCACTTCGCTAACTGGAGCTCGGGAAGCTGCAAGAAGGTGTCTGAGAATCAGATCGACCTTTTAGTTCTTAAACTAATTCCATTCATACAGGATTATTATATTACAAAATCTAAAATAATAGGTAACCAGCAGCCGCGCAAGATTTTCTTTGCGTAAACTTTAGAATTTCCTATCATCCTTCAGACTATTGCAGTCCACTGCTGTGCGTAGACCTCCCCCGGGGTACGCAACGCTGCCATGGGGGGTATTTGCCCATAGTCACCACGCTGGTCAGGCGGGCTGGTGACCGCAGTTTGTATTTTGGATTATCATATCTTGTCTACACGGGAGGCGCTGCTGCCCACCTCCCAATATAGGCTAGTAGGGAATAAAAATATCCAATGTTCAGTAACGTGGAGGTATGAGAGTTTAGCCATCCAATTATGCATGATGCAAAACTTTTACATGCAAAATGTGTTTGGCACGAGTGCAGCGTATAAACTTAAATTGGTTTGAAATATCTCGACAGGTTATTATAATAAAGTTCAACCGATAAAATGCAATGAACTAAGAACGAGTAGAGTACGCGCCAGCTTTGAATATTTGGTGTAGAAATAGCAATGTTACGGAACTCAATGTCAGTAAAAAATACAATTTCATTATGAAGATACTGTAAGAAAAAAATGCGACGATGAATCTCGTATTGCAACCGAAACCATAACCAAGCGAATATTAAAGTCTCGAGCACACCGGATGCGTGTACGTGCACGTAAGCGTGGACGTATACGTACCTCTGAGTTGTAATGTGTGGAACTGTATAGGCACGGGCAGACCGGATACGTATGCGTAGATGTAAGCATAGACGTCAAGCGGTGACAGTTTCACACATTAAATACAGAGGTACGTGTACGTCTACGCTTACGTGCACGCATTCGCATCCGGTGTGCTCGAGCCTTTAATGAACGATTTTATGTTACGTCATAATCCTACTAATATTACAAACGCGAAAGTTTGTGAGGATGTATGTAAGGATGTAAGGATATTTGTTGCTCTTTCACGCAAAAACTACTGAATGGATTTTGATGAAACCACAATAATATAGCGTACATATCAGAATAATACATAGGCTACTTTTTATCCCGGGAAAATATTTTTATACCCGATAATTTCGACATGACGGACGGACGGAGTCGCGGGCGTCAACTAGTCATGTATAATGGAATTGTTGGACGTATGTAAATTATGCGCATTTTACAACATTAAAATCTGTACATCAAATAAATTCATTGGTACAGGGCCATGACTGGGATCGAACTGACGCCTCCCATTTGGAAGGAGCACTTCTTAACCACTAAGCTCTTACCGCTTTAGATGCGTTTAAAGTGGTAATAAACCACCTCTCCTATAAACTTCCTTCATGCTTTATACTACTGTTTTTGTTCCCCAAAACGATTGTATCTTCAAAATTATGGCGCGCCAGAACTTACGCAAATGAATTCAATCTGAACGCAATAAGATCCAATTTTGCACAGTAACAATTAAACGGCAATAACAACGCTTTTGGAGTAATTAAGCGCTTCCGTTTCCGGGATCAAGTTAGATTAAAATAGTTTTACAGCGTTTTATATGCGATATGTATTGCAGTTGGATTTAAATCAACAAAACCCGTATACATGCAAGTGTATGCAAGTCAAATCGATATTAATGTATAGAGGCAACTTAGTTGAGTTTTGTAAAGTCATTTTTGAAATAAAGTTCAATATTTTTATTATCATCACAGCCTTTTGCAATCCACTGCTCCCACAGAGTACGACACTAGGCTACTGCTACAGTAGGGTTTTGCCCATAGTCACCATGCTGGGCAGGCGGGTTGGTGACCGCAGTGTGATTTTCAGACTATTTTGTCAACACGGAAGGCGCTGTTGCACATCACACGGCATTACTATCATAATCATAGAATATTAAAAAAATATCCCGAGATATTAATGATAAATTATGATTACTAGCTATGAACGAAGCAAGTTCGAGTTATTAGAATTTTTATATTAAACTGTATGACTAACCCAAGTTTGATAATACTTTACCCATTTTAACCAAACTCATATCAAACTTCATTAACATTCTATAAAATAAAAAACCAACGTCTAAACTAAACTATAATTAAAAGCCAAGTTCTGGTATTCTAAAGTGGCAAAGCTTAATTAGTTAGAACTCTAAAAAGTTAGAAATAATTACGATACCGAAGTATTACAAAGTTCAATTTAAAAGTTGATGTACACCATTAAGCTAGACTCAGAGGTCGGGATCATTAAACGTTTGACTCTGGACCTTTTTTTTGCAGCATTTACTTGTTTAAGAATACGTAATTCTAATTAGACTTTTGATAAAAAAGACATAGTAGAGAGCTTTTGCAATATTATTGTTATTAATTTAAACCCCTTTTACGTCTCGGATAACTTGGTTATCTGTGATGGCGAATATTTTTTTGTTTGACCTAGACTAGACCTATGAACTGTCAAAAAAGATAGCCAATACGGAGGCAGATCGGACCGGTATAAGCCTAGGTATAAGTTAAAAAAATCCGAAACAAAGTAATATACAACTGAATCCAGAATCTTTTAAAGTCGGCTAATAAAGAACGTAGATATGTAGTACAAATATTATTTTTCCTACTTTTTTGTGCAAGCTTACCATTGTTCTTTTACTTAGATTTAACTGTTACGTTCAATGACTTGCCTTATACGCAAATATATACAAAGGTTACTTGCCTTATAAGCTTCTGAACTTTTCAATTGGTTTTCTTAATATTAAACATTTAGAGACAGATTTTAATAGTACCTACTTTAGAATATATTATTTTTATATTTTAACTAGTAACTTCGCCTGCGTAAACTTTAGAATTACCGTTTTTGTGAATAAAAATCTAATTTCGGGAGTAAAAGTAAATTAGTCTCTATTACATTAGCTATCTGTCAGTTAAAGTCCCGTCAAAATTGATCCAGCCATTTCCGAGGTTAGTCTGAAGAATAGTTCAAAAGAAACCATATTGCACTGACGCATAAATAATGGAATAAGGGTAAAAAGATGATGATGTAGATGCATATAAATAGTAGATATATAAAGTATACCTACCTATGACAGTGTAAATATTTTATAATTAACCGTAAAAGGCCCACAAATATTCCTGAACAAATTCAATCTATTTATTAAATTGGTGTTTCCACTTCGTTTTTAGAGTTAATTATTTACAATTAAGTAATTACGTGCTTCGGCGATAATTAAACTGGCTTGTTAAGGGTTGGGGTGGATTTTGAGAAATTAAGGGTTTTCTTATTAAAGGGTTTGGAACGTGCTTACCTGTTTGTCTCCAATTATAGAAGAGTTAAGCCTCGAGCACACCGGATGCGTATGCGTGCACGTAAGCGTAGACGTACACGTACCTCTGAGTTTAATGTATGGAACTGTCACCGCTTGACGTCTATGCTTACATCTACACATACGCATCCGGTCTGCCCGTGCCTATACTGTCCCATACATTACAACTCAGAGGTACGTGTACATCTACGCTTACGTGTACGCATAAGGAAATGTGAAAATTTTACCAGTCTATCAGTTTTTATGCTAATTTGTACAACTTGCTAGCGCATTGCCTGAGTGAACGGCAAGTGTGTCGACCAAGGAATTCATCATGATCATGGCTCATCAGGATCAGCTTAGAATCAGGAAAATAAAGGGTTTTTTCGGGAGGTGGGCAGCAGTGCTTTCCACGTGGAAATTGTCAACATTGACAACATAGTCCGAAAATTACACAGCCGTCGCCAACAGCGTGGTGACTAGGCAGAAACCCTATGATGGCCTAGGAGAGGTCTATGTCCAGCCAGTGGCTGCAAAATCCAGATGACGTGTTAGCTATTTCTCAGGTTCCACTGCTAAATAAGGATATTGCCTGAAAATATGCGGACGAATTCGCGGTCGTCCACGAGTTATAAATATAATATAAAATTTTACCGTTTAACACGTGACATGAGCGTTTAATATCTTTTCATGTGTTCTATCATAAGCTAAAGAAGCAAGTCAGCTAAGTTCTAGTTCAATTGTATACATCTCTCAAAGGCTATTTTTATTACTTTCATTTACGACTGTTCTTTATAGTGGACATATAAATTTAATATCTCTGACGGACGTGAAGCAGATACATAGATGATTTGTAATGATCAATATTGTTATACGAGCTATGTGATTGACCATTTGATAACATTTGTTTCCCACTATGATCCAACCCTAACCCTTTTCCCGTCATCCTTAGGACCGATCAATTTATCGTCATTGTGTGTGTGATTTCCATAGTATATATCTAGTTGGTACACCACCAGCACTCGACATTCATGTCTAATATTTCCTGCCACTCAATATTCTACCCCTCTATTATGCTATCGCTGGCAGTTGTTATCTTAGCAAAATTGATGTAGGTATCAGATGCTTAAATATCCGCCATTATGTTATAAATATTTACACTACACATGGCTGTATTCCCGCGGAAAAGCCAGAACTGCAGAACGAAATAAAGATCCCACAGATTAAGCATAGCAGACAGGTGTCAGGTGTCAATGATCAATGACAACTAGCTAGCTAGTTTAAAGATACTTGTATGGTGTACTCGTAGGTACACATATCGAGGGGCATACAAATGGGGGCCCTAAACCTAAGTTGTACCAACACCAGCTCCTCTTGTATAGGCTTCATGGTAACGTGCGTGTACTGTTGTGACCAAAATACACATAAATCCGACGGTTGATTGAAATTCAGATCTGCGGCAGTTTTTATCTTGTCATAAAATGAGAGTGAAGTATGACATTTGGAAAATTTTTAACAAACGCGTAGCCATTTTCCAGGTGTAAAAGCACATATTTCGATTCTATGACAGGGTATCCTATATTATGAGTATCAGAAGAGTTTGCTAAACATTTAATCAGAAATAAGCATGACATTAATGAAAGTTGGTAGGTCTTCTCATCCGGATTACTTTTTCAATTTGTAGTCAATTGTTTATTTATTACTTTTTCTTTATTGTTGTAGTAGTTACCGAAGTACTTATCCGTAAACTTCCAAACGCCTACTTATCGAGAGGTCAAACCACAGTTTACCAATCATGTCGGTGGAATATTGTCATTTTGAGACCATGTTATATATTCTATCATACTGATACTGGAAGAGATTTTGAGAAAGTAATGATGCGGCGGCGGTGCGTCTGACATGTCCTGACATGTCTTGTCCCTGTCCTGTATATTTCTTTTCTTTTTCCTGGGAATATCGGGACATCCTTGCATAGTACTACCCTATATTTGGAAGAAACATCCAACCATCGTCACATTCCCAACGAACATGTGACTTTCCATAATAAACCATTAAATCTCGTTCATCTACTGTATATGTATTTATGCTGTGGTCACTGTATCAAGAGAAAACGCGGAAAGAACTAATGACTCTTACGACACGTTTCTGGAGACGTGCTATTGGTTTTCCGAGCGCACTTGAGATACGCGTGACCGTTAGTTATATATCTTAGTTAAAGCACAGATAATAATACTGTAGGTACTATTTCAGTAAATAATAATTCTGATAGTTTTTTAGAAATTATTCTTCCGTATTTTGTGGCATAGTAGACTAGCATAACCCCATGGCTATTTTAAGTTTAAGCTTAAGAGCTTTGAGAGGTAAGCAGTAGCGCGTTTTTTGTTGATAATCCGAAAATCACACTGCGGTCACCTGCTCAGCATGGCAGGTAGTCTTGTAGCGTGCTCTGGGGAGGCTTGCGTCCAGCACAGGACTGTAATAAGCTCATGTATATGTGTGTGTGTGTAATCAATTCTGATATAGGCGTTGAGCGTATTTCTATTTGAAATACTGATATATTTTACCAGGTGGTTTTGAATTAAATTAGGACGTCCAATTTCATAACTAACGTTACTTCACCACCGTGTCATATACCCTCTTGATGATCTTCGAATCTGATTTCTCATGATTTCGATCATAGGCAACTACTGTTGCGAGGTATGTACGTACGCCCGGATATGGTCTCTTATCGCAATAAAACCGAGAAGGTACGATACCGCATTTATCTTTTCCACCGACCGAATACGACTACAAATAATCCAGGGCATATATTTTTAACCGCCCCTCACAGTATTTTATAAAGATTACCACCCCACACGCCACTCTCATAAAATATGAATAGTTTTTCTAAACAGAATTCCTAGTTGATGAGCTCTGAAAGGCTCCAGCGTGAGCTCAAAAACTCTAAACCACTCTGGCAGTCACAAATTTGGCAGCCATATTTTATGAGGAGAATGGCGGATAACGGTTTATCAAAGCTGCATTGCCAAATAAATCAGTCTACACGGACACATAGGAGATTAGCGAGCGCAGAAGGGTAACTTTGGAAGTTTCTATTCTTATCTTTATTGAAAATGGAAAAGAATGTGGCGACGAATTTTCTTTAAAGTGAATTTGTACAAAAATTTTGAAAATATTGTAATTTTTTTTTACTCTAAGACTGATTTGCACCAAATCCTAGATCATGCTGCTAACTGCTAAATTAGCATATGATGTCTGGGTTTTTTTTACATATATATATATATATATATATATATATATATATATATATATATATACATATATACATATATATATATGTGTGTGTGTGTGTGTGTGTGTATTTTTCTCCATGGAAGCATACCAGGGAAGTGTCTGGTTTCCAAAATATTAGGGTCCAAATTTGAGTAAATAGACTGCGTTTTTCTGCATAAATGCACATAGACGCGCATAGCAAGATTTTTTCACGAGAAATAATTAATATCTGTCTATAAAAAAACTAACATAAACACAAGACACTATAAATTTCTTAAACTTACTTTATTTGATGTATAGAGTTCGTTAAGGGTGGCCAAGAAAAAACACCCTGAATATAGTACATGGTTTTGTTCCAAAAATGGGTTAGCAAGAACTGGATAATCATAAAGGAGATCAGGAGTAACATTTAGCAAAGCGGGGACAAGTATGTAATGAAAAGAATGCACGGAAAGAGATGCAGCTGATGTTTTCTACTGAATTTAACGCTATTCTAAAGCCTTCATTACTTAACAGTATTTATAAGTCATAGCTTATCAACAAATTAGGTACGTACGTAATTCTTTATATTAAGACATTTCTATAAGTTTGATATATTTTTTTTTTTTATTTCAGATTTTCAAAAGAATTACAATTAGGTTCAGGGTGCCATTAAACCGGAGGGGTTTCACTTGGCGCCTTTTTATATATAAGCTGCTGCTAGGAAAAAACTAATAAATTATCAATTATAGGTCAACTAGGCTTAAGTACACTAGTTTAATTATAAAACATTAACGTGTATGTATACACACATATTACGAGTAGTTTTATAATGTAATTTGTTACACAATTATAAAGGGCAAGTCATGTGCACCCAAAGAATATGTTTCTTTGGGTGCACATGACTTGCTCTCTTGTTAAACTTGTGTACAAGTCAGTAGAGGGACAAGAGGGTGTTGGTGTTTTGTAGGCGATGGGCTGACCACCTGTCACTACTAACTGAACTTGTACATCTCAACTATACCCTCAAAATTGGTCAGAAGTGGCACCACGTGGTTCTATCGGCCCTTGGTGCTCTGCCTACCCCGTAAGGGATAAAGGCGTGATTATATGTATGTATGTATGTAAATTGTTTGCTTGGGTTTGCTGGGAGAAATCTCTTAAAAAGCTTGCCTTTGTCTTATGTTTGTGTCTACAATAAAGAATACAAGAAAATAAAAAAATTCTTCACCCGAGTGAGATTTGAACTCACGGCCTCTTGCATTCCGTGCATTCTTGCAACACTAGTTTAAGTCACTAATTGTAATATATATCACTGCAAATAAAGACTTTTTAAAATTGATTGATATATTCTAATGCAGCCCGCATCATCACAAGCAATGTATATTGATAAAACGAGTAAACCCTCTGCTTTCAGTGATTTCAGCCTAATCATTGAGCTCAATTTTCAGTCCGATGCGGAACAACAGGCTGCTTTAAACGATTGGTGAGTGATTTAATTGAACCTGAGTTATGGGATAAACATTTTAGGGTACAAAATACCTTTTTCGAAAACATGGTGAGCCTGTAAAAATGCCTTTGTTTACGCTTGAATACGTTTCGCAATATTAGTTACATTGAGGTGAAATGTTGAGCAGAACTGTTGTTTTTCTGAGTCATAAAAATATGGTCCTATGCTGATCATCATCAGCCCATTACAGTCCACTGCTGGACGTAGGCTTCCCCCAGGGCACGCCACAAGGTTACTGTCACAGGGGGGTTTTGCCCATAGGCACCACGCTGGGCAGGCGGGTGGGTGACCGCAGTGTGATTTTCGGACTTGTCGGCACGGGAGGCACTGCTGCCCGCCTCCCTTAATCGCCTCGTACGATACTCACGGGCAGGCATGGAGTGGTACAAACTACTTTGCCAGCACCATGCGGCTATGCCAGGGTAAAATTCACAAAATATGGCTTTCATTTATATATGAACTACAGAACATAAGAAGATTGTTTTAATTTGAACCAGTAGTTTTCAATTTGAACCAGTTGTTAAAATCAGCACTTTTGACCAAATAAACAATTAATGTCACTACTAACCGAACTTGTACATCTCAACTATACCCTCAAAATTGGTCTGAAGTGGCACCATGGGGTTCTATCGACCCTTGGTGCTCTGCCTACCCCGTAACGGCCAATGATGTGATTATGCATGATATGTATGTATGCAAACAATTAAACAATCTCTTCTTTTTAATAATATTATACAAATATATAGATAAGTAATTGATTAATATCTGCAGTAGTGTTAAGTAATGTAATGCGTCGCGGTTGGTTTGTTGTGCAAGTGTCATTTGCATGACATGCGGTTTGGAACTGCATAATGTCATAGACATACGGGCTAGTGGATATTTCAATTATTATATTTATCGGTTGAATAATCTCATATTAAAAATCCGATGTATGAATCCAATCCTAGGCACCTAAAGCTTCTAAAGGGAACATTAAAAAAAAAGTTGTATAAATCAACCTGGGGGCCAATTCTTGAAAAGTCTCGAGTTGGAACGAAGCCGAAACGGAACCGTTGTAGACGCTCTGAACAAAGCAATAATTACTTTTCGGTAATAATTAGATTTTCAGCACATTCATTTATTTGTTCATTTCAGCACGAGACAGATATTTGTTTTTATTCTGTCATACTCGTGACCGATGGGTGCTAAAATATATCTTATTACGCGAGCGGTAAGTATATATTGCTTCGCGCTACGTTTCGTTAAATTTTTGCTCAAAATTTTTGAGGAATTGCCTCCCTGTGCTGATATGGGACCTCACTAGAATGCGTCAGCTGCATCTCCTTCCATGCATGTAGTCGACTAAGGAACTTGGGCTTTCTCTCAGACGATAAGCCATAACAGCTTGCCACTGATTATTAACATGTCCTCGGTATGCTAAATGTAGCCCTGTGATCTCCTTTATGATTCTGCAATTCTGGCTTCCCAATTGTCCTACCCTTGTCTTACAGTTTTTATTGTTTATTTTAGTTCAATAATTTATGATTTTACATAATTACTGCCTTGATCCTACCAAACTAATTCACCCAAAGATAGAATGAAATAATCCAATGCAAATAAGTTGTAAAATAAGATAATATTCCGTGTTATTATTTCCAGTCATTTCTCTAAACTTTCCGCCTCCGTGGCACCTTTCATCAAAGGAAATGTTTGATTAAAAATGCATGGTTAAATTCACTTAAAATTCCGTTTCAGCTATTTCGGCCAACAAATTGATGTAGTTTTGAAATAAACTGTTGCTTTATCTGTGTGGTAAATATATCATGTGTATATCTATCGGGATGAAAAAAATTACGTTGCCAAAAACGTAATTTAAAAGAGATGATAAAATTCGTCATCCGAGTTAAGTGACCCGATAGCTCAGTCGGTGAGAGCGATGCACGGAATGCAAGAGGTCGTAAGTTCAAATCTCACTCGGGTGAAGAATTTTTTCATTTATATACATACATATATATAATCACGCCTTTATCCCTTACGGGGTAGGCAGAGCACCAAGGGCCGATAGAACCACATGGTGCCACTTCTGACCAATTTTGAGGGTATAGTTGAGATGTACAAGTTCGGTTATTAGTGACAGGTGGTCAGCCCATCGCCTACAAAACACCAAGATCCTCTTGTCCCTCTACTAACTTCTACAGTGTGCCCGGGAGGAGAAGCAGCTGTCGTATTATACATTTTTTTTCACTCCTAGAACAACATAGAAGATTTTTTCATTTTCCCATTAATATTTTATAAACATGCAGTTTATAATTTCATATAAGGCTAATATTAGGTAACGTTCCTAAATAACAGGACATACTGTGTAGATATAAGTAAAAAACATTTAAAAACGAGCTGAAATAATGAAATAAATATTACACCAATAACGTAGGAAACATGTAATAGTATAAAACACGTCGACACGAAATAGTTATAAACAAACTTTCAAAGTGCTAAAACTTGTTATTCCCCACTCTAGTACTCTACAGTCTATTTCAAATGTGAGACAAGAATATCAAATCCTCCTTCAAAATTTATAAGGCTTAAACCACACAACTGCACCTAAGCATACAATTTATAAGTACGGTTAAATCATACTGTAAGAACATATCCTCGCGACGGTGTTCGCATTGTCACGCGCCGGGCTCAGGCGCTGCGTAAAATATTGTCTCACTGACTTACAGTACCGTGGGAAAGGCAGAGTAGTGGAGATAGTAGAGAATTGGTGTATACTAGAGTTTTCCCAAGCATATATGGGAACGTTTTGTATTTATATGCTCTTCAGTCGCTGTACGGAATCATTAGAAATGGTTTGCTAATGAAAATATAAGGTGAATTTGGAGTTATGTACTGTCTGCCGTCACAAGATTTATCACGACCACTGAATGTGAAAAATAATAATAAGCGCCGTTCGAAAATATAAATAAAGGAATTGAAACGATGAATACAAGTCCAGTACTCTAGAAATTTGTAAACTATATTTAATAATACATTGTAAAATCTTCACTCACTATAAATCTTACTTGGAATACAGCCCTTTTAAACAGTATAAACCAGAATAATATAAACCTCAACAAAAGTAAATTAGTTCAAATTTTTCCAATAAAAATACCAATACAGCGTACTGTATTACGACCAGTGGTGCTTTATAGTGCAAATTTACCTGTAATTAAATTACCAAAAGGGAAAGATGCTTCCATGTCCACCCATGATTAAAATTTATAGTTGCACGGACAGCTAAAAGATCCTATATACCTATAACTATTTATTTGGTGCAAATAACCCTACAATTTCATATTTCATTTAACAGTTACCTGAGTTTATCTAGCGTAACGCAAACTTTATAACAAGCTAACAGTTCGATATAATAGCGAAGTCGGAATAAATAAGATAAATAGAGGAACGAACTGCGGAAAAGTCGATAACTCCGCTTAAATCAAATAGCCGAAATTGTAGTTTTGTAATTATTATTTTGGATTCACAGCAATAATTTTCATATATTAGGTATTTTTGATATATTTTTAACTAGCTGGTGCCCGCGACTTCTTTCACGTAACCGTATACGACCTATGTTTTATTTTGATGTACTCGAGGCTGTAGAATTAGGTATTCAACTTACTATAACGACATTGAAAATAATAATTGATTTTATTTCTAAATAACCTGGAGATATTTAATTATATTAACTTTTTTTTTAAATTAGTTTATAGTTTTTGCATGAAAGATTAACAAAATAACGAAACTTCTTTATATTAAACCTATACATAGTCATATTGAAGGTGAACAGATCAATCGGAGTCTCTGAATCTACTCACTGCTCTACACTAACTAAGCCAGGACTAGACACTGCCTTGCGAAGTAATTTTCAGAGTAAAACTGAACATTGCATGCTGTGAGAGCCACCGCTAAGATTTATTTTAGTTTCCTTATACTGTGCACGCAATAAAGTAAAATATATGTTTATATGTTGAGACTATAGTTTACGCTTTTAAATACTTAGTATAGTAGTACTTATCTATAGTACTTTTAACATATATATAGTACCTTTAGTACGCACTATTGTACGAAGTTCGAAATGTATTTTAGTTGATTCACACCTACATATAGTCACGCCCATTATCCGCCAAAGAGGTTGGGAAGAAGTCTGCGATTTGCCTACCCACCTTTCACCAGTTAGTCTATTAAGTCCCACGTGGTAAAAGGTGAGCCTACCGCCACTTTTCGTGCACAAATACAACAATCTAGCTACCAGTAATTAATCCAATGGGAAATGTTACAGAGTCATTCCAAATAGACATTACAAGCATTTAATTCAGATATACATATTACGTTATTAAAATTTCAGTTTATTATTAAATAAATTTACACGTAAATACATATAAGCCTTTTGCCGGTAAATTGTTGGACGTAGGCCTCCCCCAGGGCACGCCACAAGCTACTAATGTAGGGGGTTTTTACCCATAGTCACCACGCTGGGCAGGCGGGTTGGTAGCCGCAGTGTGATTTTCGAACTACATAATGTTGTCAGCACGAGAGGCGCTGCTACCCACTTCCCGAAAACCTTTAAGCGCCTCGCACGATAACCACGGGCAGGCATGGGGTGGTGATAAAAATGTAATATTAATATTTCTTATTATATAAAATCGTATTAGCAAATTCTTGCGTTTAAATTTATAATTTAACGTTTTCCACTTTCCCTCAATTTACTTGTATAGCAATAAACTGTTTTAATAAAAAATATTAAAATTCAATCAGGTCAGTGAATGAAATTGTTTTTCCGAGTAATTTTTCGTATACGCCGTTGAAAATTTCACAACTTTTCTCACATCGATCATTACGCCAACTTTTCCTTGCGAATGTGCGCTCCACAAATAAGTTGGCCCAACAATGTGGGCCACGCGCAGTGAGATTACTGCCATGGACGTATAATAGCATCACGCTCGAAAGTCTTGACTGTATTTATTTAATACGAGTGACCCTCAGCAGAGTTTGTTAAAACCCAGTTTGCAGCACGATCAAACAATATGATTCGTATACGTTTAAATCTTCCGTGGACCCAAATACTAAGTGAACTTTCCATCACGGCTAAGCCTTCATACAGTTTGAACGTAATAAATTATAGTTTTTAAGTAATTTTTTTTTTGTAAATATTTTATATTATATATTTATCAGTATCAAAATAACAAATAAAATCTGTTATAAAAACTACTATTACTTAATTAATAAGAACATTTTTTACTAATTATAACTTCATAAAAAAACTCACGCTCAAATATTTAAAAAATTTCCGATACATATAGCTGTGTTCCCTAAATGCAGTCGATGTCCAGTAAATCCCCTAATATGCATGGGATAATAAATATATTTTCGGATTCTTACTAATAGATCCTAAAACTTCTGCCACTAAATTGTTGCTCAAATATAAGATACCAAAGATTACCAAGCGGTCAGTACGGGCAGCTTGTTATATGAAGTTTTTAAATATTCTAGAGTGTTGCCAACTTCACCAGTGTGTGGTGACCCTGCTAAATTTCAATAGAGTCCGTGTCGAAACTTTATCTACGTAACTTGAATAATAATTCAAGTATGGTATAAACCCTTTTTTAATATTTTCAACAGCTTGGTAAATATCTATAAATTTTAATTGACCTTTAACCATAGAATAATGAGTCCCCAGAAGGAGTCATCAATGACAAATTGTGAGTTAGTGAAGAAAAAGACGAGGCGAAAATTCTATAATTTCCGCTCTTCAAATCCGCGGATTGTTGCCAAATCGAGTAACATTATCACTTTTTAGAGTTTATATGTAACAAATTGATTGTAAAAATAAACTTTATGCCTAAGAAAAGGGTAAATGTGACTCAAAGAAAAGAAATAAATATCAACTAGGTAAATTTGACTGACATAAAGTTGCTTCCAAAGTTTGCGTGATCTCTCTTTCTGGGTACTTATTAATCTATGCTTTTACAAAAGCACAATAAAATATACGAAAATTCCAGAATAAAATAATAATAATGACGTCATATAATTTTCTATTTACTTAGTTTATTTATATTACCCACGAGTCAACTCAATAATACCCAATAAACGAGAATTCCTTTTATCTTCTGTTGAGAAGAGTCTTAGATTTTATTGTATGTCTGCGCAAGGTATAAAATCGTATTTTTATTTTCAATTGTGACATAAATGTTCAACTAGACGGGTAAAATACTGCACGGTTTTATTTTCTGTAAAGCTACTGTAACTACTTATATAACGGAAATGAAATTTAAGTTAGAGGTGATTTGGAAATAACTAAAACGTCTCAGATAATAAGTTAGTTCGTTTCCCACCGATCATTTACATCACTTAATATGCTAAAATAGGCATTGCGATCTTTCTGTAGAAAAACTTTAGGTATTTTAAGTTTAGTTTTAGTTTTACTTAATTTTTGAAAATTAACTTACTATAGTGGTAACAAATACTTAAACAGATCTTTAGAATTTTCGGCTAAAATATTTATTAAAATGTATGGGGTCTTGATTTTTAGAAACGTCAGAAATCTCCGCAAAATAAAATGTGTGAATAAATAATGCCAATATATAAAATCGTATTAAGGTTCCATTTCAACAATTCACCCTGTACGTTACAACATACAAGGAAGCAATATGTGAAGAAATACATTTCGGCAACTGTCACATTCACATGACTTCCGAGAAGATTATGATTGATATGTCTCGCATTATTTGCTCCAATTATTATATATCTCTATTATTATATATAACTATGTGCCTCATAAAGAAGCTCAGGATCGCACAGCGAGCGATGGAGAGCGCTATGCTTGGGATCTCTTTGCGTGATCGAATCAGAAATGAGGAGATCCGCAGACGTACAAAGATAACCGACATAGCTCAACGGTCCAGCAAGCTGAAGTGGCAATGGGCAGGGCACATAGCTCGAATATACTTTATGGTGACGTAATTAGACACATTCTGCATGAGACAGATATTTGTTTTTACTCTGTCATACTCGGGACCGATGCGTGCTAAAATATAGGTAAGTACCTTATTACTCAAGCGGTAAGAATATATTGCTTCGCGTTGCGTTCCGTTGACGGTACGTTAGTGGTTGCGTTTCGGCTCAAAAAATTTCAAGAATGTTTTTTGAGCCAAATACAATAATAGACAAATTGTAATTTATGAGTTTATGTAAATTTATTTATTTATTTATTATACAAAACATAATAAGTATTTTATCCTACACATACGCACTTATTTGCAATAGAAGAATTTAATTTAAAGAACCTTTCAAATTTTTTATACGATTCAATTATCATAATTCTCTGTAGATGTATTCAACGTTTGAGAAATAATATGGATTTTTTTCTAATATGTATCCCGAACAAATGCCCTGTGCAAAAATAGCATGTACTAATATAACAATATTATTTATAGGTAAAAAGGCTGCAAGACTAAATACCTAATCGAAACTATTGGAATATTTACCACAAAAAATATTTAACATAAAATCTTCTTTTTCTCGTTTCAAGATAAAAAATATACGTAACCATTTAATTTTATTTATTACTACAACAAATAAATATTCTACCGTAAATCCTTTTAGTAAGTACAAAGTAAGTATTTTCCATGCGATCATGAAAAAAATTATCAAAGGCTTCGTTGGCAAGGATCATTGTCGACGATCATATCAAATATCTCGAATATTCCTAAACTAATCTTTTGCTCAAAGGGGAAATATTTTCGTAACTGCTGTATTGGAAATCCTTAACCAATGCTTTGATATAGGCAGTACCTCTAACACAATAGTGGATCTATGTGTTCGATTTGTCTGTTACTACGCAACTCCTATCTTTATGTCTATCTTCGTTTATCTGTATCTTTTACAATCTTAACATCTCTTACTGTATATTTAACTAGACAGTTGATGGAAATTCGTCAATATACTGTGTCGTACATAACCATTTTTCACCAGTGGCAACAAAGCCAGTGGCTACAACCAGTGCCGTAAATAGGGCGGTGCCACCGGTGCCCAGGCACAGGGCGTAGACTCTGGGGGGTGCTAGAATGGTCACTTGGCCAGACCAGGCAGGACTAAATAGAGCGCAGTTATAGACACTCGCATAGGGCGTAGAAAAGGCAATTTACTGCTCTGGCTACAACTGAGTAAGTATATGGTATAAGGTGACAATTGGTATATTTTTTCCTAATTATCCCATTAACTGTTGATTTTCACAATAGGTAAATGTATAAACAGGGGATATTCATTACACTGAAAAAGTGAAAAATTACAAATTTTACGTAGACAAACATGCGTGTTTTTGCTAGTGTAAAATTAAAAATACGACATAGACTATGTACATAATATGAACCCAGAATACCTAGTCATTTTTCTATGGACAAAAACAATGGAGTAAAATTAAATAAATATTGCTAGAAATAAAGATGGTAGATACAAAATTTTTTTGTACAAAAATATTTGTTCCAACATACTGTTCCGAAAATCAGGCAATACGAGTATAATTATATTGTTAAGTAAAATAAAAAATGTCTGGTATAAGAAAATGGAAATATTTCATTTATTTCTACTTAAAAACTGAGTTTGGTGGTAATGGATAGAATTCTTTTTTCCTTCAACCTGTCGAGAATTGTTTCCCTAAGGATGGAACTCTGCCAAGCCTAAATTGATTGATATAAGGCCCCCAAGTTGTATATATAATATAATTTGTTAAAAAATAATTCATTTTATAAGGGTTTTCAATATTAATATTAAAATGTACTTACATAACATAACATAGCATGACCTAACATAAAAAAAAAAAAAAAATTACAAGCAAGTACTGTTTAAACTTAATACAGTCATGTATTCCCAAAATCGGGTAGCCAGAACTGCAAGGTTACAAAGGAGATCCGTCAGATACGTCTAGCACAGCAGGGATTTTAAAAGTTGTTGGCACTAGAGCCTCGATTTATATTAGAAATTGACGTGTTATGTTCAAAGTGAAATTTTCCTTAACCTCGTGAATAAAAGTATATTTCAATAATTAAATCTTGAAAAAATATTGTGGCATATCATTTTTTTTTATATCAATGTTAATATTTTAAAGTAGAGTTTTAATCGCGACTGTACTGTGTCAACCTGGCGTATAGTTTAAATGTCTGTCATAAGTTTTCATGTTAGTGTTTACAATTTAATCTAAAGATAACTACTTTAATGAAAACATTTTAATAAAAATCTTGGTTCCCCGAAAAAGAATATATAAAAAGATATAAATAATTTGCCAGAATATTATTTTATTTTTTTTTATTTTTCGAAAGTGGAAAAGCACTGACGATTTCTGAGTACAGAAAAATATAAATCTAACCTTTGCTTCCTTAGCACAAAACGGCTAGATAACCAAAGCATAACTCTTGTAACCGGAACTCATGAAAACATAAATTGTGAACTTGTAAAAATGGAATGTTATTGTCGGAGCGAAAACAAACAGACCTCCACCTGGTATAAATATAAAATGGGAGTTCGACGTTTTTATTGCAACGTAGCCACCGAGATCACGCGGGCAAAGACTAAGGCGATAGAAGCGATAAGTTCGTTATGACTGTTTAAGATATTATACAGGATGTTTTTTTGTGGCCACCTTTAACGAAGGGTACGTACTCTATACATGAAATAAAGTAAGTTTATGCCAAAAAAAATGCTGGGAAAAATTTTTTTTTTTTGAAAAAAAAAATTTTAAATTCCTCGATCGTGTGAAATTTATAGTGTCTAGTGTTTATGTTAGTTTTTTTATAGACAGATATTAATTATTTTTCGTGAAAAAATCCTGCTACGCGCGTCTATGTGCATTTATGCAGAAAAACGCTATCTATTTACTCAACTTTGGACCCTAATATTTTGGAAACCAGACACTTCCCAGGTATGCTTCCATGGAGAAAAATGATCGTGATGATGAGATTCCGTAGTTTTCGGGAACGTTGACGACCAAAAATCACCCTGTATATTAGTAGGTACATTGTATAATTAATTATCATTATTACTTTATTTATTTATTTATTTGGCGAGCAAAACAAGTTACAGTTTGTAAAAAAAAAACTTATGGAACATGAATATATTACCGGAAATCCCTACAATAGAGAATTTCATTCATTCATAAACAATTAAGTAATTGTAACAAATTCTTATTATTCGAAGTTTGTGAGACTCAAATTACTACATCGTGTCATAGATTCACTAGAATACATCAGCTGCATTTCCTTCCGTGCATACTGTACTAGTCGACTAAGGAATTCGGTAGAGCTATTATGTAACTTGCAGTAGCAAAGCCGATGCAATGCCACAACGAAAATTGAGAGTGCATCTTGTACTCGTTCCGCGCACTCACACACTCTTTATTCTCGCTGTCGAATTTCTTCGGCTTTGCTAATTTGGAAATAGCCCTTCAAGTATTTTCCCTTAGGCAATGAGCTAGCAACTTGTTACTGATAATTTATATGTGCGCCTCTATACATAATAAACTCATGTTAATAACTTTTCGCCTAACACCTATATTACTATATTACCTATATTCTGTATTTCGATAAGTGTCACTTCTGTTAATATTCTTTGCATCTACGTTGAATAATTCAGAGACACCGTGTTTGGATACTTTTCAATACCGACGATCGTTATGGATTCCTTTGTTTGGCGAGATCTTTTGCAGTTAAGAGACATTGAGCGTCTTTTTCTGAATCACACTCGGGTTTCGTTCGGTAGAGTTTTAGAAGGTCAATGTTATTTTTTATGTTGGTAACATCAATGGTATCATTTGAATTTTTATGTCTATCAACTATGGATTCGGCGGGAAAAGCTGGAAAGGAGCGGGTGTAATATTCTTGTGAAAATCAAAATTTATTTGTAAATGGCTTGCATGTGTCCGTAAAGTGATGTTTTTTGGTAGATAAGTAATATTTTGTTTACTTGTTATGTGAATCTAGTGCGTGTGCATGGTTTTATATGCAGGTAAGCTGAGTAAAACTATAGTCGGAATACGATCTCTTCATGGGCTCATGTAAGTTGTTTCTGCAATTATTTTTGATTTTTACTAATTTTAAACTCGTTCTTGAGGATTTTTCCGACGTTTCCACTCATCATCATTGTCATTCATCATAAATTCAGAATACATTTTACTAAACAATGATTAGGCTGTATGGGCTTAGTTCCCCTTGCCTTTCCTTCGGGATAAACTAAAAAAAAAAAAAAAAACTATCAACTATGATGCCTATTTTATTAGCAAACCTAATTAAACCCTGTTAGATTTGTCGTGAAATAAAGAGCTGGTTTTCAGATATTTGCAGATTTATTTTCTCAGCACAGTACACCATTATCAAGAGAACACAAGAGAGAGAGGGCAATCGTTTTCAACGTCATATGGCATCACTGACATTGACAGTTTCGTTTGCGTTTACAAACCACGCTAAACTCAACACTGGCCCTTAAACCAAACGAAAACAATTATATATACCTACTTCAAACAAGCATCCATATATTTATCTTTAAAGGTACAATTTAAAAATTAAACATAATATTCACTATGTATCACATAGACTTTAAACTTAAACCATTAACAAATTTAGCAAACTTAACTACAGCAAGAGATTTTGTAAATATATCAGCTATCATATCATTAGTTGGACAATACCTAATTTCTAAAACTTTTTCATTTACAATCTCTCTAATGAAATGGTGGCGAACATCAATGTGTTTAGTTCTACCATGATACACAGGATTCATACATAATTTCTGGGCAGATTGGTTATCATTAAACATAACTATTTTACAATTTTTAAGACCCAAACATTCAAAAATAAATTTACGCAAAAACAGTGCCTCCTTGCATGCATCAGATAGAGCCATGTACTCAGCTTCCGTACTACTAAGTGCGACAGTACGTTGTTTACGACTTTCCCAAGATATAACATTATCACCAAGTTTAAATACATACCCGGTGAAGGAGCGCCGGTCTATTTCACTACCCGCCCAGTCTGCATCCACATATGCGCTTATGTCCAGACCAGTTCTTTTGAATACAAGACGTAAGTCGATTGTTCCGGCAAGATACCTTAACACCCGCTTTGCTGCCGTCCAATGTACTTCTCCATAACAGTTGTTAAACTGACTCAACACACTGATTGCATGTGCAATATCCGGTCTTGTACATACTGCTATATACATGAGTGACCCAATAAGATTTCTGTAATCAAAATCCTTTGTCTCATTATCCATTTTCACAAGCTTCAGACGTACTTCCATTGGCGTTCTTGTAGGTTTACAGTCCTTCATTCCAAACTTGTGCAGAACACTGTGTATGTAGTTTGACTGGTCCAAAGTAATAATGCCATTCTCTCTGCATATACGCATACCTAGTATGTGATGAACTGGCCCTAAGTCTTTCATTTCGAATTCCGCCATGAGCTTTTCTTTTAATTTCTTCTTCTCTTCTTTGGAACAAGAACTGAACAAAAGTATATCATCTACATACAATGAAATTATAATCAGCTTACCATCTATGGTTTTCACATAAACACATGGTTCTGATTTCAGCTTCATGAATTTTAACTTATCTGTTAAAGTTAAATTAATTTTGTCATACCATGATTTAGCCGCCTGTTTTAGACCATAAACTGCTTTCTTCAATTTATAAACTTTGTTTTCATCTATATTAAAACCTTCTGGTTGTTCCATGAGAACTTCCTCGTGTAGATCACCATTTAGAAATGCTGTTTTCACATCCAAGTGATCTATGTCCATATTATACTCTACAGCTATTGCCAATAGTGCACGGATGGTTGAGTACCTCACAACTGGAGCAAAGGTTTCTTCATAGTTGACTCCATATTCTTGAGTGTATCCATTAGCTACTAAGCGAGCTTTGTATGCTATGACATTTCCATCTAGATCTCTCTTCTTTTTAAAGATCCATTTGCATTTCACTGGTTTTTGATCTGCAGTTCTGTCTACTGAAATCCAGCATTTGTTTTTAATAAATGATTGATATTCATCTTCCATTGCTTTAGTCCATTTATCTGCATCCTCACTAGCCATTGCTTCCTTCACTGTTACAGGATCATCTGTGTTCAAATATGCTTCCCAACAAATCAGGTTAGCTGATTCAGATGATAGTGAAGCGTCCAGGCAATCATCATATTCTGCTGACTCTAGTGTAGAATTCCCTGGAAAGTAGGTTATATCAAACAGATCAATGTTTTCAGATCCAGAATATTCAGTTTTATCGGAGTCGTCTAATGAGTATATACTTTCCCTTCGAGGATTGCTAACTGTTTGACATACTTCACTGGTACTGTTACAAGCCTCGACTTCCTCATTAGATATCTCTGGAGTAACTGTTATATCATGATTAGGATTCCCTATTTCAACTTTCTTCTGATCTGTCTGATAATCAGGAGTGGACATCACATGATACATTATGTCTTTACCATACACTCTATTATCATGATCATGTAATGACTTCTGTCTATGAAACATGTTTTCATTAAAAATAACATTTCTGGCTTTTAATATTTTTGTTAGGTTCGAGGGATCAATAAGTCTATACCCTTTCGCATCATCGCAGTATCCCACAAAAATATATTTCTTTGTTCTTGAATCTAATTTCTTTAAATTTTGTTGTAAATTATAAGCTACACATCCAAAAATACGTAATGTACTCACATTTACTTTCTTATTAGTCCATTTTTCTTCAGGTGTAATTCCCATGACAGCCTTTGTTGGACTTCTATTTTTAAGAAATACAGCTGTGTTTACAGCCTCAGCCCAAAATCGGTTTTCCAGGCCAGCATCCATTAACATGCACCTTACTTTCTCCATTATGGTCCTATTTGCCCTTTCAGCGACTCCATTCTGCTGAGGAGAGTATGGTACAGTTGTTTGATGTTTAATTCCATAGTCCTTTAGGTATTTCTGAAATTTAGAATTATTATATTCAAGACCTCCATCACTCCTGAGTATTTTTATTTTCTTACTTGTCTGGTTCTCCACCAAAGCTTTAAAAACTTTGAAATTTTCGAAAACTTCATCCTTAGACCTAAGAAAATAAACAAATGTTTTTCTAGAAAAATCATCGATGAATGTCAGAAAATATCTTGCACCTGTCAGTGAACAATTGGGCATAGGCCCACATAAATCTGTATGTATTAAGCCCAATAGTTCAGTTGCACGTGTTTCCGTCTTTTTAGGAAAAGGAATTTTAGTTTGCTTTCCCTGTATGCAAGCTTCACATGTTTTATACTCAGAATCTTCATAATCAATACCTAAGACCATACCTCTTTTCATGATGTGCATACTCCGTGAGTTTAAGTGTCCAAGCCGCTTATGCCACACTTCTTGTGAAAGCTGCAAACCGGTTGCTGTATGTGAAGCTAATTCCTTGGCCTCAACTGTACTAGGTTCTTCATCCTCGATGGCAGCACCCTTCATCTCGGGAACATATCTACTGACCCGGTGAATCAATATTAATGGTATTGCACACACCTATACTCGAATGCTGAGCCATGGCACCCATCAATGTAGCATTACAAGATGCACGTGACCTACCTATAGTATCTAACTGATAGACCCCGTTACATTGGGTAGCTGTAGCCAATACATTATTCCCATCGAATATTTTACACATTTTATCAGTAAATATTACCTTGTACCCCTTTTTAGTCATCGCACTCACAGATAACAAATTAGCAGTCAAGTTAGGTACAAAAAAAACATTATCAATAGTCCTTAAACAGTTTTTTAGTTGTACTTTCACTTTACCATGACTTGCAGTCGACAGTTTATCACCATTCGCTACACGGATATTCATAGGTTCGATTGACACTAAATCATACACAATTGACCTATTGTTACACATATGATTTGTCGCACCACTATCTACACACCACATATCACCACTGAGACTCACTGATAGCGCTGTAAGCAAAGCTTTATCTGATTGGCTCCCGCCCTGCGCCTTGTTCTTGAATTTCCTTGAAGTCAATTTGGGACAATCCTTCATAACGTGGCCAGGTCTTTTGCACTTTAAGCACTTTAGTAGTTTGTTGGCTCCAAATGCAGTGCCAGCCTCAGTCTGCTCCCTACGTAGATTCTCCTGAAGTAGTTTCGCTTTCACCGTCTCACTACACAGTTTGGTGGTAGTATTCTCTAATGCCATGATAAGCGGATTATAGTCTGATGTTAATCCACTGAGCATTATAACCCCGATAAAATCATCGTCCAGCGGCGATCCTATGTCGCTCAACTGCTGGGTAATGGTGGTTACTTTTGAGATGTAGACCTCCATGCTCTCATTGTCACTCAGCCTAGTTGCAAACAATGACCTCAAGAGGTTCAGACGCCTGCACAACCCTCGATCTTCATATGCTGCCTTGAGTCCAATCCAAGCCTCACGAGCTGACTTGGCTTCTCTAATGAAAGGAAAAGCAGATGAATGAACGGACAGACATATTTTTGCTAGCGCCTTTTGATCTTTTCTCTTGTCCAAACAAGCGATTTCATTTTCTGTCTTCGCTTCGATGGTTTCCCACAAGTCCTCCAGGACAAGCAAATTTCTCATAGTAAATTTCCAGTTGTGGTAGTCCTCAATTCCTTTTAGTTTGTCTACAGGAATTATTGCTGATGACGACATTGTTAGGTCGTACAACGTGTCGCAAAATGTGCGTATGATTTTTTAAAATAAATCTACTCACGCTTGAAGTAAGCACCCTGGGCCCATGACCTGTTAGATTTGTCGTGAAATAAAGAGCTGGTTTTCAGATATTTGCAGATTTATTTTCTCAGCACAGTACACCATTATCAAGAGAACACAAGAGAGAGAGGGCAATCGTTTTCAACGTCATATGGCATCACTGACATTGACAGTTTCGTTTGCGTTTACAAACCACGCTAAACTCAACAAACCCAATTACTAAATCCTAATCACAAACTATCCTGATATAATTCTCTCTTCAGATCTGTCTCCGCTATGCTAAACGTGGCTGCAGGATCTCCTTCGTGACCCTACAACTTTGACTACCCTATTTTGGGCCCACAGCCGTATTTGTGTAGGTTAATTATATATGTCGGAGATCAAGATGTCATATCCTACAGTCGGATCTCCAACGCCATCTATTTTCAATCGTTGAAGTTAGAAACGTCAAGTCGACAGCTATCACTGACTTGAGGACAGCTGTCACTTGGGTAAAGACAAGACAGAGTACTGAGAGGGCGCCACTGTAGATTTACAACGACCACCGGGTCGTTTGAATTGAGCCGGAGGGTATTCTGTTCTGGCTTGTTGCGTCTGTCGAGCGAAGCACGGGGGCTAATCAGCCTCTGTCTTGTACTTACCACGTTTCTACGTTATCCGCTAGAATCCTAGTAATCTTGTGCGTAGATACAGTGAAAGTGTTTGTGATTCCTAATTAAGCTTGTTTACTACACGCCGCATTCTTTATTTCGGATTTTGGAAGATGTCGGACACACCTAACGGCACGCCACTCGACCCATCTACGTCATCAGGCGTGGGATGCAACCCGGATCACCCACATGAAACACGTGCTTCAAATAGTGACTCGAGCGAAGAAAAATGGCGTCTTCTCTTCGAGCAACAAAATCAAAATTTTCTGGCGTTGGTGCAAGCAATAAAACTACCTGCATCTTCGGACTCTATTCGCCTTCCTGATTTCGACCCAGAGAAAAGAGACATCGAAGCCCGAGCTTGGATAACGACCGCGGACATGTGTATCACAGATCGACATCGCCATGGATCTTCTCTGATGATCGCGTTAAGCCACGCACTCAAGGGCAAAGCATCATCTTGGCTGTCTTCAATATCGTTTCCTAATATGACGTGGGCCGATTTTAAGGAGCTTTTCGTAGCAAGGTATGACTGTCCTGAAACTGCTGCTTCCTTTCTCATCAGTATGCACGACAAAAAACCGAGAGATAACGAGTGCCTGGCCTCATACGCCGCTACCCTCATAACATCCTTAATGGCAAGGTGGAATGGACTGACTACAGAACAGATAGCAATAGCCACTGTCTTAGCTCATATTTCAAAACAAGAGCCACGTGTTCAGAGGATTGCTATAACGACTGACATCAAGACGCGTAACCATTTACAAAAGGAACTGAAGGCTGTCTCGTTCCTGAAGAGAAGTTATCCATCAAGTATTTATCGTGATGGACCCGACCTAAAAAGAAACCGACCTAATGGATCTGCTGTGACCATCAAGTGCTTTAATTGTGGACAACTAGGCCACAAATCTCTTCAATGTCGCAACAAAGCCAATTCGAAGAAGCAAGATGACCGGTCCAAACATAGGTCCTTTCACGGGGACCATAACTCGACCAACCAACCTACAGGGAGAACCGATCGCATCACCTGCTTCAACTGCCGGGAACAAGGCCACTATGCATCCGACTGCCCGAAGAGGAAAATCAAGGAGGGGAACAACGGTACCGGCGGCGGCACTGGAACTGGTCCAGCTAAGAAAAAGCGAGTAGACGTGTGCATTGTGAATGCGCCTTCGGGTTCTCTGCGTCACTCTGGTGAGTCATTCCCATTTACTTACGACTCAGGTTCAGAGTGTTCCTTAGTTAAAGAATAGATTGCTTTGAAATTTAGTGGTAAGCGAATTTATAACAATGTTTCTATGACTGGTATAGGACAAACTTCTATAGCCTCGACCATGCAAATTTTAACGACAATTGACATTGACAATATTAACTTTGAGATACTCCTTCATGTTTTACCTGACCATTGTTTGCGATACAACATTATGATCGGACGTGAAATTCTAGCTATCGGTTTGACTGTACATATGTCGGTAGATAAAGTACGTTTCGAGAAAATTAACATAGTCGAATCATGTGATGTAGTTGCAAATAATGGTATAGACCTTGACTTGGTAGATACTGACGTTAGTAATGAATACAGACCTAGGTTGATTGAGATTTTAGAACGGTTCAAGCTTAGTTTCATTACCGGTACACCTACTTCTCCTGCTGACACTGAACCTATGCAGATACGGCTCGTAGACCCGCACAAGACGGTAAATCGTCGCCCATACAGGCTGACCCCAGATGAACGTCAGATTGTGAGGGGCAAGATCAACGAGCTGCTTAATGCTAAGGTAATTAGACCTAGTTCTTCACCGTTCGCAAGCCCGATACTTTTGGTAAAAAAAAAAGACGGTTCAGATAGAATGTGTGTCGATTATAGGGAGTTGAACGATAACACCGTTGCTGATCGTTTTCCTTTACCACTCATATCTGAACAGATTGCTAGGTTGCATGGAGGACATTTTTTTACAATTATAGATTTAGCATCGGGATTTCACCAGATCCCTATCGAGTCGGAGTCCATAGAGCGCACAGCATTCGTGACAACTGAAGGTCAGTATGAGTACCTTACTATGCCCTTCGGTTTGAAAAATGCTCCTGCAGTGTTTCAACGTGCTCTCATACATGCTCTAGGCGATCTCGTGAACAAGTACGTTGTAGTGTACATGGATGACGTGCTAGTTGTGGCCAGTAACATCGACGAAGCTTTCGATAGTCTAAAGGTAGTATTAGAAGTTCTTTCTGGGAAGGGATTTTCGTTAAATCCTAAAGAGTGCTCATTCCTGAAAGAAAAAGTAGAGTACCTAGGCTTCGAGGTGCGCCGAGGTCAAATTCGTCCGAATCCACGAAAGATAGTTGCACTTACCGCTTTACCGCCACCGAACACAGTTACTCAGCTTCGACAATTCATTGGGTTAGCTTCGTACTTCCGCCAATTTGTTCCTAAATTTTCACAAATTTTATCTCCTCTATATTCATTGACGTCTGGTAATGGTAAAATAAAATGGGAACCGCAACATGAGTTAATCAGGCAACAGATCATTTCTATGCTAACGAGGGAGCCGGTATTGACGATTTACGATCCTAGTCTAGTGACTGAGCTACATACTGACGCGAGCGCGATTGGCTATGGAGCAGTCCTCATTCAACTCAAAGAAGGTAAGCCTCATGTGGTAGCCTATTACAGCAAGCGCACGACATCTGCAGAATCCAAGTACCACTCTTACGAGTTGGAGACTCTTGCTGTCGTGAACGCTGTGGAACATTTCCGGCAGTATCTACATGGGCGCAAATTTGACGTTGTGACCGACTGCAGTTCACTCCAATCGACGCGTAAAAAGCTTGACCTAACCCCACGTGTACACCGATGGTGGGCTTTTTTGCAGGGGTTTGATTTCGACATAATCCATCGTAGTGGTAAGCGCATGTCACATGCTGATTTCTTCTCCAGGAACCCTTTACCAGCCGAGAGCGAGAAAAGTAGTCGGAGCGCAGTTACGAGAGTAGAGCCGAAACAGGTAAACTTGGCTGAGATTACTAGCAACTGGTTAATGGCTGAACAACAGAGGGATGGTAAACTTTCAAAACTGATATCAGATCTGAAAGAATGTAATATTCCAGCCGAGGTATCAAAGACGTACGAATTTCGATCTGGTGTACTTCATCGTGAAATTCAAAGAAACAATAAGACTCGTTGTCTGCCTATGATACCCAGGTCCTTCCGTTGGTCAATTATTAACAATGTGCACGAAGGATTGCTACATTTGGGATGGGAGAAGACACTAGAAAAGGTTTATGACTTGTATTGGTTCGACAATATGTCCAAATACGTTAGGAAATTTGTCGCGAACTGTGTAACATGCAATATCTCCAAATCTCATTCCGGTAAGGTGCAAGCTGAAATGCATCCAATCCCAAAAATAGCAATCCCGTGGCACACGATACATATAGACGCGACTGGCAAACTAAGCGGGAAGAATGACAAAAAGGAGTATGTCTTCGTGCTTATAGATGCCTTCACCAAGTTTGTCATGCTCCATCATACACTACACATTGACACGGCTAGCAGTATCAAAGCTCTTAAGGCTAGTGTTGCTCTATTTGGGGCACCAAGTCGTCTGATCGCTGACCAGGGCCGCTGTTTTGCCAGCAGAGATTTTAAGGACTACTGTGAGTCTGTCAATATCAAGTTACATTTAATCGCAACAGGTAGCTCACGAGCAAATGGCCAGGTAGAAAGGGTCATGAGCACATTGAAGAACATGCTGACAGCCGTTGAGACCAGTTCACGTTCATGGCAGGACGCTTTACCTGACGTACAGCTTGCTCTCAATTGTGCCACGAGTAGGATTACCAAAGCCAGCCCACTGGAGTTACTTATTGGTAAGGTTGCACGACCTCTTGATATTTTATTAGCCGGAGATGAAGAACCTGAAGTTGACATCGACCAGGTACGAGCCCAAGCAGTAGAGAATATGGAGAAAAGCGCTTCATACGATAAGGTACGATTTGATAAAACTATAGCTCACATAACACCTTTCTTAGTTGGAGACTTTGTTCTTCTACAAAATGAAGAGCGTAATCAAACCTAGCTTGATCCGAAGTATAGAGGTCCTTTTAGGGTATCGGAGGTACTTGAAGGTAATCGTTATGTTCTTAAAGCCCTTAATTCCAATAGAACCTATAAGTACGCACATGACAGACTTAGGCGAATGCCTGCGAATGACATTACCAATGACACGCTGACATGTGACCGTGATGATAATCTGTGTGAACTTGACGGGGATGGACCGTCATGTTCTAATTAATGTTGAGTTGACTGATTGAGAGTGGTTTACGGATACCGGATAGAGGTATTTAAGAGTCACTGGATGGAAGTGACTAGACTGGTATACGGAAGCTGGATGGAAGTTTCCAAGAGTCACTGGATGGAAGTGACTAGATTGGTATACGGAAGCTGGATGGAAGTTTCCAAGAGTCACTGGATGGAAGTGACTAGACTGGTTTACGGAAGCTGGATGGAAGTTTCCAAGAGTTGCTAGATTGAGGCAACTAGACTTACTTGACTGACGTTACTCTATATGGATTGTGTATACTGTAGCCTTGTTTTGGAATTATTTACCATGTGTGTGACGATTATAGTCGATTTCTTTGTTTAATAGTATGCAAGTAAATTTGTAACAATTTGGTATAGTAAAATGATTTTCAATTTTGATTATGATGATATTGGTTCGTTTGAAATAAAGGTTTAGTAACGTTTAAATGAAGTTTTTACTGTCCCAATGGTTAGAAAGACCGAGCGTGAGACATGTTACTTTGCAAAATCCTCTTTCTTTCCAGAAACCCCACGCGAGGACGCGTGAGTTGTCAAAATGGCCGTGTCGGAGATCAAGATGTCATATCCTACAGTCGGATCTCCAACGCCATCTATTTTCAATCGTTGAAGTTAGAAACGTCAAGTCGACAGCTATCACTGACTTGAGGACAGCTGTCACTTGGGTAAAGACAAGACAGAGTACTGAGAGGGCGCCACTGTAGATTTACAACGACCACCGGGTCGTTTGAATTGAGCCGGAGGGTATTCTGTTCTGGTTTGTTGCGTCTGTCGAGCGAAGCACGGGGGCTAATCAGCCTCTGTCTTGTACTTACCACGTTTCTACGTTATCCGCTAGAATCCTAGTAATCTTGTGCGTAGATACAGTGAAAGTGTTTGTGATTCCTAATTAAGCTTGTTTACTACACGCCGCATTCTTTATTTCGGATTTTGGAAGATGTCGGACACACCTAACGGCACGCCACTCGACCCATCTACGTCATATATAAGATCTAACCAGAAGTAGAAACGATCTTTTGGGATGCGGTATAATCACACTCAAGAAATATAATGTGAATACTTTAAAGAAAGTAAGAAAGAAAGAAAGTACAAAGATCACCGACGTAGCTCAACGGTCCAGCAAGCTGAAGTGGCAATGGGCTGGGCACATAGCCCGAAGAACTGATGGCCGATGGAGTCGGAAAGTTCTAGAGTGGATACCACGTATCGGCAAACGCAGCGTGTGAAGGCCACCCGCGAGGTGGACGGACGACCTGGCCAAGGTCGCGGGCATCGGTTGGATGCAGGCTGCTTCCAACCGGTCGGAGTGGAGGTTGTTGGGGGAGGCCTATGTCCAACAGTAGACTTCTCAGGGCTGTAAACGATGATGATGATGATTTTAAAGAAAATATTTACGCTAGTTTAGTTTTTTATTATCTCATACAAAACTTTTCATATTTTTCTCAAAGATCCTGTATAACCGTCACGTTAACTTACACAACAACATACGCACAGTAGGTAAACTAGGGCCGCTGCGCCCGCGCTGCCACGTCTACAACACTACACACGTATAGATCATGAAGGTGGCACACACACACGTCCGTTTTTTCTGTCGGCGTATTTAATACGCCGCGCCAATTACTACAGCATGGTTTTTTTTGTATTAAAAAATAAAGTTTATTTTAATATTTTATCGAAATCTAGCGAAAACACTTCTCCATTAATATTATCCGTTAGGATGTGGTTGATCGTTTCATTTTTAAACATTGTGCTGAGGGATTCAGCTTTGTTTGCCGAGATTTGGCTAGTATAGCTATCGGGATGAAAAATAACGTTGCCAATATGTAATTTCGAAAAGAGATGGTAAAATTCGTCATCCGAGTAATTGACCCGGTAGTTTAGTGGTTAGTGCGGCTGGCACGGTTTGCAGTGGTCGTGGGTTCGATTCCCACTCGGGTGAAGAATTTTTTCCATTTTCTTTTTTAATATTTTTATGAAAACTAGCGAGTTCATTTAGAATATTTTTTCCAGTAAAGGTTATATTATTTTTAAACGGATACATCCTAGAAAGATAATTATTATTTTTTGGTAGACCTTATACAGGTTGTGGCTGACAACCAGGCAAATACTAAAATCCTGAACAAGTACTATTGTGTTGAGTTATACGACAGTGTTATTACTCGCAGGAAATATATTTTTGATTTGATTATCAGTAATCTTTGCTCTCCGCGCCAATTGTATCGGGCGATCCTGTGACTAATTAAATGGGCTTATTGGTTATCGTGTGGCACATTGCTGTTTTTTGGATCACTTGTGACTCTCCATTCGGGTTGATCAGTTATTTAAACTTTTTTGAAGAAAACTTTTTTTGAAAATCATCTTTTGGTTAAAATTTTATTTTTAAGTCATTATCTAAGACCTAATTAAACAGAGTAAACAATTTTTTTTCTTGAAAATATGAAGAAAATGTCGGTAAATTTTAAGTATTTTCCACTTCAGAATCATGGTGTGAAGTCATGGTATCAATATTTGCCTGGCTGTCACAAACACCCTGTATACAAAGGCGAGCTCCTACGACCTTACCTGGTTATTTTTATTATTGAGACATATTTATTAATAAGTTAAATAACTAAAGGACTGCTAAATACCAGTATGTAAGAGAACGTGCTATAATGAACTAATTAGAACTTTACCCAGCAGTTACGTAGTTCCCGTAACTGGGTTAATGCAGTACAAGCACATAAACTTTATGCATTACAATAACTAAACGTTTAGTTACAATGCGGTGTATGAATATGAAATAAAGTAGATACCAGAGATTGCTTAATTCGATGAAAATTTAAATTCATCCTTCTTAACTTCGAAGCAGCAAATGCCTAATCTAAATGAACCCATGATAACTGTTTCTGTTTTTGTCTTAAAGAGCGAGGCGGCATGTGTGTTATTTCTCGCTTTAAGTACCTATTTATCTATATCTATCTATCTATCTAATCAGTAATATCTATCTATATTCCTATCTATCCATCTAATCAGCGCGAAACTTTTTACGCAGCGTAACGCTATTGAGTCGCATGCAAAATCTATAAGATTTGACATTTGGACGATAGCGTTACGGACTATCGAAAGGTTCGTGCTTATCACACAGGTAAATAATATAACGCTATGATCTCCGCGGCGATACACTACGAGTATTATGGACGCACATGCCTAAAATGTTAGTGTATAGGTATGTTCGATTTTCATTTGACGAAATAATAAGTTATGATATTTAGAGTTTGAGCAAATAAACACCTGTGTGTTGATCTATTTGTATGCAATTTCTGAACAGCCCAACTCTAAATGAATTTACATACATACATACATATAATCACGCCTTTATCCCTTACGGGGTAGGCAGAGCACCAAGGATCGATAGACCCACATGGTGCCACTTCTGACCAATTTTGAGGATATAGTTGAGATGTACAAGTTTGGTTAGTAGTGACAGGTGGTCAGCCCATCTTCTACCAAACACCAAGACCCTCTCGTCTACTGACTTGTACAGTATGCCCGGGAAGAGAAGCAACTGACGTATTATACGTTTTTTTTTCACTCCTAGAGCAGCATAGAAGTAAATGTATACGAAGTAGATGAAGTAAATGAATTTAATTCGTAAATTTCTATACTTAGTAGATTCTCAGTTGAAATTAGGTATGTACCATCATATACGTGAATTCTGCTTTAACCGTAACACAGCAATGCCATTAGTTAATGCTTGCACAAAAACGTAACGCTTGTACTGTTTGTTTATTCGTATGTAAATTGCTCTGTTTAAATCTATTGAGCGGCGAATGTAATTTATAAAGTTGTTGTTTGGTTATGGAATGTATTGTGTTGTTGTTAATATTAATTACCCGATTTAAATATATCGATCTTTTTGTTTGACCATTGCATTATGAGATATTTTTCCCAAAATTCTTTAAAAACTTTGCGTCATAACACACCCTAAGGGTTATAACCAGGCCTGCACTAATACAATATCTTAGGTTGCAAGTTAGTGAATGTTTGAACTTCGAATTTAACGCCTTACATTTATAATACCTATATCTTCTTCATTTCATTATTTCTATCTATCAATCCTCTGTACTAAACCAAACTTAACCACTGGTGTCCGCTTCGGATATCATCCGACCGTTGGGCATCATTTCATTACCTACTTTTATAATGAAATATACTTAGCATGAAGTGTATAAACTTACATGAAACGTATAATTTTGCGTTCGTCCCGTAACGCGGTCGGTTGAGTACGCATGTCTGTCTTACTGCGAGTTCTGAATACTAAACGTCATTTAGATAAGTTTTCTCTTACCACAATCATTCGCATACAAAGATAATAGATATGGCAATCAATGTATATATGAGAAAATTGAGGTGATTTTAATAAGATTAAGTATCTAAAAAGCAGTTAATGAGCCAAATCTATGCTTTAATTACAGTTAAATGAAACTGTTGCATAATTGATTCCGCAGACAAACTGTTTTAACAGTTTTGTGGGACTTTAATTTAGAAATAACTTTTACACTGTATTTATAATAATAACAAATAAATAATAAAAGATATTGAAGAAACTGACGGTTATAATATAAATTGCATAATATCACTTCTCACTTTACTTCTCTCCTATATATCCATCCTCCATATCTCCACCAGGCGAGAGACCGAGCGTTGGAGCTATTGTCAACCGTCATCGAAAGTACGAGTATATCGATTCCATCGACAAATAGTGTTACTTTATCTAAGCCTTCTAATGGTTTTATTTTTATACGCACGAATTTCACAGCTGCCAAAATCCGCCTCTATACTATGACAGTGTGCGTAATTTTATTACCATTACTATATAATAAAGAAAACCATGTCTAAAGTATTTTAATCTCGACGTTCTGAACAACACAGCACATTTCGAAGGACATATTGTTTGCATTGCAACTTCCTCGGCCAGCTTGAGTTTGCCACATTCGTGTATCAAAGTTAGTTGTGTGGGTTTCTCGGGTTGTTCATGAGGACAAGATTCCTCTTGCCGGTTGAGAAAGTGTCATTAAGGCTCACTTGTATGTCGTCTTGCTCTTTAGAGGTAAATTTTGATTAAAATGATTAATAATGATCAAATTAATCACTTTTATGCATATATTATACACACATACACATACACTCTTACATTTACTTCTTCTTCTTCAGCCTATTGCAGTCCACTGCTGGACGTAGGCCTCCCCCAGGGCATGGCACTAGGCTACTGCCACAGGGCGGTTTTGCCCATAGTCACCAAGCTGGGCAGGCGGGTTGGTGACCGCAGTGTGATTTTCGGACTATGATGTCAGTACAGGAGGCGCTGCTGCCCACCTCCCGGAAACCCTTAATCGCCTACAATTTCTACTCTGCCGGCACCACGCGGCTAATTTACTACCACACTAATAATTTTAAGTACTTACCTAATATGAATAGATGTCATAAATTGAGTTATCTAATATTTAGGCTCTCTCTTTATCATTATTATATCAAAATAAAATCCATAAAAGGCAGAGTATGCCATGATTATAGAAAAAAAAGTAAAAGAGACGCTGATATTGTATAGGTATAAAGTGAGATTGTTAAAAGTTTTGAGAAAAGTATCTTATGTACTTAAATCTTTGCTTTGTACAGAATTATGATTTTACCGTTATGTCTTGAAAAAGCTTCATAGGATGACATAAAAGCACCTCGGTATAGGTACACATCACACACTAGCCTATTTCAGCCCACTGCTGGACGTAGCTTATTATTTATTAACGAACTATTTTACTAACATACCCACGGGCAGACGTGGAGTGGAGCTTCTACTCAGCTGACACCATACGACAGGTACTTACTCAGGCAAAATTTCACAATGTATTTCTAGCACTAGAATGCTGTTTGTCACAAGATCAGTCTCAAAGTGCTAGCTCGTCGCCTGAGAGAACGTCTCTGAATTCCTTAGTCGACTCTTACATGCACGGATGGAAATGCAGCTGATGTATTCTCATAAAATTCTGTATCAGCCCAGCGTATATTTTCAAATATAAATAAATTATCACTATTAGTGGTAACTAGGTTTATTTTAAGACCAAGGTGTTCGATCAGTTCGTTCTACCAGCCATGACTTACGGAGCCGAGACGTGGAATCTGACGGTGGGGCTGGCTCACCGATTGCATGTCACTCAGAGGGCTATGGAAAGGTCAATGCTCGGAATCTCGCTAAGGGACTAAGTCCGAACCAAGATTATCCGGCAGAAGACCAAAGTGACCGACATAGTCTCGAAATGTAGCAGACTAAAGTGGCAGTGGGCAGGCCACATCTGTCGTAGAACCGTATACGGTGGAGTAAACGGATTCTCGAATGGAGACCGCGCCTCGGCAAGCGTAGCGTTGGGCGCCCTCCGGCCAGATGGACCGATGACTTAAAGAGGACGGCTGGTAGTGACTGGATGGCAAAAACGGGAGATCGAGCCATGTGGCGTACACTGGGGGAGGCTTACGTCCAGCAGAGGACTGCAATAGGCTGACGACGAAGGTTTATTTTAGAAATGCATTTGCGGTAATAATATGAGTAGGTTTTAATGGCTGAAGCTAATTTATGCTGCCATAGAAATCTGTTTTGTGGTCGTATTGTAATCACTGGTTAATTTTGAATTGGTGATTTTAATTAATTAATTTTATTTCCTCACTCAAGCGGTTTACGTTAACAATATCAAAGTTTTCATCTTTAACGTATAAGTTAGATGTTTCGTATAAAAGTTCTGTTAACAAATGTAGAAATTAACATAATGCAGAAAAAAACAATTCATGTTAAAAAACTAATAAGATAAACGACAAATAAATTGTTAACTCGAATAAATGATTTGATTTTGATTGAGTCTAAATTATTTTTTAAGTTTTAATCTTTAAAAAAATCAAATCTTCAATTTCATCAGATATTTCTGTTACTAACTTTTAAATATTAAATTAAGTGTTATATTATAATGTAGCCTCTACTTGGAATATTATGCTGCCAATACAGACAGAATGAAAAGGAGTATTAAGTAATATATAAAGTAATTTTGCTAAATTATTGTATTTGAAACGATTTTAATCTTCTAATATAATGCATATTCAATTCACCGAATTGCTTTTATAAATTAATCGTTAAATCGGTTTTCTTGTTACTCGCAATAGTAGAAATCTGATCTTATTTTCCTTTCAAATTCTAACCGATAAGGTATTTCAATTTTACATTCTAATAAATTGAGTCGAATCAAGATTTGAATTTACCTGCGTCTGACGTGCTCGGGGCGGAGAAATAAATTATTTAGTAGACAAAATACTTACTTTACAGCGACATGGATTTCAGTACAATAAAAGTTCTTATTCTCAAATGTATACAAAAGCATCTTATTTCGAGCATGTCGTAAGAAACTTCATTACAGACACATGAAACAGATAAAATAATTCAAATTAATTTTCTAGGTTCGTAAGTAATAATAAATAAATAAATATTCACACACTACACAACACATTAACCTAGTCCCACATTAAGATGCCTAAGGTCTTGTATCGTGGGTACTAAGC
Organism: Carposina sasakii; assembly: GCA_014607495.2. Taxonomy (NCBI): domain Eukaryota; kingdom Metazoa; phylum Arthropoda; class Insecta; order Lepidoptera; family Carposinidae; genus Carposina; species Carposina sasakii. Next base: position 1,332,824 of record CP053151.1, on the reverse strand, counting down.
AACGGTATATAATTACATAGATATGTATAGAAACATCCATGACTCGGAAACAAACATCGATATTCGTCAAATCAATGTTTGCACCTACCGGGATTCGAACCCAGGACCCATGGCGTCGCAGGCAGGGTCGTCTACTAGACCAATCGGCCGTTCAATAAGAACTTTGTGACGTCATATAAAATTGGAATTCAGTAATTCCTGGAAATACGTAAAAAATAAACATGTTACTGCTTAATGTACAAAATGTCAGACATGAAAGGTTACTATGGACTCTTACCCGGTCTTTAGCGAAATCAAGCTTTGGAACCCTTGAGTCCCTATCTCGGGAATACAGGAATATAATTAAAGTAATACCTATGTAAAGTATATTTGAAACCATTATTCTCCTAATGTGAAGGTCACCCGCGAGGTGGACGGACGACCTGGCCATGGTCGCGGGCGTCGGTTGGATGCAGGCTGCTTCCGACCGGTTGGAGTGGAGATTGTTGGGAGGCCTATTTCCAACAGTGGACTTCTCAGGGCTGTAAAAGATGATTCTCCTATTACGTAAATTTACATAGTTGATTCACTATTAACTCCGTATCTACAGGGTGTTTGTGACAGCCAGGCAAATATTGATACCATGACTTCAGACCATGATTCTGAGGCGGAAAACACTGAAAATTTTCGCAGGAAAACTACAAATTTTTCTATCATATTTTTATATTTTCAGGAAAAAAAATAGTTTAGTTCGTTTCATTAGGCCTTAGATAATGACTTAAAAATAAAATTTTCACCATAAGATAATTTTTAAAAAGAAACTTGCCCTCAAAAAAGTTCATATAACTGATCAACCCTAATGGAGAGTCACAAGTGATCCAAAAAACAGATATGTGTCACATAATAACCAATAAGCCCATTTAATCAGTCACAGGATCGCCGAATACAATTAGCGCGGAGAGCAAAGATTACTGATATTCAATACAAAAATAAATTTCCTGCGAGTAATAACACTGTCATATAACTCAACATAATGGTACTTTTTCAGCATTTCAGTATTTGCCTGGCTGTCACCCACACCCTGAATATCAACAAAAATTGACCATTCCATTCTCGAATATAACCTAATGCTTTAAGCATACATATAATAACTTCCAAAACAAGAAGGAAGATTTCCATAAAAATCGAAAATAAAAAAGGTAAGGGACCGAAAAAAAACAGCAAGGAACCTTTCCAAGCACTTTATCAGGTAAACAAAAAATGCTTGCGACAGTTTTCATAGAATTTTATTCTGTTCGAACCTTGCGATAGTTTGCTTCGTATCGTTTTTAGGGTTCGGCATGTCGATTCTGTAATTTTCCAACTCTAGCCTCACTTCACTCTCACTTTGCATTCGGATTCACTATCATGAACAACGGTACTAGAGAATGAGACGAGCGTACATAAGTTCCACTACCTAACTCCTAAGTTTTGGAGAAAATTCACTCTGTAACCCACAAGCCAGGGGCTATGCTACGCGTCTACGAGTACTGCTGACATCTCAGTGGAATTCTAGAAATGGCCGGTGTTACATACCGAAACTGTATTATGAAACTTGAGTGAGTAAATATGAGTATGAAACGTCGCTGTTACATTTCTTTCGTGATTCTGCAATTCTGGCTACCACATTTTAGCAACACAACTGTTTGCCAACGTAGACTACCTATTATATTATAATTATAACTCCGAAATATTGAAAAAAAATCAGCTGTTCCATACAATCTTGAATAACTACTGCACTGAAATATATGGAACAGCAAATTTTTTTAAATATTTCGGAGTTGGTCCCATAGTGAAAATTGTTTCTTTTTACCTACCTAGTTTCGTGTCAAAACATTATCACTAATTTTGGATAGACCTTATACCTATATATATGTCAATACGAGTGACGAATGTGAACGATATACAATCAAAACCGCAGTGACAAGTTCTCGGTGGTTCCACCTAAAATATAATTACATAATCAATTTTATAGGTTAGGTTCGTTATAACATTTTTGCGAAAAGTGAAATTGTACGGAACTATGATGAATTCGCAAAAAACACTCCAGGCGTACCGTCGAAGCCCGTTTTCCAATTCAGTGGCCATAGATGTAAATGAAATAGTATTGAGAGAAAAAGTTTCGATGCGCTACCAAAAGGGAAATTATGAGCACTGTAAAAGATAATGTTTTCCCTGTTCTAGAGATCTGCGGTATAATAAAAGAACCTTTATTTATCAGACTTTTTTTAAAGACTTGATTAGAAATCTATCGATCGATACTGATTGAGTGTTCTAATCAAGAGTCGATTTGATACTAAATATCATAGTGTAATAATATTTTTAACCTTTTTATGTGTATTCATATTAATAAAAATTTCTTTAATAAGCTTATAGAGAAAGAGCTATATTCAGCAGTAGATATCTTAAGGCTGAAAAAATCAATGAGTATAATTATAATCGTAATGAATAGTATTAAAGTGTAAATTTAATAAAACGGTGGCAGTATGGTTTAGTTTCTATGTTAGCTTTGTTTGTATAAAGAACGAGAGGTTCAGTTTTGGCCGCTAGAGGAGGCCTCTTTCATTGTCGTGTCATGGCCGTCTTGCCGTGTAGTTTTCTGGTTTTGTAATCTATTTTAAACTAAATAAAGAAGTCTTACTTATTGCTATTTGTTATTTAAACTCTGAAGTCAACAAATAGTTTATACAAATAAGGTAATCTTTTCGCAGATACTTTAAAAACCCACAGTGAGTAAAACGGTTTTTCGCTCCAAAACGCACAGTACTAACGCAAACTTTACACAAACTCTAGGGAAGTGTGTCCAAAAACATGTTTGGCTAGGACGGACGAAATCATCATAAATAAAGATAAAAACGATATCTCTGGGCGTTCTTTTGAGTACTTTGTGTCTGCGAGGTAAATTTATTATTTAATGCCACTACCTTTTCCGTTCGGGTTCTTAAGAGGCCTTTTGATATTGATTTATAGTAACATTTAAGGTTACATTGTTAGTACCACTATGTGTTTTGGAGTGTAGTCCTTTTAACACCATTCAAAAGAAAAAGGTCGAATATATCAACTATTTTAGTCACATCGAACTATGAGAGAGAATATAGAGAGTGCGCACATATGTATACTATAATATCTCCTGTGTTGTTGGCTAATCCATGTTGAGAAAGGCTGCCATAACTGGAGAAAAAACAGTATGGACGTTTTAAGTTTATTTATCTGCCTCTAGCAATGCTTTTAAGGGGAGATAAATCTTATTTCCCCACTATAAGTTCTGAATATGCATTTAAATTTATTACATCAATCAAAGCGAGATGGGTTTTTAATTAAAAGATTTTGCTCATTTTACCTGAAAGCGCGGAATAAAACTAATATACTTAGTATGTTCTGTGCAGTGTCGCAGCATTAACTGGTTTAATGAAAAAAAAAACAATGGCTACCCATGTTTTTATCATCTTTAGACATCTTATTTTGCCATGGGAATTTCGGTTAATGCTTTTTTAGTGCTCCTAAAATCCCACGGGAACGGGATATAACTGTCATTCTGAAGCTTACGCAGAGTCGTGGGCAACCTCTAGTTTACCATACAAATAAACTAGTAAATATTGGGGTTTACTTCCTTAGAAATATAATGTGATAACGTTTCCAACGTGACGTCACTGCTGACAGAATACCCTTCACTCAAGTTATTGCTATGCTCTGACCGATAAATGTATGCGCAAGGAGTCTGCCTACTGAACCTACCATAGTAGGATCATAATAGGAACGTGTTACGTACGTAGCGTTTCTGCACGGAATGTGTCAGCTGCGGCGAAACGTTCAAAGAGTGTTTGTGGCCGGTCCATCATAATCATAACATAGTGTGAAACAAAGTGGCTTCCCGCTGTCTGTCTGTCCCTATGTATGCTTAGATAATTAAAACTACACAACGGATTTTGATGCGGTTTCTTTAGTAGATAGAGTGATTCAAGAGGTAGGTTTATATGTAGGGACTCGCTCCGGCTTCCAACGAGTATACGGGTGTGGCTAGTTTCATATAAAATTATCATCATAATCATAATTTCATTAAGAGGCCTTCCCCAACAACCTCCACTGCGACCTGTTGGAAGCCTTTAATTGTTGTAGCAAAACATAAGATCAACTACTTTTTTTATTCTGATTTATATTACAAGCCATACATCGTATGATTAAGTCGGCTAAGATCAACTACTTGTGTCATCTAAAAAGTTATTTTTAAGATAGAAAAAGTTGCATTTTCCCTGCATATGGCGCCGTTATGCCTTCTTTCCTTAATGAATCTGCAGTACTCGTATTGGCTACTCCATTTCGGGAGCTTAGTCATACATATTATTAAGTTTAGAAGAAGCATAGATACACTTGCCAAGCTTTATTCTCGGCCGAAGTGTTTATTATTAATATCAAACTACGTCACCAGGGACGATAAGGCATGCACGATGTCTTCCATTATGGGATGGAATTCCCATTAAATTAATTAAACAATAATAGAGGGTTTAATATATCAACATTCGTAAAATAGCTTTATGTATATAAGGTTGTAGATCTGCTTACGACCTTGTACTCTATTTACTCTCACTTCACATTTAATTCCAGCATAAGTTGGAGACTTGTTATTTCGTATTAGAAGTGGAATTATTTAGGGCCACTTGCAGAAAATATGTAAATCTTGATATAAAGCACGACGTCTATTTCTTTTTATATCAGACGAAGCAGGACAATGTATTATTACATACTCATATGTGCTAGTGTCCGATTTAACTTAAATATAAATTTAGATTTTGCTGTAAGTGGATCTTAATAATTTAAGAATTAATCATTCGCACATCGTATCTTATATTAAATGTTAAAATATCGCTCTCAGATATATAATAAATAATTATGCATTTTATATTGGAACGAAGTTCCTTACGGCAGGCTTGGAGGAGATAGGGATTTTTCTGCGCGACCGAACTGAAAAAAATGTGATAGTAAAACCGTAAGAAAAAGTGCGTGGAATAAAACCGTTAAATGAGACGTGCGCAGGCGCGACAGTCGTATACACAAGCGAGTAGTGTATAATACTTTTCTCTTTCTCCCTCTTTCTTTTCGTTCTCTCATCCCTTCTCTCTCTATTACTACTCCACCCCGCCAATGCAACCTAAATAAGATTGAGCACAATTTTTCTTTTGCAAATTGTGTCGATTCTACATTAGCCGAAGGAACTTCGTTCCTACCTGGTGTCCCACGATACCACATTTAATTTTATATTTGTATTTAATTAGATATATTCCATTTAAGGACCAATTTAGAAGTAATGACCAAAGACTTTTTATTTTCATTGGAAATGACACTGTCAGTTGAGACAAACTCTACAAAAATAAAAACTAACGAATATGCTTACGCAAACCCTACATTAGATAGCAATATTACATAGACTAAAGCTTAAACGGTATAAGAAGTCCGGCGGATTATTCACGATCTAAATAAAAATGTATGAAACGCTGTAAAAATTGCGAAGATGCTAGCGCTGCGGTAAACGGACCGCTTTTTTGCGATGAGTGTAGGTGCTCTCTAAAGTTGCGTAGCTATATCACAATATTATAAAACTATGTAGAAGGTAATTTGAAGAAAAATTCATATAAGAATTCCACGTCATGAAGTTTCAGGAAAATGTAAAATTATTACCTGAAATAATCTCACAGTTTCTCCATAGTTAAGGTTGTTAAACATAAACTTTGTAAATATCGCTTTATGTTAAAATAAAATACAAAAGTCGGTTAAGTATAAGGAAATGGTATTTTATTATTTTAAAAGGGGAGTACTAACTTTGGCAGGAATAGGGGTAGAAAAGGTATATTAAATGACTATTCAATTGCATGTTTGTATAATATACATACAAATCGCCTCTTTGCATGAACAACGTGATATTTTAAAACCCCAACTTTGTGAGATGTCACGTTTTTCTTTTTAAGAGGTGATTATATTATCATAACACACTGTTAAGAAAATCCTACAGCTGCGTTTGACACGCTGGCGCCAGATGTATCAGATCAGTGACACGTTACTATGCTAAAAAAACGCATGCAAGCGCAGAGCTCAACATGCAAGAACGCATTTAGAGCTCCTTAGTCGGCTTTTGCAACATGCACGGAGGATAAATACACATACATACATAACCTCACGCCTATATCCCGTAAAATACATATAATCACACATTTATCCCTTACGGGGTAAGCAGAGCACCAAAGGCCGATAGGACCGCATGGTGCTACTTCTGACCAATTTTGAGGGTATAGTTGAGATGTACAAGTTCGGTTAGTAGTGACAGGTGGTCAGCGCATCGCCTACAAAACACCAAGACCCTCTTGTCCCTCTACTGACATGTGTAGTTAATACATACATACATAATCACGCCTTTATCCCTTACGGGGTAAGTAGAGCACCAATGGTCGATAGGACCGCATGGTGCCACTTCTGTCCAATTTTGAGGGTATAGTTGAGATGTATAACTTTGGATAAATAGCCGTTAAAATAAACAGAAAGAAATGTCAATTCTGAAGTATTTCATATGAAGCTTCAATTAATAACTTCACTCGTATAATAATGTACCATAATGTACCATAATTTATTGTATAAAACATGAAACCGCTTCGCAACCTACTGGATATTACGCCTTATTTCCGTAAATTTTAAACACTTTGCAGTATGCTCCATACATTTTAATTACGGGAAGTTAATTAATCTCCTCGTACAGTTAAATTGCAAACTGTTGTCGTTTGGAAACTTGATTTATTTTTACATTAATGAAGTGACTGCACTGATATATGGTTATTTTTTCGAGGCATTACTTATCTGCATCTATATAAGTACATAAAAAATTCTTCGTAAAATAGGTACTAAAATTTTGAAGGTATGTGTTTTGTATGACGATATCTGACATAAATGTGCCTAATGAAAAACATAATTTCTTAGCTTCCTATTCTTTCTACTTCTAAATAAAATGAGATATAGAATAACACACGGATAAAGTTGCGCGCCTCAGCAAGTAAAAACTTAAAGCCCATAATTTTAGGTATTCTACTATAAATATGTAGGTATAGTTTATTATATCATGGACATAATAAAGATTAAAAGCTTGCTCATCTGTTTAATTTTAAACTGTTATAAATGGTATTAAATGCAAATTAAGTTCATTAACATATTGTTTACTATACGCGCATTAATTTCGGCTAGCTCAAAATTGAATTTCGATTATTTTTTGCTACTTCTATTTCGGGAATACAGTTGTGTATATATGTAGGTATGTACCATATGCATTTCTAGAAATAATTTAAAAGTAAAAAAAGGTACAAATCGAATAGATGAGCTGACAAGTCAGAGATGGCGTTAGCGACTGTAACTGACAACACAACCTTAGACTAGCTTGTGTTGAATTAATAACGCAGCAATTTAAGATTTCAGCAAGTGTACCTACTTCAGAACTATTCCTTTAAGACTTTAGAACTGTAAGATAATTTATGAACAATTACGCATATTCTATTTTTGAGAATAAGCAATAAAGAACACGTAAGCAAAGAGTTCACAGCCTTCAACCTCTGAGTCTATTATACTATCTTATCGATATATTTAAAACTTTATTTTTTAATTTAAGTCCCTTGTTGTAATAATAACTTTTAGTAGCATATTTTGAGCAAATAATCATTTCATTTTCTCGGAGCCAGGGGTGCTAAGAATCCCCGGGCGGGTTCCAACTGTGGAAGGCCACCCGTGAGGTGGACGGATGACCTGGCCAAGGTTGCGGGCGTCGGTTGGGTGCAGGCTGCTTCCGACCGGTCGGAGTGGAGGTTGTCACCAAACACTGGTCACCAAAACGTATTCCAAATATTGATTGGTTTTACAATTTTTAGTATTTATGGGGTAGAGTAACGCTCGTTTTCTTAGTGGTAAATACCCTTGAGGGGACTCAGGTGAGAGATGGTTTTCTTTCACATACCGGGATTGGCCCACCACTCTTTACCGCCACTGCAACTCCTGAAAGCCAGGATAAACAGAGACGACCAGAAAAAGGGAGGGACCTAACAAGCGACTATAAAGCATAAAACTAATAGAAAAACAGAATGCGAAGTGTTAAGATAGGTACGTTTAATATTAAACTAAGCACTGACTAACAAAATTTCTTCTTCTTATGTTATTCAGTGGTTAAGTGTGATTGAAGTTTGAGTCAGCGTTAATGGTATGGAGGTTAGTCTATAAACACGGCATCCGCCTGTCTTTCCTCACTCAACGCCATTTTTCACGAAGGAAGGAAAAAAGGAGGCGGCATACTCAACATTTGTTAAGAGAAAGTTGCGTAAGCGTAAGTTTGTGTGAGAAATGAACGGGCCCCCTGAATACGTAAAAGCAATAGCAAAATAATTGAGAGTGTGTATGTGCGCGCAATGACCGCTCGGCCTCCTCCCGTGCCCCGCACCTCACCCCGCGCACTCTCAATTATCGCTGATTATGTAACTTGCAGTACTGCCACTGCTATACTCACTGTGTGCGCGGGGCGAGGTATGGGGCGCGGGAGGACGCCGAGCGCTCGTTGCGCGCACGTACATACTCTTAATTTTTTGCTATCACGCTGCTTCGGCTTTGCTATTGCAAATTATTACCTAATTTAGTTACTTAGTATTGCAAGTTACATAATCAGGCTCCGCCCCCTGATTACCTAAAAGCAAAGTCGGTAGGTTATTGCCGTATTTGCTAAACGGTGGGCAACCAATTGTTAAACGTTGACGCGACCAATACGAAAAATCCTATTTTGTATTCTATCTATTACATAGCCTATTTCAATACTCGATCTCTTCTCGCCAAAATTTTGTACTCTATTGTATTTTATCGATATAGAGCACTGACTTTTTTAAATGTTAATATAACACCAAATGTCATGCCATAGCGACTGTCGTGATATTGCGAGTGCAAAACGTCGCAAGTTAGTAAAAAGTGCCTGTATCTTATACATTCATTATCTCTTCTCCACTTGGCCCTTCCTTCATGTTTCATCCATTTTATGTTTGACAGAGACGTGGGTGCTAAATAAAAAGGTCCAAACACAGATGTCCCATTATGACTTTACTAGCTGTACCCGAGACTTCGCCTGGTTGACCGTATATTTTAGTTTATATTATGTTTTTCTAATATACCTATACAGGGTGTTTTTTTGTGGCCACCTTTAACGAAGGGTACGTATTCTATACATGAAATAAAGTAAGTTTATGCCAAAAAAATGCTGGGAAAAAAATTTTGTTTTCTGAAATTTTTTTTAAATTTCTTGATCGTGCGAAATTTATAGTGTCTAGTGTTTATGTTAGTTTTTTTTATAGACAGATATTAATTATTTTTCGTGAAAAAATCCTGCTACGCTCGTCTATGTGCATTTATGCAGAAAAACGCAGTCTATTTACTCAACTTTGGACCCTAATATTTTGGAAACCAGACACTTCCCAGGTATGCTTCCATGGAGAAAAATGATTGTGATGATGAGGAGATTCCGTAGTTTTCGGGAACGTTGATGACCAAAAATCAACCTGTATAAGTATCAAGGCTTAAAATTTAGCTTAATTATGTAATTAGGAAAGTCTAAGCCTCCTAAAACCATGTAAAAATATAAAACAACAGCGAAGTTCGGAAAATTATCGAAAGATTTCCTCCAATGGGAAGCCTTTATTTAGCACGTTCGAATGACGTAATTAAGTCTAACCGCTATTATTCTAAAAGTTTTCTAACTTAGCTGGTTGGTCGTAAAATGTACTGTTCGGTACTCTTTACGTAAAAGAGAAACGAAAATACGATCAATTTCACATAATCCTTCCTACTATATAATATTACTAGTGGACGCCCGCGACTTCGTCCGCGTGGAAATTGAATTGTAGCTTATATGACACGTTTGTCGGTTTACCAAAGCAGCGCCATCTATTGATTACTTACTCAACCAAGTCGAAAGGTATAACAGACAAATAATTAGCAATAAATTAAAATTGCGACTATAATTTGAGATTTAAACTATCCTATCTCTCAAGTTGGATCGAACTGCACATGGTGTGCGAATTTTATTATAATCGGTTAAGTGGTTTAGGAGTCCATTGAGGACAAACATTGTGACACGAGATTTATATATATTAAGATAAACGTGAAAGTTTGTAAGTATAGATGGATATTTGTTACTCTTTCACTCATATATCAATGAAAGGATATCAATGAAACTTTACAATAATATATTTATAATAATAACTTTATAATAAAAACACATAGGCTACTTTTTATCCCGAGAAAATATTATTAAAATATTATGATTGTTCCGCAGTCCACGCGGACGAAGTTTCAGGCGTTCACTATTATTATTAATAATTAGAGTCCTAAGGGCAGATTTTTCTAGTGGTCAAATAGCATATCTGAAGAATAAAGTTAATGATATCTTTATCTAAAACTTGATCAAGATACTGACAGCATACATAGATACATATAATCACGCCTTTATCCCTTACGGGGTAGGCCTAGTGACAGCATCTATACTTATTATTTGAAAAAAAAATGTCATTAGTCAAAAAAATTACTTTATCTAATAACAAGATAAATCAAAGTAAATTACCTACCTATCTCCGCATAATAAAAGGTGAGTTAGTAATCTAATCTTTAATATACCCTCCTGAAAACTCATAAAAATCCTATTATATCTTTCTTTTCAAGATCGCCCTATTATAAGTTAATGCCTCTAAGAGAAGTTTCTTTTCAATAAAGTAGCATTAACGTGCGTATCCACATAATAGGCTTCTTAGGATGCCTAGATAGCTATCTCATTAGAAGACCCAAATTCACTTATAAATTTTCTCAATTATATGAACATTCCTGAGTTGCTCATGAAAAAATTAACAATGCCAAAATTAAGCGAAATTTGAGAATCGCAATTTAAATAATTAGTGGATAGATTGAATTTATAGAGTGCTATTGGCATAACGTTTCGATTAACGAAACCCTATGGTTATACTATACAGAATGTAAAGTAAACCTTGATAATTAAAATAATAGTTAAAAAGAAGATTGAGCTAAATTGATAACCAGATTCTTTTATAATACCGTTACAAAGAGGAAAAGGGTATTTTTATTAGAACTTCGCCTTTAATAATCTATCCAGGTAAGCTAACATAGCAGAGCGAGGCTGAAATTTTGTCAATGTGCGTAATCTTCTTACAACACCCCTTATATTATATATTGTGACCACAGTGTAAATATACAAGGTGTCACAGCAGGATCATAAATATTGCGGAGTTATAAAACAACTAGCTATTATGAAATATGTAATTAATAAATTATGGCCTTTTGTATTAAATGTCTTATTTCAACGTGACGGTTTAATTACAGAAATTTAATTACCTGGGCTTATCCCGTCAATTAACGTCAGCCATCTTCATTTACTCTCATGTTGCTTATTTATTCATAAATTCTAGCGTTTTCCTCTCCATTTTCATATCTCGCAAACACCATTATTCTCATTTCGTACATGATCTTCATCTCAATTTACCAAATATCGTGCCTCGCAAACGCATGTCTCACATTTCGTACTGTTCGCACAACGAACGGAATGTAGCTTGTTCAGTAGTTTACTACTGCACTGTGGCTGCGCACTGGCTTATATATGTAATCCCATGTACATAGTCTCCAAGTTATTTCAGATTAAAATGTACAGCTTTATGTGTTGACGTTATTAAAGTCAGGTATTAAGACGTAAAAGTAATAAGTTATATGAAAAGTTACTGATTAGTTTTCTTGAAAAGCTTTTGAGATGCCTAACCTTATCTCTAATGCCAATAAACGTGGATTAGGGACGGAATAACTCACTCCGAGGTGTAAAATGACAAGTTTTTTGAAGAGTATGAATTTGGAGTATGGTTGGTCTAAGATTAAACAGATCTTGTAATATAAATTTCCATTTCTTTTCTTGCAAAGGTATGTTATTAATTTCAGCTATTTACGGTTATGATAAATTATTACAATAACTTTATCTTCTACGTAAAAAATACTAAACGAAATTTGATCAAACTTAATATTTATGATTACATCAGAATAGCAAGAAAACAAGGAAATCAAATAATTTACTCGACATGAAAGCATATTGTATGAACTATTTGTCAATTGTCATTTTAATATGTTACGTTCTATATGATGCAAATATTACGGCGCACGGAATCTCCTCATCATCAATATATGGAAGCATATAAGTGTCTGGTTTCCGTCCAAAGTTGAGTAAATAGACTGCGTTTTTCTGCATAAATGCACATAACGCGCGTCGATTTTTCACGAAAAATAATTAATATCTGGCACTATAAATTTTGCCCGTCAAGGAATTTAAAAATTTATAGCAGCATGTATGAATACGTACCCTTCGTTAAAGGTGCGCCGCTTAAATGTTAAAATGAACAGTCAATTTTAGATAACGGTATTACTGTAGTACCCTCATCAAATACTTTTAAATTAACCATCAAATTCAGGAGTTCAGAGGAAGTCCGGAGTTTATCATTTATATAATGATCTAATTAAACAGGGTGATTTTTGGTCGTCAACGTTCCCGTAAACTACGTAATCTCTTGATCATCACGATCATTTTTTTCCATGGAAGCATACCTGGGAAGGGTCTGGTTACCAAAATATTAGGGTCCAAAGTTGAATAAATAGACTGCGTTTTTCTGCATAAATGCACATAGACGCACGTAGTAAGATTTTTTCACGAGAAATAATTAATATCTATCTATGATAAAACTAGCATAAACACTGGACACTATAAATTTCGCCCGATCAAGAATTTTTATTTTTTTTGCATAAACTTACTTTATTTTATGTATAGAGTACCCTTCGTTAAAGACGAGATACAAAAAAATACCCGGTATCTATTAATAGTTGAATCCTTGGAGTTTATTAATTCTTTTAGTATTTATCTATAAGACTGGGGATACATTACTCCACTAACCTTCGAATTTGACAAGTCATGAATCACAATCATGGACGCCGAAACGTTGAGCATTATAAAAAATTGTCTATAGTCAAATATACATGCATATGTCGCAGGCGTATTATAGATCACGGCCGCATTACAAAACGGCTAGGTATTTTGAATGTTGAAAGAAAAAATCGCCGGTCACGCTCGCTACGCTCGCTCGACTCGTGCGTTGTTATTTTAACAGGTCTAACATAACCTAACCTAATTTATTAAGCAGACAAATTGCTAGAAGCCAAGTTGTCTCGCTCCAAAACCCATACTATTCAAAATGCGTAGCCGTTTTGTAGTACAGCATGTTTTATAATATGCCTTCAACACATATTTATACCCATGGTAGTCATAACTGCAAAATTGTTCCACAGCCATGTGATTGGGATATCTGTTAAAAACTTATATGTGGGATTCGACACCATAATGTCGAGGAACGAAATCAGGTCTCCAATTTTATGTAAAAAATCTAACAAAAACGCTGCTTCATTAATGTACATGTTAATATAATTCGCAGCTGCACTCACTGTTGGGCCACGTCTCCAGCGGGCACTCAGCGCGGTTTCAATTATGGCCCGAGATAATGTTATGCAAAAGTTGTGTTAGAATTAGAGGGGATATGGTTTGGGAATATTTTGGACACAGGTAATAAATAATACTCGTGAATATCTTATTCTATAAATTCTATACAAAAGACATAGGTAAACTATTAGTACAGATACAATAAAAATGTAAAAATCGGCCCTTCAAATTAACCATTTCTTTGCATCACACCAATGATACTTTGAAATGAGTTTCTCTTGTCAAAGAAATCATTATCATATTCATACTTTCACCCATTATCTATAGGAAGAAAAACAGGAAAATTATATAAAATTCGATAGCTCTAGTGTGATTTTTATTTGAACTAGCACAACCTTCAAATTACAGCTCAGAAATATTGACAGATATTTCGAAAAAATGTCCCATAAAATATTAAATCAACGTCATCCTACTTATTACCAGACTTTGTTCCGCCGAAAGTCTCTTGACGTGACCGTGGCACATGTAAACGAGTTGAATGCGAAAATATTAAGCCTTCGGGACCACGAAGTGTCGGCTTCATGAAAGAAGGACTAAGAGGATATGAGATAGTCAAAGAAGACGAATGAAGTAAAAGTAGTAGAAGAAAGTAAACCTGCAACAGCTAATGTAGAGCACACAGACAGTAATAACTCTTCCCACTGGAATGCGTGGAATGTTGAGCTACGTTGATAATCAAGAGAAGTATTTTTTGCTGCCGGTCCATGCATGATACGTTACGGGTACACTATATACATGGCCGGTGATGGAACATGCTAGTGGGCTTTGTTTCATACAAAATACAGAATGCTCCATAATCGGAATATATGAATCGCTCCAATCGTTTCATACATTCCGATAGACTGCCTCCATTAGGACACCTCTATTTTGTCCTTCATCATTTGTCAGCCCTTTAGGGCGTATAGGGTGAGCGTGACTTTTATGCGCGTTCAAATACGCTGCAGTAATTTTTGGAACCCCACCTGGAGATTAGTTACGTACCTTTTTCTGGTTTGCGGTAGCTAGATTGTTGTTTTTGTATTCGAAATCCGGCGGTAGTATGTGGTTAACTAACAAGAAGTACCTATATAGAATATGCATACTTTTGTCCAATCCCTTTGGGGATAATTAGGAGTAATTACATAATTATGTGTTGGCCGCGTGGTGCCGGCAGAGTAGAATTCGTACCACCCTATGTCTGTCCATGGGTATCGTACGAGGCGATTAAGGGTTTCCGGGAGGTGGGCAGCAGCGCCTCAGCGTGGTGACTATGGGCAAATACCCCCCATGGCAGTCTTGTGGCGTGCTCTAGGGGAGGCCTACATCCAGCAGTGGACTGCAATAGGCTGATGATGATGATGATGACATTATGCATGTACCTAGTTAGGTATGTAATATTTCCACCATACTTTAACTTTAACCAAAATGAAGGAAAAAATATGCGATTTTGCAGTGTGAATAACTCAATTTCCAAAAGGCTATTTTCACGTTCAGAAGTTTACGTTTTGTTAGCTCTAGGGTGTTTAAACAGGGGGTCAATTCTTGATAGATTTCCATTAAAAAACTGGACTTATACAGGCTGAATATTTGATTGACCACTTTTCGATATTTGGGAAATGGGCTACAATTTAAGGACGAAATCTTTGGAGAGCTTCTTACTAATTATAACTATTATAAAATTATTAATAAAGAAATGGAAAAAATTCCTCGCTCGGGTGGGAATCGAACCCACGACCTCTGCATTCCGCGTGCCAGCGCTCTCACCACTGAGCCACCGGGTCAATTACTCGAATGACGAATTTTACCATCTCTTTTCTAAATTACATATTGGCAACGTTATTTTTCATCCCGATAGATATACACTAGCCAAATCTCGGCAAACAAAGCTGAATCCCTCAGCATAATGTTTAAAGATGAAACAATCAACCATATCCTAACGGATTATATTAATGGAGAAGTATTTTTATAAATTTATCTTAGTCAAGATATTATAAATTATAAAATTATTAATAAAGAAATGGAAAAAATTCCTCACCCGGGTGGGAATCGAACCCACGACCTCTGCATTCCGCGTGCCAGCGCTCTCACCACTGAGCCACCGGGTCAACTACTCGGATGACGAATTTTACCATCTCATTTCTAAATTACATATTGGCAACGTTATTTTTCATCCCGATAGCTATACACTAGCCAAATCTCGGCAAACAAAGCTGAATTCCTCAGCACAATGTTTATAGATGAAACGATCAACCATATCCTAACGGATTATATTAATGGAGAAGTTTTTATAAATTTATCTTAGTCAAGATATTATACGAGTATATTATAAAATTATTAATAAAGAAATGGAAAAATTATATTATTATAACTATAAAAGTATTAAGGAACTAAAATAGTTCATTCAAATAGTTCACTGAAATGGTTATTTTTAGCTAAAAGTGTTGAACCAATGTTTAGCTTTGTATTGCATTTCTAGACTGTTCCAATGCTTAAGACTGGAATGTCAAAACCACTCCATTCACGCTCCACGAGAATTTAGAAATGAATGGAAAATAAAATCCACATTGTGCTACAAACGTCTGAACAGATTTTAAAACAATAATAAAACATCTAGTACCTAACAACCTACTAGGGCTTAAATATATTTACAGAATTTTCTAAAATATATTTTGACATAATCATGGTGCGGTTAAAAGTGGAGATATGCCTTTAAGCAATATCGACTCGCTTTTTAAAAATTACCGAGCGTATCAAAAGGGAAGTGCTATGAAAATAGCCAGCTATAAAAAACCTAATACACAAAATTTGAGATACGAAATTTATTTATTTATTTATTGAGAAAACCAACGGCGTTACATACAGTACATATTTTAGAATATTTTTTAAAAATAAGGCAAATAACGGGTTATCCTAATTATGCTAATAATAGACAAGCAGAAAGTGGTCGGTCACCCAACATACTGCATACATAAGGTTATACAATCACATTATTATTTTTCGAGATTGTTATAAACATTACTGAGACCATAGTCCTTCTGTTACACTTACTATATAAACAGTTTTCTAAATATTCCAACTCCAAAGGTATCACAGATTCGCCTACGCTTTTTTATAAGCCATATTGATTGAAGGTTTGCTCCTTAAAATTCAGTAGGTGTGATTGAAACGCCAGACAGCGTTGTCTGGAATTCTTAAACCTGCCAAAACTCCTAATTCAATATTTCGCCTCACCATTATCTAAAGTGACTGCGAATATTTGATTATTTTCAGGCTTATAACAAAAGGGACGACGTTTTTAGAGTTGCTTCCTAATCTGTCATTTCTGATATTTATGATTAGTTACACAGTATACCGGATTTGTTACAAATCAATTCGAATTCAATAGATAAGCTTGAACATCAAGAACATAATATAAAGCCGCGTGGTGCCGGCCGATTAGAGTTTGTACCACCCTATTCCTGCCCATGGGTATCGTACGAGGCGATTAACGGTTTCCGGGAGGTGGATAGCAGTGCCTCCCGTGTTGACAACATAGTCCAAAAATCAAACTAAGTCCAGCAGAGGACTGCAATAAGCTGAAGAAAAAGAAGTATGCCAACTACTTCACTTTTACCTTTTACACATGGCCCCGCTATGTTTAACATATCAGTACATGAACGGGAACGTGGCAGGTGGATGTCCTTTGTGCGTGATCCTGCATTTACCAAATTTTTGTAAACATAGCAGTGTAGACATGAATGAATATATCAAACCGCAATAACTGATACGAGTATTCGCAAACAAAGTCGTTGACTACATCTACCAATTTGTACGCGTCAAGAATAATTGACATTGGTGCGCAGTAGATGCAAATCATAGCGTGATTTCCCACTTTAGCTTCCGTTAGAATCTCACTCACAAGTCCCATAGACCTGTCAGATAATCCGGTTATGTAATTGACACAGTCGACGTGCAACCGCAGTCTCATCGCAAACTGCAGTTAGGGACGTCAATTACACTCATACAACGTCATATATCTAGGGATGTCACGTCTCTCATGAACATAATATTTATCGATGTTATGATGTCGATGTTTTTGGACACAAATTGAACACAAAAAATATTATTACTTCTTTGCCTGCCAATTAATGGCAAAATATGTATGCAGGAGCTAAATTTTCAATGATTTTATCTTTATTATGTACCCATATTTATTTTTGTTTTTACCTATGTCTTTTTACTTTAGTTATTACGATCAGAAATACCTGAGAATACCGAGCACTACACTAAAAATAACAAAAACAATTTTTAATACAAATTCAAACTTTCAGCTAGGTATATTGTTTTTTCTGAAGACAAACTACCTATGTTACTTCATGTTAATTATATAAAGGTTGAAAAACTTTTGAAAGTAATACGTCATTTCATACCTAAATATAGAATTAATAAATTATGTATATATGCTAATGTTTTCGTAAGCTTAAGCTAAAACATGAAAGTTGCAATATTTTTTAATAATCTATCGATATAATATAATGTAAGTACATCCCTACAAAATACCCATGTGACATTTCAAGCCATTAGTAAACTTAGGCGTTGCTTGCAGTTTCAATGAGAGAAGCAATCAGATTAATATGATTAAAATAAAATGAAATAAAAAAACTGTCTATCACCATAGCGGATAAAGCTATTTCGTAAAATTGAATTTCGATTTCATAATAAAGTGCTTTTTGATAAACGTGACCAATTTTGACGTTTTCGAACTATCTGCTTTCATCATCATCATCATCAGCCTATTGCAGTCCACTGCTGGACGTAGGCCTCCTCCAGGGCACGCCATAAGACTGCCATGAGGAAGTTAAAAATTCTGTAAAAATCATATCAATCCTTAATAATATTATAACTGCGAAAGTTACCTTTCTGTCTCGCTAATATACAAAAACTACTGAACGAAATTAAATTAAATTTGGTAGGTACACCGATAGTCTAAAGCCTGAGAAAAGAAATAGGCTACTTTTTATCCCAGGAAAAATATTTTTATCTCGAATTTAAACATTTTGTTTTTTCTGCAGTCCACGCAGACGGAGTTGCGGACGTCTACTAGTAAATTATAAAAACTAGTGGTATATATGAACTATGCTTGTTATGAAAGCAAAATCACAGAACTTCAACCCATTAATTTCGCAATTAAATTAGAGTGAGAAGTATCCGTTAGTTTCCTTAAATAGCCCATTTATTCAACCATCTGATTTTGCATTTCGAAGATGCACTAACAACTTATAATGTACGAGTATCTCGTATTCAAATTAGGCAATTCGGCGTCAGCTATAGCACCCTTTGAAAACTAAACCATGCTTAATTCTGATTCAAAATTGTATACATGACATCGGCCTATTGCAGTCCACTACTGCACGTAGGGTTCACCCAGGTCACGCCATAAGGATACTGCCATAGATGTTTTTACCCATAGTCATCACGTTGGGAAAGCGGGTTGGTGACCGCAGTGTGATTTTCGGACTATGTTATAAACATGGGAGGCGCGATGATGTTTTAAGCTGATATATTCTAGTGAAGCCCGCATCAGCACTAGTCAATATGATAACGAGAATAATCGCGCTAAAACCAAACCAACCGCAGACGATCGCGCAACATACTATTCAATCTATCACAAAGTCATAATCAGATCGTGTTCAATTATGAATTCGCGCGATGTGATAGTCGCAAATGCACCGACCATCCATCAAAATGTAATTGATGTGTCAAAAGCATTCCACCCTATTTACGATGCTCCGGTATTTAGCGGGAAATGTTCATTAAATTTCTCTTGAGAAATGAGACGCGATTGGGAAAGTTGGTGAATATATGATTGTCAACTTTGAAAGGAATTCGTTCGGTGCTGATGCGGGGATGGTGATAAGACTTGAAAATCTTCAAATTAGATTTAAGTTATTTTATTTTTCAATGTATTATCCATCCTGATCTCTAACTAATCTTTGAAATATTTGAAATTGGCATCTAATTATTTTAATTAATATAAGATACAAGCGGTTGTCTACGACTTCGTCCTCGTATAGAATTCCCGTTTTTTGCACGTTTTAAACGTATACCTTCTTATCGGACGATATGAATAAGATCACCATTCACAATACAAAATAGTATCAGGAATTTACCAGCGGAAGTACAATAGTGGTAATACCCATTGTTTTATGAATGGCAAAATATTTCCTATTTCATAACGGAACTCACGAAACTTTGAATATAATAGTATAACTTTACTCGAACTATTGTCAGAGTCTACAAAGGATATCTGCTATTTCATGGCTTTTAAAGGCCGCCTGCGATGTTACAGGCAATATTAGATTCAGTATAAAAATGTAGGCCACCAAGAACTTTATTAGCTTGATTATTGAATCATAGGAATGAGATATCGCTCTATTCTGCTCATAGCGGTATTTAACTTCTAAATAATCATAATAGGTAAAAAATAAAGTTATGCTTAAATAGTATTGTTCAAGAAATCTAGATAGTAGGTGTAAGCAATCGTTACTAGCCTCAAAAGTTGCCTCAGTAATTGCCTTGATACCAGTCCCTAAATCCGTAATAAAAAAATCACTTGATTGCCGCTTATAGATTGTAGAAGTTATTTTATAATATCGTAAGCATATGGCGTTAAAGATAAATTTAAATTATCTCATTTACTTGTTCGTTTGAAGAGTGTCGCCGAATAAATAACATTGATACCATTCTAATGTCCTCTGCCATTCCAAGTTACTCGTATATCACCGCATACATACTAACCTAGCTTTAGCATACTCAAGTCACGTACTCGAGTGTTGGTTATTCAGGCATATGGCACAATAATGTCAATGTCCCTAGAGTTGACATGTCACATGTAGCTTTAAGCTTATGAATTGACATGTTTTACAATAAAAATGTCATAATCTGACTTAATATATTGCGTTCATTTATATGCAGATAACTGCAGGATAAATCATTTACTGTCAAAGCAGGAATGTTTCCATTGCGCCTCCCGTGCTGACAACATAGTCCGAAAATCATACTGCGGTCACCAATCCCCCTTGCCCAACGTGGTGACTATTGGCAAAACCCCCTGTGGCAGTAGCCTTGTGGCATGCCCTGATGTCTGTGGGCTGCAATAGGCTGAAGAAGAAGAAGAAACTAATATTTATTTCATAACATCAACCTACACTACAATATTATTCCACTACCCAAAAAACAAGACAGAAGTAATTTTTCATGTTATTAAGTGGCTTTTTCCAAGCGCTTTCCGTTATGATAAATTGAATAGACGAAAAACGTATGAGAGGTGACAAATGGAAATTTTCGGAATGTCTGTGACTTTTTTGTGAGAGCTCGGAGTTTTTGTGGGAAACAATGTGGCTAAGTGCTACAGGATCTGAATTTGTATATCTATCTATACATATAATAAAAATGTAACGGATCGCTGTCTGTACATGGAAGATATACGAGTATAAGAAAAAATATCATAGAATACCTTTATCAACGCAATAGTACCCAAAACAATGATTTTTGGAATTTTTGTCTGTTTGTCGATTTGTCTATTTGTCTGTGCGTTTGTGCACGCAAATCTCAGAAACGGCTGAACCGATTTCGATGCAGTTTTCAGGAATATATTGTGACAGGTCCCACGTAACATATAGGCTACTTTTTCCCGGATAATTTCGATATTTTGTTTTTTTCTGTAGTCCACGCGGACGGAGTCGCGGGCGTCTACTAGTGATAAATTTATTTTATACTAATAATTTCATAATATTATGATATTCATCTAGAAATATTTTATCATATAGAATAAACTAAACTAAAATGGGATGAAAGGCATATTTTACAGAGAGTGTTGTGCATGAATGTGGATGGATATAAAGGAAGAGATAGACCGAAGAAATGTTGGATGGACTGTGTGAGAGAGGATATGCTTGTACTGGGAGTGAGCAATGAGATGAATAGAAGAAAAGTACATATTGCGCTGACCCCAAATAAATGGGAACAGGGCAGGAAGATGATGATAGAATAAACTAAACCTTCATATTTTTTCTATGGAATCTCCTCTATGATCCTGCAGTTCAGGCTACCCCATTCGGGAATACAGCTCTATGTATAGGTACCTATATGTATCTATTAAAAATCATAATTACACATTGATAAAAAAGACTTCTTCAGCATAAACCAGCACGCGTATGATGAATTTGGTGAGAGCGAGATGTCTCACTTTTAAACGTCAAACTCACAGAGCTATTAATAACTAGATAAAGTATGTACTTTGCATGTAAAAATAGACTTAAGAATTAGAATAAACACCTCGTTCTCAAGCCAGGACTGAGTGCATTAGAGCTGATAGAAGTGGTTTGCAATCCGTTTTTAAACACCAAGTAGAAACACTTGTCTTGTCTAATTATTATTTATGTAGCTCTGTGGATTTGATATATAAAAGTGAGACATCTCGCTCTCACCAAATTCATCATACGCGTGCTGGTTAGTTAAGATTAATAAAGGTGAAAAGAGAAATGTGAATAAATCATAGAAAATATCGAAGTATCAGTTTTGGCATTAAAGCCGTTAATGATATAAATTTAGCGACACTCATGACTGAGCTTGAAATACCTATGAGAAGAACCTATCATCATCATCATTTACAGCCCTGAGAAGTCCACTGTTGGACATAGGCCTCCCCAAACAACCTGCACTCCGACCGGTGCAGTCTGCATCCAACCGACGCCCGCGACCTTGGCTAGGTCGTTCGTCCACCTCGCGGTTGGTTCTAGAAGAACCTATAGGAGGAAGAAACTATATATTCAAAAATAATTATTCGGTACAACAAGACAGTATAATAACAACAGGATGTCTCCATAATATTCCAAACTAACAGACTGACAATTAACGAAACCCATAAGTCAGCAAATTATCTAGTTATATAAGTTCTATATCACGTGCGTAGTGCCTGGAAAGGTCCATAACCATGGAGTAAGAAAAATAGTAAATCATATTATGTATAAGTTAAAAATTAAATTAAAACTACCTATGTATTGACTAAAAGTATTTTCAATTGAAAGACAGCTTACAAATCCTCCACCGCTGGCAGTGTACCCAGAAGGCTGGCCGCGTTGCCCTCTGATCATAGGATGCTTCTTTTGGCAATGCCTCTGAATGAATATAAATAGTAGCATAGCACATCTCTGGTAAGCAGTCTCAATCTCGAGACGTTGTGATCTCCAGCTAAAACTCTAGCTGACTATGTACTACTTTGATTACACTATGATGACATACTGGAAAACCGGCGTCTGCCAACACCTTATATAATTGGGTAGGCTGTCCTGTTTCAACCAATTTGCTTCTAATTTAATGTTAGCCTATTAATAATATTAAGTTATGGTCGACACGAGTTCTAAATATTTCTAAATACCGTACGACACACTATGGGCCAAACTTGGTAATTCAAATAAACTGATCAAAAGGGACTTCTCGACCCATAAATTACTGGCATTACTTTAGGAGTTATTCATAGTTTGTTAAAGGTTATTCAGGTATCTAAATTATGTTATTAGTTCCTTATATAATACCTAGTAGTTAAGTTAGGGCTATTTCTTCATTCTTCATTCAACAAACAGAAATCTATTTAATCTAATCCAACTTAATTACACGGAATTCAACTACATAAAGAACATTTTAAGAATTTATCATCGACTACAACCACCATCACTTGTGTATTAGGTGATTACGATTTATTGTAAGTTTAGGTTCTTAGCTAGATATGGATCTAATTCTGACCGAAAGAAGTAATAGGTCAGTATATAAAAAACTGTCTCGAAAATACACACTCGAAAAAAATAAACAAACACAAACTAAATTACTTCCGGTTATTTAATTTTCCACTTCTCAAAGCGTTTCGTGTTTGCCAAAGTTGATAGATACTTTACTGAAATAACAGAAGTACGGCACGAACGTAACAAACCAAAAGTGCGACGTACAAACTAAAAGTCTACAATTACTATTGGTTCCGTATACTAAATAAATAAAAAAAAACTATAACTAAGCTCAAATACAATACGAGTACATACATATAATCACGCCTTTATCCCTGACGGGGTAGGCAGAGCACCAAGGGCCGATAGAACCACATGATGCCACTTCTGACCAATTTTGAGGGTATAGTTGAGATGTACAAGTTCGGTTAGTAGTGACAGGTGGTTCAGCCCATCGCCTACAAAACACCAAGACCCTCTTGTCCCTCTACTGACTTGTACAGTATGCCCGGGAAGAGAAGCAGCTGTAGTATTATACGTTTTTTTTTTCACTCCCAGAGCAACATAGAAGAAATTGTATTCTATTCTGTTGGAAAAAGTCGTGTACCTATAAGGGATGTGTAATTTTACTCAAGTTTTGTTAATCACCGTTTAAATTCAATTTATTGACATATCGAGTAAATGGTCACCAAGTAAATAACAGAATCTCATTCAAATATAAAATAATAAACTTCAATGTATTTATTTAATATAATAATATTTGTTCAATCAACCGTACCAATTCCGTATACTATTTGCTAATAAAAATGTGAATAAAATAGAAAAATCAACATTAAATCTACATTTAACTAGAGCGCTGATTTCCCGATAATTGGATTTTGTTCAATACTGAAAGCTGCATTTGAATTTTAAATTATTTCGCTCAGTCGTGGGACCCTAAAAAAGTGGCCAAGTTTGAGTCACGCTCTTTTACATCGGGTTCCGTTTGATAAGTTAATTTGCAATTGGCCGTTGGAATTGCCGCCTGCTAATGATTATCGAACTACAAGTAAATAATAGGTGGGGCATGTTAGGAGCGTTTAGAAGTTATATAAAATTTTGTGGTTAGAAACATTACTCAAACAGAAAATTATCAATAATATCGAGAGGTGAAAGGCTATTTGGGATAAGCGCCATTTATATATATGGCGCTTATCCCAAATAGCCATTTCACCCCTCGATATATTAACACATTTTTAGTCTCATTACACACTTAATTGTATTTTTCCTACCAGTATTTATTCTACGAGTATATCTAATAATATTGATATAACAAGTTATATCACACGATAAATAACAAAGATACAAATAACTCATTAAGACAGCAGTATCGTATTTTATCATCTGAATCATAAATGAGCTAATCGTATCCGTATTGCATTACGGTACCCTAGAATGTTGCTCCGAGGGTTCCGTAAAGTTTAATTGCAACAGAACGTTTATTTTGGTCTCACCGATAGCTCTCTAGACGTTTCTATGGCCGTCGATATTTTCTCTCATAAAAACTTCACTTTGTATTGCAAATTGCGTTTCTGCATTAGCGAAATTAAGCTAGTTTTACTTTGTAATCCTTCACATATCGTACGCTCGCAATCATTGATTTTATTTTGAGCTTAGTAGGACTGGTTTTATATTATCATCATTTATTTATTGCACACTAGTAGCTCCCAGCAGCTTCGCTTACTGTCTAATTCAGTCTTGTGCTTTAGAACGGTATATATAAAATACCTCTTAAGTTGATAATATTGTGCCAACTCTTAACCGTGTGGTGCAGACAGAGTAGAATAGCAAAACCCCATATCTACCCGTGGGTATCGTAAGAGGCGTTTAAGGACTTCCGGGAGATGGGCAGCAGCGCGTGTTGTAGTCCGAAAACCGCACTGCTGTCACCAGCCCGTCTGCCCAGCGTGGTGACTATGGGCAAGCCCCATCCTAAGACAGTATTTTGGCGTATCCTCCAGGAAGCCTACGTCTAGCAGTGGACTGCAATAAGATGATTTGTGTATTCACTATGGGTGCGCCCACCACCGGGCCCTACATCCTCCACTGACCCTCTGATCTGATAACTCATAACTGCGAAAACTAGCACTTGCACTACCTACAATCGCCACAAGAAACCAGATCCGAGCACCCAGCATGCAAGATAATACATCACACAATTACGAAATCAAAAACTAGATTAATAATCTACATATGTTTCGCCAACAACCGTGGCATCCTCAGGATTATAGAAATTAGTAAACCACTAATTATGAAACTCTAAAACCCAACACATTACACAGAATTAACTACCCTCTACTAATTTGTGTATGTACGAATATATGTAACTGTAAGCCAGTAGAGGGATAAGAGGGTCTTGGTGTTTTGTAGGCGATGGGCTGACCACCTGTCACTACTAACCGAACTTGTACATCTCAACTATACCCTCAAAATTGGTCAGAAGTGGCACCATGTGGTTCTATCGGCCCTTAGTGCTCTGCCTACCCCGTAAGGGATAAAGGCGTGATTATATGTATGTATGTACATGTAACTGTTAATTATACCGTATATTAATGATAATAATACGTGGAATCAAGTACATATTTACTACAGTTTTACTCTGAACTCATCAAAATAAATATTAACATTAATTAATTCTGTTCGTAAATTATTTTCAATATTCACATAAGCTTCGTCATATAACGTAAACAAGGTGAATTGATGAACTATGTAAATAAAAAGAAATAATCATAAAAAGCAACCGATTTCTCACAAAATAAACCGAACCCGGTCACATACATAAAACATAATGTACCCAACAAAGTAAGTTTTGAAGACACTTGTATTATTAAGAGGAAACTTTCTACTTCTAAACTTGTCTCCATTTTCGTTTGAATAAACTTCAGTCAATTTGGGAAATGTCGGCGCTCCATCAATAATGTACAGTATTGTTTACTTTTGTCGCCTTCTTTTATTCAATTTTTGTCTTATTCCAGTGGAAAGACGAATTAGAATACTCACTTTGATTAAATAAGTAGAAGATTTAAAAAATAATTTTGGCACTCGGACATACATATTATTAAAATGTTGTTAAGCACAAAACTCAAAGGCCGCTGAAAAAATGTATACATTTGAGTAGGCCTAAGAATATTTGTAAAAAAAATTTGAATACATCAGCTGCTAAGGGAGATTCTTTGTGAGTGTTGAGACCAAGAGTCGACTCTCACGCTATAAGCCAGCAACTTGTAAAAATAACATAAAACAAAAATGGAAGACTTCAAATGTCTTCAAATAACTTCAAAAACAGCTAGGAGAAAAATATTCTTAAAGTTTTTAAACAAAATCAGAAGATAATATTAAAATCAGTTTCAAACCAATTAACCTTTACCTAATGTAAAATGGTCAATTGAATTTAAAATTTACACGGTTTTCTTGGTTATCGTCAATCGTAACAAAGACACCCTTCTATTTTGTCGCTGCACTTAATTTAGGGTTAACTGGGCCGTGGTTTGGACCTTTGGCGGCATTTGACCCTTCGGGGGTTTTATTGACAGCATCTAAGGGACAAGCTGAAGCGGTTCTACTTATACTAACATTACCTAATCATTTGTGTGTAAGTAGTATTTTCAGTGATCTATCCATCAAGCTGGACTGATCTGAATTTTAACACGATAGGTATATTATAGCGGGAGTACAGTTAGATCGAAACTAACTGCACTCCCGCAGGGTTATTACGTAACTCGCAGAACCAAAGAAGAAGCAATACGAAAGCAAGTATGTGTGTGCGCGCAGGATGTGCACGAGGCGTCCTCCCGCGCCCCGCATATCGCCCCGTACACTCACATACTCTCAAGTTTTGCTGCTTCGGCTTTGCTTCTGAAAATTAGGTCGGCCCTGCCGCTACAATCTATGACATGTACCATCGGCCAATAGTCCGGTAGACATCAACCTGGGTTAATTCTCCAGTCCCATTCTACACTCACCACTTATTTTATTTTAGCTCAACAAGTTTGAACACAATTACTTTGAATATTTCACAAATTAAAGGAAATTATTTTTTTAGCATAAAATTCATACGTAATAGGGACACAACACATAAAAGTAAAAATGTGAGAACACACAATATATGTAGGAAAAAAAAAAACTGTGCAACTTATTCGGATACTGACAGTCAGATATTGTAACGAACTTTTAATAGAGAAATCTAAAGAATTGCATTTTAGTTGACTCATTTGATTCTTTTAGATCTTGATTATTTATTACCACAATTATACTTAATTAAAACCCTTCAGGAAAGAAATAGGCGGATAGCTAGTTAAAGAGGGAAAGCATATTTTTTTCTTTCAAATGGACATTATTAACCACATCTGTGCCTCCTAAAGTTATAACGAGAGATTTTCTCTTAAATTAAACCGGCGGAACCATATTGATATTATAGACTGTGGTATAACTCGCTTTTGATTACTAAAAGAAATGGTATGTGTTGTATACATGTCTATACATATGCCATATATGTCTACGCCAACAATGGCTGTATGGACATAGTTCCTTTTGCCTGTGCTTCGAGATATCATATAATTCATATGCACCATTTCATGGGGCCTAATATTGAACAGGGGGATTATATTTCTTCGCTTCATTTTTCTAATAAAGTTTATCAGGTAATCCTTTTAGCCTACAAGGCAGCTTCGCATTATTTAGAGATATGTAGTTATTTTCAAGACTATTTTAATCGAATCGTTATTTCTTCACTATCGACGTGCGAGGCAGCAATTACGCAGCAATTAATCGATCTACAAGTTGTACGCACGGCACTATTACTTGCTAACAGTCTGAGAAGACACACGGGATCAGAACGGAATACTATCAATCCCGCGACGGGATCATTGCTGGGCTCGGAACCTACGTACCTACGTAAAATCGTGCGAGAAAAACAATTGACAGGCAATGTGGTGTCGTGGGACACCGCACTAATGTAGAATCGACACAATTTGCAAAAGAAAAACAATTTTATTTAGGTTTAAAATGTATCTATAATGTGAGTAGCACGTGCTTGTCCATGCCGAGTATAAAAAGTAATAGAGAGAGAAGGGTGAGAGAACGTATTATACACTACTCGCTTGTGTATACGAGACGTCTCATTTAACGGTTTTATTCCACGCACTTTGTCTTACGGTTTTACTATCACATTTTTTTCAGTTCGGTCGCGCAGCAAAATCCCTATCTCCTCCAAGCCTGCCGTAAGGAACTTCGTTCCAAAAAAGGAAAATTAAGGAATTAAGATATTGAAATTAACAAATTGAAGAAAAGCATAAAAGAAAGCGTCGTCGACGCATAATAATTTCTTCGGAATCAGGTAAGTATTAAGATTTTTGGTCTTCCGTCAGGGATAGGTTCGATGCCAGTCACGGGCTTGTACTACTGAATTTAACTTACAAAAAATTTAATATAACGATATAATTTTTTAATTTACAATTTTATACCTTTACTGGCATGATTTCCAAGGCCTTATATCATAGGTAAGCAATTGTATATACGGTGTTTTCAAAATAAAAATTTGGTTTGAACACGAGACTAGGTTGATAAAAAGAAATAATTTTACCATGGAGCCAACTCCGAAATTGAGCAAAAAGCAGCTATTCATACATTTTAGTGCAAAAAGTACTCAAGTTTGTTTGGGACAGTTGTTTTTTTTCGATTTATCTCGTGTAAAAAAAACAAATTACTAATTTAAAAAACAACTTGTATAAGAACTTAAAGAATATAGAATCATCCATGGCACAGAAAACTTGACATGTATAGTGGCAGGCAAGCCACTACACACTACCAATTTGAAACTATCTCCAGAGTGGCACTTCAGCGATTTTTCCTTTTCGTCGTCGATATATAAAATTCCTTAGTCACTGAGTGACAGACATCGCACGGGAATGGACGTAGCAAGCTGAAAATCCGTGAGGATTACAGACTTTCGAAATTTTCAGCTGAAAAGATTGGTTTTCTAAAGTCTATTTCACGCTTACATATTTAAAATTATTTTCAAATACTGAATGGAAAATTGCAGTTATCTCCTACACTAAAAAGAGAATTAATTAATTGGAAAATGGAATTCTTATAAATTAGCTATTAAATAATTTTATGGAATAGTCCTTAATAAAGTCGTAGAAATTGTTTTTCTTCTGTATCTTTAATTTCCGAAATTACAACAGTAATATTAGAATCATGCGGTCAGTCAAACCTTATATTTGTTTTAACATAAATCAGACCTGCCTTTAGCAGTTACTATATAAAGTCACAAAAAAAAAGAAATATAAATCTAATAGAAATAATATTAATGCTTTCATGTCTCATGTGGAATAAACAACTTGAAAATGTGACTGTGACTTCATATAAACTTCTAAAATCCCAAAACGCGAAAATTATTTTCAAAATATAAATTATATTTATACTTTATACTATAATATTCACCCACGATAGTGTAATCCTAGCATAAACTAGTTCTACTCTAAAATATATTTCCTACTAAAGTCAGTTTTAACATATCCAAGCTTTCAGCGTCGAGTAAAAAGACAGCGCCCCTTGGTTAGGAAAGCACCTCAAAATTCTATTAAACTTCGTAGCGGTGCTACGGCTCGTAGCACGTAGTCCGTAGCGGCTCTACGGATGTGAGGATTATAGTTTCTGTTAAGGTTTTTGGCTGTATCTCATGAACCGTGATAGATAAATAGTTGAAATTTTCAACGATGATGTAAAACTACACTTTCGTCTCGCCTAGTAAGCCTATTGCAGTCCACTGCTGGACGTAGGCCTTCCCCAAAGCACGCCCAAACATATCCCTTTTGTTCCATCCTGTATAGCTCGTATAAACCCAGTAAAACCTGTTTGAAAACCCTGAAAATCTAAATTTAGCGACCATTGTTCTAATAGTTAGCGGGCCTCTAAAGAACCTTTGTTTCGGACCTTTAGTGCCTTGAAAGGGTTCGATTGTGGCGCAAACAATGAGTTACTCTTACTGCTGCATAATTGAGGAATTAAATAAACGTTTCGTATTGAAATTGGATATTTTCAAACGGTCCAATTGTAATTGATGATGCTTTTTCCCGGGGCTTGACTAGAATACATCAGGCTGATTCTCCTATCATGCATGTCTTAAGAGTCGACTAAGGAACTCGGGCAATGTCTCAGGAGTAACCTGGCAACTTGTCACTGTTCAATAAAATCTGTCTCAGCTAAGCTTAACGTGGCTATGAGATCCCCCTTATGATCCTGTGGTTTTGGCTACCCCATTTCGAGAACACAGAAGAAACCCTCTTCAAATATATGCGAAGACAATTTAACTCCTGAATCTTCACTAAGTAAACTTGTATGTAAAAGGGAGGCTTAAATGCAAATATGTAATGTGATTAATTCTTGCACTATTCAGCGAGAATCATTAGCTGAGCAAAAATTGCAGTGTGTGTGTGTTTGTGTGTGTGTGTACCTCTACGTCGGGAGGTAGAGTGACTATAAGTTTTCATGTAAATATGGATAGATTAGTTATAAATTATGAAAGTAAATATAAGATAAGTGAGCGTAGTTAGCAGTTGACATAGTATTTAATATGTCCGATAATACACTATGGGTGCGCCCACCACCGGGCCCTACACCCTCCACTGACCCTCGGACTTATAAGTTTATTTAATCACGTAACTACGAAACGTTGGCTTCAAGACATTAAAACTAAAAACCCGTCAAAACTACCATCATGGCCACCCTACCCGCTGAAGTGTTCACATCGTTAGAGACGTTAACGACTCTAGGATACGTGACAAGCGTTTTTACATTTGCACAGCTCCAATTAGGCTGCGTTTATACTGGCGAGGAAGGTTTAAGCTTAGTCGTTCTAAGTTTAAATACTTAACCCCACTTGCACGAGCCACTAATGATTTAATTATGTTAGTAGTCCCTATTATAATATTGCGTCGGGCACAATTATTCCGCCAATGTCACGTAGAGAGGAAAAATCACGTTGGAGATTGGTCAATAAAAAAGAGAAAAAAAAAACTTTTTAAAAACTACTTATGTTCGGATAAATGTACCTATACATTAGACGTCTATCACTAGAAATTTTTTTTCCTGTCATAACAAAAAATTAAGATGCATGTGTATTAATTACTATGTGGATAAAATTTAATCTAGGATTAAACTGTATGATTTGGTAAATATTACTTAATGTATTTATTGTAAGTTATTACAATCGACAATGTAAAAACAGCCTTACAATAAAGTAAAAACCTGTTTACGAGTACTTCGGTACTAACATTGGAATTTACTTTTTAGGAGTCGCAGATACAAAGTGAAGAAAACCATTTCATAAGAAAACGTTCGCCTTGGTACGCTAAAGTTAAACAGAGAGAAAGCAAATGCATAAATATATATTTTAAAATACTGGACATACGTACGATAATTTAACTTGTATTTCAACTCAATTACAAAACAACCTATTTTATTTGGTTACATTTTTAAGACACTAAATAGATTTCCTTGAGTAGACCCTGAAATTCGTCGTTTACAATCCACTATTGCAATTATTTACAATCCTATTGCAGTCCACTGCTGGACGTAGGCCTCCCCCAGAGCATGCCAGAGACCGTAGAAAAGGTGAAATAAATGTTGGATTTCTCATACACTACGAAAGACGGCCAATTCGTATAGTTCGATTGGTAACTGAATATCGATATTTGTTTCCATATTATGTACGAGTATGTTTCTAAGCGGTGATAGCCCAGTGGTTAAGACGTGCATCTTCCAAGCGGGAAGCTTAAGTTCGATCCCGGTCACGGGCCTGTACCAATGAATTTATTTCATGTACAGATTTTAATGTTGCAAAATTGTCACTTAGCTCGTGCCTCGGAAAGCACGTAAAACCGTTGGTCCTGCGCCTGATCTCTCTCCGGTCGTGTCGGCTTCCGTCCCATCGGACTATAAGAGTAACGGAATAGAGAGTGCATGTGTGTGCGCACACACCTGTGCACTATAATATCTCCTACGTACCTGGCCAATCTCCGTAGAGATTGGTCTTCTTACCCGAAATACGGTCGGAGATTATCATCATCATCATCAATGTCTCTATATTTATATACTGCTGCTTACTATCCACTACACAATACCTTAGGGTTCTTACTATGAGTACGTTACTAAAAGATAATACAGATAAAAGATCGTACTGGACCTAATATTATGTTACTTTGCAAAAACAACTGC
This sequence comes from Carposina sasakii, assembly GCA_014607495.2. Lineage (NCBI taxonomy): Eukaryota > Metazoa > Arthropoda > Insecta > Lepidoptera > Carposinidae > Carposina > Carposina sasakii. The sequence goes on along the minus strand of CP053151.1, from coordinate 1,300,220 downwards.
AATATGCACAGGAAGTAGAATAAACTAAGAAATATTTATCAAACCACACACTATCCAGATCCATTACCTTACCTACCCCCTGCTACATAATTCTAAGTGAGCGGGTAATGCTAGCACTTCGCCAAAAGGAAGCAATAACCAGCCACTTGGGAACTAAGAACACTTTTTCGTTTTATTTCCTCATCCCATAGTGTACACAGACATTACATAAAGTAGCTAGACTGTGCACGGTCGATTTGAATTCAGTATGCTGAGTACGAGTTTGCATTTCGAACTTAGTTGTGTCAACGTTTAGCCAGCAACCAATCACTTTATTGGTTGATGACGTGTGTTATATATATACAGTACTGTGATTGGTCGAACATCATCGTGAACGTATGTGATTGGAAATTCTTAGCTTATGTTAGCTGTACGTAAGTGACGGTTAGATTTGTCATGCCAATCCACAGCCACACACGGTTAGTTCTAACTGATCAAATCGATAGCGTCATGCCGATTGGATGGAAAAAAATGGTGTGTATCTAGCATTAGCCCCATTTTCTTTTCAAAGAAATGGTAAGTAATGAGAGTGGGGAAGACATAAAGGGCTCTCGTACATGCACTTTGACAGATCACTTTACTCTTATAATTTGTCAAAATTTGAAATACACGGTTGGCAGAACTATCTGAAGTACCGTAATTTATCAGCTAGCCTTCCAGTTTACCTCATATTTCCCTAGTGTACACTTACTTGCAGTTTTAAGGGTGGATGGAAGCTTGGGTTGATTTCATGGAATAGGGCTTTGACCTAATGTGACGCCGGCGGAATTTTTTAGTCATCTAATCACTGTCAAAGACAAGAAGGAGCAATCCACCAATCTCCAGCGAATGGAGATTGCTTGTAAATTGCAATCATCATTTATCCATTACACAATATGTTACACAGGGCTATGTCATAAGCAGAGGTCGGAATTAGGTAGAGTCATTTATGTACTTGCACTGATTTCATACAGCGAAAGAATGAAGTGGATATGCCTCAAATTCCGGTATTAATTTTAAAGAGCAGAAATTTTATGCTAATTATCTTTGTTTTATTTGTCTATCTCTGAGGGTTTTATTATTATTTATTTGTAATATTGTTGGCCACACGGGATTGTCCATTAGAAATCCTGGGAAGGTCCACATTAATATCAACATTTCGATGCAAGTACATAAATGACTACCTAATTCCGACCTCTGGTCATAAGGTACCTACTATAAAAAAAAACAGAACAGATAATTGGTAGGAAATAGCCAATCTTTCTTCTTTATAATATTAGTTATGGTAAGCGTGGCTATAAGAATCTCCTTCGTGATTCTTTAGTTCTGGCTACCCCGTTTTGGGTTTACAGTCGTGTTTGTTTATTAGTGAACGCCCGCGACTTCGTCCGCGTGAACTGCATAAAAAACAAAATGTCGAAATTGTCCAAGATAATAATATTTTCCCGGGATAAAAAGTAGCCTATGTGCATAGAGTAAAAAGTGTCCAGAAGGAGTCATCAGTGACAAATGTATGCCAGGTAGTGAAGCAAAAAACGAGGCAAAAATCCCGCATCTTCGGCACTTCTAACCCGAAAATTGTTGCTAAATCGATAAATATTATCACTTTTTTGTAATTTAATATAGTGAATAGGTTGTAAAAATTGCCCATATGTCCAAAAATAGGCTGAATGTGACTCACAAAGGGGAGAAATAAAATTCAACTAGGTCAATTTGACCGACTAAAAGTTGCTTAAAAAATATGCGTGATCACGGGTTCTGGGCTTATTATTCTATGCCTATGTGTTAATCCAGGGTGTCAGCTAACAACATACCAAATTTTATTAAAATCGCTCCAGCCGTTTTTACGTGAAAGAGTAACAAACATCCATACTTACAAACTTTCGCGTTTATAATATTAGTAGGATAAACCACATCCGCCAAGGTTTCTTCACCTTTCAAAAACCAGCGATAAATCAGTCCATACTAAGTAAACTAATGCCGCTTATTATGAAGTATTTGTCGTATAATGGATACTTGCCAACCCACTTTTATGACCTTTAGCTGTAAGCACCATTTTGTTTCACAAAACTAACATTGTCACACAGTTATTATCCTTACAAAGTGTTTTAACAACAAAATTATTAACTCGGAATGTTTATGGCATTCGGCACCGAGTTGTAAAGGAACTAAAGTTATAGTTCATGCAAATTTTTCTAGATTTTTGCTGTACACTTTACCTTAAAATCTTGCTCTGATGCGGGACTTCACTAGAATACATCAGCTGCAAGAATCTCCTTTTCATAAGAGTCGTCTAAGGAACTCTGGCATTCCCTCAGGCAAGGCTTGCAACATCGTAAGGCCGCACTACGGCAAAATCGCCGCGGTTTTAAACCGCCTGACTTTCTGACTAAAGGAAACCAATGGAAGCGGCCGCACTGACGGTGTTTTCCCGCGACTGATTTTAAAACCGCGTTTTGTTACATGACTACCGGGTAAAAACCGCGCCAAAATTTGTTGTACATAGCTCTTGTATTGGCGGTTTTTAATCGTAGTGTGTGAGTCTCGAGCGGTTTTGCGGTTACGCGGTTAACTGCTTGCGGGTAAAAACCGTAGTGCGGCCTGACACTTACTGATGTTGTCTGGCTACCCCATTTTTATATAGTAAGCTCCAAATAAGCACCGTTTTCCGTATAGTTTACGTACATATCTTCCCTATATTCTAATTTATTTTGTCGGAACTTATTTAAGTAGGTATATTGGACATATTATACTTTTACAAATGTTGTCTCTTAACTAAATAGAAAAGTTTTGGAAAGTGTTTCCCTACAAAAGTGGGAATCGGAAAAAGTTTTAAAACTTTGACAAAAAGGTTAACATTTCTTAGCAATTAGGTAGTTTTTGTAGTGGTGGTAAACAGTATTAAAACAACTCTTGTTTATATATTATTAATAATTAACTGGTATAATTAATAATTTGCAATATATAAATCTCTATGCTCGGGCCATCTTATCTAGTGTTGTCACATTTAAATATTCTTGTCAAGCTAACACTAGTAAAGTACCTACATGCGTGTAGTTTATTAGCTAGTATATAAATAAAGCTTACTAGTGACGACACTATCCTGTCTAAGTAACATTTACGAGTATTTCTGTTAATATAATAATATTATGTAGTTTCCGGGATAATTGCTTGCTAACTACCGAATATTAGCCTAAAATCCATACTCGTATATTTACTTGAGGCATATCTACTGCCATAGTATTATTTACTAGTAATATTACAGCATAGTATAACATTAAACTTAATCTTGCCAAACTCAGATTTATTTCACAAAGCCCTGGGTAAACAGATTAATTTCCCGGGATAAAATATTCGCAATTCACGCGAATTTGTCGCAAATGTCTCTTACGGTAACCGTGCCTGCCTGCGTCGCTTTATTTCCAATCTAATTTTGTTAGTTTTGTGTTAAAACATACCTACATACACATTTACATGTTTGTATTCCCAAAATGGGTAACGACAGCTGTAAGATCACGAAGGAGGTGCTTGCAGCCACGTTTACAATAGCGGGGTCAGATGTAATTGATCTGCGTTAAGCTAGCTCATCAAAGGGAACACCACTGAGTTCCTTAGTCAACATTTACGACATGCACGGAAGAAGATGCAGCTGATATACTCTAATAGAACCCCGCACCCGCACAGGCATTGTGTAAGAAAAGTGAAAATAATTCTGTTTCTATTTCTTTAGCTCTTGTACTTCTTCTTCTTCTTCAGCCTATTGCAGTCCACAGCTGGACGTAGGCCTACCCCCAGGGCACGCCACAAGGTCAACGTGCCACAAGGTTAATTTTTAAGTTGTTTTATCGTTTAGTTTATTTATTGCATCGTATGCGCAGACATGAGGTGGGGCTATACTACTCTGCCACACGGCATACTACACCACATAGTATTGCATGCTTCTTTCTCGGATTTCGTTAGGTTAGGTTAGTATAGAATAGTAGTATTATCATACTGGCCTTAAAGAAACTTTTCACATGTCGGCACCACAACGAAGGCATGGCGTCTGCATACGTAAAGCTACCGTATAACGGTACCGTTCTTATAAAAACCTTAGCTAAATGTTATTAACGCCATAACAGTGACTTTTTTGGGCACTTATTAAAAAGTATTTACTCGTTTATAAAGCTGATTATCCTAGAAATTTTCATGGAGTTCGTTAACTCTACCGCGGGCCTCATAATTTATTTTTAAGTCGGCGCGGCTTAGTGCTCTGCCACCGGATTTACAACCTTAAGGTAACCCTATAAGCGTTTCGGTGAAATATTCTAAATTTACATGCGACATAAAGTTTGGCTTTATTAAATTCCGTGAATTTTTTACACCGGGGTTGTGTTATGAATTGAATGATATTTATGAGCACCTTTGAAGTTGTTTAGGAGGTTCTCAACTTTTAATTATGTTGATGTTTGTAAAATAATCTATATTTTTATTGAAAATTATTGCCATTTTATAAATTTTGTGTATCTAAAGTACAGCTAGAATGCACTGCCTATCACCTATATTATGTATGTTAATACTACCATGATATAGGTTCTATTTCTAATAGCTGTGACAGCCCAGTTGTTAAGACGTGTGCCTTCCAAGCGGGAGGCGTTAGTTCGATCCCAGTCATGGGCCTGTACCAATTAATTTATTTTATGTACAGATTTTAATGTTGTAAAACCTCGTGCCTCGGAAAGCACGTAAAACTGTTGGTCCTGCACCTGATCTCTCTCCGGTCGTGACGGCTTTCCGTCCCATCGGATTATGAGAGTAAGGGAATAGAGAGTGCATCTGTGTTTGCGTACATACTTGTGCACTATAATATCTCCTGCGTACCTGGCTAATCTCCATAGAGATTGGTTGACCTTGACCGAAATACGGTCGGAGAGATACATAGGTTCTAATAGGGTTCGAATGGTAGAAGAAATGTTTCGCATCTAAGTTCGTTATCATGACATTTATTTATTGTCAATAATTTGATTAGTCTTATCCATATAAACTACTTAAGCATCTTAAACGTAATATTTTTTTGGCATTAGATAAACGTAGTAAATTTTTTTTGTGTTACAACTTTTAAAAAATGCATTATAAAATATCCGTCTATTTCAATTTTAAACTCATGTAGCTTCATTGTTAGGAACTAGTTATAGTTGCAAACTAATAACAGGACATATAGTAAGCTTATGCCATCAGCAAAATAAATAGCCATAGATAAAAAAAAACCCGAATGCGAAATATTAACTGCATAAAAAATACATAACTCAAAACGGAGTAACGAGGATCGGGTATATAATGATAAAATCACAGTATTGAATTGTATCAGGCGTCACTATTCGGAAGTTCAAATCTCTATTGAGGGATCGCCCGCCACCGGGCCCTATACCCTCCGCTGACCCTCGGATCTGCCTACTCATGATCACGAACACAAGACACTACAGTCGCAACGAGAAGCCAGATCCAAGCACCTAGCATGCAACCATTGTTGTGTTGGCGAAACATATGTCGATTAAAATTTTAATTGGTTTTCGGATTAGCAGCTATGTATTTATGGTTGCATGCTAGGTGCTTGGATCTGGCTTCTCGTTGCGACTGTAGTGTCTTGTGTTCGTGATCATGAGTAGGCAGATCCGAGGGTCAGCGGAGGGTATAGGGCCCGGTGGCGGGCGATCCCTCAATAGAGAAAATCACAGTAGTTTTTTAACTAACATAATTATGAAGATTTCTAAAACTCTTACGTTAATGTCAACCTGGCTCGAAACAAACACGCTTAGATACAAGCAAACAACGAATTGGTAACGTTCCAGAATTTCACTTTAAAGTTTTCGAGTTTCTGCCAAGACCTGTGCGATAATGGATGTACTTGTAGGCCAAGAAAAAAATCCTTTGCCCGCGGCGCCAGTTGTTTAATATATGTCTACATTATCTGTGTAACCGCACACAAGACATGTTAGTTCAGAAATTGTCCACGGGAACAATTCTATGGAACGTACTCGACTTTTTTATTTTTCGTGCACTTCTCAAATTAAGGTAAATGGGAGATTTTAACGAACTTCTTATTGTTATTTTAGCTTATTTTCTTTATTTTCCTCTTTTGTACTGGGAAACCTATAATTATTTATTAAGGAAAATATTTACCAAGATAACAAAACTAATGACTTGAATAAAATTAATGAAACAAGTGCCAATTATAACTTTAAAGTTTCTGTTCCCGATTCTTAGTGCATGTATATCGAGGGAAGCGTTAGATAGGTATTTAGTACACCTAAACAACTATGTTATAACACACGGAAACTGCGCTCTTTAAACTATTTATCAAGAAGAAACTTATAATGGGTTTGGCGGGAAAAGCTAGTACCCACGACACAAGACCTTATGGATCATAATGTGAGACTAGGTTAATGTGTTGTGTTGTATGTGAATATTTAAAAAAAAAAAAAAAAAAAGCTGGAAGGAAACGAGTGCATGTTTTTGTACCATTTTTATCCTTATTTAGAAGAAGTGTTATGTTTTTCGAGTGTAAGTTTGTTTGCTTGTATGTATATATATATTTCTTTGGCACGCTCTAGTTCATAAACAGCTTGTCGCATTTGAGCTTGAGAGGTAGTATCATTAGATTCGGTTTAGTCATAAGCGTGACACTTGGTGAAATTTTTTAAACAGTTGGTTTTTTTCTTCAAATTAATGATTATTTTCATTGAAACGGATGTGTTGAAACTATCTATCTGTAGGCATAACTTACAGTACTTGGTTGTAAAAATAGCACATTGATGAATAAGGACCTATCGCCGCTATACTACTCGTAACATAGCTTGGGCTAGCCAATATCGCGAACACAGAGTTCAACACACTCTTTTACAACTTATATAATTTCGGGAAGAATTCTTAGTAGTCCACGCAGACAAAGGCCAAGTGCAGTGACTAGTAAACACAAAGCAAACAAGGAGCCCACGTGAATCGCACCGTAAATCATCTTGTACAGTAACCGTGCTCGTACTCGTACGTGCGGCACAAAGTAACGTCTGACGTCGTCGGCAAATGCAAACTTTTTAATATCATTCGCACATACGTGGTTCATAAGGTTGATGCTATCTATAGAAATCGGATATTACCTCATTCCAAGGATCTTGACTTCCATCGCCGCTATACTAACATAGCTTGGGCTAGCCAATATCGCGAACAGAGAGTTCAACACACTCTTTTACAACTTATATAATTTCGGGAAGAATTCTTAGTAGTCCACGCTTCGTAGACAAAGGCCAAGTGCAGTTTGACCGTCTGTCCCAGTAAACATAAACACAAAGCAACCAGTACAAGTGGGCGGAGACGTTCGACACGTCTTGTCCAATCAGGCCCACCTGTTGGGAGACCGATTATCGAGCATCTTAGATCTCTGCCATACATGTCGTCTGCGAACCGAAGGTGAGTGATGTATTCGCCATTGATATTGATGCCGTCCTTTCCATTCGAGAAGCTTAAAGGCGTCCACTGCGTGAAGAGCGGAGGCACAAAGCTAACGTACCGACAATTGCTGTATAAACACAAGATATATCGATGGCAATATGGCACCGCTACACTGATGTCTCGTCGTCAAAGGCCTTCTCATAGTCCACGAAAGGCATTGATTATACTCTTCCAATCTGCCGTACGTGTGGATATGATCTATGGTTAACCCTTTTATCGGCTTGTTCGGGAGGCTGGAAGTCATCATATTCGTGGTTAGACATGGCTCAGAAGCGAGATGGGGCTTCAGCAAGGCTTTATCGCCTTTTTAAAGAACAGCACCAGGTGTCCGGCGTCGAGCAGGACGGAATTGAAGAGCCTTTGGAGGTCAGTACCGGATCCACCCGCTCTTAGCTCTGTTGTAAATCGTCGCCCGGCGCCTCCAATACAGGCTGATATCCGGGATGTCTTCAGTATAGAGCCTAATCTAAGGTCACGAGGTATATAGCTGTTGTAGCACCCTGGTATGGTAGACGCTACACTGCCGTCCTCTTTTCAGCTTTCAACTGGCTCTGCCCAATAGTACGTGAACACTTTGGATGTTCTATTGTCTCCTAAGTATTAAAGCTGCGGATGTCGTGTCGCGAGACTTGGAGATGTCTATTGAAATGCTTCAGCGTCATCAGAGGACTGCAGAGACATTGCGCGCCTTTCCGCCATGAGGTTGAGGGTATGACCAGTTAGTTTCTCGGGTCTATTTCTACGGTTAGGTCTAAAGAATTTAGACCCCACCGTGTGGACAGTTTCTACCAGCCTGTTATTTATATCGTCCACTGACATGCAAGTATTATTATACTATGAGCGATTATGTCATGATGAGTGAGTTTAATATCCGTCCTACATACTTGAGGTTTTGGTAAGAAAGTCAGCGTATTTTATAATGCTACAATCTTAGAGTAATGGTTATACTATATGTGATAAGTTATGATGAGTGGGCGTTAATTTAATAATATTTGTAATGACTTTCTTACTTTCTCATACTCGGTGAAGTCACGTTCCATGATGGTGTGGTGCAAGTGTCAGCGATTCTTATAGTACCACTAAGATTAAGCTCGTATGCTCAGTTAATATTAAGTGGTCCGTCAATTAACCGAGTTAATAATTTCTGATTTGTGTATGACAATTACTTTTCAATTATCGAACAAGAACCAAGACGTTACCCAGAAAAAGATGCAGAAATGATTCAGAAGCTACCAGAATTGCTTCAGCTCTATATGGCTGGTGATTCAGTTTAGTTCCATACGAGCCTTTCAACTTTTTTCACGTGTAAAGAACTGGTTCCAATGGCTATTTCTTGTGCCAGACAGGCCTTTCATATGGTACACGGTCCTGAATTTGGGAAGAAGCTTTTTCCCAGCAGTGGGACCGGCTAATATGACGATGACGAAGAAATAGGGAAATTAGGGTATGATATGAAGGCTAATGATAAATTGATATTAAAATAATAAATAAATAAAATAAATATTCACACACTTCACAACACATTGACCTAGTCCCACACTAAGATCCCTAAGGTCTTGTGTCGTGGGTACTAAGCAACGGTATATAAATACATAGATAAGTATATAAACATCCATGACTCGGAAACAAACATCGATGTTCATCACATCAATATTTGCACCTACCGGGATTCGAACCCAGGACCTATGGCGTCGCAGGTCGGGCCACTACCAAATACACCAATCGGCCGTCAATAATTTTAATAATTGAATAATGAAATGTTATTAATTATTCAGTTATTTCACACAACGCCATAATAATTAACTGATATATCCGATATTTAGATAATAGCCTGATAAATATAGGTACGAGTACAAACTATACGTGTACTTCAGCCGATTTAAAACATCAATGGAATAGGTAATTAAATAGCGATTGCAAATATTTTAATGGACATGACTGTAAGCTCTGGGAGTGGATAAAAACGTATAATACTACAGCTGCTTCTCTTTCCGGGCATACTGTACAAGTCAATAGAGGGACAAGAGGGTTTTGGTATTTAATAGGCGATGGGCTGACCACCCGTCACTACTAACCGAACTTGTACATCTCAACTTTACCCTCAAAATTGGTCAGAAGTGGCACCATGTGGTTCTACCGACCCCTGGTGCTCTGCCTACCCCATAAGGGATAAAGGCGTGATTGTACGTATACTTACTTCATTAAGCCCTATTATTTAACTTTTCTATAAACCTAAGCTAATAGAAAAATATATTCATTAGAAAGAAGTTTATCGCTAAATTTGCCACCCTACTTTGACATTTGTAGTAATAACAGTTCGTGCGAATTTCTCTTAGCTGGTTTCATAAAAGGAAATAGTTTAAAATGCTTTGAAATTGGTCCCATGTTTTCTTTAAATTAGGTTATAAAAATATTTTTATATTATTTTCTGATTTTAGATAGAGTTTTCATGCATTTAACTAGCGACGGCCCATGATTCCGTTCGCGTAAACTATACTCGTATTCCCATTTCAGCTGTTCCCGTGGTAATTTTGGAAAATCCTTTCTTATCAGATGCTTAACTCGTACAAAAAAGACCCTCCAAGTTTCATACAGTTATACAATACAAAGGATTTTATAGGTATATTTTATAGATGATTATCATAAAGTATATGTCTCGTTTAAGCTGTTGGTGATTGGCGTCACCACGGATCCGAGTTCAGAGGGCCACTATACCATCTTTGGCCCTCGATTCTTGGCTTGCCTTCATTGGCTGGCTAGGAAGGAACAGCACAAGAGCGGAACCTTTGCTCCAGGATGGTAGTGTAAAATGTCATTACGACGGGGGTTACTGACGTTCACGCCCCGCAGTCTCACCTCTCTGCACCCTTAGCCGCCCGCGTCGGTGTTGCCTCCCCGGCATGCGCCACTTATGGGAACTAATGGCCTTAAATTACGGGCGGCGAGTCACCGCCTGCTATCTCACAATTTTGAGACTAGGTTGTTATGGCAGGCGTCCGATAGTCTCTCTTTATAAAATAGCCCTTATCCAGCCAACCAAAATTCAACCCCATAGACCATGACCTTAGTTTTCCATCGCACGACGTAGATCTGCACGCCAATAGTCTTTGCACACGGCGGGGACCATCACCGGATGTATCATATTGTGCGCTCGGTGATGATATCCGCCATGTGCATCCCACACTATATTAAAGTTCTCTTAAAAGGGCCTCTGTATCTTGGCTACGGCCCGATGCACGCCTCTCAAAGGACCGGGACTCTGTAGTCCCGTGAATTTCGGAAGAGATACAATAATAATAATCACCGTTATACCATTAACAAATAAGGTAAATATTAAAATAATTACAAAACCACTAAAATGTTTGTACTATACAGGGAGTAAAAAGACAACAATGTTTTTTAATACCTCGTATTCTTTGTAAGCTTACGATCTTTTTCTTCTATTGAACCAACCCTGGGAATCAACAAAAAAAAAAGAAAAAATACTGTCATTTTATTGCAAGCAATGTATTCGTTTGATGCGCAAAGTACAAATGTACCTACAAAATTAACATTATAACATTTAGACTTGATATCTTTGAAAAAAATGTTTGTTAACCGATTTCAGGTGGATTTATATAAAAAATAAAAATAATATTAATGTAACTTTGGACCTCATTATCTTGGAAACCCGTGGTATCCCAGAGGTATTTCCATAGAAAAACATTATCGTGATGTTACAAAGAATACGAGGTATTAAACGAACAAAGTTGTCTTTTTACACCCAGTATATAAAACAATAAAAAATACGACTAAAAACAAGTTACGAGCGAGAAAAATAACTATATTTCGTGTGTTTTGTGAGATTGAACTAATTTGGCATTGGTTTCTGCTATGCCTCGCTTTTTTCCCCACTGAATTTATTTCATGTACGGATTTTCTAAAATTCTCATTAGTTATACCCGATAAGAGTTGGCGTCAAGCAAGAAGCCGGCCGTAAAACAAACGCCAAATCTTTGACAATGTGAGTTTTGAAAGAAACTATATTGCGCTGATTTTGGGGCATCTTCCTTTCTTTATAGATCAAAATAATAAGTGCAGGAATATGATGATGATGTAAATATGAAGTGGACAATTTATGCCATGGCGTAGTGATGTCTCCGAGATGGTTCAGACATGGCGGCCAATCTCAACAGATATTAACGTTGTTCCGTACCGATGCTGGGTTTTACTAGAATACGTACATCAGCTGCATCTCCTACCGCATATGTCGAGTCGACTAATGAGCTCGGGCATTCTCACAGACGAAAAGCTAGCAACTTGTCATTGATCATTTACAGCTGTCTCCCTATGCTAAACGTTCTGCAGTTGGCTACCCCATTTCGGGAACACAGCCTTGTGATATGATGATAATGATGATGATGATGATCTCCGACCGTATGTCGGCCAATCTCTGCGGAGATTGGTCAGGTACGCAGGAGATATTATAGTGTACAAGTGTGTGCGCAAACACAGATGCACTCTCTATTCCGTTACTCTCGTAGTCCAATGGGACGGAAAGCCGACACGACTGGAGAGAGATCAGGCGCAGGACCAACAGTTTTACGTGCTTTCCGAGGCATGAGCTAAGTGACAAATTTACAACATTAAAATCTGTACATGAAATAAATTCATTGGTGACTGGGATCGAACTTATGTTAATAATGGCTGCCATGTCGCCCATCAGGTTTCGCTTCCTCTAAAAAGATGGCGCGGCTATCGTACCGGACTACCGGTGCAGTGCTGCCACCTAATTCAATCCACAAACTCATGAAAATATTGGACCGGAAAGCGCTGTGTGGATGGAGAACGCGGTTTACGTTTCCCGCCAAAAAGAACCAATGAACATCGAGCTCACTCTTATTTTTCGCCACGTGATGGTGGGAGTAGTTTTTGGCGGGACAAGGAGGAACGGAGGGTTTGGTTGGTGGCAAGTGGGTCATTCTTTGGCGGTTTTTCTGGGCGTGAAGGTTGTTTTAGTGGTGATATTTATTTGTGCAATTACTCCAACCTGTTATAAGAGATAAGTATTATATGTTAGTACTTTAAATTGTTAAAACTGTAAATCATTTTAGAAGGTGTCATTTTGTTAAGGCTTGTTGCTTTTAAAAGTTGTTATCAATCTTATTCCTTGCAAGCTGCTAATTGTTTAGCAGTAATTGAGATTTTTTACGTACTGTGAATTTCGAACCAACGTAACGAAATCTATTCGAGTATTGTTAACATAATTTATACCTTGTACATTAGTTTTCTGTAATCCATTTTGTTCTGGTATTATCCTGTACCTACCTATAACGTAGATACTACTAGTTCAAGGATTGTTAATTGTTTTTAATGGAATTGTATTACATCATTAATAAGACATTTTGATATGTTAAACCTCAGTAAAATTACTAATGAACTACCCGTCCTTTTGCCGGTTAATCTCTATGATGCAACAACGTCACTTCTCATTCTTGGTAACCGTTATAATTATGTTGAGTTTAGAATATTGAGTGATTTATTTTAAATACTTGTATTATATTGGTTGGTTCCCCATTTTCGCTATTAATGTTAATTTTGTTGAAGAGTTGTAGTGTTAAATTAAATAATCTTGCTGTTCATGTTATTGGGTTTATTTCTATTCTAATATGGTTGTAACAGTATGTTGAGAATACTGTCTCATAGAATATTACTCGGCTATTAGTCTGTAATTGTTTAATGATGTAGGTACTTGAATAATTACCGTTGTACAATTATAATATCTTCCCTGATGGGTTTCTTCTCAGTTCTTCCCATCAAGGTGTAATCGAACTGTGTATACTTTCAGTAATATATAATGAGATATATTACTGATACGTTTGTTTTATTCTGAATCCTGGCATCCTTTATTCATTTTGCTCTTTCTATTAGAATAGATAGGTAGTTTAGTACATAGGCCACCAAGGATACCTATTTACACTAGATAAATTAATAATTTTTACATAGTAAATAATGTAACGCTAACACTTACGCCTCCCGCTTGGAAGGTGCACGTCTTAACGACTGGGCTATACAGACCAAAACTATACTGTGATATACAGAGTGTAACAAAAGAGGTATGTTAAGCGAAACATTATGAAAGTAGCCCACTTTAACCTATTTACAAAATTTGAAATTCGAAGACATATGTTTAATTTTCAAAATTCTATGAACATTTCTGAGTTGTTAAGGAATTCTCCGTACTATCCGTAAAAATAAACAAGAATTTTGAGGCTCAAATTTTGTAGATAGGTTCTATATGGTGGGCAATCTTCATAACATTTTGCTAAACATACCCATTTTGTTACACCCTGTATGTATGTGAATATTGTATAAAAGGGTTAAACTAGCAATCTACACCTATAAAAATCAACTAAAATGTTACACCATTATAATATTATCTGCAAGGCAACTGAAACCTATTCGTCACTAGAAGACGTACGTATGTATCACTAAGATACCATCTCAAATGTCGTGTCTTGGCGACATTTCCCCTCAACTATCAATGTCGCCACTATACTCTCAACAATTCAGAATTACGTGTGATTTCATTTAGTTCTAAAGTTTTTCCGTCGGATGCTTTAAATTTGTGGGCACACACGTCCATGCATCACTGTCAGCGTTCATTGGAGACCATTTTGTAAGGAATTTCCTTATTTTACGGTGCATTGAACTTTTATTTTGCCAATTGCATTGTAGATTGTGTCGTCCCTTTGGGAAAAGCTTTGATATTTTATTTGTTACATACTACATTATATTTTTATGTGGTTGTTTGCTTAACTGCAGTGCAGTATCCCATTTTGGGATAATATTGTGGGTGTGTGAAAAATTAATCTAATATTTACTCTGGGCCAGATCTTTAGTCTATTATCTTTAGTTAGTCGAGAGTTTGTATCACCCTTGACTGCCCGTGGGTATCGTACGAGGGGATTAAGTGTTCCCGAGAGGTGGGCAGCATCACACTGCGGTCACCAACCCGCCTGCCCAGCGTGGTGACTATGGGAAACCCCCCCCTTTGGCAGTAGCCTTGTGGCGTGCCCTGGGGAGGCCTACGTCCAGCAGTACACAGATGATTCCATGAATGTGTCATTCGGGAACGTATTAGAATAACTAACGGAGCGCTGCCACTGCATAAATTGATGCACCGTATGCGGCGCCTTTTACATATGTGGTTATTTTCTGGTAGTCACCGAGCTTACTGTGGTTTGAATGTGTGGGTAGATAACGAGTGAAGATACATCACTCCTGCGATTATTTTCTGGTAGTCACCGAGCTTACTGTGGTTTGAATGTGTGGATAGATAATGAGTGAAGACACATCTCTTCTGCACATATCAGCTTACTATACATTTATATTGTAACATACCCGTTGTTTAGTCGTTTATAAATAACACGTAATATCATATATTTAATCTTAACCTACTACGAGAGAAATGACAAATTCAATGCACTGTTATTAAAATTTCGTGGCAATCACTACGCAACAAAATAAACCGTTATTCAATGGGTCTATACAAACGCGAGGCAATAATGAAAATAATATAATATCCGAAGTTTGCACCACACATCACTGGTTCCAAATGCGGCTCAACAATCAGTCAGCAGCACAATGTACCAAGGAAATGTCATTCAAACTGGAACAGATATTTTGGCTTTTACGCCAAAAAATATAGAACCGATTTAAATGAAATTTGGTACACAGGTAATCTAGAGCCTGAAAATGTATATAGGCTACTTCTTATCTTAGATATATTTAGCATATAATGCTAAATACGAGCATATGTGATATAGGGTATAAAAATAATAAAATTCGATATTTTACGCCGTTTTTCCCTTTCGCACTCGCATGTCATATTATCTATTAGAAAAAGAGAGAGGGCTCTCTGGAAGACCGAATTTTAGTTAGCTGTGCACAGTCCAGTCTGTTACTATACAGTCAGAGGCACAATAAATGAACCAATAAATCTTATTATGACGTCCGCAGAACATTGGCACAATGCCACGCCAACCTATTTATTACCAAGCTTGAAATCAAATACTAAACTAATCGAATTTATTTTTCATTTCTATTGAACGTTTGGGCTCTAAATTATTATGTACCAATAAACTGACGGAATAATTAAACTTACGTTCTAGACATTGAAGATAGCTGCTCTTTTGATAATATTCCTTTCAAGGCGTAAGTATAAAAACTTTTGTACAAAAACATAATTTAAAAAATCCAAAAACCCGACTGCTTAAAAAAGAACCAAATAATGTACATAATAAAAAAACTGAAAAGAAAAAAAAACCAGCACTTAGATGTCCGGTGGTCTAGAATTCTATAATATTATTATGGAATTAATACTATTGAAGAACATAAAATATTTTCTAATGATGTAACATAACAACTGAACAGTCGGGATCCATTATCCGACAGCCAAGCTAATATTTCAATTAAAATGGATCCTGGCTGTTCAGTTGTTATGTTACGATCATTAGAAAATATTTTATGTTCTTCAATAGTATTCATTCCATAAAAATATCATAGAACCCTAGACCACCGGACATCTAAGTACTTGTTTTTTTCTTTTCAGTTTTTTTATTACTCGTATGTACATTATTTGGTTCTTTTTTAAGCAGTCGGGTTTTTGGATTTTTTAAATTATGTTTTTTATTTTATCCTTTTTTGTTATGAGTACCTAGCTACTAATAGATACGCTTCAAGAAACATGCTCAACATGCTCGGCAGCAAGAAGTTTTCGTCTTGCTGCTATCTAAAAACTTATGTTGTTACGCAACTTTCAATCGACATAGATCCTAAACGGTTACTCAAATCTAAAAATGTGAGAAAAACCTAAAAATATTTTTTAAATACCTATTCAACGATACCCCACTCGATATAGTTCGCCGACTTTAATTTTGTAAAAATGGCGTCCAGTAGTCGCCATATTGGATTTTTACTAACGTCATGTCTTTAGTGATACTCGCCGGACTAAGAGGAATCGATTGACGTATGAATCATAAAAATCGGCCGAGGCGTTTGGTCTGTGTAGTGCTTCAAAGGAACATACAAACATACATACATACAGAGGCTGTTAAACACAATACCACTCCTTTGAGTCGCGCAGTCGGGTAAAAATACAAAATGTAATTCATTACTATTGTAGATAGTGGCCTATGTCCAGCAGTGGACTGCAATAGGCGGAAGACGACGACGACTGTTATAGATACAGAAAAAGTTCTTATGAATTCTTGGCAATGTACGAAACTCTTTTTGTGCAAGTTTAACTTGCCATATTTTTACATGACATGATGATCTCCGACCATGTTTCGGTCAAGGCAACCAATCTCTGCGGAGATTGGCCAGGTACACAGGAGATATTATAGTGCACAAGTGTGTGCGTAAATACAGATGCACTCTCTATTCCGTTACTCTCATAGTCTGATGGGACGGAAATCGTAGACGACCGTAGAGAGATCAGGTGCAGGACCAACGGTCTTACGTGCTTTCCGAGGCACGAGCTAAGTGATAATTTTGCAATCTGTACATGAAATAAATTCATTAGTACGGGCCCATGACTGGGATCGAACTTACGCCTCCCGCTTGGAATGTGCACGTCTTAACCACTGGGCTATCACGGCTTACATAACATATACATTGGAGGAGAAGGAAATCTTACAGCTCCACTGAGCATAGTGGGGACAGATGTAAGAGATCAGTGACAAGCTAGCTCATCGTCTAAGAGAACGCCCCTGAGCTTCTTAGTCTACTTTACGATTTGCACGAAAGGAGAAGCATATGTTGTCTGCTTTTAAACGGTTTTATTCCTTTTAATATCCCCTTTATAGAACATTTATATTGAATCCTAGAATTTAGTCAGCTAGTCGTCGAGTAGTGGTCGATTAACTACACCTCACACTGCCACTTCGTGTAAAATGGACAGCATTTATTCTCGAAATTCTACTGCAACTTACAAATTCGAAGCGTCTCGGACTGTTACCTCACCGTACCAAGTCCTTACCGGACTGTAAAGTACCTAGCAACATTGCTAGACATGTTTATAAGCATCCTATATATATAATCTTCATGTAGGTAGATTTAAATGCAACATTTTCAATATATAGGCTTTAGTTTTTAGAACTAATTTTTATCCTGAAAATGCTACGGGTGTTGATGAAACATAATATCAATTAACATTATTAATTATATATAATTATGTAAATTCAATATATAAATATTGATATTATCGGATTTGTAGCTATGTAGGTATATTTGCATGCTAGGTGCTTGGATTTGGCTTCTCGTTGCGACTGCAGTGGTTTGTGTTGCGTGATCATGAATCGGCAGATCCGAGGGTCAGCGGAGGGTATAGGGCCCGGTGGTGGTCGTACTTGCACGCCTTAATGGAAATTTTAACTTCCGCATTGTAACGCCAGCAATGTGAAACAGTTTTATCGACATTTGCCTGTCAAAATACGATAAATATAGCCGCCTTACGATTAATACCATAAAAAATCTAAAGTTAACCTTATTTTATCCGGCAAACCCTGCTATTTAACATCAAAAATCTTTTTGGTATTCATGAGCTATATTTGCGAAATATAGCTTGTGGTATAGCTATATTCTTGGCAAGTACACAAAAATTTATAATAAACACATAAAGAAGGAATTTTAAATTTCCATTTCTCCATACTCTAAGCTGGTACAAGATGAAATAATTAAATATGCAGTTCGCTGCTGCGCAAAAAAAGTTTATTCCTACCTATATTTTTATAACGGTGTCTGTTTGGTCTATGGCTTTGTCTCGTCTCAGAACAGAAAAACACTGGCACATTTCTAGGTAGTTCTGTCTTTTCTTTACTAAGTCAATGCTCATATACTACTTAAGAGGGTTGTCTTATGGCAGCTGTCTGTAATTGCTATACAAATGCCAAATCCGTACCAATACAAATTTTATAATAACGTAGAAAGAAACCAGCACAAGTAGCATTATCTGCGATAAACTATATGATAATTTTATTACATAACTCTTAAATTGTTACAAATCTCGTCCAAAGGTATATAAACATGAATTACAATGCATTTGTATATGCAATAGTGCCAAATTAATCCACACCCCAGAGGATACCAGAAACAGAGATAACTAAACCACTGCACCCTACGCCCAGCTCAGCTAGGCACGTATGGTACAAGTGATACGCGTTAGAATTATGTTATCCTATTAAATACTATTAGATCAAAGATATTGAACATTGTAAGTACAAGCACCGATTGGTGTAGTTGGTAGTGGCCCTGCCTACGACGCCATAGGTCCTGGGTTCGAATCCCTGAAGGTGCATACATTTATATGATGAATATCGATGTTTGTTTCCGAGCCATGGATATTTCTATACTTATCTGTGTATTTTTATACCGTTGCTTAGTACCCACGACACAAGACCTTAGGGATCTTAGTGTGGGACCGGGTCAATATGTTGTGAAGTGTGTGAATATTTTTTTTTTAAAAGCAAACTATAACTTGTATGATTTAGCATAAAAAATGGTATAAACAAGGAATCAGTAATTTTTCATTATACTGATGATTCCGTAGTGCAAATACAAGCGATACAGCATATAGAGGATGAATGTACCTTTTTTCTGTAATGACCTGTGTTAAAATCAACTAGATTGAATATAACTTACCTAAATAGCTTACAATCTGATAATAATACATAGACAGACATATAGACACGGCTCTAAATTATTAAGTGTCAAGCATGAACGTATGAAGAACAACGGACGTAATGATGTCACTGCACAGATTGAAGCACCGAAATGGCGGCGCCTTGGGCATGTGTGCGTATTTTCCAGTGGACGCCGACCTTACTATGGTTTGTGCGTTTGTGTGTGTGCGAATAATGCGTCAATACACATCCCTACCCAGAGTAAGCTCGGCAACGATATTTGCCGAGCTTACTCTGTGTAGTCACAACACTCTGTCCGTTATTCTTTATATGTACATGGTGTTAAGCTGCTAGGTGTTATCGCCCGAGAGAATGGCCGAGGTTCTTAGTCAACTTTTACGATATAATGATATATGTATAGGTATGTATATGATAATAATACTCGTACAGTAACATATAATGGAAAATATTCTCTAAATAGTTTCGTTTAATCTTCTTACTTAGACCACATTCCTAGCAGCAATATATTTAGAACTTAGCCTTACTAAAACGTTTCTGGACTTAGATAATGGCAATACAGCACCCAACAACGGTTTTAGATGTTTGCTCTACTACATTTCAAATAGCTTGGCAGAGACAACTGTACAGTAACATGCAATAATACAATTAACATATATCAATTGATTTTCTGGACAAATGCAATTATTTAAAAAATATCATCATCATCATTATCAGCCTATTGCAGTCCACTGCTGGACGTAGGCCTCCCCCAAAAAATAAAAAAAATCAAATAAAATTTTGTTCAGTTTTGCGAGAATATTTGACAATACAATTATGTTTCACGTATAGAAATACCGTGAATAACGTTTGATGATTTACGTAATTGTTGCACTAAATTTTGTTATTTTGTTTTTTCTTGTAAACTACAAAGTGTAAACATTTACGTAATTTACTTGATTGTTAATTTTTTTAACTAAAGTTCTTCAGTCTTATCCATATTCTGTTAATAATTCATATAATATTTCTCAATTTGCATCGATATACTCGCTCAGGTTTATCTGCACAAATCTCTGATTACACTATCCGAGCACTTCAAACTAAATGCTATATAGATATTACTGAGGTTTTGAATGAGGAGATATTGTTTTAATGCCAGTGCTTCTAGATTGATGTACATAAAGTTTCAAATGAAACACTAAATGCAAATCTAGACTACGAATATTCCAATTTAGGTACATTGTCATAAATTAATTTAAAGTCTTCTTAATACATATAAAATAAAGAAGTAAGGTGCAATATTACATTTCAATTTTTAATTAAGAAATGAATAGTTTGTTATGAATAAAACTATGCTTGAATTGAATTAACATACGTTTAAAATTTACAAAAAGCGTGTTAATTTGAAAGGTATGTTAATTCAATTCAATTTATTGAATACAATATCATCAACTTAGTACAAATTCATCGACTTGCTAATTGTGGCTAAACGATCTTATTCTTTATTGCACATACACAAAAAGAAATATGTCATACTACATAAAAGAAAAGATGCATGTACAAAGGCAAGTTTATCTCTACCAGAGATCTCTTCCAGCATGCCAAGCAAGTAAAGAGATCTTCTTCGCGATCCTGCAGCTTTGGCTACCTCATTTTAGGTGAACGGCCAAATACTAAAGAAAAATGAAAACAGAGCGTATGGTCTATAAAAGAATGTATTTCACATTTTAACGGTAGCATGCATCCAGTTTCATTCTATTGTGAGGTAAAAATTCTGAAAACTTTGTTCTGTTTTGACTAGGCTAGGGGTTATCGATAATAAAAAATATAGATGTGGCATACATAGAATATCTGCAATTTTTCGCGTTAGACTCTGTAATCTTGTATGATAATTATGATTATGACTTGTAGTTAACTATTATCCGACGACATTATAAGATGACTGTACGAAATTACTTGAAATGGAAATATGCCCTCCGATAGGACTTTGACTACTTTTTTTGCGAGGTAGTTCTTTCCAAAAGCATATCCATATTATTAGTATAAATTTATCAATAAAGTAATACTATTTTATTTATAATGTAATGATATGTAATTTTAGATGAATGTATTGTTTTTCTTATCCACATCTCTGATAGCGTTACCAACAGATGATATTCATAAGTAACCAGGTTAGCTGGTAGAGAATACCTTGCAAGGCATTAAGCTCGCCCTTGTACATGTGTTTTTTGGCTGTAGTACAATAAAGAATTTTATCTATTTATCTATCCATATTTTTAAAATGTCAACGTCAACGATTGATTCTACCGTCCTTGTTTGAAATAGACCGTGTATATTGACAGGGCGACTATAAAGTAAAATAAACCGTATTGATATAGCGAACAATTTCCATTTGTTTTAGTTATTTGATTTGTGTAGAATGCTATAGAAAACTGACTGACTGAAAGTTCAACAATGTTCAAACGTTAGCTTGTTGGGACGGTTTCCTAATAGGAGCGGTAGATAATATTTGCTATTTTGTATATATTAGACTAGCTGTCACAATTTCATCCGGTAGGCTTTGCAATCCCATTCTCATGGAAATTTCGTAAAAATCTAATGCCTACGGGCGTCATACACGAACACACTATCCATTTGTTATGAACTTAAATATTATCACTTTCTGTGAAGTATCTTTAATGGCGACAAAATTTACTCCGAGTTACATAATTCTTGTAATGGCTGCATTGCTTCCGATAAATAAATAAGTTACCGTCGGAATTTAGAAAAATCCTTTTCAGCGCACCTCTCCTAGTCATAACCTTCTTCTTTCAACTAACATTCCAATTTAATTGGTCAAATTGTGTTCGAGATTATTACTGACCGCTCTCGCATTTCAATTTTATATTTTAAGGTAATATAATAATATTGTATTGTAGTAACCTTTAAGTAACTTTATTTGCTTTCAAAATTGATCGAACGTAAGTGCAAAACGCAATATAAAAGTGTAATATTATCACATTCCACAATAGGCTAAATGACGTCACAATAAAAATAATTTTAAAAGCAACAAAATGGACATGTCTCTTTTTGTATAAATACACGCAATTAAAAATTTACATATACCTATTTTTCCCCTGAATCAGTAACTGTTGATGCAGTAAACATAAAAGTTTTCCGGTCACAGTATTTTATCGAGTCATTTTGAAGTAATTGGAGAGAATGGAGTTATAGATTTCCGTTAATCGATTTTAAGATGAAATCAGCTTTTTGTTTTGTTTATTTCCTGCCTTTTCTCATTCTACATAGGTACATTTTAAGCTAAGCTGTAATACACTTAAAATGGTAAAATTTTGAGTTATATTTCGATATAGAAAGTTAGATTTTAAGCATAGCTTTCGATAAAATCTTTAAGTTATTATCTAACGTTAAGATAGATCACACCAATTTCATAGTCGGATAAGTACAAAATTATGAGTAGATGAGTTTCTTGGATTCTAAAATATTAATAGTCTGCGGTTCATACTGTAGTATTTTCACTTACCCTAAATTGAAAATCACCAAGAAATAATTGTGAATTCCATGGTTACATTTATCAGCCCAATAATTTCTAAGAACATCCTTACTGTGTGAAAGAAAAAAATCTAGCTAATCATAAACGCAGTGCTACAAGTACCACACACCAAAATAATTAAACGATCGCTCAAAACTCACAATTTGAAATTCACGAAAAAAAATCCTGTTGAAATAACCCTTTTAAGCCCATTGACGATCCATACATCATGCTCAAGCTTGTCCTATCCAGTGCAAATCCCTCCATCCCATTTTTCACATGCGGCGCCTCGGCAAAAAAAGCAAAATTTTTATTGGTTGTTATCGTACCCGAATTAATTTCCCCGGAGAGAGATACGTCGCCTTATGATCGTGCACTTCATAATGAAAACTCCTTTAGGCTGTGTCAAAATAAAACGCTTTTGTCTAAAAGTTTATACGAACGTAGTGATTGAGGCGTGCGTTTTGTTGATCTTATAAATTATAAAATTATTAATAAAGAAATGGAAAAAATTCCTCACCCGGGTGGGAATCGAACCCACGACCTCTGCATTCCGTGCCAGCGCTCTTACCACTGAGCCACCGGGTCAATTACTCGGATGACGAATTTTACCATCTCTTTTTGAAATTACATTATTGGAAACGTTATTATTCATCCCGATAGCTATACATAAGCCAAATCTCGGCAAACAAAGCTCGTACAAAAAAAGAGGTCGTGGGTTCGATTCCCACCCGGGTGAGGAATTTTTTCCATTTCTTTATTAATAATTTTATAATATATAATATCTTGACTAAGATAAAAACACTTCTCCATAATATGATCTTATAAATGTTTTATAGTTCGTTTCAGAATAGCTCATACTATGCCTGATATCGGAACTAACATTTTTTGTATGCTGTAACACTGATAATGTCATACACATAAATAACTAGTTGCATCATCCAAACGAACTATTGAGTAAAACGCACCATACTATTCGGCAAATGTATTGAATTTAAAAGCATCATAAAATATGCTTAAGATATTAGATTCGTTTGTAACTGATGACGTCACTGTACCCGAGTACGTAAAATGGTTATTGAATATGCAATCATGTCAATTTGTAATAAAGACTGATTCTACCTTAACGCGTAAATCTTTGTATACATAAAGAACTACGGTATTATTACAAGAGAACGCCTTAAGTTAGACTAGATTTAAATATGACGTTTGACAGCAAAACCTATGGAATATCTGCCAAATTTAGGGCACGTTTAGCTTAAACAATGTTTAAATTCCTTTGTAATAACACTGCTATAGTTTACGATCATGTCAATCATTTTCCCAGTCAAGTTCCGTAATTAATTTTACCAATATTGTAACTTACGCTGGTGCTTTATCTATTATAGGAAATAGTGATTGACTGTATAGACCAAATCCTTAGCGCTAGAAACTTGTGATTTCGCTCACGTATTTCCTTTTATTGTGTAGGCATCTACTAATGAAGGATTGTTTTAAATGCAGTCACTACGCAACCGAAGTCGCAAGTAACAGTTAGTGAACAATATAAAGTTAAGTCTTCTTTTTTAGTTCCAAAAGGTTCTCTAACTAAAAATTAATTAAGCCCGAAACGTTCTAAAAACATTACTTATATTCGCACATCCAAAGTGCGAATTCGGTGCGGATCCGGCGTCTTTGTTCTAGAACAATGCGATAGTACAATTGGCGCTACGCGGGATGATAATGAGACGCTTTCAGACCACGGTTACTTTAACACTATTATGTAGGGAGTATTCTGCTGTTCTAATAACCTGGGTATGTGTCTAAAATGAACTGTATAATCTATACATATAGTAAAAAAGTAACGGGTCGCTGTCTGTACATTGAAGATATATGAGAAAAAATATTACAGGAGACCTCTATCAACGCAATAGTAGGTACCCAAAAGAATGATTTTTGGATTTTTTGTCTGTTTGTCTATGCGTTTGTGCACGCTGATCTCAGAAACGGCTGAACCGATTTCGATGCAGTTTTCAGAAATATATTCTGGTAGGTCCCACTTAACAAATAGGCTACTTGATATCCCGGGAAAATGTTTTTATCCCGGATAATTTCGACATTTTGTTTTTTCTGTAGTCCACGCGGACGGAGTCGCGGGCGTCCACTAGTATATGATAACATTAGAATAAATAATTTCCACACACTTCACCAGACATTAGCTCAGTCCCACCCCATCCCTGAGGTCTTGTATACCTATATATAAATTTGTGCTGATGCGTGGCCTCAATAGAATACATCTGTTGCATTTCCTTACATCATAGAGGAATAGAGTGCTAATGTCATACTCGTACTAACTGTTTCGATACACTATTACATTTTTCGGTACCTAATAATCCCAGTCCTTGACACTTACATTCTATTAATGTAATGTATAATAATGTACTACATTACTAATGTATTGTAACGTTTAGTAATGCAATCTGAGTGTCAAGGACTGGAATTGTGAGGCACCGAAAAGTCTAATGGTGCATCGAAACAGTTAGTATTATATTAGCACTCTATGTCTACATCTTATTCCTCTATGTTTACGTGCATAGTATTTTGTCACTGATATTTATTCCGAGCTATACCTGATGCAATATAAATGCAATGTGATATATATTGTATTGTATTATGTGCTGATGCGGGGCTTCAATAGAATTCATCAGCTGCGTCTCCTTCCATGCATGTCGTAAGAGTCAACTAAGGTACTCAGGCATTCCCTCAGGTGGAAGTTACCAACTTGTCACTGACCATTTGAATCTGTCCCAGCTATACTATACATTGCTGTGGAATCTTTTCACCATCGGGATACTAGACGCGGACTAGCGTATTACCCTTATGTTGTTGATATCCCACCCATCCGCCCCATACGTTTTGTTAACTCGTTTGTAATGCGAACGGCTAAGGAGTGGAATGCACTTCCTGCCGATATATTTCCCGAGCACTACAACGTTGGTCTCTTCAAAGCTAGAGTGAATAGGCACTTTCTAGGCAAACATGTACCACCTTACGCCGCATTTTGCTTAACATCAGGCATAATGGCGGTCAAATGTTTGCCTAGCTAATGTAAAAAAAAATATCTGCTACTTCATTTCTTCTTACCATACTAAGTCAAACAGCCAAAGTTTCGGGTATTCTCCAGTAGCAAGCACTCCAAGGTCACATTGAAAGAATCCTGTGAAAGAATCCGCTTGATTATTGTATTTACGTATGGTAATGCAGTACGTGGCGGATCTGTGGTCTTTATTTCGAGCAATTTATCCTCATAGTACCCCTTGGAGGCCGCGGAGTGCGTGACAGTTTTTCCTGATGTTGTCTGTACATTATCTTTGGTATAGCTCTGATTTCGATATTTCTATCATCATCAAACATGAGCATAATATAAAATACCAGTGGCTGCCCGCGACTCCGTCCGCATGGACTGCAGAAAAAATATAGTTGACGGAATTATAAATTTAAACCATTCTCGAACCCACTTGAATACACACACAAAATTTCATCAAAATCGGTCCAGCTGTTTAAAAGGAGTTCAATTACAACAAACACACGAACAGAAGATTTTTGTATATAAAGATAAATATACGGGAGTTTTTCCGAAATGTCATTGATGGAGGCCTATACAGCAGACTTCTCAATTACATCTCAAAAATCATGATGAATGATGATATTAAAGGTATTACGCCGAGCCCAAGTAGAATGGGAACAGGGCAGGAAGAAGAAGATGATGTATCATATTGACGTAATTTTTTATTGAGGCATCGAGTGCAGAACCAGCCAGATAAAGTTACACTTTAATAAAAACTGTGTATTTTGTGGTTGCTGTACATTTTATCGTTTGTGTAGTGATGTTCGGCGTCAGCTGTATCGATATAATTGTATTTTTTTTTACTAAAACTAGATAAACTACCTGTGACAATGTAAGATGAGCTAAAAAGAAGTTTTTTTAAAAATAATATCCACGGTTGAAAAGTGATAACGTATCTTCTGGTAAATACGATGTATATCGAAATAAGATATCTATTCGCTTG
The DNA here is from genome assembly GCA_014607495.2 of Carposina sasakii. Lineage (NCBI taxonomy): Eukaryota > Metazoa > Arthropoda > Insecta > Lepidoptera > Carposinidae > Carposina > Carposina sasakii. Next base: position 1,273,476 of record CP053151.1, on the reverse strand, counting down.
CGGTTTCTTTTCTTCTTGACTATTTACTAGAAGCCAACCGCGACTTTGTCCATGTAAACTCCATAGGCTAATATAATGCTACATAAAAGACAAATAATATCAAATTCCGTTCGGTAGTTTTTGTGTCACAAAGATTCACATTTAGTTGGATAGGATTGTTATATCATTTCTAACAGAGCTGTCACAATAGATAGACAAGCTACAACAGCGAGGTTATCTTTCGAAATTTGTTCCTAAACGACTGATTTATGTATCGATATTAAAATCACATCAAGCATCCTTATTTTTTAACATACAGTGCAGACTCATTAAAATTCAACCGCGTCGTCCGGAATCAGTATTGAGAGTTTTAACTTTCAAATATTATGGAAAAATGTTATCAAGTCTTTTTATGGAAATTATGCATGAAGTTCCCTTTGAAGCTGTTCCATGCAAGATTGACTTTGTATTGTGTTTCTTTCATAATGGAAATACCTTTTTATTATAAATACGAAGCCCTATCCGTTGCCGTTTTCTTACAAAATGGCTGGATGGATCTATTATAGATCAACATGATGTAGGTATTAAGAGTACTGTAGACTTTAACCTTTTTTAATACTCTGAAACCACATATGTGAACATAATATAGTAGGTATAATTTGATGCGAAGCGAAATAATGTAGCCTCGGTGAGCTTTCGGTGAGTGTCCATTAGCACTTTTAGTCTTATTGGAGCTATAAAAAGAACTGTTTCGCAGCCAATAACTACCTTAAAAAGCTATCAGCTTTATAACTGCATTACAAACATCTTTATATTACTATACCAACATTATGTTATGAACACGTCCATGCACAAACACATACTTTGTTAGTTTACTATCAAATGTCATGCTTAACGGGTACATAAGTTTATACATTTTTTTTTTGAGGTTGTTAATTTTGTTAGTTAAAATTAAAAATTATATCTTAATGCTTTATATAGTTATATAGGTAATCTTTTTATTGCTTATGTGTGCTAATTAGGGGGTAAAAAAGTAATCTATCAATTTATCGCAAGTCCGGTCAAATATTATTCAGTTTCTAATAATGCTGTCGTCGACTTTTCAAATAGAACTAAAAGAGGGAGCATGTGTGCTAAATGCAGATAACATCGTCTCCGAGATTTATTCATAGAAACAGAAATAAGTCGTTCGATAACAAGTTCAGACAAGTTCGACTCGAAACTCTCCAAAAAGTTTTCAATAAGTTATCGGTCAAAATTCTCATTAATATTATCCGCTTATATCAAAGCTCAAACTTCAGGATTTAAAGAGATTTCAGAGAGTAGTGATGGCTGGTATAACGCTAAAATATATTTAGGCTGCGAAACATACTTCTTTAAGACGTTTATAGCACAATTATAATACTGCTCTATTACTAAATGGCAATGAAAAAAAAATCGAATGGGTGATACAGATCTACTATAACACGTCATCGCTTAATAACCTGATTTATTTAAATCGTGAATCTAACAAGGAACTATTAAGCATAAAACAGACGGAAATAGTGTTACCAGACGAAAAAATCTAAAGACCAGAGAAAAGGCATGATTTCCATGGAAAGTCCTGACATTTTAACAGTTTAAAAAAAATCTCTCAAAAACGTATTATTATCGTTTTATACACTGCGGATCTCGCTCACGCGTTGCAACTTGCACATCGCACTCGAAGCGGCGCGGCGGGGCGGGGTTGTTACCAAAAGATTATGTATTTTTAGTTTTTTAGGTGCTCGGGTCTGGTTTCTCGTGGCGATTGTAGTTAGTGCAAGTGCCTGTTTTCGCAGTTATGAGTTATCAGATCCGAGGGTCAGTGGAGGGTGTAGGGCCCGGTGGTGGGCGCACCCATAGTAAATATTTGAACTTCCGAATTGTAACGCCTAATACAATTTCATTTTTAGTTTCTTTCACTTGGATAAGTATAAACTTTAACTGTTCAGTTGTTACCAAAAGAAAATTATTGTTAGTTGGTTTAACTTTTAATTAAAGGGATCTTTGAAAATCCTGTGATATCCTGAGAATGAGGCCGCAATCCTGAGAAAAGTCTACCTATATATCAGATGCATATATTTCCGTGCAGTCGTAAGAGTCGATTAATGAAACTAGAGCATTCTATCAGGCGAAAAGTTAGCTACTCGTCTGTCATTATTCATTCATTACTATCTGTCCCCGCTATGCTAAACGTGGCTGTGGGGTCTCCCTTATGATATTGCAGTTCTGGCAACCCCATTTGTATGTAGAAATGGTTTTCTTAAAACCAGAAATATTGAAATACTGAATTTAGTACAAAATGGTCATATAAGTCGCGTCCTGTGTGTGTGTCGGCGACTTTAAATTGACATCGATTAATGGTCTTTCGATAATACCCAAAATCTAAGAGTTTTTTTTAAAAAAATCAAATTATAAGGTTTTCTCGTATATTAAAATCTTGTAGGAATATTGAAACTTTCCTACATATTTTGTATGTACGAGTATAATAACATTACTTGACTTTATTTTCACTATTAATTTCCCCTGTAATATGTTAGTTAGGGATCTTACAGCGACGTTTCGCATAGTGGGAACAGAATAGTTAATACGGGTGTTATATTATATTCCTCATCATTATCTTCTTATAATGGTATAAGCGCAATACGGTTTCTTTCAAAACTCATATAGTCAAAGATTTGGCGTTCGTTTTACGGCCGTTATATTCTGTTCCTTTCAAAATTATCACTTCGCTCGTGCCTCGGAAAGCACGTAAAACCGTTGGTCCTGCGCCTGATCTCTCTCCGGTAGTGTCGGCTTTCCGTCCCATCGGACTATGACAGTGACAGAATAGAGACTGCATCTGTTTTTGCGTAAAGATTGGCCGCCTTAGCCGAAATACGGTCGGAGACCTTATATTATTATATTGCTACTATGGGGATTGCCAGTAAACCGGCAAAACAAATAGAAATTTCTCCGGATATCGGCCTGCCTGCGACCCTCGTACCCCGCGCGTCGGCATCTGCGCGCCTGTTATCTATTGTAGTTACTTTTATATCCTTTATTATTTGAACTTTCTTTGTTTACACTGTCTTGTTTGTACATATAGCGCTAAAACAATATCCTTTGTACTCCGAACTTTCTAGGCATCCCTATTTTTTACACTGTTCTGTTCTGTATATAATATAGCCCGGTGTCCGTAATAAAACATGATTCGTTTCCTAACACTCAACGGTGACTTTTACTCGTCTTTCCGAAACTAACGTAGTGGAGCAATACCAGGATGCCCAACCACTACTATAAGCAAAATCAGGCTTAGCGTAGTGACAAAAACTGCAGTTATTTACCCCACTCTGGGCTTCATATGAAAGCGCTTTCTAAATTTCTTGTTTCCAATTTTTTTTCGTGAGTACCAACAAGTGTATTGTATATAGAGATTGGTTCTTCTATGAACGACTTGCGTTTTATCCCGTGTGTGTTTTTATTGTGTTATCGATTCCGAGCTACGAATGTGAGCGAATTTTGAGCTACGATATTGATTCGTTATTATTACAAACTATCATAAGGAACCACGAGTTGTAGAAACACTACTTATTATTCTACCAATATTTAATCTATTAACAGTGTATTTTGTAACCATGTTTATAATGTATTATTTTTTAATAGTTATTACAAAATTAATATTTTTAAATTCTTTTATATCGTATATCCTTTTTTAAAAAAACTTTCACTGTAACTATGCTACGTATACCTTGCAATCAAATGTAAATCTTTTCTGAATATCAATTATATTGTAAAATCATACAAATCTATTAGCCTAGAATAGCGTAGCGTAGGAGATCAAACCTTGTTTCTGGCAGAGGCCTATGCCCAACAGTAAATTGCAGTGTGCTGATGTATACTTATATTCACTTATATCTTTTATTTATATCAATTCAGTATATCAATATTTGTAAAAAATCTAACATCGCTTCTATCTCGTCCCTCACAATAGGCAACAAATCATCAGGCCCCGCCCGAGCTACCAATAACACTGTGATTGGATTACGCGGAAAAAATATTTTTCGCTTTACCCGTTCCATGACTTACAAAATATCTTCATTGTATCATAAAATGAGACAAACGCTTCATACTTCTTTTTTTTTTTCAAGTATTGTGAGGCTTTTTATACGTACTGTATATTTTTGTCGAGATTGAACTGAAACATACTAATATTGTGAGTAGAGATTAATTTGAGATTTTTTAATTATAATTCGTCATCCGAGTTAATTGACCCCATAGCTCAGTAATTGGTTAGAGCAAAAGCACAGTTTGCGTGAGTTCAAATCTCACTCAGGTGAATTTTTATTTCATTTTCTTAATGATATTTATAATAATGTAATATTTTACGATTGAAATTAAATGCTAGCATCGAATTATATTTTGGGTATTATTTAATCTTTTCTGACTTCCGAATACCGAAATATTTACTGTAGTTCACAGGGATCATCCTCTATACAGGATGTTTTTTTGTGGCCACCTTTAACGAAGGGTGCGTACTCTATACATAAAATAAAGTAAGTTTATGCCAAAAAAAATGCTGGGAAAAAAAAAATTTTTTTGAAAAAATTTTTTTAATTACTTGATCTGGCGAAATTTATAGTGTCTAGTGTTTATGCTAGTTTATTTATAGACAGATATTAATTATTTCTCGTGAAAAAATCTTGCTACGTGCGTCTATGTGCATTTAGGCAGAAAAACGCAATCTATTTACTCAACTTTGGACCCTAATATTTTGGAAACCACACACTTCCCAGGTATGCTTCCATGGAGAAAAATGATCGTGATGATGAGGAGATTCCGTAGTTTTCGGGAACGTTGACGCCCAAAAATCACCCTGAAGAGGTAATAGAAATATTATTTTATTAGTTTGTTAAGTTAAACGTAGCTGTGAGATCTCATTCGTGATCTTGCTGTTATAGCTACCCTATTTTGTGTAATGACAGATAGCTGAGTTAATATGGAGTTACGAAGTAACTTATATAGGTTATTTTTATTACCCAAAATTCCAACGGGATCGGGAAATAAAGGGAGCTCTAAAGGTTACGCGGGGCTGCTATGCTGCTATACGCATGCTATGCTAGTCATGTCATGCATAAAGTTTTTATAAAATCGGTAATTATTGCAACAAACTCCGCAATCCATCCTCTCTTCGTTGGTGTTCCACTTTCCCGCCTTTTCGTCCGCCATCTTTAATTCACGCCTGTTAGCTGTCGTGCTTGATGCTCGGTTAATTCCCGCGTAAACTGACTTTGCGACGCTTTACGGATAACGTTGACTTTATTACTAAAAATGGATTCACCAACATGGATAAATGATGAACTATGTAATTAACTCACCCAATTTAACAGATAGGTTTTTAATTCTTGGGCTAAGGGACTTATAATAATAATGTGATAATTTAGGATTTTGGTTATGGCGTAGGAGATATAATTGTTACGGGCAATTTGATAAGTCCGGACACTATTAATAACGGCCGGTCTGTATTCGTAATACCCGACTCAATTGGACAATGTGATTAGACAGCACGATTTATTACTTTTCCCGGCCATTATAAATAATGATTCATAATGATATCGTCTTAAACTTAAACATGTAACCTAACACCGAAGAAATCGGCGACGGCGACGGCCTCATTCTTCTAACCTATATTGCCAGATTTGGATCCGCCGAAAAAGGTAAATATATAAAAATAGTATATACGTGTTTAGTGTAAATAAATATACAGATAAGCGCCTTCCTAGCGATTCCTAGTGAGATAGTAATGAATCGCTTTCGTATAAAGTGATAAATTAATCACTTTGCCCATCGCTCTTGGGCATTCATAATTAATAATGGCCGGTCCTTATTTATAATGCCCAGTTAATCACGTTGCCCATAACATAATAATGATAATGATGATCTCCGACCGTATTTCGGCCAAGTACGATGGGACGGAAAGCCGACACGACCGGAGAGAGAGGGAGTGAGAAATTTTATTCTCACCTCTCGTAAAAGTTAAATGCCATTTTATGAGCAAACGCGTGTTAGTCTAAAACGCGTCAAAACTTGAATTATGTTAATATACTTTCAAACTCGGCATGTGCATATTTGGCACAAGTTAGTTAGCAAAGAGATTTGCTGCTACATTTTACTTAAATGGTACATGAAAACATTTTAATTTATGCATGTTCCAGTGTGCAGAACTTAAATAAGACTTGGCATTACATTTGTCGGAATACAAATGAGGAACCATATATGTAGATATAATCACGCCTTTACGGGGTAGGCAGAGCACCAAGGGCCGATAGAACCACATAGTGCCACTTCTGACCAATTTTGAGATGTAAAAGTTCGGTTAGTAATGACAGGTAGTCAGCCCATCGCCTACAAAAGACCAATACCCTCTTGTCCCTCTACTTACTTGTAGAGTGTGCCCGGGAAGAGAAGCAGCTGTAGTATTACACTTTTTTTTTCACTCCCAGTGCAACATAGAAGTATAAGGTATCATAATTATATAAATTATTAGGTATATTAATTATATTTAATAATATAAAAACTCATTGATCGCTATATAAATATTTGTTGGTAAAAACTCCTCTATGGTGGTAACCTAGTGGTGTGCCCTAAAGTTAGCAGTTGACATTGAGTGGACTGCAATAAGCTAATGTGACGTGTGAATTATAGTAACTTAGAATAGATTTGTTCTGTTGTTCGTATTCTTGTGATATTCTAACTGAACTTGGACGAATTACAAAAAATAAATATCTAACTACAAGCTCTTGTATATTGCCTTTATTCGCCTTTTAGTATTTCACTTGGTTTTACTTGCATTTAGTGAAGAATACACTCTTTAATAGAAAAGTAAGCTTTACCTTTGAGTACACTTTAAGACGTTCTGATAAATAAACCTAATCACATTAAAAAAATCATCATTCACATAAAACTCTAGAAATGTGAATGAAGCTCTTGCCTTTTAAGTTATACATAATTTAGATCTCATTTTCAAGTTAAGTTAGTACTAAACGTATGCACATTTCTCCGACGCGTTGCGCGCAATTCGAAATGAGTTACTAACAAGGTTATGTAAGACGGTTGAAGGGATTTTGATTTACATCTGGTTGTAAGCTTGTTAGAGAATTCTGTAATCTTGTTTAATCTGATGCTCTTGCTTATCAACGTAAGTAATGCTTAATAACGCAATATCTATACATATAATAAAAATGTAACGGATCGCTGTCTGTACATGGAAGATATATGAGAAAAAATATTATAGGAGACCTTTATCAACGCAATAGAACCGAAAACGAAGATTTTTGGATTTATTGTCTGTTTGTCGGTTTGTCTGTGCGTTTGTGCACGCTAATCTCAGAAACGACCGAACCGATTTCGATGCAGTTTTCAGGAATATATTGTGACAGGTCCCACTTAATATATAGGTATAGGCTTTTTATCCCGGGATCCCGGATAATTTCGACATTTTGTTTTTTCTGTAGTCCACGCGGACGGAGTCGCGGCCGTCCTACTGGACGCTTGTCCTAGTGGATATTCAAAACATATCGTTTAAGTTTTATAGCAGTAACTAGGTATTACAATTCGATACATTCATACATATTATATACACACGGCTGTGTTTTCAAAATGGGGTAGCCAGAACTATAAAATCACGCGGAAATACCTACAACCATGGTTATAGCGGGGCAAGTATCAGGGAATAGTGGATGCCTGTGACTTCGTCCGCGTGGATTACAGAAAAAACAAAAAGTCGAAATTATCCGGGATAGAAATATTTTACCGGGATAAAATGTAGTCTATGTGTTAATACAGAGTGTCAGCTAACTCCATACTAAATTTTACTAAAATCGCTCCAACCATTTTTACGTGAAAGGGTAACAAACATCCATCCATCCATCCATCTGCTGTTGGATAAATTGATGTTGAGAAAGGATGGAATTCGGATACATTTGTATTTTTATTGTAACATGGGCGAATCTTGGTTTTGGAACTGCAAGAGATATCTCTTGCTACTTCACTTGGTAAGAGCGTTATTTTAGTATACTGTTTACTTGAACTACCATCTTATTTATCCATAGGAAGGAACTGGCTACTGTAATACAGATGTTATACCTATACACTTAGCACAGTTGCCAGGGACCACCTACTTTCTTCTCGTCTCATTGTTTTGTGTTTCATGTAAAACGCTGTGCAATATTATGTTACTCTGCGTTATTATTTAGCATGTACTGTATCGTCTAATTATTATCTCAAATCATCATTATCATCATCAGCCTATTGCAGTCCACTGCTGGACGTAGGCCTCCCCCAGGGCACGCCACAAGACTGCCATGGGGATGTTTGCCCATAGTCACCACGCTGTGCAGGCGGGTTGGTGACCGCAGTTTGTATTTTGGACTATGTTGTCAACACGGGAGGCGCTGCTGCCCACCTCCCGGAAACCCTTAATCGCCTCGTACGATACCCAAATAAAATCTTATCTCAAATAAAATATTATTATTATTATCTATCCATCCTTACAAACTTTCGGGTTTATAATATTAGTAAGAATTAGTAAGAAGATTCGTGACAAGTCGCTGGCTCATATCACCTGGGAGAACGCTCTTGAGTTCCTTAGTCGACTCTTATGACATGCCCTGAAGGAGATGCAGCTAATGGGTATAATCCTATAACATCACAGTTAACCAAATATCTTCATGTGACTGCGAAAAAAATAACAAACAGTGGAATTCATGACCTCTCTTTTTTAAGCCACTTGAAAATCTATAGGCAAAGAAACGAAACAAGATTTTTCATACTTCGGTAAACATTTTCAAAGCCCACCACAGATAATTATACCCTCAGAACCAGTTGTAGATGACAGTCAAAAAACCGGCCAAGTGTGAGTTAGTCTTGCCTAGCGAGGGTTCCGTCTAAACTTGTGAAAGCATTTGACATGGTTATAATTTGAAGATAAACATAATTTTACCGTCCCAAGTATTTATTTTTTTGTAAAACGCTAATAGTGGAGTTTTATATACTCGCTATTTTACTAACAGCTTTTTGTGCCTCACCTATTAATTTTGCTTTTTTATGATTCTAGATCAACTAAGAAATATGCGTTATCGAATTGCATTTTGGGTGAAATTGAAGGTAAATAGATGACCTATTTAACTTGATGCGATTATTCTTACTCGTATATGTGAAATAGGCTATTTAATATATTTGAAAAAAATCCTATATAGATAGAAAATCTTTTTACAGTTTAATTTGAAAATTATTTCATATATTTTGTTATTAAAAATCAAGTATACAGGGGCTACTTTACGCGAGGCTTGTTAGTAGCGGGGATAAAATTTTTGGTAACGGATCTCAAAAATGGCTAAAACAAAATACGAGAATCAGATTAAGACCTCCCCTTTATTTTATATAACTTGCGTTCATAAAAATGACGTTGCAAACTCGTCGTTGCAAATTAGGTCACCGCAGTTACCCTTGCATTCAAAAACAAACTTTGAGGTACGGTTGAGACATTTTATTGCGAAGTTTATGAGGGAGCCATTAAAAATGAGTGTTCATCACAATTTTGTTGGGCTGTTTCGGCTTTTATCTCATACTAAGCGTTTGATGGGATTTTTTCAGCAATTATATGGGAATGAAAATATGAAACGTTTTAAGTGTTCTTTTTTATGGCGTTAGCTCTTTTTTATTTGAATGCTTTTTGAGTGTTCGCTTTTAAGATGTTGTTGTTTAATATTCCTGATTACCGTTGGAGGTCATGGCTTTTTTGCGTGTTTTTACCTAACTACCCCAGAATAAGGGTCATGTTTTAGAAGTGTATGTATGTTTCTTTGGCACGCTCTATAGCCTAAACTATTAAAGAGATACTGGATCAAAATCTTTACTCGGTGGAGTTTTTATTTAAATAAATGAAATGAGGTTACACTACATATCTTGATGATGATGATGATGATGATAATCTCCGACCGTATTTCGGCCAAGGCGACCAATCTTATTTATTTATTTATTACTAAGACACACCAACAGAATACACATATAAATTAAAGTATTACAGACAATAAGGTATTTTGTCTTATGCGCATACTAATTATGGGCATGTTCGTATTGCACCTTAAATATAACATTCTATATATTATGACATAAACAGAAACTATACACAATGAAAAAATAAAGAGCCAGGAACTAGAGAGATTTATTTATTTATTCTTTACGGAGATTGGCCAAGTACGCAGGAGATATTATAGTGCACAAGTGTGTGCGCAAACACAGATGCACTCTCTTATTCACTCTCATAGTCCGATGGGACGGAAAGCCGACACGACCGGAGAGAGATCAGGCGCAGGACCAACGGTTTTACGTGCTTTCCGAGGCACGACCTATATCATACATATCTTATATCGTCAATGAAGTGACAATACCTCTTAACTAACATTTTTCAACAAATCGACTTTTTTAATGCAATATACTTATTTGTAAAACTGACCCGGTGGCTTAGTGGTTATAGCGGCTCGCACGGTTTGCAGTGGTCGTGCGTTCGATTACCACTCCGGTGAAGAATTTTTTCCATTTTCTTTATTAATAATTTTGCAATATACTTATTATTAAATTATAGATATATTGTATTAAAAAAGTCGATTTGTTAAAAAATTATAGTTAGGAGGTATTGTCACTTCATCAACGATATATAGTTTTCTGATTAGTTATTGAAACATAAGTTATAAATATTTTCACATTATACAAAACTAAATAAATAAACTTAACTAAACTTATGCTGTGCCTGTACATCAATGGTCAACATATTCATTGCTTTATTAAATAAATAAAAAATCTTTACAAACGTAGTAAACAACACAAGATTTTTTTTTAATATTTTGTCGTCGATCGAACATTTTCATCGAGATATATTTTCCATTTTAGTAATAAAAAAGAATGAAATATTTCAACACAAAACCCCAAATAGAGGCCAGAGGCTCAAAAATATGAATAAAAGGCAACTACGCTATGTTAAAATTTGAAATTGATAAAAAAATCAGCCCAAATTTTTCTATTACTTGATTTTTCCCTGGCATTTAGACGTTATATTGGAAAGTACAATACCAAAAAACATACATTTCATGGTTTTCTTTAGTTACATTTATTAATTTGAAAAAAATAAGCCAGAAGTCGGCAAATTATACATCCATAATTCACCCGTTAAATTTCAAGTCAAGCGAATATTATATGAACAGAGTTGGAATTCTTCATTATATCTGCTGAAATAAACATGTGATTTCGAGTCTCAAATTTTGTGGATAGGCTCTATAAAGTGGGCTATTTTCATAGCATTTCGCTTAACACACCCCATATGTTAAATCCTATATAACAGGGTACACTACGGGCAGGTGAGGTTAACTTCAGGTCCTTAACATATTAGTTGAACCCAACACCCAACATTTGAACCCAACACCCCCAATATTTAATTACACAGCACCCAAATGAAGAAACAAATTACTAGCTGCAGCTGAAGGGCGAGTTCATTGGTTGATATTGGTCCTAACCAAACTTTAATTTGTCCGGGACAATTGCCAGGGCTTCGGACAAACAGGACCTCACCCTTCCGGGTCGGATTGCGGTTAATTTACTTGTCCAATTTAAATAAATAAATGGGATCCATAAGATCCATTGGGTTTTTTCCTTTGAGATGTTTTTTGCTGTTTTTGTAGGGAAAGTAATTAGGAAATCTTGGACCTTTTTTGACGAGCTTTGTATTTTGTATTTCGATTGTGATATTGTAATCTACAGAGTGTAACAAAATTTGTTTTGCGATATGAGTTATATGGTTTACACGGTTGAGTTTAGGGTTCCACATTCGAATCCTTGTATTAGAAAACGTCGGCATGTACGTTTTTTTTTTTTTGTTTTTTTTCCCTAGTCTTAATTTGGGACTACTTTAATGTTTTGGTGAGCTAATGTATCTATAAATAATTACATAAAAAAAACTTTATTAGTAAATATTTATGAGATTATTCAAATTTTTACCCTTTTTAATGTTGTCAAGATTTAGTTAATAATCTAAGCTAAAGAAATAATAATAAGCTGTTTGATTTTAAATAAAATCTCCCTTCACGCTCAACTTTCATAAATAAACCATAAATTCTAAAGGAAAAGTCAAAACATGTAATACAAAACTGGGGCAAGAAATTTCTCCTTCACGAAGAAAGATTTATATGGACACGGAAGCTTTGAAATCTTAGTCGGCTAACATTATAAATATTACATTTAAGGCTCGACCACACCGGATGCGTGTGCGTGCACGTAAACGTAGTATGGAACTGTATAGGTACGGGCAGACCGAATGCGTATGCGTAGACGTAAGCAAAGACGTCAAGCGGTGACAGTTCCATACATTAAACTCAGAGGTACGTCTAAATCTACGCTTACGTGCACGCATACGCAACCGGTGTGCTCGAGGCTTTAATGCTTTAATTGCACCTACATAATAACAAAATAGAAGAGGCTATAGAAAATTACTGTTTTTTAATACGTAAGTAGGTAAGTTAATATATATACCCTTTTTAATTTATGTGTAGGGTTTTAGTATGGAGAAAGAGAGAAAGTTATACTCTTCTGATATGGAAGAAAGGAAAGAAATGTTACTTACAAATATGAACATGTCACGATAATTATACTTGTGATGTTTGTTTCCGAGTCATGGATGTTTATATATTTATCTATTTATTTATATACCGTTGCTTAGAACCCACGATACAAGACCTTAGGGATCTTAATGTGGGACTAAGTTAATGTGTTGTGAAGTGTGTGAATACTTATTATTTGTCTTTTGGTTACTAGCCTTCTAAATTGCAATTTAAATCCACTCTACGTTCTAGGCCTAAAGGCCTGTCCACACTACCCTACATTCGCACTTGAACCCTGCGGGTACATAAACGCGTTACAGTCGGCTTTTACGGTGAAATATAAAAATACGTGCGTAAAATCTGACATGTGTCGTACTTTATGGCAAACGTAAATGTTTCAATGCCAACTTCCGATATCAAAGGGCATATGCGAATGGTAGATGAAAAAATGCGGCGCAAGAATTATACGTTTAGGTGTAATCTTTTAATTTGCGTTTAAAAGCTTTAGAAATTTTTACAGAATAAAATTGATTTGATTTTGAATATTAGATACACAGGATACAATAATAACAACGAAACAAGATACATATAATCATTAAACATTCGAAAAATTGGCAGAAACTAATACTCTATTATTTACTTACTTTTAGTGCAATTCTGTTGGGAATTTTATATTTATTTTTCATATTTAATGGAATTTCCAAAGCCTTGTTCTTAAACGCTGTGGCAAAACTACTGAAGCTAGAAACGGTATATTTGTACGGTGGCTTCCCTTTGTAGCGTAAAGGTCCACTAAGAAGGGATATCCCAAAATTCCCAGCAACGGAATATAACAAGAATTCTAAAGTTTTCGTGGAGCAAGTTAAACCAAAAACAACCTGATATCCTTAACAAATTGCACTATAAAATACAATACTTATACAAAGCACCTTCGTTGATATTATATTTACATATCGTTAGTCTCAGGAGATATAACGAATGAGTCAGGCTCTCCTATTTAAGAGCTTAGCGTTACATAGTTTAGGAGTTAACTGCTTAATTAACTATCTCATTAGATATGGTAATACTACGCGTTCATTCGTAGTCTTTTTTATTATACTGTATCAATTAAAAGTTAGAAATACGTCGCGGCAACTTTTTATAATTTTCTATATTACACACATAATATAACATACGAGTATATACATATACATATACATCATCATCATCATCATTTACAGCCTCCCCCAACAACCTCCACTCCGACCGGTCGGAAGCAGCCTGCATCCAACCGACGCCCGCAACCTTGGCCAGGTCATCCGTCCACCTCGCGGGTGGCCTTCCCACGCTGCGCTTGCCGATACGTGGTATCCACTCTAGAACTTTCCGACTCCATCGGCCATCAGTTCTTCGAGCTATGTGCCCTGCCCATTGCCATATACATATACATATATAATACACACGTCTAGGTATATTACCGAAATGAGCAAGCTAAACTGCATGATCAAGACAAGAACGAGATCTTACAGCCACATTAAGTATGGCGGGGGCCAATGTAGATCAGTGGCAAGTTGATAGCTTATCACTTAAAAGACTGGAAGCCCGGGACTGTCAACACATTCGAAATGCATGCAAGTGCGTACCAGCATTAAACTTTACGTTTTTAAATCCTATGAGTATATCTTAGTATTTCAAAGTAATTAATGATTATAAAACATTATATACGCCAACTTTGTTAATACCAAAAAAAGCAAGATGATAATGCTGATTCTCGGTTTCCTTAATATATACAGGGTGTAACAAAAAGGGTATGTTAAGCGAAAAGCTATGTAAATAGCCCACTATAGAGAATCTATCCACAAAATTTGAGATCCGAAATCACATGTTTAATTTTCCCGATTGTATGGAGAATTTTTAAATATCTCAAGAATTTTTATACAATCTTGAAAATTAAAAATGTGATTTCGAGTCTCAAATTTTGGGAATAGGTTCTCTATGGTAGGCTATTTATACAGCTTTTCGCTTAACATACCCTGTCTGATACATCCTGTATATATACAGGATGATTTTTGGTCGTCAACGTTCCCGAAAACTACAGAATCTCCTCATCATCACGATCATTTTTCTCCATGGAAACATACCTGGGAAGTGTCTGGTTTCCAAAATATTAGGGTCCAAAGTTGAGTAAATAGATTGCGTTTTTCTGCATAAATGCACATAGACGCGCGTAGCAGGATTTTTTCACGAAAAATAATTAATATCTGTCTTTAAAAAAACTAACATAAACACTAGACACTATAAATTTCGCACGATCAAGGAATTAAATTTTTTTTTTTTCAAAAAAAAATTTTTTTTTCTCAGCATTTTTTTTGGCATAAACTTACTTTATTTCATGTATAGAATACGTACCCTTCGTTAAAGGTGGCCATAAAAAAACACCCTGTATTTAGAAATTACTAGAAGTGGGCTTAACACATTGAACGCCGTGGTGGTCACCGGTGACCACCGCTATACTTTACATATGGGCTGACGCCGATTTGCGGTTTTGACAAATTTTACACATAATATTTTATTGGCTCATACGGTTCAAAATAGCCAAAAACCTCACTCTAAATAATATTTTTTTATTTCTATCCAAAGAATTAACAAAATAATTACTGACGCGCACCGGTGACCACCACGGCGCACGCCGTTGGAAATCAGCATTACGTTCGCGCGGGGCCGCGGGGGTCGCGGCGCCGGCCACACCCCGCGCCCTTACGGGATTCCCGGAAGGACAGCGCGTTGCCGCGCTCGTGACACGAGTTAGTATCGCACGCAAGGTCACGCGCATTGTTTATCTTTCATAATACATATTTTGGATTGTTTTAGTGATAGTTTTATCCCGGTTACCTCTAAAGTGAATAAGCTGTGTCCTGCCTGACTGTAAGGAAAGGTGTGGTGTGAATCATGGATGATTTTGAAGAATTTGAAATTACAAATGACGATTTGACGCAGATTGAAAATATAGAAATTTCCTTGCTCAATAGTAGCTTTCAGCTAAGTTCGGAGTCTGAGGAAGAGTATGACTTACAACCACCTTTACGAAAGCGACGTCGACGAGTTCTATCCATTAGTGACACGAGCGACATTGAACTTGAAAATGCCGTGCCAAGTACTTCTGGTCACACCGCGTCGCTTCCTGTATCATCTACAGTGTGGCACCAACCAAAAGGTAATCAGCGTCGGATTATCCCCTACACTGAATTCCCAGGATTAGAT
Organism: Carposina sasakii; assembly: GCA_014607495.2. Taxonomy (NCBI): domain Eukaryota; kingdom Metazoa; phylum Arthropoda; class Insecta; order Lepidoptera; family Carposinidae; genus Carposina; species Carposina sasakii. The sequence goes on along the minus strand of CP053151.1, from coordinate 1,257,607 downwards.
TCACGACTTGTTAGAGAAATGATCGATAAGACCCCGGCAGATTTCTATAATTTTTTAGTACCAGACGAAGTATTTGAAATGGTTGCCGATTATACGAATAGCTTTGCTATCAAAAAAGTCACAGGGTCGGTTGCAGCATCTAAAGCTGCGCGAATTCGCCAGTGGAAACCTACATCCGCAGCAGAAATAAAACGATTTTTCGGATTGATTATTTTCATGGGGATCGTAAAATTACCCAAAATATCCTACTACTGGTCAAAAGATGCTGTACTTGGACAGAATTTTCCTCGAACAATAATGAGTCGAAACCGATTCGAGCTGCTGTTGCAAGTGCTGCACTTTTCTCAGCAAGACGAAGGCAATACATCTAATAGATTACACAGGATTGAGAAATTGCTCGAAGTTATGAACAGGAACTTCCAAAAAAACTACACCCCTTCCGAAGAGATCTGCATAGATGAAAGCGTGGTGCCTTTTCGCGGACGAATCATTTTTCGACAATACAATAAACAAAAAAGGCATAAATATGGTATAAAGGAGTTCAAGTTATGTACCATTCCTGGATATACATATAAAATAAATGTATACGCAGGAAAGAATAACGATGAAATCAATACTACACCGTTGAACGTCGTTATGTCTTTATGCAGCGATCTTCTATACAAGGGACATACCCTAGTGACCGACAACTGGTACACCAGTATAGATCTTGCCAAAAAACTTCTGGATGCAGAGACTCATCTCGTAGGCACGATTCGGAAGAACCGGAAGCATCTGCCAAAGGATGTAGTAAATGCTAAACTGAAGCGAGGACAATTCGTGGCAAAGGAAAGCGATGAGGGCATAACTGTAATGAAGTGGAAGGATAAAAGAGACGTCTTTTTGCTGTCCACAAAACACTCAGTGCGATTCCATAATGTCCGAAAACGCAACAAAGTTATTTCCAAACCGAAAATAGTCATTGACTATAACGGCGCCAAAGGAGCTGTAGATATGTCGGATCAGATGGCTGCTTACTCAACTCCACTGAGGAAATCGATAAAATGGTACAAGAAATATGCAATCAACCTTCTCCTGAACACAGCAGTGGTCAATGCACTGGTCTTGTATCAAAGCGTCACTGGCAAGAAAATACAAATGGCAGACTTCCGGCTGGAATTACTAAAGTCGTTTTGCAGCCAACAAGATATTCCAGTTGCAAGACCAAGAAGAGTGGTACACAAACTGCAACAAAAAGAAGGGCAAGCTAGAACAAGCAGGCGAGCATGTGTGAATTGCTATAAAACTAACGCAGCTACTTACGGCAGAAAGTTGGCTAAAAACAAGACTAAAAAGGTGAGAATGTTTTGTCCACAATGCCCGGAGAAGCCTTTTCTTTGCATATCTTGCTTCAATGTGCTTCATCATTGACCAATTTTTACTTGACTGCGCGACGCAAAGGAAAATGTGTTTATTTTGTAGACTGATTTCATTTATTCGCCAAATATTCATGACAAAGTTTAATTTCGTAGTAATTTTTTGAGTTATATTAAGTTTTTTTCGAAGTTTGTTTAGTTTTTTTTTACTAAGTCCAAAAATAAGTGATTGCCTAACGTATAGTAAAACGTTTTTAAATATTTTGTAATAAAACATATATTTTGTAAACTTTCTTTTATTTTAAAACCACGTCTTGTATACTTAGCCAAAAAATCAACAGTCTTTTTTTTATACTTAGTGTCGAAACGAGCTAGTATGCGTAAACTGTTCTCCAGGGCCGCGTCGGGCACGCTCAATATAGTTTTGTACCGGCACTGTGTCCTCCAGCGAGAAAATTGAGTTCAAACACGAGCCCGTCGTGCGGTCACCGGTGAGCCCCACGGCCTGAACGGGTAGTAATGCTGTCGCTCACCGGTGAGCCCCACGGCCCAAACGGAACAACCACTAAATTTGAGTCGGCGTTTAATGTGTTAAGACATATGTAATAATATTAAAAATAACTCACATTTTTGCTTCTTATATTATATATACGAGTAGATAGTCAAATGAGAACCGCGAAGCACACTCATACCTATCTACAACATGGTAATGGTTAGGGTTTGAGGCACTATTATATAACGAAACACGGCGAGGTACATACTCGAGTAGTTGATATCTATACATGTGAGATATTATATTGGTATAACACTTTGGATCTGTTTAGAATAGCTCGTAAACATTTTTAATTAGGTTCGGTACTGGTTACTGTTCTTCCTACACTGTAAAATAGATCACTATAAAGAACCATACCAAAAAATGTTCTACTCAAAAACACATTCAAAAATAATGAACACTTTACATTAACATTCGTGGAGTGTTTAAAGATTCTTCATCATCATCATCATCATCAGCCTATAGCAGTCCACTGCTGGACGTAGGCCTCCCCCAGGGCACGCTACATGTATTTGCCCATAGTCACCACGCTGGGCAGGCGGGTTGGTGAGCGCAGTTTGTATTTTGGACTATGTTGTCAACACGGGAGGCGCTGCTGCCCACCTCCCGGAAACCCTTAATCGCCTCGTACGATACCTACGGGCAGACATGGGGTGGTACGAATTCTACTCTACCGTCACCTCGCGGCCTACTGTATAGAAAAACGTAAAAGTAATTTCAAGCTTAAAATTACATGGATACGAGTATATTCTCTATAGGTATATTATCTTCGTGAATGTCGTAAGAGTCGACTAAAAAACTCGGTCATTTTCTCAGGCTAAAAGCTAGCAACACATCACTGACATTAACAGGGGCTAATATATTCTGTACATAGCTATAACATAGATCAATGTCGTATGTTTTGTTTTACCCAGCCTAAAATAACGAGCCAGACATAATATAACCGAAACTTCGCGATGGCAGCACTATCTATATAAACTCGAATAACATAGTGGTAAAATATGCGGTTTACCTTGTCATCTGTGTTCCCGTTTTTTCCGCTTTGGAGCAAAAAAACCTCGTGTGCTTTGTACGTGTTATGTTATGCAAAGTGCAAGTGATATTCTGAATAATATGGCTTTTTGCATTTTTACGCGTTTGTGAAGTAAGGGGTGAGCCAAATTTGTTTATGAGGCTTAATTTTAAATTAGAAAGTATTCTGTTTGTAAATAAATATAGGGTGCGTATTTTTTTTTGTTTCTGATATTAAACTTTTGGATATCATTCCTATCAAATCTATCAAATATAGTATGTAAAATTATTAATATAGAAAATGGAAAAAAATCTTCACCCGAGTGGGAATCGAACCCACCATCACTGCAAACCGTGCCAGCCGCTATAACCACTAAGCCACCGGGTCAATTACTCGGATGACGAATTTTACCATTTCTTTTCTAAATTACATATTGGCAACGTTATTCTTCATCCCGATAGCTATAATATAGTTTGTTAAAGAAATTCAGTTTATGTAGAAAATCAATGATTAAATTGTTTTAATATGCACATAAACAAACAAGATCAATTTTCAACATTATTACCTACGTAAGGGACAATAGTAAATCATCGCTCTACCCGCACAGGTAAACGTTAGCCTGTTTACAAGGTAAGACATCTCTCATAAGCTAAATAGGGTAATATACCGTTAAATTGAGCCGTCGATTGCCCATAAAAGATTTTAATGGCCTAAATGAGGGTTAGTATTACCCACTTCTGTTATTACTCCCATTATAAGAGCGGAGGATGGCCGAATTAGATACCATTCTGGTTTAGTACTATTTATTGTTTTTATTGTACCAAATAAAACATTCCTTCCAATGTCCTATCCTGATACGGGACTTCAATAGAAGAGACCAGCTGCATCTCATTCCGTGCATGTTGCTTATGACTAAGGGTCACAGGAGCGTTTACCGCCACTTCACCACTCCATTAATGGAAACATTGCCATGTCTATTTATGTTTGTATATTTGTACTGAACAAATATTGCCCCTGCAGCAGTCCAGCCGGCTTCACAAGAATACAACTGCATCTATAACATCCATGTATAACATATGCGTCGGCTAAGGACTTGTCTCTCATCCGATGAGCTAGCAATTCTTACATCTGACCCCGCTATGCCAAACGTGGCTATAGAATCTCGTTCGAGATACTTCAGTATTGGCAACCTCATTTTGGTAGCCCAAGAGGCCAGTCACCACTTCTTCTTCAGCCTATTGCAGTCCACTGCTGGACGTAGGCCTCCCACAGGGCACGCCACAAGGCTACTACCACTACTGGGCACACGGGTTGGTAACCGCAGTGTGATTTTCTAACTATGTTGTCATTACGGGAGGCGCTGCTGCCCACCTTCCGGAACCATTAATTGCCTCGATACCCACGGACAGGCAGGGGTGGTAACTCAAACTCTACTCTGCCGGCACCACGCGGCTGAGTCACCACCTGTTTTACTAAATTTATTTCGTGAATGGGTTTATTTTTTTATTAATTATTGTCACTTAGCATCACCTCTGGAGAATTGTTCAGGCGGACCGTAAAAAAAATTGCAATGTTAGTTTCGAAAGAAATCACATAAATTATGGGATTAGGACAGGAAGGTGATGAGCCGTATGAATACTTTCCTTAATATTCACTCGAATGAATACTTCCATGCTTGTGCCTTGATCACCCGTACCGAGCAAACGGGCGAGACAGTGAACTCGGCCGAGTGCTCGGTTCGTCTGAACACTTTGGCGAGTTCTCGGCCGGCCAGAGTGGCAAGACAGTAACTCGGACCCTGTTCTATTTACTAGGCCGAATGAGCTACTCGCCCACGTCACTGTCTCGGCCGAGAATCATTTTACTGTCTCGCCCGTTTACTCGTTTACAGTGACGTACTCGTACTCGGCCTAGTAAGTAGAACAGGGTCCGAGTTACCGTCTCACCACTCTTACCGGCCGAGCACTCGGCCGAGCACTCGCCAAAGTATTCAGACGAACCGAGCACTCGGCCAAGTTTACTGTCTCGCCCGTTTACTCACAAAATATCACACCAACTCACAGCTTTTGCCGCCCGACTTCAGGTTTACAAATTAACCTATTTTAATTCTCTTCGCGGAACAGTAAATAAACGGAATGGCCCATTTTAGACATTCCTAATTCCTACCCCGCTGTGTTTGTAATGGTGCCAATTGAAAGAAATGATTGAACGGAACAAGGAATGTAAAGGTGAATTTAATTTTCATTATTTATTGGAATGTACTTAAAAATACAATTAGTGCACGCAAATTCGCAAAAGGATTTTATGCACAAAAATTCGTGCTGGTGCGGACTTTATTTGAATACATCAGTACGCGTATAATGAATTTGGTGAGAGCGAGATGTCTCACTTTTTAACGTCAAACTCATAGAGCTATTAATAACTAGATAAACTAAGTGTATGTACTTTGCGTGTAAAAATAGACTTGAGAATTAGAATAGACACCTCGTTCTCAAGCCAGACTGAGTGAATAAGGGCTGATAGAAGTGGTTTGCAATCCGTTTTTACACACCAGGTAGAAACACTCGCCTTGTCTAGTTATTACTTAGCTCTGTGAGTTAGACGTATAAAAGTGAGACATCTCGCTCTCACCAAATTCATCGTGCTGCTGCTGCTTCTGTGCATATCACAAGAGTCGACTAAGGAGCTCTGGCATTCTGTCAAGTGACAAGCTAGCAAATTGTAAGTCATCATTAACATCTGTCCCCGGTATGCTAAACATTGCGATAGGATCTCCCTAACGATCCTGCAGTTTTAGTTACCCCATTTTTAAAACACAGTCGTGTCTATATGTATGTATTTCGCACAGAACAGTTCAAGTTTTATCAGTGCCCAGGGCACCCCACAAGGTTACTGCCACAGGGGGATTTTGCCCATAGTTACCACGCTGGTCAGGCGGGTTGGTAACAGTAGTCAGATTTTTGGACTATGTTGTAAGCACGAGAGGTGCTGATGCCCACCTCTCGGAAACCCTTAATCGCCTCGTATGATACTCACGGGTAGGCAGGGGTGGTACATACTCTACTCTGCCGGCACCACGCGGCAAGTCTTAATTATTAGTGGTATATTCTTTTTTTTCTTTTTTTTACACACTTCACAACACATCAACCTAGTCCCACACTTAGATCCATAAGATATTGTTTCGTGGGTAATAAGCAACGGTATATAAATACATAGATAAGTATATAAACATCCAACTCGGAAACAAACATCAATATTCATCATATCAATGTTTGCACCTACCGGGATTTAAACCCAGGACCTATGGCGTCGCAGGCAGGGTCACTACCTACTACACCAATCGGCAATCGGTTATATTGGTGACAGGCAACGTTTATTCCTCTGTTCTGCCGGATATAAAAGCTTTGGTCTAGTAGACATCTTGGTACTCGTAGATACCTCCTGACTCGTATCGCCTGGGATTTCTAATCTAGAACTAACAGATACTTGGAACAAGTATTTCGAGTCCCTAGATGTTCACTTTGTTGAGTTATATTACATTGTAAAGAAACATAGTAGAACATTTTGGGAGCTTCTAATATTAATAATATCTATTTCGATTTCGTGTTTTACTAAATACATGAGGTATATAAAAAATATTTTATTTGAACTTTAAGCAATTAATAAACATGGAGTACGGATGAATTCAGTCAATTTACAACTAGGTGTAAATGTACTAGGTGCAAATAAATGTATATACCTATAGGAAAGGGAGTAAAAAATTGATACTATTTATAATCTACTACTATTAATACGGACATAGGCCTCCCCCAACAACCTCCATATCGACTGGTCTGAAGCAGCCTGCATCAATCCGACGCCCGTGACCTGGGCCAAGTCGTCCGACCATCTCGCGGGTGGCCTTCCCACGCTGCGTTTGCTAATACGTGGTATCCATTCTAGAACTTTCCACCTCCATCGGTGGTACGTCTGCGGATCTGCTCATTTCTATTCCATCACGCAAAGAGATCCCGAGCATAGCTCTCTCCATTGCTTGCTGTGCGATCCTGAGCTTCTTTATGAAGCACACAGTTAGAGACCACGACTCGGCATCGTAGGTCATCACCGGCAGCACGCACTGGTTGAATACCTTCGTCTTTAAGGACTGGGGTATCTTGGATACAAATAGGCTTCGTAGTTTTCCGAACGCTGCACAGCCGAGTTGGATTCGCCGATTTACCTTCTTCTGAAAGTTGGACCTAGTTTGACCTGACGGTCAAGAACAGTCGTCCTAGGTACTATATTATATAACTATCTATTATATTAGATCAAATCTGTTAATTCTTCTATGCTGCTTTGGAAGTGCAAAAAAAAAAACTTATAATACTACAGCTGCTTTTCTTCCCGGGCATACTGTACAAGTCAGTAGAGGGACATGAGGGTCTTTGTGTTTTGTAGGCGATGGGCTGACCACCTGTCACCACTAACCGAACTTGTACATCTCATCTATACCCTCAAAATTTGGCCAGAAGTGGCACCATGTGGTTCTATCGGCCCTTGGTGCTCTGCCTACCCCGTAAGGGATACAGGCGTGATTGTATGTATGTATGTATGTGCATCTGTTTAGTATTTTTCCGGGAAAAATTAACAAAAAACAAATGTCAACACATTTTTACATTCTGGACATCGGACATCCATGTTTGAAATTATGAAGTATGAATAATTATGAAGAGTGAATTAATAGTACTATATTTTTTTACTATAATATAGAACTCTCCTTGTACTATGAAAGTTGATTTAGGGTTCAATTTAGTTAAATTATTCAACACTATCTTAAAACCTGAATATATTTACCAATATCCGTACGTTGATCTAGTCACCCTAAAATGGATAATGGTTATGAGCATTTGTGCTTACATGTTTACGACTTTGTGGTCCGTATGTAATACTAGTCTACCACTTCAGAATAACTAAATACCTAGTTTTAACGACTGACTGGTTGATATTGTAGGTGAAAATAATACTGCCATAGGTCTTAAATATTAGTCCCGACAGATAAAATTTATATAATGAGATGATTTATAATTTATCTATATAGGTATTTTTAGTTCAGTCATGTGCTGATGCGGGCTTCACTAGAAGACATCAGCTGCATCTCCTTCTGTTTATTTCCATCTCTGCATTTGATATGAGTTTACTAAGGAACTCGGGCATTCCCTCAGACGATGAGCTACTTGTCATTATTCAATAACATTTGTCCATTTGTACTAGGATATCATGATTGTTTAGGGATTTAGTTGCTGGGCCGACGGGAAATTTAAGAAGTTATGTCAAAGAGAGTTATCTGGGTGTTTTCTCTTCTTTCTTCTTCCGCGCGGAATTTATCGTAGGGTTTAGGTTCACAGTTCACTATAGTCCACTTTTAGGGTAAGGGCACTCTTATTGGGTAGGTCGGTTTGTCACACACGAAAATTCACTTGTGGAGACGCGAGCTCGGTACCGCAATGGTTAACAACTAGCAGCGTGGTGGGGCGAAAGGACACGGGGCCCACGTCCAGCGACGAAGAAAAGTGCGGGCAATTTAAATAGGGAGATACAAAATTATAGTTTTAACAATGATCAATTTTCCGGTAAGGCCGATGGTATTGTGGTAGCGAGACGAAACTTACCCAAACGAGTCATCAATGTAAATATACCCAGTAGTTCAGTGCTCAGTGGTTAGAGCAACTAGCATGGAATGCAGAGGTCGTGGGTTCGATTCCCACTCGGGTGAATAATTTTTTGGATTTCTTTATTAATAATTTTATAATGTAAATATACCTTTATAGTGGTACTATGACGTACAACAACGAGGAAAGCGTAGAGGAATTGTCATCATTTAAGATCTTTTAAATGCAAAATAATCATATCATAGCAAAAGTTATCATCATAGTAAATCACATGTAGTAAATGTTAAATTTACATTTAAATTAGGTCATATATAGCATTCCTTTACATACAAGTATATATCTTTCTGTTAATGTGAAAAAAAACAAGAAGGTGGAATGTGTGCTAATGCTCGATCGACTTAAATCTAGATTTACGTGTTTGCTACAAGTACGAGTATGTTTTACAGATCGTACGATTACGAACGATTATACGAGTACCATACAGTTTTACTTTAAATTTATTTATTATAAAAGACCATCCAAATTCTATGCACCACATTGATAATATTTATAGGTTTGATAAAAATAATGACAACTCCGCTCTACCTTCAGCCTTCTCATCAAAGTAGCACTAGAACTCTTGAATATGATTAGATTCTCCGCTGCAAGGAACCAAGAAAGTATACTTGAGATGCTCATAATTTGCGACTAACGAGATTTTACTAGATCGTCTCCGTCGGACGAGAAGTCGAGACATTTACAAGAAAATTCGCAATGCTCAAAGTGCATCTTTTTGTAGTTACCCTATTTTCTTTGAAAGTGTAAGAAAAACAGATTTAAAGACCGGCCTTTTTTAACTGCGAATTTACTATTCGCTATTACAGTAAAGCTGTAGATGAGGGAAGGGATAAAACAAGATTACATGATACAAAAAATAAGGACCGATACATCGTCTTAAGCGATAAAGATATCGGTCATAATTTCAGCTAAAGCATGTCCATTCCTAAGCATAGTTACTCAACCTTACCTCCACTGCTACCTGCGACCCTGGCTAGCTCGTCCATCCAATCTCGCGGGTAGCCTTTCCACAATATTGTTGTACAGTCTTCCGTCTAGAGTATTCATCCGCGATCAGTTCTGTGAGCTGCGTTCCTTGCCCACGTGACTTTAATTTGCTGGACATTGGGCTATGTAATGTAAACTTCAGCAGCCTTCGTAAATCTTCAAATGCCCTGGTTAATTGTTTGCGCTCAAATTTTAGCAGAATCCATTGCCAAATTCAATGCGAAGATCATGCATGCATTCGTAAAGTATGTTTTGAGAAAATATATAATTATTTTATTTCTAAATTTTCTATATTTAATTTATGCAATGCTTTTGTTATAATGTAATAAAACAACGTAACAAAATCATAACGATGGAAGTGGGAACAAAAGTTACGGTAATTGTGTTACAATTACAAAGATTTACAAGAATGCCATTAAAAGATTCTCCTACGAGATTCATCATGCAAATTCTTGTAAACGAAAATGAAATTGAAATTTGATCAACTTGAAGTAAGGAGGTTGGGTAAATTGCTCTCAAAGTTGTGTTAGTGGGAAAATTGTTTAAGTTTAAAGAACTTATTTTCCTATTAAGCTACGTGCACACTGCTCGTACTAGTCGTCACGTGTAATTATTCTTACTTGGCTTTTGTATAGATTTGGCTAGTGTATAGCTATCGGTATGAAAAAATAACGTTGCCAAAAACGTAATGTAAAAGAAATGATAAAATTCGTTATCTGAGTTAATCGACCCGATAGCTCAGTTGGTTAGAGCGAAAGCACTGTTTGCGAGAGGTCGTGAGTTCAAATCTCATTCAGGTGAAAATATTTTCATTTCTTAATAATATTTTGTACTTATTTTTATACTTTATTGTGCAAACATTTTTACAATTACAGTTGATTTAAAATGACATGTACATAGGCGTGTATATCTCTTAACGATAAGTGTTTTATTTAATTTAATTTTTATTTATTTAATTGATGTACCTATGACGTGTTCTTTTAATGACGGTTTTAGTGACATGACGTGATGTGAAGACACAACTAACAGTTATTTGTTAAGGAAAATTCTGAAGGTCTCTAAGGCGATGAGGTAGCAACTTGTTATTGATCTTTTAGATCCGATATTCGTTCGTAAGATATGTCGAGGGATAAGTGAAAATTGGAGCATCTGGGACATCTGAAAACATTTTGACGTGACGTTGATGATTGACATGAACCGTGTGAAAATAGCTTTATCATCAGTTTCGAACACGGTTTAAAACCTTGCCGTGTATTTAATTAATTACGAAGTTTCCTGAAAGCCAAAAGTTTATTGCGTTGCCGCTGGAGGTTACGTTCATGGGTTACGTGATGCTATTAAAATATTACCTGTTTCTCGCTCAGCTCAAGAAGATTACATAATAATACTAATAGAAGTTTGAAATTCCCGAGAAAGTTTACCACTTGCATAACTTGAGCTAATTTTAGAGGAAATAAATCCAGTTCTTTTACAAATTTTCGTGACTGCAAGAGTTAAGAAATAAGAGCGTCTTTTTGCTAAGTTCATACTTCACCAGAATTTTTTTTACTTGAGTTAGCTGAAAGAAAGTATATTAATTACCAAGAAAACCGAATGTATTTCCTACATTACCTACCTTGGGTTCCCTAAGTAACTTGTACGAAATGCTCCACAAAGTGGGTCGCGACCGTCCCACGACCACTTCTTTCAATAGATCTATTGTATGACGCGTCAGATTTTGAAAAATTGACCGCACTCTCACATCCCTGGAGGAAAACATCAATCAGACGCCGAAATTGACACCGTTCAGTTCAAATTTGCTATTGAATGGTGCAAGCGATGAGAAAAAGGAAAGTTTCGATAAGAAATGCAACAACTGGTCAATTCTTGTTTAGGGAGGTCATGTTAAACAGAATGATGCCGATAAATTGTTGTTGATTGGTGGAGTACTTGGTGCAGAATTCAGGCCCAAGCTATTGGGATATACAGCTGTTAACTTATTGTTTCTAGAGAAACACCAAATGAGTTGGACCCGATTACTTGCCAATTATTATTTATTTCAAATGTACTTATTTACAGGAAAATTATAGAAATTATTAAAAATATAAAATTATCTGCAAAATTAACACGACACCTTTTCTTCTTCTTTTCTTGTCAAACCAAAATATTTAAAAACTTCGAATAAGACGCTGTTGGCTTCAAGCGGCCAGTAAGGTCCGTGACGGCGGAGGTTGGTTGCTAACAGCAACAGTTATAATTATGGTATGGTTTGGAAATCTTATTTAGTGTTTGATAAAATAAATTTGGAAAAAATGTATTAGATGAAAACAAGCTACACATATACTTTGAAAGGGTGCTTAATAACGCTTCAGGCAATTTTTTTGTTAAACTACTTGCTGTTCAACTACATCAGTGAGTTCATAACATAGACCATACTTTCCGAGCCCTATACCACGTATTTCCGGCGATAGGCGGCCATTATCTCAACAAACAGTTTTTCGGCAAATTTTCCGGATACAGATATAATTTAGAAAGAACTTTGGCAAATTAATAAACAAGTTTTAGTCATTTAGGTATGTTATAAAATACATAACAGTAATATAGATAAAATTACTTGCAGAGAAAAATATCACCAACCCATGTCTGTCCGTGGGTATCGTAAGAGGCGATTAATGATTTCCAGGAGGTGGGCAGCACCACATCTCGTGTTGACTAAATAGTCCATCAACCCGCCTGCCCAGCCTAGTGACTATGGGCAAAAACCCCACTAATGCGTAATTTGGGGAAGGCCTATGTCCAGCAGTGGAAAAATTAAATGTGTAGACAAATAGGAATTGCACAGTTCCTCCCCTGCTGGTTGTCCTTGCAAATTGAATAAAAACTTAAAATTATTTTCCGCTTAAAACGGAATCAGCATCGATTACAACCTTTGTGTTCTCTTTCGTTCAAATACAGATACAATAAAAACATTTGTGTGTTCCGTTTTTAAAATTAAATTTCGAACAGTTTTCTTGGTATCGCCAGGGTTTTCAATTTTTTTTAAATAGTACCTACCTAGTACTTTTTACCCGATATGGATATAATAATATGTATTAACCATTATATTACAATACATATCACGTCCATATTTATTTACGCATTTGATATCAGGAAGACTTGGTGTTATGATAAATAAAGTAAGTATTACGTAAGGTAATTTCTTGACTATCACAAAATATTAGAACGAAGAAACTTCTTGGTGGCTTTATTTATGAAGTGTTTTAAATTTTTTTTATAGATTTTGGATTATCTAATGCAAAATGGTGACAACCCTAAATAATAGGACAAATAAAATTTCGAAATATCTGCTTCATTCTGAGATTGTCTTTGCTTTAGAAAATAAAATAAATAGTAGGTCGTAGTTACTCGATATCTGCCTTCCTGTGATAGTCAACGTAGTAGGGCAATGTCATTATTATGTAATTATCCATCAAAAATATCGTACTTGGCCTTAAATTTACTTGTAAAAGATTCCAGATTCGACGTTATAAATAATAATTAATATGTAAAAGATATATGAACTCTTTTGAATTAGTAATTATGAATTTTTTTCATTCACATACACGTAGCGGCGATAGTCCAGTGGTTAAGACATGCACCTTCCAAGCGGGAGGCGTAAGTTCGATCCCAGTCATGGGCCTTTACCATTGAATTTATTTCACGTACAGATTTTAATGTTGCAAAATTGTCACTTAGCTCGTGCCTCGGATAGCACGTGAAACCGTTGGTCTCCTGCACCTGATCTCTCTCCGGTCGTGTCGGCTTTCCATCCCATCGAACTATGAGAGTAACGAAATAGAGAATACATCTGTGTTTGCGCACACACTTGTGCACTATAATATCTCCTGCGTACCTGGCCAATCTCCGTAGAGATTGGTCGCCTGGACCGAAATACGGCTGGAGATCATCATCATCGTAGGCACCATATTAACAATATTTACATTCTTGTTGCTTGTCTCATAGCGACTGTACCAAAGAAAAGGATTACGATTATTCACTATCATGAGTTGTTAGATTGGAGGGGTCTGCAGCAGAAGATGTAAGATATATATAGACGTAAAAGTTCCTGTATTATTACTTCGCTCATCCTCACATCCCCTGGTATCAAGCTACAAAAGAAAAGCTTTCAAAAATCGTGAAGTTAAACCGCGAATGTGATTCCCGCCAAAATCCCGGCGAGTAAGTAGGGATAAGAGCGTTTATTTGTTCCGACTAATGTACATTTTATGCGGCCTCCGATCCTATGACTTACGTGACGTAATCGTACGGTTTAAGCGATAAGCGAGTAGCGAAAAGACCTATTACACATTTACTAAAAAACCGTTTCTAAACTAGAAGGCAATGCCCACAACTTTATTCGTGCTATAAATATTATTAAAAAAATGGAAAAAAAATCACCCGAGTGAGATTAGAACTCACGATCTCTCGCAAACCGTGCTTTGCTCTAACCAACAAAACTATCGGGTCTATTAACTCGGATGACGAATTTTACCATCTCTTTTACATTACGTTTTTGGCAACGTTAGTTTTTCGTCTCGATAAGCTATATACTAGCCAAATCTATAATTATAAATTTATTCGTATTATTCTAAATAATGATGATGATGACTGTGCATTGATAATTTTTGTAAAGGTTCAGAATGCAATTAGGACAAAATGTTATTATTCACTATGGGTGCGCCCACCACCGGGCCCTAGACCCTCCACTGACCCTCGGATCTGATAACTCATAATTGCGACAACAGGCACTTGCACTAACTACAATCGCCATGAGAAACCAGACCCGAGCACCTAGCATGCAAGACGATACATTGCACCATTCCGAAATCAAAAACTAGATAACGCCTAATACAATTTCATTTATAAAATGTTATTAATAAATATATATTACATAGTATCCCCAAATAAGTTGGGCAGGAGTGTTCAAATTACATTTACCCATATCTGTACCATTTAAATTAATAACAGTTCCAAGTTCCTTTATATACACATAAACAAGTAACAGCCCGTTCACACACAGTCTCCGTGTATACAGTACCCAATTTAACGGATACGACAAAAATTATGAAATTATTAATAAAGAAATAGAAAAAATTCCAAACCCGGGTGGGAATCGAACCCACGACCTCTGCATTCCGTGCCAGCGCTCTTACCACTGAGCCACCGGGTCAATTAGTCGGATGACGAATTTTACCATCTCTTTTTGAAATTACATTATTGGAAACGTTATTTTTCATACCGATAGCTATACATAAGCCAAATCTCGGCAAACAAAGCTGAATCCCTCAGCACAATGTTTTAATGATGAAACGATCAACCACATCCTAACGGATTATATTATGAAGAAGTGTTTTTATCTTAGTCAAGATATTACATATTATAAAATTATTAATAAAGAAATGGAAAAAAATCCTCACCCGGGTGGGAATCGAACCCACGACCTCTGCATTCCGTGCCAGCGCTCTTACCACTGAGCCACTGGGTCAATTAAAAAATTATGCTTTGTTCACACATAGGCACCGTAACGTTCAACGTACTCGTATCCGTCATTTACTGGATGCGATGTTCACAAGCAAATTCGCAGTATACCGCCGCTATTCTACCAGGATGGCCCCCTCACCCCCGCACAGTTTCTATCCGGTAAAATTGTACGGAAACATGAAGGATACGCATTCCGTTCATCCAATATTCGATGACAAAATTTGAAAACGGATGTCATAATTTTACCGGTCCAGTTTTTTGACGTGAAACGTCTTTAAAATCGCGCCGAAACATACGGGTACCAGGTTTAAAAACTGGACCGTAACGAAAAGGTCTATATCATCGTACCTTAATAATTAAAAAACTATTAGTCTTAGAAACAAAAATGTGGTGTAAATATTTCACTTATATAGTCAGCTCGCTGTTATGACATTGAGTTCGTGTCGGGGTCAAGCGGGGCGGCGGGGGAGGGATACTGCGATAACTGTGCGAAACCGGCGCTCACGATTGTTTCTATTCAGTGTAACTCGTGACTCCGACTTTATAGCGTGGTGATTCTTTCGTGTGTTTGTCAAGTTTATTTGAACCGATTGATTTATACAAAAATAAGTGTAATTTGGACAGTATTTATATCTATACTAATATTATAAAGCTGAAGAGTTAATTTGTTTGTTTGTTTGAACGTGCTAATCTCAGGAACTACTGGTCTGATTTGAAAAATTCTTTCAGTGTTAGATAGCCCATTTACCAAGGAAGGCTACAGTCTATACAACAACCTGCCCAGCTTCGCACGGGTACAACGCCCCCTCACGCGGACGAAGTCGTGGGCGGCTGCTATTTAAAATAACCAGAAAGTGACAGTAAATATATAAACATTTGCTATGTATTTTATGTTTCTATTACGTACCTGTTCTTTTTTTATTAAAATACTTAAAACAGCGTCCATCTTGTTTTCATTTCAATCTTTTACTTTAAAAGCGATTCGCTAACATAGACGTTTCACGTTAAAACCAACGGCCGTGTGCCCCGACACAGCCCCACCCGCTTTTTACTGTGTACTGAATACTGTACCTATATGTGAAGTCGCTCATACAACTCCATGCGCCATGCGACCAGTAAAACGGAGAACATGTGTGAACCGGCTGTTACACAAACAGAACATTATGTGTATGTATAGTACACATGTAACACACTTAGTAACTAGCGTCATCATTCAAAGGAACCATTTCGTGAAGGGCGAAGCACTTGGGTAGTCATACCAATGTACTAAAGCTCCTGTGACTTATACCAACTACAATACAACCAGGCCGAATAGAATAGGCCCCCTCGTAAACTCCGAGTCGTAAATATGAAAAAGAAAATATTTTTTCCGAAAAAAAAAGATCCTTTTCCGAAGAATTGATACGAGAAACAACAAAATAGGATCGCTGCAATTTGGTAGGATTTCTCTGTGTAATAATTTGTCCAAAATTCGTGCAGGGTCTAGTGGAAAAGTAAAATACATATACGAATATATCCTTACTAGATCTGCAAGACAGAAATATAAATAGTTACCATATTATTACAAAAGAACTGAAAATAACCTAAATTTGACAGATGTGTCATATATTTTGCTAACTAATGTCATTTTTAAACACTGTCCAACTTTAAATGCGGTTTAAAACTAACACTGTTATAGTTATTTTATATGTTATAGTATACTACCTTCGACAGCGCCTCCGTTTTCCTTCTTGGGACACTGGTCAAATGCTTGCCTATCCTAAATCCGTGGCTAAGAAGAAAAGCAAAATTATTCTCCGTTTTAATGTTAAATAGGTAACTTTTTATTCTACGAGAATCTGTAAGCCGCTGGCCAACTCCAAAAGAGATTAAAGGCGCAACTTTAGCAGCGAAATTAAAGCCATTCGCTAAAAGACTCTAAAAACGGTTTTCATTTCGCATTTATTTCCTCGCCGTAGGAAACTAGCGAAGACATTAGTAGTAAAAAGTTTCGCAAACGAACCGTATGACGAAGAATAACTGTGGGTTCCGCCGCTTTATGCTCTGGAAGGGAGTGAAACGGGTGTAATGGGCTCACTCAATTGCTTGTACATTCTTGATGTTTAATTATTTTGTTTATTTGGTGGATTTGTTTGTGTCGGTTGCAATTGGCTCCCAATTTTGCGGGTCAGTTGAGCTCTGGTTTGTGCTGAAAGCTCTAGTGGCTTCTTTTGAACCAGTTTGGATAGAAGCCGCTATTATTAGTAAAATAATGGGGTATAGTAGGTATAACAGTGTAGGTAATGATGATCTCCAACCGTATTTCAGCCAAGGCGACCTATCTCTACGGAGATTAGCAGGAGATATTATAGTGCACAAGTGTGTGCGCAAACACAGATGCACTCTCTATTCCGTTACTCTCATAGTCCGATAGGACGGAAAGCCGACACGACTGGAGAGGGATCAGGCGCAGGACCAAGGGTTTTACGTGCTTTCCGAGGCACGAGCTAAGTGACAATTCTACAACATTAAAATCTGTACATGACAGTGTAGGTAATATACACACATTATCATATGATTATTTTTGATCATTTACAGCTGCTTTCTCTTCCCAGGCATACTATACAAGTCAGTAGAGGGACAAGAGGGTCTTGGTGTTTTGTAGGCGATGGACTGACCACCTGTCACTACTAATCGAACTTGTATATCTCAACTATACCCTCAAAATTGGTCAGAAGTGGCACCATGTGGTGCTATCGGCCCTTGGTGCTCTGCCTACCCCATAAGGGATAAAAGCGTGATTAAATGTATGTATGTATCATTTTCAGTCATGAGAAGTCCACTGCTGAACATAGGCCTCCCCCAACCATACATCATAATTACGAGTATAACGCAGGAGATATTATAGTAGAGTCGAAGAAATCAAGACTTGGAACGATTGAACTGTGGAAGCCCTTTGCTTTACCTAGGGGACTCTAAAAGTTAAGTCAATTCACGCTTATATTTTACTTAGGAACCCAAATAAACGCAAATTTCATTCAATCAAGTCGCCTATAAGAAGGCGGAGAAGCTAAATGCGAATCGGTATTTATGTTGCTTCATCGCCACACCTTACCGACGCGCAATATATATGCAAATCACATTTATTTGTCGTGTGTCGTTTACAGTACCAAGATAAATTTGCGGATGAAAAAATTTGGAACTACATGATTATTCACGAAAGTTTGCGATGGTATGAAGATGTTAGCGCTCGCCGGTTGAAAGGTTATGTTTGTAAATTGCTGGGCAAATATGCTGTGTTTTGGCATTTTTCAGCAAGGTTTCCATGAAATTGTAATTTGTCTTGTCGTGAGGCGAATTATTTATAGCAAGGTCGACGATTACAAATTTATACAGTTCTTAAAAGGCATATTAATTTTAGAGACATTAATGTTGAGGTGGGAATGAAATTAAAAACACAATTGGTGTGAGAGGGTATATTGCATACTCGTAGTTCTCTAAAAAAAACTAATAAAGTTACCTCTCAAACTCAAATGCGACGTTTAGCCTCTAGAGTAGCCTTTCCCAAAGGGGGCGATAACGCCCCCTACAGGCCTAAAGGGGGGCGGTAAGAGACCCTGAAAAATTGGAGCGTTTTGTAGAGGCTTGGGGAGTTATAGTAGTTTTTAAGTAGGTGAAAAAATGTGAGCGCTAAAAATAATTTATTCTCAAAGTGGGCAGTAGACAAAATAAGTCTGGGAACCCCTGCTCTAGAGCATGCCAAAGAAATACATACATACCTAAGTACACTCGAAAAACATAACCTTCTTTCCGTCGGTCGGGTAAAAATAAAATACAAAACCAAACTCGTATATTTTTGCACAAACTCTCTCAAAGACAAATTCCTGGAAACAGGCGTCCAAGTCCTGACCCTAACATAGATTTACGTGTGAAATGCATTGTTGCCGAAAACCACTAATATTATGCCAGTGAATGCAAATGCAACTGCAGCTGGTACTAACATACTTTTTACCTATTTTTTTTGTGGCGTAGAATCTAGCGCCTCTATATACGTGTTGAATGTTTCATGCAAATGGAACTATGTGGTAAAATGTTGCTTTCATTTAGTTTACAGAAAAATAGTTTACATTTTTGGGAGTTTTCCTACAACATGTTGTTTACTGTTTTCTCGGGTTCGGGCATTTTATTAATTCAGGTTTATACAGCGATCAAGTCCATTAAACTATCTATTGGTATTTCACTAAACATACAGCTTGCTGAAGTGGTGATAGCCCAATGGTTAAGACGTGCGTCTTTTAGTCGGGAGGCGTGAGTTCGATGCCAGTCACGGGCCTGTACCACTGAATTTATTTCATGTACAGATTTTTCTAAAAATTGTTACTTAAGCCCGAGAATAGTTGGCGTCAGGCAGGCAGCCGGCCGTAAAAACGAATACTTTGGCAATGTGAGTTTCGAAAGAAACCATATTGCATCGAACCCATAAATAATGGAAAGAGGGCAGGAAGATGATGTCGATACAGCCTATTGCAGTCCACTGCTGTACGTAGGCCTCTCCCAGGGCACGCCACATGGCTACTTACCAATAGGGGGTTTTTGCCCAAAGTCACCACACTGGGCAGGCGGGTTGGCAACCGCAGTGTGATTTTCGGACTATGTTGTCAACGTGGGAGGCGCAGCTACCTGCCGACACTACATATTAGGTATACAGGTAGATTTTTGGTCGTCAACGTTCCCAAAAACTACGAAATCTCCTCATCATTACGATCATTTTTCTCCATGGAGGCACCCAGCATTTTAGGCATAAACTTTACTTTATTTGATGTAGGTATATAATACGTAGCCTTCGTCAACAACTTTTATTACTTGATCGGGCGAAATTTATAGTGTCCAGTGTTTATGCTAGTTTTTTCATAGAAAGATATTAATTATTTCTCGTGAAAAAATCTTGCTACATGCGTCAATGTACATTTACGCAGAAAAACGCGGTCTATTTACTCAACTTTCGACCCTAATATTTTGGAAACCAGACACTTCCCAGGTATGATTCCATGGAGAAAAATAATCGTGATGATGAGGAGATTCCGTAGTTTTTGGCAACGTTGACGACCAAAAATCACCCTGTATTGAGGTATTGAGTAAAAACGTTATAGGAAAATTAGCTAAACCTACCTGAAAAATATCATAGGTAAACAATCAGTAACAATGTATTAAAAATTCTTTTAAAAGTAAAAACTAGACATTCCCAAAACCCACCTAAAACACGAGACAATATATTAAACCTTAAATAGAACGTGTCTGCTCGCTCGTGCATTCCAGATTTATGAATACTAGCGACATGGAGTAGGAATGGAGAGGAGGTGGCCTTTTAGTATTTCATCATCATCATCATATTTACATATGTCCTTATGGTGTGTACAATATGGTTTCATTAGAAACTCTGGAGGTGGGCAACAGTGCCTCCCATGTTGACAACATAGTCTGTGAAAATCACATCCGCCTGCCCAGCGTAGTGACTTTGGGCAAAAACCCCTTGTGGCAGTAGATTTGTGGCGTGCCCTGGGGTGACGTAGGTCCAACAGTGGGCTGCAATAATCTGATTTTTTTATATATGTAGTTGTTGGTAGGAAGCTAAACTTAGCCAATGATCGGTTCATACGGTATTACAAAGCTATATTAGAGGTGACGGCAGGTCTATATCGGATCTTATCTTCTCTTCCATATTCTTCTTTCATGATTACCACAGATGTGTGTTATAAGTAGATGTGGCTATACTTACCTCAATCTTTGTGAAACACAGCTGTTTTATCACACGTATATTATTCGTTTAGTTAAATAGATTTTATATGAATAATATTTATAGACAATAGCTACTGGGAAACATAACATCGATATTCAAGATATCAATGTTTTTTAGCCCGTTTTTTAAACGAGTTTACCAAAACTGAACTTCTACGAATAACGTTATCTTGTGCACATTTCGTATTGCGCCAAATTTTTACAACGTAAGCATGATCGAGATGTTAAAAATATCTGAAATGCTAAACCAAAACTGTTAATAAATGAAATTGTATTAGGCGTTACAATTCGGAAGTTCAAACATTCACTTAAGTAATTAGTAATTAAGTAAGTAATGTGTTGGACTTTAGAGGTTCATAATAATTAGTGGTTTACTAATTTACTAATTTCTATAATCCTGAGGATGCCACGGTTGTTGGCGAAACATATTGTAGATTATTTATCTAGTTTTAGATTTTGGAATGGTGCAATGTATCGTCTTGCATGCTATTTCTCATGGCGATTGTAGTTAGTGCAAGTGCCTGTTGTCGCAATTATGAGTTATCAGATCCGAGGGTCAGTGGAGGGTGTAGGGCCCGGTGGTGGGCGCACCCATAGTGAACAAAACTGTTAAGTTGAAAGGTAGGGGAAGAATGGGTAATGGGGGTCACTTAAGCAAGAATTGAATACAAAAGCTAAAATTTACTTAATTAGCTATAATTTGAGATCAGTAATCATCTTTGGGAAATATAAAAGTACAAAAAAAACTGATTTTACTCCCATTGCACTAAGTTACAGGTAATTGAGGTCACCTTGTGGGCAATGAGGATCATACAAAAATCTAACACAAATCGCGTCACGTCACAGAGGTATCGTATCGATTCCTGGAGAACCTTCCTCTTTACCCTTTGGGTCCCCTTCTTTGGCACTTTCATCTTCTTTCCTTGGCCCTTGCCCTTGCCTTTATGCAGAAAAACGCAGTCTATTTACTCAACTTAAGACCCTAATATTTTGGAAACCAGACACTTCCCAGGTATGATTCCGTGGAGAAAAATGATCATGATGATGAGGAGATTCCATAGATTTCGGGATGGTTGACGGCCAAAAATCACCCTGTATATTTTTCCTTTCCCCTATCTTTTTCTTTGGGTGGCGGCCACTAGCGGGCAATGGGGATCACCCGAATCTCATTACCCACAAGTATTTTATGAAGAAAAAATAATAAACACAAAATATACATTAGAAAAATTCGGGATTTAAGTAGGAAATCATTACACCGAATGTACAAGTAAAGGCGTTAAAAAGTAACATACAAGTAAATCAATAACTATAAAAGTTACTGTATATTTTACGTCCGTGACAATTTACATCAGCGAGCCGCAAAAACAAAACCCACCTCTCATTCTCTATGCTGTCGCCATACCCACGCCATAGAGGAATAAGATGTCATAGAGTGCTAATGTCATACTAACCGTTTCGATGCACCATTAGACTTTTCGGTGATTCACAATTCCAGTCCTTGACACTTAGATTCTGTTAATGTAATGTATGGTAATGTACTACATTACTAATATATTGTAACGTATAGTAATACAATCTAAGCGCCAAGGACTGGAATCGAAAAGTCTAATGGTGCATCGAAACTGTTAGTATGACATTAGCACACTATGTCTACATCTTATTCCTCTATGCCCATGCGGCACGCTCGCAGCGACGGCGAGGGGAACAGAGCGGGCAGGGAGGACCCTTAACGCGTTTCTATTAGTGTTACTTTTGGAGATGTGTGGGTGACCACCATTACCCGATGACTTCCATTACCCGATCTTCTCCTACGTGACGCTTACTGGGTAAGCGCTATCGCCTTTCAGGATTCAAACTGAGGACCAAAGGCACGCCATGCAGTATTTACACTTACTACAAAAAACAGAACACAACAAACCTTACTCACAATACAAATGCGCAGCGACCCCTTGGTCTATGACCTCAAATGATTGCATTAGTTTTCAAAACGACCATAGAATAAATTATTAAGTAAGTAGATCCACAAATGTAAAATTTAATGCACAAACTTTATTCCATTTTAAACAGATATTGTCGCCACAAGCGAGATCCTCTTATAAAGTCGGAAAATTAGGAAAAGTTACCCGTTTTGGTCGTAACACCACAGCTTACCGCCTGTTTCTAGAAAGCTGATCAACTGTTCATTTACACATGGTTGCGTAATTTTTTATATGAAACGAACAAATTGATTATTATCTACAATAACTTATATTATTCTACTTTATCATTAACAGAAATTGGCTGTCAACGTCTTTAAACTAAGTTAAATATTAATTTGAACAAAGTCAAGGCCAAATTTATAATTTGTACCTGATTGATTTTCTTGGCTTTTAGCCACTGCTTTTGGGAATTGTAGATATTAGTACTATATTTATACTATGATTATTTTAGAATGTAGAGGATCATCCAAAATTTCCCCTTTATTATCAAACAAATGAGACAAAAAACGGTGCAAAAAATGTAAAATTTTCTTGGCCCAAGATTGTAAAGTTTATTATCGTGAATTGCTCATTATTGATTTAGATAGTTTTTATATTAGTTAATTTTCATAGATAAAAGTAAGTCTGAAGTTGAAATATCTTCAACCTAACACTCAAGTTAAATTACTTAATGAAAAAATCCCGACAGTGTAAAAATGTTGACCCAGTGTCACTCTCAAGACTAAGATGCCTCTAATACCTCTTATGCTCAAATGCGATAAACCGTTTCTAAAGCGTGCCAAAGAAATATACATATACTTAAAAACAAAACTGTCCTTCTGGCGCTGTCGGGTATAAAGCATGCATACTGAATCCATCTACTCTATGCCCAAACATGTTGCGGGCCGATTGTAATCTTACCCATGATGTCCCTCATAGTTATTATTAAAATTTTCTTAACAAGATTAAATTTTGCACTCCCACATAGAGGGCCGGACTTAGCACGGGCCTCGCGAAAATTTCGCTTATTTCCTCTGAGAATAATATTTGAAAATGTTTTCTTTGAAACTCGGCGAAGGTTGGAACGGTTATTGCCGGAGCAGTACCACTTTCAAGAATTCACGGCTGTTGTTATTTTTATAGTGCCTTTGGTTTTTAGTATTCGTAGTTTGGATTATTTCATATTGGCTTAGGTACGACTTCTGTAATAGGTGAAGATATCATAATAAAAATATTATAATTTAGTTTTTATAAGTGATAAACATCGTCATCAGCCTATTGCAGTCCACTGCTGGACGAAAACGGGGAGGCCTACTCCCCCAGGACACGTCACAAGACTGCCATGGGGGGTATTTGCCCATAGTCACCACGCTGGGCAGGCGGGTTGGTGACCGCAGTTTGTATTTTGGACTATGTTGTCAAAACGGGAGACGCTGCTGCGCACCTCCCGGAAACCCTTAATCGCCTCGTACGATACACATGGGTAGACATGGGTGGTACGAATTCTACTCTGCCGGCACGCGTTGCTGAGATAAACATACGCTCTTGTAATTCAGATGCTTTAGTGGTTTTATCTTAGATTAATTATAGGCTCCACTTCGCTCCGCTCTGGGAGCGAATCATTATTCTATGGGTTTTATTTAAAATATTATACTATAAATTGACGGTATTAAAAGGAAAAGCAATACAGAAAAAACAAACAGGGTATGTTAAGGAAATTTCTTGAAAGTAGCCTACCTAACAGAGAACCTGTGATTGTTTATTAAGAAACCAAGTGTTTATTTTTTTGTACATACATACATATAATCACATCCCTGACGGGGTAGGCAGAGCACCAAGGGCCGATATGACCACATGGTGAGTATGGCGAACTTTTTGACAGAATCATTTTTTCTTGAAGCTAATTTTTCCATTTGGTTTTATTTCGCGGATTTTGCC
Organism: Carposina sasakii; assembly: GCA_014607495.2. Lineage (NCBI taxonomy): Eukaryota > Metazoa > Arthropoda > Insecta > Lepidoptera > Carposinidae > Carposina > Carposina sasakii. The sequence goes on along the minus strand of CP053151.1, from coordinate 1,232,825 downwards.
GAAGTTTAATTTACTGATATCGCTTTTTACCAGATGAGATTATTCCATACTTTACCAATATTTATTCTTATTAATATATTTTAGTCTTTTCGATAGTTTTGAAAAATTACTTCCTTTCGGTACAGTTGGAACTGAAAAGGTTTATAATTATTATCTCTTTCATTCAAAGTTCAGTTGAGAACTTTATACGACATTTAGTGCCTGAAGATGACCAACGTATTCCTGGTTTATTTTATTTGAATTCCTCACGAGCGTGCCTGTATGTTTGTAATAAACTACATATTTGTTATCAAGATTGTTCAATTTTACGAATGGAATTATTACTATTGAGAAAAAGGGAAACCGGGGAATTAGATACAGAGAAAATAACAAATTGGAAAAATGTGCGAATGGAAAAATAGCTTCAAGAAAAAAATGATTTTGTCAAAAAGTTCGCCATACTCCACATGATGCCACATCTGACCAATTTTGAGGGTATAATTGAGATGTACACGTTCGGTTAGTAGTGACAGGTGGTCAGCCCATCGCCTACAAAACTTTTATTTGTAGTGGATTATTTTCACAGTATTTCACTCAACATGCCATTTTTGTTGCATGCTATATACTTATCGTTTTAAGACTAGCTCGACTTAGTCTAGCTAGTCTAGTAGACTATGAGCAAAAATCAACAGGAGTACCAAATATAGTTCAAATATTGTACAACTGTTTGCCTGTGATTCAATTTAGAGCTTGCTTAGAGAAACTTGATTGTGTTTGTTTAACAAATTGTGGGATATTAAAATTTACGGTATAATTTTATCTTTGATTCTAGAAGAGCAAGAGATATGTGGAATATATGGAAAAATACAGAATTTTACTCGTATTAAGAATATGCGTGGTGCCGGCAGAGTAAAGTTTGTACCACCCCTGCCTGGTGGGCAGCATCACACTGCGGTCACCAACCCGCCTGCCCAGCGTGGTGACTATGAGCAAAACCCCCCTATTGCAGTAGCCTTGTGGCGTGCCCTGGGGGAAGCCTACGTCCAGCAGTGGACTGGCAGGAAGAAGAAAAATAAGAAGAATATGCCATGAAAACAAATATATAACTCAACTTATATCAGTCTTCACCAAAGGAATAAGTAGATGAGTAAATTCAGAAATGATTATTGTATAATATTAAAGTAATCCAAGTAGGCTTATATTACAAGTGAATAAATGAGAATGTGAAGATTTTTACAAGTTTGTCACACTATCCTGTAATAACAACTAAACGTATTTTGATTAAACTTGGTAGGTTTAGAGCCTGTCCAGATGAAGCGCGAGGCTCTTTCTCGTTCACGCGGACTAAGTCGTAGGCGTCCTCTATTTTCAAGAATGTATAAAAATTTTAAGGGTACTATCACTTAAAAATTTGTAACGGACAAAAACGAGACTAATATCATTCCCTCCCCCTGGACTCCAATAAACTGGTAATTTAATTTCAATTCCTTAAGGGCTTTCTTTTCCCAATACCACTCGGGCGAATTGCTATTAACTTAATATCGGTTCAAATACTTCAATCGATTGCTTAGGATATCGATAATTGCGCCCATTCTTAAGTTTAATTTATTTTAGGAAATAAAATGTTTAATTTAGTTACAATATTAGTTTTGGAATAGATTGGATGAAGGTAGTTTGAAACTTGGGTAATAAGAAAGATATACATAGTCAATATTAGTTCTTTTTTATATGTTGATAGTACTATTATTAGTACTATATATTTTACAGAGAGCGTTGTGCATGAGTGTGGATGGATATAAAGAAAGAGGCAGACCAAAGATGTGTTGGATGGACTGTGTGAGGGAGGATATGCGTGTACTGTGAGTGAGCAATGAGACGACAGATAATAGGGATGAATGGAAGAAAATAACATATTGCGCCAACCCCAAATAAATGGGAACAGGGCAGGAAGATGATGATTATAGTACTATTATGCTGTGGGGCTTCACTAGAATACATCAGCTGCATCTCCTTCCGTGCATATCGTAAGAGTCGAATGAAAAATTCGGGCATTTTCTCTGATGCTGAGCTGGTAAATTGTTACTGACCATTTACATCAAAATGCTAGAACTCAGACTGCATCAAAATTTTCAAATACCCAGTGTCACTCACAAGACAATATAATGGAACCTCTCAAAGCGAAGCGACAAGCCGTTTAGGCTCTAGAGCATGCCAGAGAAATCATCATATCATCAGCCTATTGCAGTCCACGGCTGGACGTAGGCCTCCCCAGGGCACGCCACAGGACTGCCATGCGAGATATTTGCCCATAGTCACCACGCTGGGCAGGCAAGTTGGTGACCGCAGTTTGTATTTTGGACTATGTTGTCAACACGGGAGGCGCTGCTGCCCACCTCTCGGAAACCCTTAATCGCCTCGTACGATACCCGCGGGTAGACATGGGGTGGTACGAATTGTACTCTGCCGGCACCACGCGTGCCAGAGAAATATACAAACACATTTATACAGACACTTAAAAAATATAGCCCTTCTGGCGTAGTCGGGTAAAAAGGACAAGGTTTCCTCAATAACATCAATCATTGTTGGTCAAAGGAATTACAAAATGACAACTTTGCATTATAAAGGGCCTGCTCACAATACCACACCGTATGTTACCAAAACATATATTACGCCCTTATCATAAGGGAAAGCGATATAGATTATTATCATACTAAACCTTTCCGAAACACGAACCTCTTGAAGAGACCCCTACAATCCACTTAGAAGGGGTCTCTATATATTTTCAATTTTCAAAGGGACATTGTTATATATAGCCCGAATTGCACCCTTGGGCATGTCTTTTTATACAGTAAGTATTTTCGTTTACTTTTCCAATGAATTTTTTATTCGTTCGTCAAGTTTGGGTAGAATCAAGTAGTATTAAATTATTGGATATGAAATATTCAATACCCGTAGTTTGATTTATACCCGCCCACGGCAACAAGTTCTCCAGATCCCATGGTGAAGCCAAAACTGTTGGAACACGAAAGTTCTTTATCCTAGGGCTAGGCTAAGCCAATTTCATCGCATGAAAGAACGCTCTGAATTCCATAGTCGACTCTTATGACATCCCCAGAAGGAGATGCGGCTAAGACGATACTAAGACGGCTACTCGTATATGATTAGTTCACGCGAACTAGTACCTCGGAAACGGTGAAAAAATTAATCCATATGATGTACGGCTGGTCGGAAATCGAATTCGGAAGACCGATCGGGGTCCCTCGGCATGTCTGCGTTGATTGATTACACCCAATGGACCCCTTTCGAAAATACGAGAAATTTGTCAAAACCTGACGAGTAGATGGGACGACAAATGCCGCTAATCGATTGCGCTAGCCGTGTTTGCTTTTTGTGGTGTTTTATTTGATTAATTATTTCATGTTTTGTCGCTTTTATGTGTGTTCCGCTTTTGTGAGGAATGTGCCGCTTGTTTTGATTGAATTTTTTTTATGATTTACATCAACCTTGATGTGTACAGCATATGCTCTGTTGATCATTGACAAGTAAAAGGTATATTTAATATTAGTTATGCATGTGGTCCATCCAGGTAATATTTGAGAAAATTTATTGGTACAGGCCCGTGACTGGGAACTTATGCCTCCCGTAAGGTACACGTCTTAACCACTGGGCTATCACCACTTATTTTTAATGAATTTATTTCATGTACAGAAATTAATGTTGCAAAATTGTCACTTAGCTCGTGCCTCGGAAAGCACGTAAAACCGTTGGTCCTGCGCCTGATCTCTCTCCGGTTGTGTCGGCTTTCCGTCCCATCGGACTATGAGTAACGGAATAGAGAGTGCATCTGTGTTTGCGCACACACTTGTGCATTGTAATAATCTCCTGCGTACCTGGCCAATCTCCGTAGAGATTGGTCGCCTTGGCCGAAATACGGTCGAAGATTATCATCATCATTTGAGCAAAAGAACACTACAATATTGTTTATGCTGTGTGGCGTCGGCAGAGTAGAATTAGTCCATGTCTACCCCATGACAGTCGGATGAGGGTTTTCGGGAGGTAGGCAGCAGCGCTTTCCGTGTGAACAACATAGTTCGAAAATCACACTGCGCCAGTCCAATGTGGTGACTATGGTAGTAGTCTTGTGGCATACACTAGGAAAAGCCAATAAATATACAAAACCGTGGGCATATTACGTACTTGTTCATAATGTTCCTATTATTACTAAACATTTTTTATTTGTTTGAAGTACCTGTTTTGTATTATATTAAGCTTGTACACAACATTCTCGAGTAATTTAATTGTTTCAAGGAAACGGTATAAGAGTAAAAATTGCCAATAAAGAGAAGGCGAAAACATGTCTCGGCACGAAATATAAACTTAAAGCGGTTTAAATTATTATAGAAATTATAGAATTTTCTAAAACACTTTCTCTAAAAGACGAGACGGAATAACAACATTTGGTGTAGTTGGCTAGTTACTGGATCCGAATCCCGGTAGGTGCATTGATATGATGAATATCGATGTATTTTTCGGAGTCATGGATGTTTCTATACCCACCTGTACATTTATATAGCCGTTGCTTAACACCTAC